>JAWZYU010000030.1:5539200-6754200 GCA_038380435.1 Ryuthela nishihirai | reverse complement strand
TCACAATCAACCACAAATTATGACGATCAACAGAGTCGAAAACCTTTTTGAAATCAACAAAGCTAGCAACCAAAGGTTTCTGAAACTCTAAACATTTGTCAAGAATCTGCCTAAGTGAAAAAATCTGATCTACACATCCCCTACAACTTCTGAATCCACAATGCTCATCACACAATTGTCTGTCAAACAGATTCTTAATTCTATTAAGCATCATCATGCAAAGAACTTTACCTGGAACAGAAAGTAGGCTGATACCCATATAGTTATCACAAAAACTGTGATAACATTTTTTTAAAAAATAGGAATAATAATAGCTCTAGTAAAACCCTTAGGATAAATGCATTTATCATAAAAGATATTTAAAATTTCGGTGAGTCATATGGTAACAGAAACATTTCCAGCTGTAAGCATTTCAGTAGTAATTTCATCTACCCCTGGGGATTTATGTAGTTTAAGTTTAGAAATAGTCATACGGTGACTATTTCTAAAATTAGAAAAGATAAATTATAACGGTGGAATTCTTGTGTGAGGACATCAAGAGAATAAGTTATCTGCAGAGTCCTCACATTCCAAATACCTATAAAGATAAAGTGTTTAGTGGGATGTTAAATAAACTACGTTTATTGAGAGAGGATGTGCTGACAATATCAAACAGACTCCTAATTGCAGGCATGAGGCAAAGACCTGTTTCCCTCACTATTAAAGGCTGAAGCCAGCTACACTAGAAGACTTCCTCCAATGGCGATCTGATGATGTCCGTAGAAGCAAGAATTGAAGTATCTGCGATGGCCTCAGATTAGGATTATGTACCAGCTGATAAAACATATCCTGTGAATCTATCCACTTGGGGTGGTCAACCCAGAAACACAGCAAAAGATTCTCCCTCAACAGAAGCCCACCTGTGCGGAAAAATCAGGATCTATAGTCGAGCTTAGATGTAATTAATATATTTGCATGCTTTTAAATAAACTACAGATACTGACTGAGCCCACCCCATTTTTAATAAACATATTAATACTGCAAAAAAGTGGTGATTTTAACCAGTATTATGAAACAAAGACTTTGGAGTTCCATAAGCATGTCACTGATGCCAGAAATAAAAGGCATTTTGAACCTAAACAAATTGTAAACATTGATAAAGTTTTTTGCAGCTTATACTGTCACATCTAATAAAACAGTGGCCATAAAAACTGAAAGACCATCAGAAATTATCTCACTAAAATTAGCCTAAGAAAAAAAAAATACTGCATTATTAACGTTTAAGGGAAAATTATATCAGAGAAAGAAACTTGAGATGAATTTGCTCATATCTTCAACTAATGAATGGAATGGTGGATGGAGGAATGAATACATGTAGAGTTATAAAGTGGTCAAGACATAAATGTCTTTATAGGAAAAAAAATAGATAGCATTTGGCCAGTTTTCATCACATATAACTGAAGCTATGAAATAGAAAGCTGTCTAATTAAAGGAACAATTAGCTGAGATTCTAGATAGTTTGAGAAGTAAACTGTAGCCTTTGGACATTTAAGTCAACAAACTCCTTAAAGCATTCAAATGAATTTGCATTTCTTAATTTCAGTTATTCTACCTTAATTCCAGTTAGCAAAGGCAGCTATAAATTTAATTATTAATGAGCAGTGGAATACTTAAATGCTTAATGCAATCAAGGACTGAAAATTTTTGGAAAAAATCTTATCAGCAAACCGTTTTTATCACAACCCAGAGCAAAGACATATACCGAATTGGTAAAGGAGAGGGGCAAAAAACTTTCCCTGCTTTTAGGTGCATTAAAAAAGAGCATACAACAAATATACAAGGGATGTTCAAAAGGTTCTTGACATGCATCTGCAGAATGAAAACCATTATCCTTACCTCAATGAAACTTTTACTGTCCTTCTATCCAGCATCCATGCAAAATTGCCGACATCTAAGCCAATTCTGGCTTGGTGGTACTCCTATTGGGGAATACTCTGCAACTGTTAATGAATGCATTTTCAAGGTCTTGCATCTTTAAAAAAGGCAAATGAAATTGTTAGGAAAACAATTTCATTTTTGATTTTTGAAAACAACCAAAAATCACATGGAGCAAGATGGGGTGAATATGCAGGATTGGGTAGCTGTTTGATTTTTCCCTGCTTCAAATAGGCGTAACTTGCCGGGTTTTATAAGCATTGGTATTGTCACGAAGAAGGAGAACACATAACATGACTGTTGTCTGCTCCTTCATCTCCTTAACCATTTTGGGCAAAACAATGTTGGTGAAGTGTTGGCCATTTGGAGTCATTTTTTAAGATAAGTTGTCAGTGGCTACCACGCCCTGGGAATTGAAAAAAAATGTGAACATCCCCTTCCTTGAGCGAAAGTCTTGTCGAAGGATTTGGGAACACAGTTCATCTCCACAATCCAAACATAGTTGTTGATATTTCTGGGAGTAATGAAACCACATCTCATTCCCTATGACAATGTCTGTTAACTGTTTGGGGCCACTAGGTTCAAACATTGCTAGCATCTTCTTGCACGAGTTCATTCTGGCCCCTTTTTTTGCCCGTTCTATCAGTTTATGCGGTACTCATTGGCACAGATCTTTCAAAATTTTAAATGTTGATGAATAATTATTTCCATACTGCCAATCGATACCCTGACATCCAAATGTATTACCTGAATTTGTGAGTTTTCCTTAATGAGTTCACAAACAGCAGTGATGGTTCTCTAGTTCACAGCCTCTTTCAGATCTTTGTTGCATCCATCCCACAACAGTGCAATATAAATTGGCAGGAATTTTTTTTGTCATCCTCAAGATGCATGTTTTGTGAAAATGTAAAATCTTTCCCCATTTTTAGAAAGTTCTATAGCAACAATGCACAGATTTTGCAAGACCGAACTTTATGCACCACCAGCGAAGAGAGAAATGATGATATGGCCTTCGTTTTTAACATGTAGACAAATTTAGACAAGCTTTCAAAGAAGTCATAACTTGTTAACTTTGGGAGAATGAGTGCAAATCAACAGACATGTGAAGAACTTTTTAAATGCCCTCCATAATAATAATGCGTTCAAAGGTAAAAGTTGACATTCTTTAAGCTGAAAATATTTTGTGTTGTAATATTTTATAGCTGTGAAAGTAACCTGGAAATTTTGAAATAATCACTTTGCTGTTGTTGAGTGGATTTCCCCAGCCCTGAATGTAATTAATATCAAGATATGAAATTACATCTAATTAAAATTTTTGAATGTTAAATATAGAGATGTTTTCTTCATATTTATCCATAACACTGATCATTCAGTCAAAAGAAAGTATGGAAAAATTTGGACTTCAAACAAAATTATTTCTTTCAATATGATCATGAAACAAATTATTAAATTTAATATGAAACAAAGTAATTACCTTTTCCATACTTGATTCTAAATATTGTTCTGGTTGGGCAGAACTAGAAGCACCACCGGGTATTAAGTTTGATATACTATGCTTGACTACATTAGTCAAACCTTTGATGAGCCCATTACTATGGAAAGATGACATTCATTAGTTCACAGATATTTTTCAAAAAAAGTAAATATAACACAATATAAAATATGAGCATTTTTTTTAATATTGTGTTGCTCAGCAAATAGCAACCAATTAAACAGAGTGGGCCAAAAGTCTTAAGCAAATTGAATTTAAAAAAAATACTGCAGAAACATTAAGGTATGCTGCATTTAACAGTCCAACTCTAGTTTTTTCCCTCAAAGTTAATACACTTCAGTGTGAGAACCCTTGTGGCCCACACAGATCTAAGCAATTGTTTAAGTTCAAGCCAAGTATGTTTCAACATGCTTTACTAATTGATGCAATTGCATCAGTGATACAAGTGTTTGGGTCATCAACACTTTGCCCGTTTGACACATACATTTTTGCTTTTGGAATAAGCCCACAAGAAAAATTCCAGGAGTGTTGTGTCTGGGGAATGTGGTTGGTTGGTTGTTTTACCTCTGAGCGGCACTTTTTTGCACACAGTGGGCTAAATGGCCAAGTCACAAGGACCCCGAAGGCTCAGAGAAGGTTGGGGGAGGAGACCCACTGGAACAGTTGTTGGAAGACAGATGGTAGCCTCCCGCCAAGGCCATACAGCGTGTTTTTTAACGTGCACAGGGTATGGCTCTCCCATACACGGGGCCAGTTCTTAACGTCACATCCGATGGACAGCGGCCTTTCCAAACCCATCAGTGTCCCCTACTGACCGTGGGCAGGGCGGGGAATTTTGCGGAGATAAATCTCAATGCTGACCCAGCTGGGACTCGAACCGAGGAACTGCAGATTACAAGCTTGGCGCACTACCGACTGAGCCACCCACGCCCCTCTGGGGAATGTGAAGAACAAAGGGTTGATCCATCTTTGCCAATCCATCTGTCTAAGAATTTTGTTTTTAGGTAGTTGTGCATGATTTTCTCCCAATGTAATAGGTGAATAATGTAAATTGATGTGTTTCTTATAGATAGTGCTTTCTCTTGTAGTATCAGAAAGTGCACTTCGTACAGCAAGAGATGCTTATGAGAGCATTAGGATAGAAAAGGAGATATTAGAACAGGAACTTCAAAAAGCGAAACCTTTTAAAAACACTAATTCGCATTACAAACAACTTACTGCCCTAATCATTAGTTTTGCAATGAGGGCTGCAGAAAACATATGATAAATATAATTTTTTTTCACTCAGGCTGGATGGCCTTGACGGGAGGCTACCATCTGTCTCCCAACAGCTGTTCCAGTGGGTCCCCTCCCCCAACTTTCTTTCAGCCTTCGGGGTCCATGTGACCTGGCCATTTAGCCCATGGTGGGCAAAAAAGCGCCGCTCAGATGTAAAACAATCCAACCGAACTAACCTTTTCACTACTTTTCAGTACTTCATAGTGGCCCAAAATGGAGAGATTTTAAATGGACTTGTTCAACCTACACTATTCCTTCCTCTTCACTACCTCCTACCTACAATTGAGGTGGGATGGTAGAGAAAGAGTTAAAATTCCTCATAAATCTTGTCTGTAGCATATTAAACTAACAGGCTCCTGTCATACCTCTGTGCCAATTAGCTGCTTGAGGGAATATTTATTTTTATGTTGCAAAAAAGTCAAAGGAATTCATCATATTGGTCTTTATTCATAAAAGCTAAGCCTTGTAGAGTTAATTTCTGACCATTTTTGGCTTTATATGAAAAACAGAGTGTATTTGAAACTGTCTAGCGAGTTGTACAGCTGTCATACTCCTGTGTCTTTTGGTCAATGTAACCAAATAGGAGTGTTGGTTATGATAAATGGATGATCTGACCTGGGTCTTTTTCAATGTTCCGTATCTCTTGTAACTGGTTATAGAGTCTAGAGCAGTGGTTCTCAGGTGAGGACACCATAAGCCTTGCCGTCTTGGAAATGCTCTGACCCAATCGTCTGATCTACAATGCAATTTGGCCTTTGTCAAACTCACTTAAGTCCGCTGCCTTTCCCATCTGAAGAACAAGAATAACAACTGATTAACATAGCTCAGTATCAGGTGTTATTTATACTGTTTCATGACCTTCACACACGCCGTCGTTTACCTGCAGTTGCTTCGATTTGCATAAAGACACGCTGGTCATAATGTTTTGGGTCTTCGGTATATATATATATAAGCGATTGTGAATGAGGGACATACAGGAATGACTGACAGGAGATCACTCCAATTCCAACTATGGTGGCAAAATTGTTAGAGCTCTGAAAATCTGCACCTAGGAATAATTCGGGTCGACGAGTGTAAGAAACGTGAAAATTGTTGTCTGGGGGTGTTTGGGGTTGTAGATGTCGGAAACGTTATAAAATTTTGCATCTGTAGTGACCTTCAAGGTCAAAGGTCAAATTAAATTGCCCAGTTCTAGAGAGCTAAAAATTGGTTCCTGGCAATTTTCTGAGTCGCAGATCGCAAAAATTGTGCTAAAATTTGGGTGCGATGGGTCTTTCGAGGTCAAAGGTCAACTTTCGTTATACCGATGCTGAAGAGTTAAAAATGGTGAATAGAAAATGGTGAAATTTCAGGAAGTAGAACTCGGTAACAAGAGAAACTTTCAGATCCCGTGTCGCCTTCTAGATCAAATAGGGGCGAATCAAACAGTGCCGAACGCATCGACTGATTTCTAATAACTAATAAAGAGTGTTACAAACATTCAGTAACAAGTTTAAAACAAAACTCCATGAACAGGACTAGTTCAGTAACCGGAAAATTGGGGCACTCGACCAGAGTGCCGTGCTGATGGGGACTCTTGTAGCCCGAGATTTAATCCCCTCGTTATTTGTAAGATATTCTTAAAATAAACTAGCAATGTCGTTGTATTATTATGCAATTCTCATTAAAATAATGACAAATTCGAGAATAGTGAGGATTTTAATTTGCTAACATTTTATTGTTTTTCATTATTAAAAAGTATACAAAGAGATGTTCCAGAATATTATTTACTCGAGAGCCCAGTAATAGATTGGTCCATCCGTCACAAGAAAAAATAAACTATAATGATACGATTTCTGTTCACTGACTCTGAATAATTGATTTCGTTCAAACGAACAGCTCTGTGGTATTTTTTGAGAACTGCTGGTGGAATACAGAACGAGGGGGAATGATTATGGGATGCTATCTTAGTGTGCACCACTCATACTGGTAAAATTACTTCCCCCTACTGAAGTTGATAAAAACAAGATTATTTCTCTCAGTGTGTAGGTTTAAGACCACAACATTGTACTTAAAAGCTGCTGATTTAATGGAAAAGTAATTTAAAAGGGGAAAAAGAAACTTTTTTGGTGTGCCATAATTATGATATGATTGACGTTGAAGTAATTGACTTGAAAATTATATCACACAATTGAGGAACGGATGAAGCCAGATTCATTGGATCGTGCAGATCCGTGAGATGGTTGAACTGTAATTATGATTCTGCGTGATGAACAGTCGCTCAAAAAAGTATCCGAACACTATGGTTGATTACAGAATTCTGAAAAAATATCTAGCAACGATTTTTTTAGAAATAAGTGATCTAGCAACCTTCGTGTCACGTGACACGAATGCTGTCAGATCACCAATTTCTAAAAAAATCGTTGCCAGATATTTGAAAGTTTACTTTTGTCTAAAAATGCAGCTTTACGTCTGAGTAAAGTTGCGATTTTTTTATGTCAATTTTTCGTTCTGCTCTTTAAGAATATATATATTTTTTTTCTAGTAGTTCTTCGTTGAGTTCCGGTTGTTCACCATTGATTTAAAATATTCAGTTCATAAAAAAAATGTGAACTTTCTTCTCTGCATATTATTTTATACATTTTGTACATTATTTGTTTAAAACCTTATTTTAAACAACTTGAGCCTCATTATGAAATAACTAATGAATAAAACAGTTTACATTACATAATAAGAGAAATAGCGTTTCACTTTGAATAAAAAGTATAAAAATGAAAAGGAAAACAAAATGGTAGGTAAACCCAAAAAACATGCTGCAAGTTCATTTGTAGCGATTTTTGGCGAACAAATTAATAGCGTCCAATACTTTAAAGGTTAAGCGTTAAAAATTCAATCCGATATCTACAATAGAATACGAGTTTGAACAGGATTTTGAAATGGAATGAATGTAATAGCTTGCTGTCAAAAATCAATTCCACATAGATACATATCCACATGAGTTTTGATTTCATAAATAAGATAAAAATATATTAATCTATCATATTAAGTTAGAGAACTGCATTTGAATGCTTATCATTCTGTTCAGTGTAGTATATTAGATTAGTAGAATCAGCTTTCCGACAGAAACCCAAAGCAAGGATAATTTCCATCCAGTTTCACTATCACTGAAAGAACATGCGGCTTTTTTGCGCAGCTTAAACAGCCTACTGTAAAGTAACGACGGTAAACCTCAAAAGGAAAACAGGCGAGTTGAAAAGACGCTGCTCGATTTTTTTCTAACCTTTGAATTTCGGTTTTCACTTTCATATTTTTTCCAATGCCACTCGGAGGTAAAAACAACACATTATCTGATTTCTGATATCATGTAAGGCATGTCGTTTTCATGAAAGAATATTAAACATTAACCTCAAAATGCTCTATAGAAACTATACACGACAATACTTTTTTGTCCCTTAGATTTTTTTTATTGAAGCCAGAATGAACTGAAATAACAGCAGTTTTAAAATAAAAGAAGACTTGGCTGAGTGGTCAGCGCGCTTGGCTATTGACCAAAGGTATAAGGCACGGATGTTCGTGTCGTTTTTCTGCTCAGGTCCCGCCATCATCACAGACCTTCTGCTATGGCGTATAAACTGACACGCTCCTGTCTGACCTCTGTGGCAAGCAGCTGCTTGAAGGGTATTATCGGGTATATCCCGTAAAAAATCGAGGCTTTTCACCACTTCCGAATTGTGCATTTATTTTATTATTAAAAGAGAGTCATTTCTATTGTCTTTTTTGGTGCAATGGTATTAAAAGGTCCTTTATTACTCTAGTAAGAAATCGAGTGCATACAGGGTGTCAGAAATATAATGGCGGGATTTCGAGACAAATATATATACACTACAGGAAACAAATATATATACACTACAGGAAACAAATATATATACACTACAGTCACGCAAAGGTGACGAAATTTAGGGACGCGGTAGTATATTTAAATGCATGGAAATGATTAGGTTTATAGGAGATCGAAACGATTGGACAGGTGCGAGCTGACGTCATAGGTGCGGAGCAATCAAACACAGATAAAGGCAACTAAAGCTCTCTGGTTGACGAAACATTGTGGAAATTGTTCTAAACCGCTAAAGATGACCTTACGCAGACGTCGATAGCCGTTCCAACAGTTAAGAGACTATGAACGTGTTTTTTTTTTGTTCACAGTGAAATATCTTTCATCTTTTAATGGCTACACCTAATTATGTTCAGTCTGAAAATCTCAGTCTGATTTATGGTAATTGCTTTAATAAATCAACTTTTTCTATTTTCTCACTGAACTGTAGAAGTCTGTACAAAAACCTTGATGAGATCTTGGTAACTTTAGAAAGTAGTAGTTTTCTATTTGATTCTCTTGTATTTGTGGAAACATGGCAAAATAACAATATTCCACATATCAATGGTTATACTGGTGTAGGTTTGGGAAGAAAGGCTCGTAAAGGTGGAGGAATAGCACTTTATTTCAGAGAAAGCTTTTCTTTCAAAATATTAAACAATTTGTCAGTTATTACTGATGATTACGAGATTTTGCTTGCTAAATCAGGAAATCTGATTGTGGGCAGTATTTATCGACCACCTCAGGGTAATGTACAATTATTTCTGTCACATCTAGAATTTGTTTTAAACTCATTACTTAAACTGAAATCGATCTTTATATTAATGGGTGACTATAACCTTGATATTATGAACCAAAATAAAAATGTATTAAATTTAATAGACCTACTTAATTCATATGATTGTTTTGTTTTAAACAGTGGATTACCAACTAGAGTTGGAAATCAAAGTTCTACACTAATTGATTATGGAATTTCGAATATAGATTGCCAAAATGGAGTTCTGATGTCAAAAATTACAGATCATTTCCCCACATTTTTTCTGGTCCAAAGGACAAATTTTCAAATGCTACTTAGCAGTTATAGATATAGAGAAATCAATGATAATAATATTCTGCAATTGCAATATAAATTAAATCGCATTGATTGGCAATTCCTTTACTTAATCAGTGATGTAAATGAAGCATATAATTATTTCATAAATATTTTTATAAATCACTATAATAAATATTTGCCCACGGGTATTAAGAAGTTCCAAAGGCCAAATAAATATGCTCCTTGGATGACGAAAGATCTGAAAAAATTAATAACTAAAAGAGATAATTTATACAAAAAAGCAAAGGAAACCTATTTAGAAGATGACAGTTCTGCATATAAAGAATTTCGTAATTTCGTTACTGCCCAAATCAGACAAACAAAGAACGCCTATTATAAAAGTAGATTTGATTCTAGCAAAAATTCTACACAGAAATGGAAATATCTCAACGATGTTTTGGGTAGAAATAAATGTAAGTCAATAGTAGGAGACATTTCTTCTGATGATGCAATTATTGCTGATGACTATGCGAAGTCCAATGCCTTCAATAGCTATTTTCATGATGCCGTTAACGAATTGATATTGAACCAAATTGAAACATTTCATGGCAAATATAAATATCAAATTGAGTGCATAGACCAGACATTGTATGTCATGCCAATTGTTACTCAAGAGATCAGTAACATAGTGAATGATCTAGGAGATGATAAGTCACCAGGTATAATGACATAAATATTAATGTAATTAAAAAGGTTAACTATCTGGTACAGCTCTCTGCTGTTGTGCTGTCTAACTGCTTCCTCGGCTTTCTCAGCCAAACCATTGAGCCAAAGATTCTTATCAGCAGCTAACTGATCTTTTACACGTTTATTAAGTTCTCTGTAATGCTTTCTATTAGGACTAGTAGGGTATTGATTAAAGACATTCCTGCAGTTCTTTCTTTCCGAAATAAGCTCAAGTGCCTTATCACTCAGATAATTCTGTCTCTTCTGCTCCTTTTTTCCTAAAAGAGTACTGTTAGTGTCCAAAAAAGCCTGTTTAAAATGATCCCATTCTTCCTCAACTTCAGTAGTAAGCATACCATGACTGTCATAATGACTAAGTAACCTATCATGGTAAGCTTTGGCTATAACTGGGTCTTTCAGAGCTTCAGTATTAAAAGCAAATTATTTAACCCTAGCACAACACTTTTTAAGTTTAATTTGCAACACACTTTTAACAAGGTAATGGTCAGATCCAATTTCAGCTCCCCTATATGTCCTGGTATTCCTAACAGAACTAGCCCATTTGCTGTTAATTAATATGTAATCAATCATATTCTTATGCAGCCCATCAGGTGAAACCCATGTGTACTTATGTATGTCGCGGTGTTTGTAATATGTGTTAGTTATTCTGAATCCATTGAGTTTACTTACCTGTAGGAGACGTTGCCCATTGCCATTGCAGCTACCAATACCAAAAGGGCCTATTACTCCTCCCCAAAGGTCAGAGTCCGTACCAACTTTAGCATTGAAGTCACCTAGAACAAGGGTAATAACTCCTTTCTTGACAGAATTCAAAATATCTTGAAGTTGTTCATAAAACCTATCCTTCTCATCCTCATCGGCATCCTCAGTGGGGGCATAACAGCAGATAACATTCAAGTCTTTAACGCTTGTCTGAAATTTTGCTGTAAGAAACCTTTCATTAATGCACTCATATTCTAGAAGAGCATCGCTAGCGTGTCTGCTGAGAAGCAGACCCATGCCTTGGTGATGCTTTTCGTCCCTCCCTGAAAAGAGAAATTTAAGATTATTTTTAAGAATCTGACCTTTATCTGTCCATCTGGTCTCTTGCAAGCCGAGAATATCTAAATTATAATGGTGGAATTCTTGTGTGAGGACATCAAGAGAAAAAGCTCTGTGCAGAGTCCTCACATTCCAACTACCTATGGAGAGAAAATGGTTAGTGGGATGTTTAAAGAAACTATGTTTATTGAGAGAGGGAATGCCGACAATATCAAACAGCCCCCTAATCGCAGACATGGGGCAAAGACCCGTTCCCCCACTACTAAAGGCTGAAGCCATCTACACTGGAAGACTTCCTCCAATGTAGAATTTGACGATGCCAATAGAAGCAAAGAGTTCAGGTGCCTGCGATGACTTCTGCTCCGGATTATCCACCAGCTGATAAACATATCCTGTGAATCTATTCACTTGGGGCTGTCAACCCACAAACAAACAGAAAACACAGCGGAAGATTTTCCCTCCACAGAAGCCCACCAGTGCAGCAGAATCAGGATCCATAATCAAGCTCAGAGCCATATATCTGTCCAGTCCAGTAGGTTTATATGGACAGGCATACAAGGATTGAAGGATAAACAAGGTAAGGTTATAGAAGGGGAGGATTCTGTCATGGCTAGATGGGCTGAGCATTTCAGTGATGTTCTAAACAATGCGGTTAGTTCTATTCCCATTGTTTGCAATGACGATAGATGCATTGGTGGCTTTAATGTTGGCTCTATAGCACAATCTGAAGTTATTTTGGCTGTTTCTAAACTTAAACTTCATAAATCCCCAGGGGTAGATGAAATTACTACGGAAATGCTTAGAGCTGGGAATGTTTCGGTTACCACTTGGATGACTGAAATTCTGAATATCTTTTATGATAAAGGCATGGTTCCTAAGGATTTTACCAGAGCTATTGTTATCCCTATTTTCAAAAAAGGTGATCACAGTTCTTGTGATAACTATAGGGGTATCAGCCTACTCTCTGTTCCAGGTAAAGTTCTTTCCATGATTGTGCTTAATAGAATTAAGAATCTGGCTGACAGTCAATTGCGTGATGAGCAATGTGGATTCAGAAGTGGTAGGGGATGTGTGGATCAGATATTTTCACTTAGGCAGATTCTTGAGAAATGTTTAGAGTTTCAGAAACCTTTGGTTGCTAGCTTTGTTGATTTCAAAAAGGCTTTTGACTCTGTTGATCGTCATAATTTGTGGTTGATTGTGAGATCATATGGTATACCAGACAAGTTAGTTAACATTATGAAAGCTCTCTATAATAACACTGAGTCGTGTGTGAGAGTTTGTAAGGCTTGTAGCAATTGGTTTAGCATTACTTCTGGTGTTCGACAAGGGTGCATTTTGTCTCCTTTTCTCTTTAGCTTGGTTATTGATTATGTTATGCGAAATTCACTTCAAGGGAAAGATTTTGGCCTTAAATGGGCTGGAGATACGAAAATTTCTGATTTAGATTATGCTGATGATTTAGCCCTTTTGGCAAATGATGATGATGAGATGAACTCTTTCATTCGAGCTGTTGATGAGACTGGTAGTAGAGTAGGTTTGGTTATAAACAGAGAGAAAACTAAAGTGATGAAAATTGGTAAGGCAGGCTGTGATTCGGTTAATTTGAATGGTTGCAGTCTTGAGCAGGTGTCACAGTTTAATTATCTTGGGAGCTATGTAACAGATAATGGTGATGTGCGGCATGAGATTAACAGACGAATAGGTATTGCTGCCGGGACTTTTAAGAATCTATGGAGAGTGTGGAGAAATAGGCGTATACACCTAAAGACTAAAATTAGACTGTATAATAGTTTGGTTCTTTCTAGGGTTAGTTATGGTAGTGAAACTTGGACACTTTGTAAACAAGATAACAGGAAACTAGATGCTTTTGATTCCAGATGCTTACGCAGTATCTTGGGCATTAGGTGGTTCAACTTTGTAACTAATGATGAGGTTAGGCAAAGGAGTTTGCAACCTCCTTTAAGCAGCATATTGTGCAGAGAGAGACTCCGTTGGTTTGGCCATGTTGCCCGTATGAATAATTATAGATTGGCGAATAGGGTTATGAACAGTGTGCCTAAAGGCCTCAGAAAGAAGAGGAAGTGGGGATGCGGTGGGCAGACAATTCAAACAGGACCTTGTTAGAATTGGTGTGCAGTGGCCAGATGCAGTAGATGTAGCTCAGGATAGACTTGCTTGGAGAACTAAATTGAACTGTCTGGTTGGACCTCCGTAGCTCATGGCTGCTTGAGGATGATGATGATGATGATGAAAAAGGTTATACATACAATAAAAGAACCTTTGTGTTCAATAATAAACGAAGTATTCCCGGATAAACTGAATTGCCAGAAAATTGCCAGAATTATTCCTATACATAAATCAGGTGATAAAGAAAATATAGAAAACTATAGACCTATTTCAATTTTGCCAATCTTCTATTGGGCAAAGCTATTTTGTACACGTATTACTAAATTCCTAGATAATATGAAAATTATCACACAACAACAATATGGTTTTCAAAATAAAAAATCTACTCAGATAGCCATTGCAGATTTATATGAGCATTTGGCCAATCATTTGGTTGCAGGTCACATTGGATTAGCTGTATATCTTGATTTTACGAAAGCATTTGACAGTATTAACCACGAAATTTTGTTAAAGAAAATTGAATTTTATGGCCTGAGAGGTAAAATAAATAACTGGTTAAGAAGCTACTTATTTCAGAGGAAAGCTCTTGTAGAAGTAAATGGTAGTATATCAGATGAACATTTTATTTACAGAGGTGTGCCTCAAGGTTCGATTCTTGGTCCGATCCTTTTCCTACTTTACATTAACGACTTAGCAAAGTTACACATTAATTCAAAGATGTTATTATATGCTGATGATACAAGTATTATCGATTTCAACCAAGATTCTGCAAGCCTGATTAGCAGTGTTAACAACTCTCTAAATATTATATCTGAATGGTGCAGACATAACAATTTATTAATAAATGTCAAGAAATCCAAATACATGATTTATAAAAATAAAAACAAAAATATCGATGAGAAATGTTTCGATGTGAAGATTAATGAAATTAAGCTAAAGAGATGCACTGAATATAAATTCTTAGGAATATGGATCGATGAAAATCTGAACTGGTCATTTCACGTAAAGCAGCTGAGAATCACTCTGTCAAGGAATATTGGTATGATTGGTAAAATACGTCATCTGGTTAACAAAAAATTTTGACAAATTTATACTACTCTTTCATTTATTCTTATATAACATATGGAATCTTAGTCTGGGGTAATACTTTTGACTATAATCTGAATGCTTTATGTATATCATCTTCAGAAAAGAATTGTTAGATATATTGTTGGTAAAAGATATTATGATCCCGTGGCACATTTATTTTCTGAGGTTAAAATTCTTAATGTCTATAATTACAAACTGATATTAGGAAACTTTGTGTATTCGATTACAATGAGATTGATTAAATTGGATAGATTTAAAGACTATTTTCAGAGTCCTTCGACTTTTCATAATTATGAAACACGTCATAGGGAGGATCTGAGTATACCTATGTGTCGATTGTCAATTGGGCAGAGATCTAACAAATACAATGCAGTAAAAATTTGGTCTGAATTTCCTGATGATGTTAAAAATGCAAAATCTTTAAAATCAAATGTAGAACGTTTCTTCTTACAAAGCAATGAAACCTTCTTCTATGTATCAGTGTAATATGTCTCATAACCATTTGACCTTTTATACTATTGAATTATTGTACTATTTGAATTATTGTATACATTACTGTTGTCATAATTGAACTTTAAAGGAAATAGGGAACATTAACTAAAAATAAGCGTCAGCTTACTATGCTCTCCTTTTTTGTTTCGCCTTTCCTATTAAACACTAATATTTAATATGATTGTTATTTACCTTTTCTGATGCAATTGATATTTCTCAGCTATTTCACTTCTCAATTTTTCTCATGTATATATTAATTGTTATTAGATAATTATACTATTTTAAATATATATTGTATTGACTGGCGGAATAAAATAAAGATTATTATTATATTATTATTATTATCATCGGCCTTAGAGAGGCTGGCTTGTCATACAGAGATGTTGCCAACCTTGTTGGATGCAATCCCAGCACCATCGTACACATATGGCACCAGTGGGTTCAAGAAGGATCCAGCACACGCGACAAGGATCAGGAAGACGACATATGACCACCGAGAGACAAGACCGCATTTGTGATGCATAGTATTGCGTGACAGATTCGCGACTATAATGCAACTGTAAAGGGACTGGCAACAGGTAGCACATCGAATACCTACCAGGAGGAAGGTAAACAATAGGCTTTTACAATTTTCATTGCGAGCCTGTCGTCCGGCACTGAGTATGCCTCTCGCATCTGCCCACATGCAAGCACGTCTTCAGTGGTGTCGCCTTAGACAGAATTGGAACGAACAAGAGTGGAGAACCGTGGTGTTTAGTGACGAATCTCGTTTTTGTCTTGGTCAGCACGACAATAGACAACGTGTTCGGAGTCATCCAGGTGAAAGGAACGCCACCCAGTGCGTGCGACATCATCACACAGCTCTAGCAACTGGTGTCTTGGTGTGGGGTGCCATTAGTCGGACAATTCGGTCAGAACTGGTCGTAATAAGGTTATCTCTAACTTCCCAACTACATGTTATCTTGCTTTTAAAAGGTTCCGTGCTGCTGAACAAATGAGGCAGCCACTGGCTGCTAAATGTTAGTAACATGTAGTTGGGAAGTTAGAGATAACCTTATTACGACCAGTTCTGACCGAATTGTCCGACTAATGGCACCCCACACCAAGACACCAGTTGCTAGAGCTGTGTGATGATGTCGCACGCACTGGGTGGCGTTCCTTTCACCTGGATGACTCCGAACACGTTGTCTATTGTCGTGCTGACCAAGACAAAAACGAGATTCGTCACTAAACACCACGGTTCTCCACTCTTGTTCGTTCCAATTCTGTCTAAGGGTTGTCGAATTCTGTCAAATGGGCAGCCAGTGGCTGCCCCATTTGTTCAGCAGCACGGAACCTTTTAAAAGCAAGATAACGGCCGTCCCCACACAGCCCGCATTAATCTGCCATTATCTACACGAGCTAAACGTTCAGGTACTACCATGGCCAGCACGCTTGCCAGACCTCACCTATTGAACACGTCTGGGACATGGACCGATAGCTCCAACAACACCCAAGAGGTGGGCCAACCACTGTCGCTGAAATGGAACAGCGACTTTGCGCTATTTGGCGTTCAATCCCTCAGGAGGACGTTATAGAGCTGTACGATAGCCTTCTCCGCAGTGTTCATGAATACATTGCTGTGAGGAAAGGTTCAAGATCATACTAATTACACCACTTTACAGGGTAGGTAAAGTGGTAATTTTCCATATATTTTTTTCGATAATGTAATCAATCGCACATTTCAGCGTATGCTAGTAGTTGCCTGCGTTTCAATAAAATGACATTAATTCTTCCAGTTTCAATTTTTTTCCCTGTAGTATATATAGGAAAATAATACGCATATTCAAGAAAGTAATATTT
The DNA here is from genome assembly GCA_038380435.1 of Ryuthela nishihirai. Classification (NCBI taxonomy): domain Eukaryota; kingdom Metazoa; phylum Arthropoda; class Arachnida; order Araneae; family Heptathelidae; genus Ryuthela; species Ryuthela nishihirai. The sequence goes on along the minus strand of JAWZYU010000030.1, from coordinate 6,737,292 downwards.
TAAATGAAAGCATATCCCACACAGTTTCGAACATGATTTTTATGGCCACCAAGAAGCCCTGATTTGACACCCTTTTTTTTTCTTGCGGGTATTTATAAAGAAATGTTTACGTGGACAAAGTTGAAGACCTGAATCATTCGAAAGCCATAATAAGAGAAACAACTGAGCAAGAAACAAGAGATATATTGCAGGGTGCATGGCAAGAAGGGGGATACCGATTGGACGTTTTGCAGGATCACGAACAGTGAACATTATGCTCAAAACCGGGCCCGGATCTAGGAGGTAAGGGGACATGAAACCCCCCCCCCCACACACACACACATACATACATACGCACTTTGAGAATGCTAATAAAGACAAAACATTGTGAAGTTTATTTGCATTTCCGGCACTTTTCAAGAAGTTTTTAAAGATATCTAAAATGGAGGAGGGAGAAATGTTATACTTCAGAGGAATCAAGACCTCCTTCCTTCTTTTATTTTTTTTTCCTGTTTAACTGAGTTCTTTACATCGAATTTGTCATTTGTCAAATCGAACCTGCTCAGAACTATTTCAGGTACAGTAGCTCAAAAAAGTATCCGAACACTACGGTTGATAAAAAAATTCAGGAAAAATATCTGGCAGCGATTTTTTTAGAAATTAGTGATCTGGCAACCTTCGTGTCACGTGACACGAAGGTTGCCAGATCACTAATTTCTAAAAAAATCGTTGCCAGATATTTTTTCTGAATTCTGTAATCAACCGTAGTGTTCGGATACTTTTTTGAGCGACTGTACGGTTTCAATTAAAATATTACTTTCTTATATATTGGTTCTCAAAACTCCGACATTATTTTTCGGACACCCTTATAACACTACATAAATATATTTTTCCCAGGATTGCATTCCTGGGAAAATATTATTACTTTGAAATGACAATTAAAATTAACGTATAAATAATGAAATAATTAAATTTTTAAAACGGATTTCGATCTATCATGGGTAGATCTATCCCATATTGACTCTCATGTTCGTCCTAAAATAAATTTCAGTCTTAAAATGTTAAAAGTAATGAATCTCTAGGAATCTCCGAACTTAGGATCAAGCTCTGAAAATGCCAATAAACAATGAGGGTCGATAATTAGTAGTGTGTCATAATTTTTGATATATGTACAATCGTAAAAGTCCCAAATGCCTCGTCGTTTCAGCATCATCGTGGGCGTAGACGACACAGAATTCCAGTAAGAGCCATATATAATCTCATAAAAGATCTGAAACAAGTCATTAAGAACAGATCAGTTCATGGAATATATTTTTGTCGCTTCTGGAGCAAGGCAAGAACGCTCCTTCGATGCAGTCCCCAGAATGGAGGGCAATGCGGATTCATAGGAATAACAGCTATGTTGATATGAAGGTAAATCGGCCCGAATCACTGAAGCAACAAGGAAGAGCTGTGACTCTCAACTGAAATAACAATAGGCAGGAAAACAAAATATATTAAAAACAGCTAGTCCTTTATATGTCCAAAAAAAGTAAGAAATGAAACTAGAAGTAAACGGCCGGATAATTTCCTGAATTCATGTTAATTTCAAGGAAATGCAGAATTGTGTTACCCTCTGAGCAGCACTTTTCTGTGCTAAATGGACTGGTCAAAAGGACTCTCAGTGAAGGTTGGGGAAGGGACGAACTGGAACAGCTGTTAGGAGACAGATGGAAGGTTGCTATCTAGGCCATCTAGAGTTGTCTTTAACGTGCACAGCGTATTAATTCGTAGCATTAAGTCGTAGCTCCGCGTGCAGGCTCTCCTGCACGCGGAGCTACGACTTAATGTCCCATCCGACGGACGGACGGCTTTTCCAAGCTCATTAGAGTCCCGTTTCTCATCGAGGAAACTTTTTCAAGCTCATCAGAGTTCCGTTTCTCATCGAGGAAAGGGTTGGGGTTTAGCAGAGATAAATCTCAATGCTGCCCATTCGGGATTCGAACCTGGAAACTGCAGATTACGAGCCTGGTGCGCTAACAGAACCACGTCCCCCACCACAATGGCTAATGGCTTACTTATGTTATATACTTTTAATTTCTAGTATATTTAATTCTCATTTATTTTTCGCAATAAATATGCATATGCATATGAGAAAGTTAAATTGATTTAAAATGAGCATAAGAAAAGCTATTAATATATATTGCTCATCTTTCTCAACATCTGCATTTCGTTATATCGAAACTAATTGTATGACTTTTTGGTGGTGAAATCAAAAAATATTTTTATTTACATTTTTATTATTTTCATTATTTTACTAATTAGAAAATTATATATTCATTTAGTTTTAAAGCATTTGTTTAAAAATTGGTTGGACCAAAATATAAACAAAATATAAAACAAGATACAGTAACTCTGTAAATCTCGTTGAAATGCTACCTAGGAAGACTGTGTTTAAAAATAATTACATTTTTTTGCGCCATAATTATTTAATTTTTTCCAGACAACATAAAAATGAGAAAAATTATGCATAGATTTACTTTAAACCTTTTAAAATGGCTTAAAATATTGAAAATATTGAGTTATATGTTCTATAAACTAAATTTATATTTTTCGATTGCTGTTCAGACTTTTCTCTTTATTTTTGCTCAAATTATTTGTTCTTTACTTTAAAAACGCTTAATACTGTTATGAATTTAAATAGATAAAAACTGAGCATGAGTTTATAAATAGTATTTAGCAATCATAATTCTGAAATAATGTAATTTATTATAAAGGTATGAATGAAAACAAATATATAAATTCAACTAACATAAATTTATATCAGTATGAAAATAAATCTTCAGAAGATCATAGCATTATATCATTATTCCTACAAAGAGTTGTTTCTCTATAAATTCTTACTATCTGTACTCAAAGCATAAAATAAGGCTTGTACAGCGCTCCATAAATTACACCATCATATTTGTGAACGAACCTGTAATCTACCAAGAATAACCTTACCAATTTTTGTAAACAAACTAAAGATAACTAGGTATTAAACGAAGAACTCTTCCTACAGAAAAATTGAGATCAGCTCTGCTTGTACGACTAGCATATAACCTCCTCAGCCACATCTTTAAGTGTTCTAAGCATCCTTCTTTTTCTTACCAGTCCAGAACAGGATCCACATTAATAAACTTTTTTTAACCACCCGCGAAACACACCAAATAAAATCATTTCTTTTTTCATACTTTAATGCACAGACAAAGACAAACTACGTTTTCCTTCACACCCTAATTCCTCTTAATATAACTCTCTTATTCTTTGTTTTTTTTAGTTCGTTCGAAGTGGTTGGTGACGTAATTCTCACTCTGTAGTTCACGCGAGCATCAAGATGACGCATCACATCACGGTTCATTGTAGCACGTTTGTCTGTTGTTTAATAAATTCCACAGGAGAATTTTGAAACTCTTGTGTATTTCCATAAATTTTCCAATAATTTGAAATAATTGTGACCCTGGGCTAGAGCAGTCTTACTTCTCAGTTTAAAGGTTTTAAATTTTACTTCTTGTTACTCTCCAATACAAGGATTCTTTTACAGGTGGGTTGCCAATGCAAACGTTTGCTATATCTTTGTCATAGGCTCGTGTTTCCAGCTCTTATTTTCATAAAAAATCTTTACCTAGTGTGAAAAAGGATCATTCCCTACCCATATTAAAGTTGGTAGCTCAGTCGGATCACGAACATAGTGGTAGCTCAGTCGGTAGCGCGCCAGGATCGTAAAGTGCAGTTCCCAGGTTCGAGTCTCAGCTGGGTCAGCGTCGAGATGTATCTCTGCTGAACCCCCACCCTGCCACCGATGAGCTTGGAAATGCTGCCGTCCGTCGGATAGGACGTTAAGCAGTGATCCCGTGTGCCTGAGAGCCATACCCTCTGCACATTATAGAACAAGCTTCATGACCTTGGCAGTAGGCTACTATCTGACACCGAACAGTTGCCCAGAGAGTTCCCTCCCCTAAACATTCTCTAAGCTCTCGGGGTCTTTGTGACCTGGGCAATTAGCCTACTGTGGCAAAAAAATGTGTCGCTCAGAGTTCAACAGCTGAACCCTACCCATATTAAAGAACATTTTGAATAGCCTTGGCAACGTCTCCTACAGGTAAGTAAACTCAATGGATTCAGAATAACTAACACTTATTACAAACACCGCGACATACATAAGTACACATGGGTTTCACCTGATGGGCTGCATAAGAATATGATTGATTACATATTAATTAACAGCAAATGGACTAGTTCTGTTAGGAATACCAGGGCATATAGGGGAGCTGAAATTGGATCTGACCATTACCTTGTTAAAAGTGTGTTGCAACTTAAACTTAAAAAGTGTTGTGCTAGGGTTAAAAAATTTACTTTAATACTGAAGCTCTGAAAGATCCAGTTATAGCCAAAGCTTACCATGATAGGTTACTTAGTCATTTTGACAGTCATGGTTTGCTTACTACTGAAGTTGAGGAAGAATGGGATCATTTTAAACAGGCTTTTTTGGACACTAACAGTACTCTTTTAGGAAAAAAGGAGCAGAAGAGGCAAAATTATCTGAGTGATAAGGCACTTGAGCTTATTTCGGAAAGAAAGAACTGCAGGAATGCCCTTAATCAATACCCTACTAGTCCTAATAGAAAGCATTACAGAGACCTTAATAAACTTGTAAAGGATCAGTTAGCTGCTGATAAAAATTTTTGGCTTGATGGTTTGGCTGACAAAGCCGAGGAAGCAGTTAGACAGCACAACAGCAGAGAGCTGTACCAGATAGTTAATGTTTTGTGTGGTAGAAAACGGACAGGCATACAAGGATTGAAGGATAAACAAGGTAAGGTTATAGAAGGGGAGGATTCTGTCATGGCTAGGTGGGCTGAGCATTTCAGTGATGTTCTAAACAATGTAGTTAGTTCTACTCCCATTGTTTGCAATGATGATAGATTCATTGGTGGCTTTAATGTTGGCCCTATAACACAATCTGAAGTTAGTTTGGCTGTTTCTAAACTTAAACTTCATAAATCCCCAGGGGTAGATGAAATTACTACGGAAATGCTTAGAGCTGGGAATGTTTCGGTTACCACTTGGATGACTTTATGATAAAGGCATGGTTCCTAAGGATTTTACCAGAGCTATTGTTATCCCTATTTTCAAAAAAGGTGATCGCAGTTCTTGTGATAACTATAGGGGTATCAGCCTACTCTCTGTTCCAGGTAAAGTTCTTTCCATGATTGTGCTTAATAGAATTAAGAATCTGGTTGACAGGCAATTGCGTGATGAGCAATGTGGATTCAGAAGTGGTAGGGGATGTGTAGATCAGATATTTTCACTTAGGCAGATTCTTGAGAAATGTTTAGAGTTTCAGAAACCTTTGGTTGCTAGCTTTGTTGATTTCAAAAAGGCTTTCGACTCTGTTGATCGTCATAATTTGTGGTTGATTGTAAGATCATATGGTATACCAGACAAGTTAGTTAACATTATGAAAGCTCTCTATAATAACACTGAGTCGTGTGTGAGAGTTGGTAAGGCTTGTAGCAATTGGTTTAGCATTACTTCTGGTGTTCGACAAGGGTGCATTTGTCTCCTTTTCTCTTTAGTTTGGTTATTGATTATGTTATGCGAAATTCACTTCAAGGGAAAGATTTTGGCCTTAAATGGGCTGGAGATAGGAAAATTTCTGATTTAGATTATGCTGATGATTTAGCCCTTCTGGCAAATGATGTTGATGAGATGAACTCTTTCATTCGAGCCGTTGATGAGACTGGTAGTAGAGTAGGTTTGGTTATAAACAGAGAGAAAACTAAAGTGATGAAAATTGGTCAGGCAGGCTGTGATTCAGTTAATCTGAATGGTTGCAGTCTTGAGCAGGTGTCACAGTTTAATTATCTTGGGAGCTATGTAAGAGATAATGGTGATGTGCGGCATGAGATTAACAGACGAATAGGGATTGCTGCCGGGACTTTTAAGAATCTATGGAGAGTGTGGAGAAATAGGCGTATACACCTAAAGACTAAAATTAGACTGTATAATAGTTTGGTTCTTTCTAGGGTTAGTTATGGTAGTGAAACTTGGACACTTTGTAAACAAGATAACAGAAAACTAGATGCTTTTGATTCCAGATGCTTACGCAGTATCTTGGGCATTAGGTGGTTCAACTTTGTAACTAATGATGAGATTAGGAAAAGGAGTTTGCAACCTCCTTTAAGCAGCATATTGTGCAGAGAGAGACTCCGTTGGTTTGGCCATGTTGCCCGTATGAATAATTATAGATTGGCGAATAGGGTTATGAACAGTGTGCCTAAAGGCCTCAGAAAGAAGGGGAGACCTAGGATGCGGTGGGCAGACAATGTCAAACAGGACCTTGTTAGAATTGGTGTGCAGTGGCCAGATGCAGTAGATGTAGCTCAGGATAGACTTGCTTGGAGAACTAAATTGCACGGTCTGGTTGGACCTCCGTAGCCCATGGCTGCTTGAGGATGATGATGATGATGATGAGTAGAAACTCCATCTCCATCCATGAGCCACAAAGTGTCAAATGGATCTCTAACCCGATCTTTATTATTCTGACCTTTGCGATGAGCCTACTGAGCAGGCAAATAAGTGTCACTCTCGAGTGACGAATCGAACGCAACAGAAGGATTCGTAAAACAGGATTCTCCGCTCCTGTCCTCTAAAGGACTCCTAAAATAGACTTTCCTGCTCTGAATGTACAAACAAAACTCGGAAGCAAGGTTTGCCTTCTTGCCACAGGTCAGCGGACCGAACAGGGGAAGAAAATCTCTTGGCGCCCATGTTCCGAGTCTGGTTTACGCCTGATGAGCAAACAGAGCACGACCAAAAGATCCTTCCCGCATTCGCTTCCTTCCTGCCACTCGATTAAACCTTCGCATCGGTTTGGAACACATCCAAATCTAATAAACATCTTTCCGGGCATATTGCCCGAGGCCACCTGTAGCAAGAAGATTAATTTGCTCCCACGGATTACATATTGAGAAAGCTAACTTGTTCCTATTCGTTCTTCTTTCTATTACATACCAGAATTAAATCAATGTGGAACTGGTTTCGAATTAAACGACAGCAATTAGAGGTGCTTCGTTCCAAAATAAATCTCAGTCGCTTTATTCAAAGCGATATAAAGAATGAAAACATTGTTGTTTGATCTTTAGGTTGGGTTGAGTTGTTTTACCTCTGAACGGAACTTTTTTGCACATCATGGGCTAAATCCAGGTCACAAGAACCCCGAAGGCTCAGAAAGGGCTGGGGGGAGGGGACCCGCTGGAACAGCTGTTGGAAGCAGATGGTAGCCTCCCGTCAAGGCCATCCAGCGTGTTCTTTAACGTGCACAGGTATGGTTCTTCCCCATACGGAGCCACGGCTTAACGTCCCATCTGACGGACGGCGGCCTTTCCAAGCCCATCGCTGTCCCCTACTGACCGTGGGCAGGGCGGGGAATTTTGCGGAAATAAATCTCAACGCTGACCCAGCTGGGACTCGAACCTGGGAACTACAGATTACGAGCCTGGCGCGCTACCGACTGAGTCACCCCCGCCCCTTGGATCTATAGTGTGACTCATTATGTCAAACGATATAATCCTTGGACAAATGGATGTTTTCATAAGAAAAATACCGTGATTGGGAGGGAAGGGGTTCACAATCGTTAGCGCGCAAAATTCGTAATCTGAAGTTTCCAGGTTCGAATTCCAACTGTGGCTACGTTGAATTTTATTATTATTTATTTATTTTAAACGAAGTTGGGTTGGGGTGTTTTACCTCTGAGGGGCAATTTTTTTTTTAGCACAATGGACTAAATGGCAGAATCACAATGATCCCGATGGCTTAGAGAAGGTTTTGGGGAGAGGGGACCCACGGAACAACTATCGGATGACAGATAATAGCCTCCCATCAAGGACATCCAGCGTGTTCTTTAAGTGCACAGAGTATGTCTCTCCTGCACACGGGGTTCACGGTTTAAGTTCCATTCGACGGAAGGTGGCCCTTTCAAACCTATCGATGCCTAATCGTGCCACGTGTCACGAAGGTTTCCAGATCACTAATTTCTAAAAAAAAAAAACGTTGCCAGATATTTTTTCTGAATTCTGTAATCAACCATTAGTGTTCGGATATTTTTTGAGCGACTGTACTGGAAATCAATATAGTGCTAAGAACAATTTCGTGCTGTTCAACTCAATTAATATTAATATTCCTCAGTTAAAAAGGTAACGTAAAATGGTTACGATATTAATAAAAATTCAATTCAACATTGACAACATTTTTACTCCCTCCCGTAGAAAAATATTCTTTCTGATGCTCGTGTCTATGCAATTCTCTTCTAATAATAACGTGACTCGAGTGAACGAAAGTTTTTTGAAGATATTTTTGAGCAGTTACAGTAATGATGACATTTTTAATTCGTGTTGAATGCAATTCTCCAGTTAATACAATTTTGAAACGTGCAAAAACTCTACTAATAATGTATCTGCTGTTTCTTTTCAGGAGCTACAGTATATCATCGTGTTAGAAGTGGCCTTAGATTCTGTAACAAGATAACCATTCCCGAAGCTCTTCTTGAACTGTACTGCCCCTTGCGGCTAGGCTACCACGCTGGATTCCCTATTGAAGGTAGGTCATCTCCGCTAATGAGGTAAAGACACAACATAGCAATAAAGTAGAGGAAGTTGTATCATGCTTGATGTAAAATCAATTCTGTTTGATCGATAATAAATATTGTTCTAATCATCAGTAAGCCCCAGATTCCTGAGGGCGAGGTTGTGAATGCTCGATCGCTCGAGGCATTGGTCATCAGCTATCAAATTTGAGATTGGTGTAATACTTTGTTTACAGACTAAAGGCGTTCATTTGCAAAATGAACGATCGCTGCAGAAGACAATTAGCTTGGTTGGAATCATCATATAGCGCCAATAAGTTCAGTTTGGTTTAGATTATCTTTAATGCTCATCGAGAGGATTCAGACGACAGGAAACGAATTATGATTGATAAAATGTTCTGAAGCGATCATCAAAATATTGACGTAATTGCGTCAGCAGAGTGAAGAACTGAAGATAGAACTGCCGAGACAAAAAATCATTTCAGGTCTAGTTGGCTTCCTTTGCTTTACGTCAGACTGAACAAAAATCCATATCCGGGATTTGGTTACGAGGAGAGGGTTTCAGTATTTAGTTTCGGGGATAATTCGAGAAATTTTTCCGAGGAAGGAGAACGAGAATTTAATTTATACACTGACGTGATTGTAGTTCCATGTACCTCATTAGTATACACATTTTGGGATTATAACATTTTGTTAGGTTATTTAACATAATCGTCATAAGCGTCTGAATGCTTTGTCTCCGAGTGAAATGTTTGCCTAAAATAATGGGTCTTGGTATGAGGAAATATAACTAATTTCTGTTTTTCAAGTAGTCCGAAAAAAAGTAGAATTAAAAGCTATGATTTAAAATTTATTTAAGAAAATTTTAACTGCAAATTCTGGGTACTTAGGTTATTTTATTCAAATTTACTTTGAATTGTTTTTCAAATTCATTTAATGTATTCAAATTGCTTAAGTTGCATTTTGAAACTATAGGACCAAAGATTTTCGGATGATTGGTACAGGCGCCATTATAATTCATGCAATTGGGTATATTTGAATTAATACTCTATTTTTTGGGATCATTCAAATTATTTTCTCTCCTCACTAGTTAAGCGGCAATTTTTTGCGCTCAATGATCTAAATGGACAAGTCATCAGGATCCCGATAGCTCAGAGAAGGTTTTGGAAGAAGAACCGCTAAACAGCTGTTGGAAGACAGAGGGTAACATCCCATCAAAACTCTCCAGTGTGTTATTTAACATGCACAAGGTCAACTCTCTTGAACACTGAACTATGGTTTAACATCTCAAGCGATAGATGATGGAGAGGAGGTTGGCTCAGTCTCCGCCCCCCTCCCCCGCCAACCCCCTTCCTTCGGTTAGAAATGAGACACTGATGGACTTGGAAAGATCGTCGTCCTTCGGATGTGAGATTAAGTTTTGGTCCTCGTATAGGATCTACAGAATCTCTTTCAAAACATACTGTATGGTCTTGACGAGAGACTATCAGTGGATCTATCCCCTTTCTCTAACAAACTTTTAGCTCTTGGAGTCCTTGTGACCTGGCCATTTAGCCCATTGTGTTAAAAAAATTGATACCTGCTGTTGAGGTTGGTATAAGGATAAACAGCCAACCCATCTTGTCTTAAAATTGATAAATTAATTAATCCCCCCCTCAAGCAGTTGCTTTCCACAGAGGTTTGACAGGAGCCTGTCAGTTTAATGCGCTATACAGAAGATCTATGAGTAAGGCGAGACCTCAGCAGAAAGAAAACACAGAAATCGTCCATACTTTATCCTGGCTCGAACCCGGGATCCTTGGATCAGTAGCCAGGCATTCCAACCAATTGAAAGCAATTTAATCATTTTTTTCTGCACTTGTTTGTATATTAGAAAATGCAGAACCGCAGTTTTTGTTACTCAAATAACAACCAGTGGTAAATTCCGCCTTTATATTAAATTTCCCCGTGCAATGCATACCGATAAAAATTTGTCATCGAATGAGTGTTTTTTTTTTCTGTGTCTGTTTGCTTCGCTCGTTGATGTTCCTCTTCTGTGCTATTTTTAGCAAATTCGAGATGCTGACGACCGGAGAAAGAAGCTGTAAGAGCAGCAGGGAGCGACGGTGGCTGAACTCAAGGAAAAGAAAGAGATTAAAATCCTATCAAGGTGCAGTGAACCGGAAAAGCAGAAAGCGATGGAAAATATCCAAACTTTAGAAGTAGAAAATTCTCCTTTGAAATCTCTTTTTCCATTCTTTCATGTTACGAATGAAAAGGATTTGGCAGTCGTAGGAAGAACAGCAGATATATGATGCTCAGAATAAGAAATTGATCTCTCATCTTCAACATAAAAGATCTTTTGCATGTCTCTTCTTTCTTTTGCTTTCTTTGTTCAAAGGACAACTTCTTGGCTATTCAACGATTTAAAATGGATCTGTTATTAATTGCCACTGTTATTAAATTTGCTTAAATGCCGAGGTTTCTTTAGCTTGTTAACATTTTTCAGCTTCTTTTACACTTGGTATAAGCACTGTCAAGCACAATGTTACATTGTTTCGTTACGTGCATATGATATTGCGAATAATTCGGTTTGGGTTGGTTGCCAACTTGTTATTTTTTGTTTTATAAAAGTGAAAACTGAAAACAAGAAAGGCTGAGCTGTCAGTAGTGCTTCAGATTTACAACCTGCGATTGCAATTTCGCTTGTTGTTTTACCTCTGAGGCATACTTTCGTATACGCAAGAGGCTAAATGGCCGGGCCACAAGGATCTCAAGGGATCAGAGAAAGTTGGGGAGGAGATCCAATAGATTGCTGTTAGGAGACAGATGGAGGCATTTCACACAGCTCATCCAGGGTGTTTCATTAACGTGCAGAAAATATGGTTTTCCTGCACATGGGAGTGGGGGCGACTCAGTCGGTAGCGCGCCAGGCTCGTAATCTGCAGAGCCCCAGCTGGGTCAGTGTTGAGATTTATCTCCGCAAAATTCCCCGCCCTGCCCATGGTCAGTAGAGGACACCGATGGGCTTGGAAAGGCCGCCGTCTGTCGGATGGTCCCATCCGACAGACGTGGCCTGAGTTGAGACATCAAGCCGTGGCCCCATGTGCGGGTTAAAGAACACGCTGGATGGCCTTGACGGGAGGCTACCATCTGTCTCTTAACAGCTGTTCCAGTGGGTCTCCTCCCCATCCTTGTGACCTGGTCATTTTGCCTATTGCGTGCAAAAAAAGTGCCGCTCAGGGGTATAACAACCTAAACAACCTGCACATGGAGACCTAGGTTAGCATACTATCCGATAGATGATTCTCTCCAAGCCCATCACTCTCCTCCTTTTCACCGAGGATATCATTGGAATTAGGAGAAAACATCTCAACCCAGTTATAGTTGAAACTCCGTTAACAGATTATGAACTACATAACATTCAAACATACCAATCTCTCCCATTTCAACTTTCTGGCTACGCTACTGAATGGATGCGTCCTATCTTTCATCAACTACTGTTGCGAGCTTGAACATCGCTTTTTTCCACTTGAATTCATTAGCAAGATCACAAACAAAAAAGTTGAGACATGTCATCATTAATTGCGAATCCCCTCCAAGCGAGAAAGCCAACACTCGACAGCATCCACTTTCTATTAAAAAAAGCCAATTTTCCAAACAGTTGCCAGAAGTCACTTTTTGTCTACAGGGCAGAAAACATAGATAACTTATTTTCTATCATCATTAATCGAATCCTCATGAACCCATTGCTTCATAGACCTTGCCTGATCTGAAAGATCGTCTTGCAAAATATCTGTTCTTACCACAACCTAATCAGTCGAGTTTTTCATTTATGCTATACGATATATTTTTATATCTCTTTGGTTCACTAAGTAATGACTTCCGTGTGCTTCGAAATGTTCATACCGGAGTTGAAAGTGAAAGAACTACACATTAATTAAGAGCCAATGGTGAATCGTAATTTATTTGAAAGTTGAGGCGAAATACTTTTCCGTAAATGCACCGACGTCATGTCCCCTTATTTGTGTCGTCATTTTTCCATCAAATGATAAATTGCCGTTCGATTCTTGAAAACTTTATCTCTCCGAAAACTCCTAATGACGTTCGGGTGTGTTTGAAGCTTTAGTAATATTCAATATTTTAACAAGAAAATTAAAAGATTTTTCAAGGTTTCAGCTATAGGCTATAGTTGTAATGGCTTACGAGAAACACTGGGTTTATTGGCAGGTGAAATATTAGGGGGAACAGTATAATTTAGCAACTGAATTGTTATCAATTCATCAATCAAAAAACTTCATTTTCCACAGATTATACTATACATTTAATAATGTATAAACAACCCAAAAACATTCGCTTATCTAGATTGTTATAGTTAGCATTACACGAAACAGCAAAAAAAAGAAAATTCAACTTATTTCCCAGAAATTAATTAGAATATAAAGATCCAAGCATCGGTTGATTTTGACAAACTATTAATATTTGCACATTTTTCCAAATATAAGGTAAAGCATTTTTATTTAAATACTAAGAAAAAAAAAACACACGTTTACTATAGTACAATACAGTACGAAAAGTGTACAAGCAATACAAATTTTTTTAATGTAGAACTGTAAACATAAAATCTGAGTCCATTGTATGTGAAAAGTATATATTTTTTTCTTAAAAATTAACACTTCACCAATATAACTTAGAAGTTTGCTAAGTAACAAATTAAAAATTTTATGTGCTAAAGATAAAATATATTTATGTATTTTATGTTAATATAAAATATGTTATGTGTTTATATATATATATTTGCATACGGTATTATTCTTAGAGTAATTTCTAAATAATTTTTTCCGGGGGTATTGAGCCATTTTTTGTGACTAAAATACTTCAAGAAATGCTGACTGATGTTTTATTAAATAACATTTTTGCAGAATGTAAAAAGGCGCAAACATACTTTTTAAATTAAGTTGACTCATGTCTTATTAAAAAAAAACATTTTCATAGAATATAAAAGAGAGCAAAGTACTTTCCAAATTGAAAAAAATTAGAAGTTTGCGGCTGGGCCGTTAAAAGCAACATAACAAGATTTAAAAACGATCAGTTACACTCATGTGCACAAAAATTGCAAAAATCCATAAATGATGAATACAGTGACACCAAATCAATATCACACGTAGTAGCACAGGTCCTATGTAAATGATTCCAGTGACAATAGCATGACGTCACATGGAACCGAAATTACAGGCAGTGTTGTCAGTCCTGACACTCCAATAAATGCCACCATAGCAGGTAGGTAAGTGGAAGTGAAACAGTGAACGCGTATTTCAGTTATGCTAAGGCAACGAACATGAATGCGTTATCAGCAGCTAGCCCGATAAAAAGGGGCCGTATCGTGGGGATGCATGAAGCAGGTTGGTCTTCCTGTCATATGGTCGCAATGAGCAGTGGACGAGGACAGGTACCGCTTGACATCGACATAGCTCAAGTCCCCACACCACTAGAAGAAGATCGCCTAATCTGCCGACAAGCAACCTCCAACGCCTGTGTAACATCTACAGCAATCCATCGCAAGTGACACTTGCGATGCCATTTGATGGTCCGCGATGACACCAGTGTCCATGCGGACCATCCAAGGACTTTTAAATGAAACTGAATTACAGGCACAGCATTCCTGCGCAGGTTTCCCCTGATTGCTAATCATCACCAGGCACGTCGTCTTTGATGCATCGAGTGCGTTTCGTGGGAGGGGAAATGGCACCACATCACCTTCTTGGATGAGCCATGCTTCTGTTTGGGTGTAAATGACGGTGCATCTGAGTTTGGTGTCGCCACAACCTGTTCCAGGATACCCACACACCAGGCGTTCTAGTGTAGGGTGCTGCCACCCCAACCCCAGAACTATTGTAGAGAGGGTTGACTTCAGGGAAATATGAACAAAGATGGAAAAGGGGAAAAATTCCGTTGTGATGATATCCCTCCTGTGTTTTAGTCATGTTTAAATTATTGGAAATCGCTATGAGAATCACACATATAAGTTATTTAACTTGACACACTTTATTTCAAAATTATTTCTGGCACCTCTCTGGTGGCCAGGTGGTGCGCTACAATCCCTCACCCCCCCCCCCCTAGACTCTTGTGCACGTTAAAGAACACGCTGGATATCCTTGAAGGAAGTCTACTATATGTCTCCTAAGGCTGTGCAGTGGTTCCCCTTCCCCTGACCTTCTCTGAGCCCTCGGGGTTCTTGTGACCTTGCTGTTTAGATCGTTTTGTGCAAAAAGTGCCGCTCAGAGATAACCAACCCAACTTTTACAAATGACAAATTCACACTTTTCAGTATTAAATGTTTTATGATAATTTAAGCCTCTTTAAAGTGTTTTGTGGAAATGAAACTTGGATCCTTTTCAAATGAAGTAACAGGAGGACTATTAGAGCCAGAGCGGAATTGAGTAAAATGATATTCCTCCATTAAGTAAAAAAATACTCTTAATTTTACTAAAAGAAAAAACTTTACATTTATCATGTCACTCTTGTAGTAGTCTGCCGTGAGTTTTTAAGAAATATTTTTCTTATTCAATATATGTAGACATTTTTTTTGCGAAACTATCAGTGACAGCCTAAGAAAAGCTGAAAACACCATCCTTCCAAGAGAGATCAGAAGTACACTAAGAATCTACGAACTCTGTTAACAAAATTTTCCTTAGATTTCCATGATTCAATTTGCCTTTGTGGACTCTAAAATAAGAATATTTCCTAATTTAAAATAAGGAAAAAATACTATACATATGGCCGAGTGGTTAGCGCGCTTGGCTACTGATCTCAGGGACCTGGGTTCAATCCCCGGATAAAGCATGGATGTATGTGTCGTTTTTCTGCTGAGGTCCTGCCATCCTCACAGACCTTCTACTCTGTCATATAAACTGACAGGCTCCTGTCAGACCTCTGTGGCAAGCAGCTGCTTGAGGGGGTATTTATTTATTTTTTTTAATAATGCATAAAATTTATTTTATGATTATCTACTGCGTTTTGCTTATCCTTATTATTACTAATAAAATGAATCTTTAAAAATCAGATAGCTTCACTTACCTCATTTCACTTCGTTTTTTGACTTCATTTTCAATAGAAGTCCAATAAGATTTTCACTAATGTTTATATCGCTTGATTACACTAGACAACAAATTGAAACTTTTTTTAAACATTGGTTAAAGCGGATGTTTTAACTAATTTTGGGGTGCTGAATTCAAATACGGCTGTGAAAAATCTGCAGAATGTATAGAATTTTTTAAATTATGGATTGATGTATTTCAAATATCAATGAATATGCATATTTGGGAAATGAAAATAAATGTGACTATTTTATTAAATTGCAACTTAAAACTCATTAATTAATTACATGACTACAGTAAAAATATTAGAAATATCATAGTTATAGACCACTGAATATAAAGTAACAAATGAAATAATATTAAAACATGGAAAAATATGGAAAACATGGGTAAGGATCTTTATACTTACAAGTTCATTTTTGTCTTTTATGTGATTATCTTCCTTCTCCAAGAACCAGCAGTAGTCACCCATCATTGCTGGATCCCCTACCTTGGTATCTCTCCTCCATGGTTCGGATATCCTGGTGAAATCTTTCCCTTTGCTCATCACTGACAGCTCCTAAGTTCTTGGGAAAGGAGTTGAGATGCGAGTGCAAGAATTGGATCTTCAAAGACAATCGGCAGCCAAGATTTTCATAGCTTTTGACCAGATCTTGAATCATCAAATGGTAGTTTTCCTCTTTGTGATTCCACAGAAAACTCTAGACCACAGACGTGAAGGATTTCCATGCAGTGCACTCCTTTATATTCAGTTTTTCTTCGAAGACAATATCATTCAGTAGCTTTCTGATCTGTCCTTTCTTTGAGTTTGTCATCACTTAGTTTTGGAAATTTTTCCTTCAAGTGCAAAAACTCTTTACCAGTTTTGACCATAGCCTTTACAAAGTTTTTCATAAGCTCCAGTTTGATGTGTTGTGGTGGGAGCAGAATATCAGAGGAGTCAACTAGAAGCTTATACTTCACATTATTCTTTCCAGGAATCAAAATACCTCTTTTGGGCCAGTCTTTTGTTTTGTAGTGTTCCTTTCTGCATTATTGTCCCACAAACACAGAAAACAGCAAAATTTTGTGAAGCCTCCTTGAAGCCCGAGCAAGAGAAATATAACTTTTAGGTCACCACATATTGTCCACTTAAACTGGTCATATTTTATAGCCGTGAGTATTTTTCCCATGCTTTTATGTTTCCTTCATTCCCATAGCGTGTGTCACTGGAATGGAAGTTTTTTGGTTTCCTTTATGCAAAAGGACAGCTTTTAAACTAAATTTTAACGAATCTATAAATAGATGCCAATCCTTGGTGTCGTATTTATTCCAATTTCTTCCATCATCCCTGAAATATCTGTGCAGAAACACAAACCATCTTGCATCTCGTAATAAGCAGATAAAGCCAAATTTCTCTTTCTGAACAGAGAAACTCTAGTACCCTTGGCCAGAATATTACTCTTGAAGTCTTGAACCTAAAACCTCAGCTTGTTGTTTGGGAAGTCCTAGGTTTCGAACAAGATCATTTAGTTCATTTGCTGAATCAGATGAGACTCATCTAACTTTTTAGGGGTGTATGTAGGATCGGGATCTGTATATGCCTCAAAGTCTTCCTCTGATGAATGGGAATCCATCTCCTCCCAGTTAGTTGGAGGTGTTGGTATAGGAATATCTTCTACATGAGGAACTGGCCTTATGACTGAAAGCACATTTGGATATTGTATTTTGCTTTTGTTCTTTTTTGAAAAGCACGACACTTTAGTTAAACAAAAATAGAAATCATGCAAATGACTAATTCCAAATCATTGGAACTGCAAAGAGCATGGATTTTATCTTACCTTTCTCAACTATTCACTCAAAGCAACAATGCACGAAATGCAGCACACATGTGGAGCCCATGTTTTGTCCTGATCTCCAACATGACATCCAAAATACAAGTTATAGGCAATATTTGTCAGAGAACGACCCTGGGATTTTAAAATATAATTTCCACACACATAACAAAAATTATCTGGCACAATAACACATTTACGATGCTGACTTTGTGCCATTTAAATGCCAAAATTCACTCTTCAAGGTACAGCACATGTTCCTCCTATAATGAAAACAACAAATGGCGGTCTGAGGTTAGATTACTGTTGCATGTTTTCTCCCACTTCGCAATCAGTGTTTCTAGCCACAAAAAGTAAAATATCCAGTATCCTCTCAGTTTCCTGGAAGTGTTAAGTATAGGAAGATTCTAACACGAGTCAAAATTACCAATAACATAAAAACGTGGCGTGCTAGCCATTTTTTAAGGCCAGATCTGAAATCAGCACCTGAAAAATAGTTAAAGGCAGTTATAAAATCCTTGTAAACCAGTGTTATTAAGGATTACTTTATGAACTTTACTTAAGAAACCATTTTAGGAAAAATACCAAAAATCCTCATTCTAAGAAATGTTGAAATGAAGTTTATTTTTATTCGTTTTCGCTACTTAAGGTTCTTTAAAGTACTTTTCAGAAATGTTTCCTATTCCTTCCAAAGTACGGGAATTGGGGAAGAAATGCGAATTAGAAAGTGTTCTCCGTGAAGAACTGAGTTTGGAAATCCAAGCATTGCAGCGATTGCAAACTAAAGTTACCTGGAACACATCGTGGTCTCAGACTTCAGAGGCGAGTGCTAATATTTGTCTATTCTCTATGTTGACTTTATTTTATCAGGGCATTCTATGTCATGTAAGTGTTTGTATAAAAGAAGCAACGGTTAAGATTTATTTTTCTTTATTTTTCTTTTATAAACAGACGATTCTTCTTAAATAATGCTTTTATAATTGTTTGGTCCCCTAAAATTCTCTGTGGTAGGAAAATTTACACCATGTAAATAAGCCAACCGGAGGACTATTGGTTTGAAACATGGATCACCCAAGACCAGGTGTGACCCGCATTTTCCTACAGTGTAATGGATATTGATCCTTATACTATGATGGATATTGATCCTTATACTGTAATCGATATTGATCCTTATACTATGATGGAAATGTGCTATATATATATATTATGTTCAGTCAAGTGATAATTAATATTGAGTCCAGTGTTAATCCAGTGATAATTAAATCGGAACACTTGCTCAAGGGTGAAACGAATTAAAGTGCCACCTGCCTGACCAATTTTCATCACTTTAGTTTCTCTCTGTCACCAACACCTTACCAGTCTCATCAACAGCTCCAATGAAAGTAATTTTTAGTGGTGTATTAAAACTTTTTAACTCGTTTTTCATCCTGCTCTTTTCATTGTTCAGAAGTCATTACGTGAATGGCCACAAAATAAGTTTTCAAGATCCATAAACAAAGAAGTCACTGAATTCCTTTATTCTCTATCTTCCTACTACACTTCTACCTATATCCGAAGTTAATATAAACAATTGGTAATAATAAATTAAAAAATTACATTTTAATGAAATAGAGAATTAATTATCATTTTTTTCCTTACTAGATTTCCAGCGAGATAATTCTTTTCACGTCACCAAAAGTGAAGTAGATCCCCTTGCATCCAGTTCTCTTCCAAGTGGGTCTTCCAGCATCCCAACTTCTGCTCCTTCTGTTCCAGTCCCCCCTCCTCCTCCTCCTCCACCACCACCATCCTTCGAGATCAGACTCCTCCAAAGGCAACAGCTTCCTCTCCTTGTGCTTTCCATTCAAGTTCTTACCTCGCAGAAGGTGACTGGTTTTGTAGCTTGCTTACTTTGTTTCCGCTTTTCTAATAACATGCAACAAAATGGGTCAAGTGATGCAAACGAGCCCGTAAAAAATAAAGGGGGGGGGGGACAAGAGACTGTATTTCGATTGTAGTCTAACCTTTTCCCTCCTTTTTAGAGCTCTTTAAAACATTTCTTGAAAAATGCGTGAAATATGCATGTTTAATGATTTTTGTCTATATCTTTACTAGCGTTTTAAAATTTTTTTGTTTATATTAAAATGGGAAAGTTTTAAAATGGGGAGGGGCATGACCCCTTGACTTCTCCTACTACCACTATCAGATTTGACCTTGCTATACAGCCGTATCAAATCATTATAAAGCTCAAGAGTAAAGAGATACAGATTACTTCTAAGTATAGAATTCAAGAAATATTTTTACTCAAAACATGGGTTGAGTTGTTTGGGTTACAACACACAATAGGCTAAATGGCCAGGTTACGATGTTCACGAGGGCTCAGAGAAGGTTGGGCCCACAGGACAGCTGTTAGGAGACAGATGGTAACCTCTCATAACGGCCATCCAGCATGTTCTTTAACGTGCACAGGGTATGGCTCTCCCACACATGGGCCCACGGCTTAACATCCCATCTGATGGAAGCGACCTTTCCAAGCCCATCGCTATCCCCTAATCTGGGAACTGAAGATTACAAGCCTGGCATGCTGCCAACTGAGCCAGCCCCACCCCAATCTCAAAACATAAGTTTCCCCCTGAGCGATACTCAAACCCACATCTCCTGAATACATTCCAGGTGTTCTAACCACTATACCATCAACAGCTAGTTTTTGTTTCGGACAATTATGACTATAGATTATCCCATTTTGTCGCTGTTTGTAGCGCCATCTGTGATTTGGAACGTGAAACATTTGAACATTGCAACAAATTTTCCCCTTGGGACAAATATAGAAATGTTTATCGTTCTCGATCATAGATGGCGCCAAGAGCGCGAAAAATTGTAATGATTTATAAGCACCATTGTGAGAGAAATGAAGAAGCTGCTGATAACTGAGTGGTTAGAACACCTGGCATTCAACATTCTCTCTCATTTTTGGAGATAGTGCCCCCAGAAGAAATTCTTCGTGCGCCGGGCTGTTGGGTTCATCTTTTGCGAACTTTCGTACAACCACTATACCATCAACAGCTAGTTTTTTTTTCGGACAATTATGACTATAGATTATCCCATTTTGTCGCTGTTTGTAGCGCCATCTGTGATTTGGAACGTGAAACATTTGAACATTGCAACAAATTTTTCCCTTGGGGCAAATATAGAAATGTTTATCGTTCTCGATCATAGATGGCGCCAAGAGCGCGAAAAATTGTAATGATTTATAAGCACCATTGT
Source organism: Ryuthela nishihirai (assembly GCA_038380435.1). NCBI lineage: Eukaryota > Metazoa > Arthropoda > Arachnida > Araneae > Heptathelidae > Ryuthela > Ryuthela nishihirai. Next base: position 6,716,575 of record JAWZYU010000030.1, on the reverse strand, counting down.
GAGAGATATGAAGAAGCTGCTGATAACTGAGTGGTTAGAACACCTGGCATTCAACATTATCTCTCATTTTTGGAGATAGTGCCCGCAGAAGAAATTCTTCGTGCGCCGGGCTGTTGGGTTCATCTTTTGCGAACTTTCGTACACGGAGAATGATGGATCTGCGCGAGGCCCATCTTGACAGTGTCTTCGCATCGTAGAGGGAACGTTGTTGGCATGTAAATTTACAGAATGGTAATTCTGTAAATTTACATACTCGTGGGTTCGAGTTTCACTCAGGGCAAAACTTGTTTTTTCAGAAAAAATATATAATTCTTTTAGAGAGCTTTCAAAGCGAAATACTGAATGTCCTTCATTTGTAAAATATTTTTTTTTCGAAAAATGACACCAAAGATAATTTGAATGTCCAAAATTCATATATCATGTATTTCAATGCGCTATTTGAAGAATTTGAATAGTCAAGAGAAAAATCAATCATCTTGGAACTTTATGCAATATTACAAATTATTGTTTCTAATCTATAAAAATTCAATTATTTTAGCCAAAACCAGAATTAATACAAAACGTGTCCAGAATACGTACGTATTTATTTCCTAAAACAAAAAAAAAAAGTTGCGCTTTCCAACTTCCCCGGAGTTAAAAGGCGACAACTCCCACATTGTATATCCCTTTGCCCATCATAATCTACCATTAATCCTTTGGATACCAAGCTGTCTGAATACTCCTATCGCCACGATCCAGTTTACCGGCCGAGAGTTTTCAGTATTGCTCTCTGAACGATTAGCAATGAGAATGGCATGAGGGATTAACGAGGGAGGCAAAAGGGGCGTCGTCAACCATTCCCTCGGGGGAGCTGTAAAGTGTCACTGACAATATTCGCTTGCATCCCGTTGTACAGTGTGAGTTCGGTAGTAATTTCCACCAGAGGCAAAGCTGGGTAGGGGAGTAAGAGCGAAGCTTCTAGGGAAGTTGGGTCTAACACTGCGAAATATTTCTGCTAGTGGATTGTTGATCTTTACGATTTCCAGATTATTGTTTTTTAACGCTTACTATATCTTTATCAGAAGAGAAATGGCATTCATATTTTCGTAACATTTTTTTCTCTTAAAATATTTTTAACATTTTTTTTTTATTTAAAAATGTGATAATTTTAAGAATTATATGTTTTAACTTCATGGCGATAGAGAACTTCACAAATTTTCCAAATGAGTGTGGTAGTGGGAAAAGGAAATAGGGAAGTAAAATATTTAGTAACGCTCCTATTAACATAAATTAATGGGCAAATTATATCTTTAGAAATTAATATTTTAAAAGCTTTTTAAACGTTACTTGTCCTACACTATTTTCGATTAGTAAAATATATAATATAAAAAAGACATTTTTTCCTTTTTGCTCCCCATAAAATTTCAACTAGTAAGTTATTAGTTTTTTAGACAGCTTAATTTTTGGTCAACATTGTAAACAAAATATTTAATCCACTTGCAAATCGCTCTGACATTTGGGAAAAAACATAATACCATGGAATAGATAAGTAGTTATCAACTTTTTCTAAGCCAAAGACAAACGCAAAAGAGAAAAATATTGGGCAAAAGTTTAAAATCGAGTGCTATATTTTTTTGAAAACAACATGAGCCTCATTTTTTTTTTAAGTTGGATTATTGAAACATTAAGGTTTTTAAGAGTAAAAGTCTTTGCAAGATTAATTTCATACATTTATATCAAATGTATGAAATTAATCTTGCAAAGACTTTATGTGAAATTATTTTATGAATATTTCAAATTTCTTTCTTTCCGCTGTTTACAATGGAGTAAAATAAAATAAAATTTTTGTGGGCAGGATTTGTTTTCTGCATCTTTTTGTGGTATAATAAAAATGAAAAATAAATTTAAAAAACTGGCCTACCTATAAACACCTTAAAACTTAGACAATAAACCTGAAATATATGGATAGTGCAATCAGTCACTGAGTTCGTATTCCCTTCAAAAGAAGATAGTTAGCCCGCAAGGCCGGATTTAGCCTCAGGACGATCCAAGAATTTCGTTTCAGTGGGAGGGAGATTGTTTTGGGGAGGTCCGAGATTTTTGTTTTGAGAAGAGTGCGAAAATTCAGTTTCGGGAAATCTCACTTGTGTATGATTTCTCATTTGCCAAACTAAATAGTATGAGATTTTATATTTTTTTAAATTTAATATTTTGGTGCCGGACATGAAATTAAAGACTGAAATAAAATTATGTAAAGACAAGTGTTTTGGATTTCAAAGCGGTAATGAAGTTTGAGATTTAGTATGACAGCTGGAGGTTCGAAGGGGGGGGGGGGGCGAACTTTTCAGGAGCGTGGGTTTCTAGGTACTTCTTTGGAATTACTCTTGTTGAGTAGGTAAATTGGCGCTTTATCTCACATTGTAGTAAATGCGAATTCAATGACTGATTACATCAATATTCTTTAGGTTTATTTTGTATGTTTTGAGCGTATGTAGGAAGTAGGTACTTTAACGAAAGCCATCTCAAACAATAAAATCAAATATAAAAATTTTAACTCAACTCTAATATTATATCAAAGAATTTTTAACAGCTGCAGAAGCTCCAATCTCCAAAATATTTTCGTGTTATCTATTCTTCATTTCCTTTTCGTTTAGTGCAAACATCTGAGTCATACCAGATGAAGTTAGAACTGAAAGGTCCAGGATCAAAGCTACCTCACCGTGCTGCAAATTTGCCAATAAGCTAATGATAGTGTATTCGCAGGATAATACCCCCCACAGACAGTGCTTTGCCCCTATGACGTCACACATCCGCTTACGTCATAGGTACATTATAAGCAATTAATTTTTTTAATTCCTTATAGGCAAAATATTTGCATCATCACATTTGCTTCTTACACGTGCATGTTTTTGTTTTTATTAATTCGTTTAATTATATGACTTTGTAACAATATCAAAGGCTTTATGTTATTTCGATATGCTCCTCCTATCCCAAGAGAGTACCGTATTTCTTCGATTCTAAGACGCACTTTTTTCCCACATAAACGTCTCTAAAAACGGGGTACGTCTTAGAAACGTAGAAAAAGACGGTTCAGAAGAATCAGACTCTGATATTGATTCAGAAGGAAGTGATGAATAGAATACTTACTGATAAATAAGTACTATTGTTGTGTTAGTAAATTGAATTCTATTATAATAAAAATATTTGTTAGATATATTTTAGCAATTTATTTATTTTTTATTTCTTAGAATCAAAACTTTTTGTCTGTTGGTGGTGCTGAAATTAAAGTGCGTCTTAGAATCGAAGAAATACGGTAATACACAGTTAAGGTAGAATTTAACCATAAACTTTAATCTAAACATTTCTGTTCCACTGAAGTTAAATTCTCGGAGTCTCCCCCAAACTGAATTCTCGGACCCCCCTACCGAAACTTAATCTTGCGCACCTGCCTGGTTGGATTATACATCTCTCCCCTCCCTCCTCCGCCGTCCCATAGATCCGGCCTGGGGCCCGGTATACTTAATATAAAATAATAATAATGTAAAATGGTTTAGAACATATATTTACCACAAATTTCAAAAAATAGCAAAGACCTTCATTTTCTATTAATATTTTCCAATCCATATCAATAGTATGTTGAATATTGTTCTCAAAAATGCAAAATTCCACAAATGGCTTATCATCATTCAATTTTTCCATTCAAATTCAATATATCAATTATAATTTCCAGGTCAGAATATCGTATCTTTGTGATGAGAAGTTTGCGTCGGCACATGCTACTTATGAATAAACAGCAAAAATCACTCTTTGAGCAGTTGACCAAAATTAGTTAGATGATTCTTCATCTGAATTTCGAGAGAGTCTCAGCTATTTAGAGTGGGGTTGCACAGATAAGTGGAGTTTGAACTGCCATAAGGCTCATTTCTCATATTCGATCTAATGCACGTCATGTGATCGACAGTATTCTCGGATCAATCAATGCGGTGTCCCATATGGCTTTGGTACGGCAAGCAGGATAAATATTGATGATGTGGGACAGTTGGCAACACTAGGCGTACCCAAATGTTGGGGGGTGTTAAGGTTGTGGATCTGAGTACCATACGTTTTTTAATGGAGTCTCCAGAAATGAAACACTCAAGCATACAATAAAAGAAATTACAAATAGACCAAAACATGTTAACTCCCATTGAAAGTTTCTGAGTATACCTTTGGCAACGCAGATAAGACTTTGTAAATAACTAAGACATCAATTGCGTTGACTTCATTATTGTTATACGTAACAAACCAAGTCGTAGAATAGTGTTGTACGCAACAGAATAATTCATTACGAAACAATGAAAAATACTTTAACATTGGAGAAGAGGCCATGTCTCTCTGTTAGAATTGCCTACAACTCCTCGTCCTCGAGGTCGTTCTCCTTCGCATCCTCATCTAATCAAAGTAGGTCTGAACTTCAATATACCATTTATCTAGTTAGGGAACTTATGTGTTTCTGCCGTAGTGAATATATGTTAGTGCATACTTATTGTATTTGTTTTAGCCAATATCCTTGCTGTTTGTCGAGCGTTGGACGCTCAGAAGATTGGTTGCACCGCATTAAGTGCGGACTTCTGTAAAATCGCGGTGGTAAGAAATGGTAATATATTGGGGAATATTTAATGTATTGGGAGTTAAATGGGGAATAAGATTTCTGCATTGTTTAAGTATACTTTAGCTCAGGAGTTATTTGTTATGTGTTCAGTTACATATTATATCTATGTGTTAACCGAGTAGACGGAGACGTGCAAGGCTTACACCCTTGGTAATCCAACCTTCGTTTAGCCGGTTAACAAGACGTTCAATATACTAAATAGTAAGTAAATATTCTAATTCTAATTCTATAATATATGGGTCGATTTGTAGTAACCCAGGTGGATCTGATTTATACCCTGCATTCACAGAAATCGATATTTCATTACATCTGGTCTGGAAATCGGGTTTCAATTATTTTAAATATCTTTCTGTTGTTTATCATTTAACAACAGATAAAAATGCCCAATTATTTTTTACCAAATGTTTCGAAATATATTCAATTATGGCAAATTACATTAATAACAATTGCATTAATATTAACAATAATTATATTAATATTAATAATATTTACATTAATATTAATAAAAATGCATTAACCTGTAAATAATGCTTTTCCTTTTCATTGTATATTACATTATTAAGAATAATAAATAATAAATACCCCCTCAAGCAGCTGCTTGCCACAGAGGTCGAGTACGTACAAATTTTCTGCACAACTTAAACCCACCATAGCACAATTTGCCCATATTTAATTTTATTTCGTTATAGAATTTTCTATGACTGACAATTTGTATCCAAGTGCTGCAACTTGAATTGAAATACGAAATTATTTGAAAAATTCCATTTTGTGAATGAGACAATATTGTTTTTTCGGGTTTAGAAGCTTCTGACGTGGAGACTATGTTCGGAATCCCAAAATACATCCACTTCTTCCCTCCCCAAAAAGAGGGGGGGGGGGCGAAATTTTATTAGTAGAGGAGAATCAATCGTAAGCGTTTTATGCGAAATGAAAGCTTGCGACGTGGAGAGTGAAATCTCATATACTTTAGAGCAGTGGTTCTCAAAGGATGTGCCGAGAAATTTGGGATGGAATTGTAGATAAAAGGAAATTTAGAAACCACTTTGTTGCTCCTTCCTGAAACTGATTCTTCATTTAACTTTTTTCCGTTTAATAAAAAACTTATCCATATGAAAATGGGATAACATGCAGGGCACAAAGCGGGGTCGGATCTAGGGGTTGCAAAGGGACCCCCCCCCCCCCCTTCCTTTCAGAATACAATAAGGGTAAAAGAGGGAAAACTTATTAAATTTATTTATATTTTATGCATTTTTGAAGATTTTTTTTAAAAACCTTCAAGTAGAGGATGAAATATTAGAGTGCATTGGAAATGAAGTCTCTTGGCCTCCCCTTTGACATTTTTTTTTGACTCGATTTTGTTTCTTGGGGCCTGCCTCGATTTTTTTCTAGATACGGGCCTTACACAAAGCATACCGTTAATACATACAGCGTAGTACTAACCTTAATACACGTCAGAACTTGAAAAAAAGTTCTCTGCGTTTACAAACGACTCCACAAAAATGGCTATTATTGAAGACAAATTGCGCATGTGCGAATTTCCCGTAGTATTACCACCAAATTTTTAGTGCCATCAGTATTCACGGCGAAATATACGATGTGCCGTGAGCAAAAAAAAGTTTGGGTATCACTGCTTTAAAGAGAGAGAAAAACCCGAGCAACAGAAGATAAATTTGCTTGTTAATCATAATGCACGAAAATGTGAAGTTGTACAATAAACAAAAGGTTATATATAAATAAGTCAGAGGATCTAAAGATATCCTAGCTTTGGGTCTCAAGTAAGAGTCATCTGGCCCTGACTGAAAGGTTAAAGTAGCGTCCAAAGGATAATTTGATTTTGACAGAGTCATAAGCGAAAAGCTTCCTCTGGGAGACTTTTTTTGTTCCTTTTCAGAAACAAAAGAGCGAATGCTTCACTTTGTCGTCTGTCTGTCAAATTCTTTGTTTTTAGAAACGGATCAAAAATTATTTTGTGTTGGTTAGGTATTGTGAAATAGTACGATTCGTACTTGCGAAATCTCCATGCAACTAATTGCACCATCAAACAGCGAAAAAAGTTGAAAATGGCAAACATTTCAATATTGTAATCGATGTAATTATATTAGAAATTTTTAATATTAATGGTAACATTTCACCATCAGCACAAGCACAATTTTTCTTGTTTTTAGTGATAATATTTATTTCCAAAAGCAAAGAATTATTTTTTCGTTGAATAGGTATTTGATAAACTATTATGATTCATAGTTTTTGAATCTCCCAAAAGTTTTAATTGCAATCTCTAAAGGTGGAATAATTCCAAAATTTCAAACATTTAACATATATTGCAAAAGATATGATGTTTTACTGATAAAATATCCCAATCAAGGACTTAACACGTGCAGCAACAATTTGTCCCTTCACTTCGGGAGGGGGGGGGGGGGTGCAGGGAGTGACGAAACGTTTTGTTTTAAGAGATTAATGAAAGTTCTTTTTGAGTTGAACCGGTACTAACGAAATATGATGATTCATAGTTTTCAAACCTTTCAAAAGGCTTTAATTTACATCGTTAGAGGGCGCTAAATGTAAAAGTAACATTGTAAACGATATATTTGTGCTAGAAATTCTGGTGGTAGAATGTTTCATCAAGAACAGATACCCAGATACCAGGTTGGGTTGTTTTACCTCTGAGTGGCACTTTTTTGCACACATTGGGCTAAATGACCAGGTCACAAGGACCCCGAATGGCTCAGAGAAGGTTGGGGGAGGGGACCCACTGGAACAGCTGTTGGATGGTAGTCTTCCGTCAAGACAATCCAGCGTGCAAGAACAGATACCCAGATACAAGGAATGTGATAGAACTGAGAAAGGGGTTCATTTAGAGTCCCTTTGATACACCAGGCCTGGACAGCCATGGAACAAAAGAAGGGAAATTAAATATTCATAAAAGATTTAAGTCATTTAATTTGTCTAAACTTCAATTACAAGCAACTCATTTTTAAACAGCATGAAGTATAATAATTTGCTAATCATTAATTTAATTGAAATATTTATGAATATTTTAAAATTAATTACGAATATTTAAAAATATAATGCTACCAGATAAATTTGAAAAGATACAGCTTTAATTTAAAACTCTAATTTATTTACAAATTAATTCTCCCCTTAGTGCACTCTTCAGACCCGGTATGGGTCTGAGGCTGTGATTTTTACCCAACCCTTAATCTTATTGATCTTACGTCACCCTCTTTAGTTTTTTGGTTGTGTCATGAATGACAGCTGGCTAAACCACATTTCTGTAGGTGTTGAGGCTGTTTAATTAAATTATATTGGTTAAGATTCGACAGGTTACCAAAGGCGTATTGAGAGTCCACGCGATGCGGGATAGGGGGTGGGACATGGTTAGGAGGGCTTCTGCAAAAGTGTTTTACAAAAATTGTGGGAAAAATTGATACAGAACTATCTAAAGGAATAGCCCAGATTTTTCTACAGCTTTGAACGAATAATAATGATCGCGAAAAATCAGCTTCGTTTTCCATTCTAGAATTTTCTCTTTGCTGCTTGTGGATTAGAACTCATTGTCTCAAAGCCTTTCCATAAGGAATGAAATTGACGAGATATGTTTAGCTTTTGGATAAGTTTTTATGTAGGCATTTAGTGTAATTATAACACTAAGATAGCTTTTTAATCATAACTCATACATTTGTATTTTATGCAGTAAAGTATAATAGTTTTGGTTTTACCTTTTATTTTGGATTCTAAAAATTTATATTATTAAAAATCATATCGCTAGTAGAAAGACTACTGTAAGTCTATAACGAATATGATTGTTAGAAGTTATATTGGCTAAACAAATGCTCACATTTTTAGGAGTTGTTCTAAATCTGCTGTCCAGTTTGTAGTCCAGGGGAGCGAGGAGGGGGAGGGAAGTGTAAAAATGAAATTAAACCAATGGCATGATGTTAGTGAGAACTGGAGAGACTATGAGATTGCGCAGTGGAAGCTTGTTGGTACTTGTTGAAGAACCGACTGCAGTCTCCCAGGTTGCACCTGACGTTTCGCTTCTGGACTAATATTTTGAGAAGATCGATTGTTTTACCTCTGAGGAGCACTTTGGCTAAATGGCCAGATCATAAAGATCCCAAGGAGCAGGTTGGGGGAAGGGATTGATCAACTGGACAGCTGTTAGGATACAGATGGTAGCTTCCCTTCAAGATCATTCAGTATGTTGTGTAACGTGCACAGGGTATGGATCTCCTGCAACGGTTTCACGTCCCAACTGCCTGGCGGCCTCCTTTACCAGCCCAATGTTGTCCAGGAGTTAACTGGAGAAACTTCTCAACTCAGAAAAGGATGCGATTCGAACCTGGGGACTGCAGATTACGAGCCAGTTGTGCTACCGAGAGACCCAACCCCAATCCCTGGGAATAAGGTAAGTCCATTAAGGAATCAGGTAAGTTAACATCTTTCATTTTTAGTAATATTATTTTAGGAACAACCCCAGATATTTCGGAAATCACGAAGATTTTCCGTCACTTCGTCAGTAAACGTTGTGGAAACCTTACACTTAACATAACATCTTTCGATCAGCTGTGGCAGCTTCCTAGTTCGTAGCTATTCAGTTATTCCAAGCGATACCCAAATTCTGCTGATGAAACACACAATTAACAGTTAGGCTTAAAATTTTTTTAGAGATGCAGCTAACCATCCGAATGAACTCATCCAGTACACAATTAACCATGATATATCCCATGGCATGAAACACAAACGATACAAATCACTTCTGCTTTCTGTCCTTGTTATCTAAAAAGTAAATTATAAACCCAATAACTTCAGATTTCAAATATTGATCAATCTTGCTTCATAATTACATATTCGTAGAACGGGCCCCCGACTGACCAGATTCAAGAATTTGCTGAGAGGATTTTCTCTCTGCCGACTCCTTCAATTATATACGAGTGTAAGAAATTTTTATCCAGAGCGGAAGCCTCTGACTCGGCAATTCCAGTCGATTTACTCTGTATTATATCATGTAGCAAACGTATGAAGTCTTATGATCTCTGAACTCTGAGAGAAATCTCCCAGTGCTGTTTCCAATGCCCTTGCTTTTCGAGCGTACCGAAGATCGCATTATTGACAGTACAGTCGAGATATTGGCAAGCATCGTAGTCGCCAGTGATTCGATTTCTTGTCGAACTTCTGAATTTTTTGTTCTAAAAGGAAGAGGAAGGAGCCACAGAATGATATGTGCAGTGATTGGTTGGTTTCAACAAATAGCAGAGGTAGGCCTTCCTAAGAGAACTAGTGCCTCACTCAAGAATTAAATGTAGCTTAATATATACCTAGATTCAGAAGTAGCTTATTCGTACTTTAGTTTAAATTTATTCGTACTTTAGTTTAAATTAATTCGTACTTTAGTTAAAATTTATTCGTACTTTAGTTTAAATAAACTATCATTAATCATAATTGCCAGACTTGAGTAGTTTATACAGTTGAGTGCATTTTTGGCTGAAGCCGAATTACTCTGACGAGAAGCCACTCGCCAGGTGGTCGTTGCTGGTTTTGATAAATAAAATCTTAACATTAGCATGCAGTGCAGTATTCTCAAAAAATTCTGTTTAATAATGTTCAAATACGGTCTCTAGCAATATCCAAATATATGATCAAATCAGTTCAAGTAAAGAAGAAAGCAATACAGGAAACAAATATTTCTCAGATACGGAACTGCATAGTAAAGTAATGGCTGCAACACAAGTACTTCCACACATTTTGAAAGACGGCGGGAAAATGAGAATTTCGACTGATTACCACAGATGGCGCAGCAAGCAGTGATGCTTTAGGATCAGTCATCTATCTGTGCTAGCCAATTATTCTGTGATTCGTCCACACATCTATCCAAACAATGTTTCCGAGATCAGACAGAGACATGAAGTTTTCAGAATACATTTCTACACGATATGCTAGATCATATTTCCGTCCCATTTCAAATAAAAATATTGTTATAATTTATATTTTTAAGAATCGAAAATTACTTTTATGCTGTCTTGTTTTAAATGCCAATACTAACACGCCCAATATAAGAAGTAAGAAACCTCAAACGTTAGCCTGTACTTACAAACATAACGGCAAAAAGGAGTGCATTACAATTTTAATCAGAGTATATTTAAGTACCTTTAAAGCACTCTGAGTTCTTAAAGCATGATTTTTCTTACCTTAAGTCTTGGTGCATGACTTTTATCTGTTTATTTCTCTTATTGTATATTTCTTTTACTGCAGCATTTTAGTTGCCTTTATGCCATAAAACCTCAAACAACCAACGAAGCTCTAAGTTTTCGTTTTATAGTTTAATTTGCATATTTTCAACTTTTCCATTTATTTTAAACTTGAACCATTTAACTTGTCGGCCTATTTCGCTTATATGAGAGGGCCTAACGAACCTTCCCCCCATAAAGGAGCTGGATTTGGTTTCGTCAGTAGTGTGCTAGGTTTATAATCTTTAGTTCCCAGGTTCGAGTCCCAGTTGTACCGGCATTAAGATTTATCCCCGGTACCCCTTCCCCCAGTAGGAATGGGGACACCATTTCGCTTGGAAGGCCACTGTCCATTGAATGGAACATTAAGCTGTGTCCTCGTGTGCCGAAGAACCATAATCTGTGCACTTTAAAGAATAAGCTGGATGGCTTTGAGGGGAGGATCCCATCTGTCACCTAACACCTATTCAGTGAGTCCCCTACCCAACTCTGAGCCGTTTAGATTGTTGTGGCCTGGCCATTTTGTTCAATATTTGCAGAAAAAGTGCCTCTGGAAGCTAATTTTGACTGATAATATTATTCAAATCTCCGCTCTCCAACGGATAAAGGAGTCCTAACAGGATATCCTCCTATCTCTGGGGAATATTACAAATTCCAATCCCTCTGTATCGAAAAGTGGTGTGGCTATTCAGTGAAAGGGTGAATAATCAGGTCTCACAAGTTAAAAATATCTGTGTAAAAGCAATACTCAAAAATCGAGAAATTATGGCTATCCATACTAATTTAAAAGTACATAAGCAAAACACTGAATTCGTTCACTCTACGAAAATGATTATTTTTATATAAGAATTTGAAATATACTGTTTTTATCCACTGTTTTTTATGTAATGTTTACTTTCAAGACAATATTTGTGTATTTTATTCTATTCGTAATGCCATTTTTGTACATACTGTACTCTTTGTGTCTATATTATTTTTGTAATAAACACATTCCATTGTGAAGAATTTTATTGCTTCATAAATCGAAAGTGATTAACGACTTTTTGCCGGAATTGTGTGATATTGTGTGACTATTGTTATTGGTTGTTGTATTGTTAAAAGAAATAACGTTGCTCAAATTTAATTTAATATTATCTGTAGTAATAAGCGTAACTATATCGCATATTACTAACGAAATGTAATAAAGTGACAAATGATTTCCCCGCAGCAAATAACAAATGAATTTCTGCTATGGGAACAATTGTATCATTAGTGCTCATCGTTCAGATCAGTCATGTATATATCCGGTTCTTTAAACAATGAGAAAATTCGAAAATACAAAAATATTTCTTTTTTGTATCTCGCTTTACTAAAGTGAATATTTTTTAATAAGAGGAAATTTTCAATCATATCATACAACGTCATTGAGGTCGTTCGTTGAAAGTTCAGCAATTCGTTTTAGGGACAGAGTCGCATCTTCGACATTATGCTTCGACAAGCCAACTGAGTTTTACCGTTAAAATGAATTTTATATTAATATTTGGATTTTTATTGACTATTTTGTACCCATAAACATGACAAGTAGAATGTAATAAAGTTGAACTTTAATGTACATTATATTGCACCCCATATCAATTATTATTATTCAAGATCATAACCTAAACTGGCCTAGTGGTTGTTAGGAAGCTAGCCATTGTTCCAGCAAGGCAAACTTTGTGTTAGCTCTAACTGAGGCAGTTGTCAGCAGTGACTTTGACCTTAGTAGGGAGTATCCTTGTATGAGAAGGCCTGTAAAAGCTAGGAGTAGCTTTTAAGATTTTTCTCTGTCCCAAATGTTGCAAAGCAAAAACATATAATGGCACAATTCAATTTCAAATCAGGCAGAGTGTGTCAGGTGACCTTTAGCGGTTTCTATAGAAAAATATATGTGAGAATAGACTTCATATAAACATCGGAATAGTATCTTGTTTCGATCAAAAAATTTTAAAAAATTGTCATTTATAAATGGCCACTTGAACATAATGGTTCTAAAACGGCATGTTCTGTATTCCTAATGTAACCAAAATTATTTATGAAAGTTTTTCATTTACTTTTATTTAAGAGACTCTATCTGGCACACATATATATGAAAGTGATTGGTTCTTTATCATTAATAGAAAGTTTATGAAAAATTGTCAAAATAAGATTAAAATTTGACTTTTTCTTGTTCTTGTTTACATTACAGTTTCAAATCTTAAAAATGATTATATTACTTGGTAGTAAACGTAGTCATCTCTCCAGACAAACTCGAACGTATATTATTGATCAGTTTGATTTTTCACGAATTTGTCCTACTTTTCGATCTAGTAAAATTGTAATGCTTTCTGAGCGTTAAACGTGAGATATTGATTCTTATTACTACGGGAAGATGCATCATCCAGAAACTACATCCATAACTGTGCTGCATCTAGAATTAATTTTTACTTCCCCTCAAATATATACTGCGATACACGAGAAATTAATATTTTAAAACTGTATTCCGTTATACGTCAGAAATTGCTGTCCTCCAAATGCGGCTGTGTCAAGTAATATCGATTAAGGATTACGTTACAAAACACGATTTTGACCTGTCTTCCTGTTGCTTTTCATACGTCAATTGTGTGCTTTTCAAAACAGTTGTTCCTCCGTATCTTTCGAACATGACGGACAAAATTTGATTTATGTGGAAACGAAAGTTTGTGCTGCCAGGAATATGATAGGCTATAAAATATTTATCCCCATGATTCCCCCCTCTAAAAAAGGGGTAATATTAAAACGATTGTTCTGCTATATCTTTGGAACGCGAGGGCCGAACGTAATAAGTTGTACGTCAAATGAAAATTTGTGTCGTGGAATGTTGTGCCAATTTTGAGTATCCATTAAAGATTTATATATTTGTTTTAAAAGAAGTTTTTTTTATTTCTTAAAAAGTGTTTTTTTTTCGGGGGGTATTCAGTATTTGTTAAAATTGAATGTTTTTGTTTTTTAAATAGATAATATTTCTTGCAGCTCTTTAAGAATATAGCTTTTTCTTCGCTGCTCTTCACTAAATTTTGACAGGGCTATCTTAAAACTGCCCTTCAACAAAAAGCACGAAGATCAGATATCAATACCAAACGAAGGGGTACACTTTTAGGGTTATTCCAGGTTAAATTAAAAGGTAGAGTGCCAAAAATAGACTTACAACAAACCAGATGGGTAAAGCCATAGCCCGGAAGTGAGATGTCAGTACCAAAGGATGGAACTCATTTCTAGTGCGAAAAAAATTCCCTCTCCACACGCGCTCCCAGCCCCATCTCTAACCGTATAGCACGGAGATCAGTTTATAATAAAGAATCGAGCTAAATTTTCGTATCGAACAATACATGTATAATTTAAAAGCACACTTCCCAGATACCGAGCTTTCCCCCCGTGCCACCTGTGCAGTTCTATAGAAGGGGTCAGATATCAATACCAGTGTAAGGGTCCAATTTCAGGTCAAACAATTCCCTGACAATTCTGAAAATTAAAGGCACAGTGCCCAAATATAAAACCCTATCCATGCAACCTGTGTAATGGTACAGATATCAGTATCAATAGATGGTGTCCAGTTACAGTTTCAACAATTTCCGACATTTAAAGGCACAATGCCGATTATAGAATCCTACCCATGCAACCTATGTAATGGTTTAGCATGGAAGTGAGATATCAATATCAATGGATGTATTTTTAGTGTCAAATGATCCCCGGAAAATTGTGCCAAGATATAAAGCACAAGTGATGAAATTGTGAATAGAAAAAGAATATCATAAATATCACAGATTTACACTACAAATAATAAGAAATATTAACAACTAAAAATAACTGCATGATGTATGTATTATAGCAATGTTTCCCTTAATAATACAAATCATTCTTTAATTTTGCACGGCATACGACATTAATGACACAGTCAAGTATGAAATGGGTTAAGCTAAAAATAAACAATAACTGGTAAAGTACAAGATTGCATGACCTCACATGATGACGAGGCATTTGGCAAAAAATTCCTCAAATATAAGATAACAAAGCGCCTTTTCTCTTCATTCTTTCACAGAAACAACTTCAGTCCTATCTATAACAGATTCCAATCCCCACCATTCCCTCAGGAGTGCTTGTGACTACGCTATTTAACCCTTTGTGGGCAAAATTTAATAGAATGTGAAGTCCAAGTTCTCTTCGAATTTTGACCAATATATTATCTGACTTCGAACAGATTTAACAATTGCTGAGGCTTTAAAATGTAGTTTCCATCATCATCATCATCTCTAATCATTATTCGATAAGGGTAAAATCGCTTTGGAGAAAGTTTATTTGGAAAAATGAAAACCTAATTTTAAGGTTTATGAGGAAATCGAGTAAATCTCTGATTTTTTAATATATTTTGTTCTTATTTCCGTTCCTCTTTTTGTTCAGATACCATCACTACCCTCACGTCAGCACGTCACCACTGCCCTCAAGAAGTGGATAGATGTACCCCGTGAAGGGAAGAAGGCGAAAACGGGTGACAACAACGGTACTTATTTAAATATTTTTATATTCAATCAGAAATTCGAATTTTCTTCGCAGAATCTAGTATAGAAATATCTTTCTCTATATGTGCGTTTACATGTGTTCATAGATGTGCATTTTGTGAATTGAATTCTCATACGAACTTTTGTCTTTTTACCAGATATAAAGTTGCACTCGTACGAGCCTCCAAAGAGGCATGAACAAGAACAAATTCCATAACGAAGGTAGGCTTTTCTCATTCAATATCTCAATTCCTTGCCTAGAAATGTAATTTTTCATTTTCTATTGAAATTGCTGTTTCATGTCTATCTTTTTCAAGTAAATTAGACATTCTGATTTGTGGTGTTCTGAGAACACAGGACAGGAATCGGGTTTCGGCCACGTCTGAGGAAAGTGGAAAAAATATGATTAAAAATTCAGTTTTAATTTCATTACAGGAGGAGTGGTACACAGCTCTCCTTCTATGCCTTTTATGTATAGCCCCATTTGCCTTTTATGTATAGAATTTTTATTTATATTTTTTATGTATGCCATTTTATGTTTTTTTTTTTTATACATGATATTTATCAATATCCCCATTTGCTGTCAGATTATATTAAGTACTCTTTCTTAATCTAAATGTTAGTCGTTGAGATTTATCTCTGTTAATCCCCACCCAGCACTCAATGAGAAAGTGGACACCAATGGACTGGAAATGCTGTTGTCCGTTGGATGGAACGTCAAGTTGTAGCCCGTGTGTAGGATAGGACATAGTGGATAGCCTTAAAGGGGTCCCTTGTCTCCGCCATATTCTCAGCTCATGGAATCCTTTCGACCTGGCCATTTAGCAGTGGCCTTGAATGGGTTTCAATGTAGAGGAGAGAACTTGCCATAGGCGAATTCTTTTGTTACGTTAGATGGCACGCATTGGTCTTTTCGCCCCTACTGACGCACTTGAGATTTTTAAAATTTCTTTTTCCACTTTATTTTTTGAAAAAAGACACAAATATTTTATCACGGCGTAAAATGGAACTGTTCGAATGCAAAAGAAAAAAAGCCAGGATGTTGCTTCTAAGCTCCTTTATGCTTTCTGGTAACATAAAAACACTTCCGTTCTAATTATACAAAAGATATTAGCTTATTATATGAAAGCTATTATTATCTTAATATTCAGTAATAATTTTCTATATTAATAAAAGCAACAATGTCCACTCTGATATATTATCCATATTTTGTAAATCATCTGTTTTTAACATGGATGACGAAATGCTATAGAGCAATCTCCTGATTATCAGTGATTAAGTGGCGTAAGAATAACCTGAAGGATTGACAAATGTGAAACTTTTTACATATTTTGAATAAATATAAAAAATTTACATGCGTTTAGTTTCTACTCTTGAAAATATCACTTTAATTAACACGAAAATGGATCTTAATTTACCAGTTCTTACTACTTCAATCTTCTTACAATTACATTCAAATGAAAATCGTGCAACTTCGAATTTTGTAATCAGCTCGTAGTTCGTTTCATATCAATTGCTCTACGTTAGAACTGCAAAAGTTCTATGCAAGTTGATTGACAAAGTAATTGAGTACTACTTCGATAAATGAAGTAGGTCTTTTTTTTTTTAAATTACACTACTTTATATGCATAACGTAGAAAATACAGATACACACATTTCTGTCATTACTATTACAGAAGTGCAAAAATGGCAATATAATTAAAAATAAAATTACCAAAATATCAAAAATAGTTCAGATTGCACGGTTTAATAATAATTAATTTCAAATATGCGAATGAGTCTCGATTCTAAGAATTTAAGCGGTTAACGGTTTATAAACTGAATACAAAATTTAGCACCCCTCTTTTTTAAAAAAACTGCTTTGATTAAGATTTGCTCTTTTTTATTTTTTTTTTAAAGATATCAATTGCTTCTATTTCTGATAGCAATCTCCTTTGCTAAAGATGCTGTAATATCATATCACGTGACACTTCTTGTCGAACTTGTGATGAAAGTGTAATGCTTCAGTTTCGTGGACAGATTCCGTAGACCGAAGCGTTCACAAACTCGTGTCCGCGGACCAATCCCTGGCCTTTAAACAGTTTTATCATGCCCGCGTGAAAAATATCAAATATGTTTTCCTTCATCTGGCACAGTTAGATTGAATGATGAATTAATAAGATGAAAGACGAAAATTTTAATAACATTATAAAAGCAGCTACAACATCATTGAAACCGAATATTCAGCAGTTCCTTTCTGGGATCCAGTCCCATTCTTCACATACTGCTTCGACAAATCTACTTCAGTTTTGACGTTAAAATGAATTTTGTATCAATGTTTATTTTCATTTATTATATTGTACTTATATATGTGACAAATAAAATGTAATAAACGTAACTAAACATTTTTGTTCTTTTAGTAGCACCCCAATTATTAGCTCACAGCAAACGTAATATTTTTCTTTCTGCTGAACGCCAAAAACGTTTCTGTATTCTAGACATTGTTAGTTTGTTGGTATGTCGGGAGAGAAGGGTATTATACACTTAAGAAGGCAATTTCAGTTAGAAAATGTCAATATAATTGTCATATATGAGCAATGTTTCTTTCAACATTGTAATATATTATCACTAATAAAAATAAAGCTTGTTAACTTAATTATTGTAGTTAATTATCTTCAGGGATTCTTGGTTTCATATTGTCCCCTGATTCTACGATAATGCCATTTAGACCATTGTCGGCAAAACTTACTCAAATGTAGAAAAAAACGTTATTTTCAAATTTTGGCCATTACATCTAAATTTTAACTGATTTAATAACTGGTGATACTTTAAAATGCAGTTTCCATCACCACTTCTCGGCATTAATTGATAATTGTAAAATCTCTTTGGAGAAAGTATATTTTTCTATGACCGTCCTTTCTGCTTTAACTTGATTGTTATCTACTATCAATTAAAAATAATAAATACTATTTAACCAGCTCTATCAAAGACCTAAATCGCTTTTCACACTTTATTAATAAGAACTTCTCGTTTTGTGTTTTCGAAGAGTAAAAATCGATTGCATAAAGAATGTATATTTTAATGTTTATTTTTATTTAAAAAAAAATTAGAACTTAATTTTAAGGTTTCGAAAGAGTCCAGAAAATCTATTTCTTATTATTTTATGTTCCTCTTTTTGTTCAGATCATCACCGCCCTCAAGACGTGGACATATGTACCAAGCATTGAGGGCAGTGCCAATGAAGACCTGGACTTGGACATATGAGCAGACTGGACAGCCCTCAAGACGTGGACATATGTACCAAGTATTAAGGGCAGTACCCTTGAGGGCAGTGCCAATGAAGACCTGGACCTGGGCAGATGTAGCCCATGAAGACCTGGACCTGGATAGATGTACCCCATGAAGACCTGGACCTGGATAGATGTACCCCATGAACACCTGGACCTGGATAGATGTACCCCATGAACACCTGGACCTGGATAGAAGAACTCTTACAGATGTGCCCCGTGAAGGGAAGAAGGCGAAAACGGGTGACAACAACGGTGCTTATTTAAATATTTTTGTATTCAATCAGAAATTGAAATTGTCTTCGTTCAATTTAGTTTAGAAATATCTTTCTCTATATGTGCGTGTACATGTGTTCATACATATGAATTTTGTGAATTGAATTCTCATACGAACTTTTATTTCCTCTCCAGATATAAAGTTGCACCCGTACGAGCCTCCAAAGAGGCTGATGTCAATGAAGCACGAGCACAATTTCCCCCTAACGAAGGTAAACTTTTTTTTGAGTATTGCATTTCATATATTTGTATTCAATATTGTATTCATTATCTCAATTACTTGGCTAGAAGTGTAATTTTTCATTTTATATTGAAATTGCTGTTTCCTGTCTATTATTCTCAAGTAAATTAGACTTGCTGATTTGTCGTGATCTGAGAACACAGAACAGAAATCGGGCTTCGGGACACGTCTGTAAAAATTTGTAAAATGGTTTCATAATGTGAACAAATTTAGTGTTTTAATTTTGTGATTTTAAATTAGTGTGGATAGCCATAATTTCGCGAGTTTTGAGTATTGCTTTCACATAGGCCTTTTCTCGCTGAATAGTATGTTAAGCTTAGTAGCTTGTGAGGCCTGATCTTGTTCAGCCTTTAGCTGCATAGACTCTCCAATTTTGTGTACAGGGAGATTGAAATTTCGAATATTTCCCATGGATAGGGGGATATCCTATTAGGGATCCTTTATCCGTTGGATAGCGGAGATTTCCATAATACAACAATTAACCGACTGAAGACTATAAAAACTCTATTGTTGGTAATCAGTTTTCAAACCAAATATTTGCCAATGAGATTTACTTAACTCTCAGTTAAGTGTTTGGAGAGTGCTATTTCAGTGCATCAAGTGGGAAATCAGTAATCCACACTCTTCATTTGCTGCTCAAATAAAGCTACCACAAAAGTGGCTCCCTCGGATGAGAATCACAACTTCTATCTAAAGAATCTAAAGAAACGAAAATTGTCTAGTATAAGAATATAATGATTGCTTAAGGATCTGTTTTCTAACTCACACTGAGCTGTCTCCAATGGCTTACTGGATGTCGCTGGATTGGTGGGAGGTGGGATTTACAGGGTTAAGGGGTCACTTGGGTCAGATGACTGAGTAAAGCGAACGTGTAGTTTGCCTCCTACATCAACTGGAACCTGTTAATTCGTGATAGAGGGTTGAGGTTAAGGTTTTTTTTTTTTTCATTTTTAAACTGAACTAGTGCTCACTTCGGGATCATTCATTCTTGTGAGTCAGCAGACCTTCCTGATCACCAGCCATTAGTGGCGAAAGCTGTAATGGAAAGTCGCTTGTCGAGAAGTGAAGGTGCATCATTCGAGCGAGGTTTCTGCTGATGAGAACAAGATCTAACCGTTTTTAATTAGATGTTGCCCAAGACACCATAAAATATTTCCATTAAATTCACTCAGTCACTCAGGAAATAAATTCTGATTGAGGCTTTAATAAAAGTTTTATGGTAATAATGTATTCATGGCTGTCTTAGAGTGGGTAGTGTATTATACGTTAAAAACTTAAGACTAATGGATTCACTTACTTGCGAGTAACTTTCCTAATATTTCGACCCCTGACTGGGGTCGTCCTCCGAGGAGTTAATCCCTCTTTTTCCTTCCACACTAACTGCCCATGTGTGGAAGGGTTTTCTCCAGGTTAGAGCAAAACACTCTGACATGGATGGTGCCTTGACGTGGCGTCAGAGCTTTTCACTAAACCATCCGGCAGACATCTTTTTTATGTCATAGTACTTATATTAATCTTTGTAAACCTTCAATTTATTCCTTTATACAGTTGAACAGATGTATTTCCTAGTAATTCAGTTTTATTTTACATTTTGCATACATATAACTTTATGACGAACTAGCAGATTTACTCGGTGTTGCTCGGGTCTGAACTTTCTAAAATGTAGAGTAGATGGCCCTCCCCACGTCGCAATCTCTCATTTGGCATAAATATCATTATACTCCATCTCCTCCCCCTTCCGGGAGGTGGGGGCTCAGTTGGTAGCGCCGAAGTCACATAATCTGTGGTTCGCAGGTTCGAGTCCGATCTGGTTCAGCGTTAAGATTTACCTCCGTAAAACGTCTTGCCCTGCTCACCGTCAGTAGGGGACACCGATGGGCTGCCGCCATATCGGATGGAACGTTAAGCAGTGGCTCCGTGTGCGGGAGAGCCATACCCTGTGCATGTTAAAGAACCCACTGGATGACCATGATGGGAGACTACCATCTGTCTCCCAACAGCTGTTCCAATGGGTCCCCTCCCCCAACCTTCTCTAAGCCATCAGAGGCCTTGTGACCTGCCATTTATCCTATTGTGTGAAAAAAAGTGCAGCTCAAAGGTAAACAACCCAACTCTCCCCTCAAGGTAAAATTTTATCCCTCTCTTTTAGGGGAGAAAAGAAATGGACATAGTTCGAGGTACATAATCCTTCCCACGTCAGAAGATTCTAAATCAATAAACGAAATTTCCTCGCTCAAATAATAGAACTTTTCAAATCACTTCGTACCCACCGGATTCCTCGGATACAATTTGCCAGGCATATGTAACTTTATATCAAAAGAAAATTAACTGTGATCTGAGGTGCATAAAAAATGTAAAGGTACAAAAATACTTTTATTAAACAAAATTATTCATTAGCATAATATTTAAAACATTTATTAATGATATGTACTTCCTTTTATTAGCTTTTGCATATTTTTCGAATTAAGTTAATGGTTTAAACTTCCGATACGAATTTTGTATTTGAAGCTTTCATTTCAACAAAGAGTCTCGTGTTCCGCTCGTGCTATTAGAACAACTTCAATATCCACGGACGACAGCGCTCATGACCCAGCAAACTGAACAATGAGTTTATTACCGTGATGCATTCATTATTTCAAATTCAAATGGTGGTAACAGTTATTATGAATAATTTTCAATTGTTAACGTTTAATCACGGGAAATCAGTTATTAGTTTAGTTTGATTTATTCCTTTTTTCAAAATTATTGGTGGCAACAGTTATTTTGAATAAATTTCATGCTTTAATGTTAAGAAGTCTATGGCAGGGGTTCTCAAAGTGGGGTACGGGATAAAATTTTTTGAGGTACGTCGTGAAAACTCAAAAGTCGCTAGATCTAGTAACAAAGTCGCTAAGTTGGTAACACTGCTGTGCAAAAATGTCATTTTTTGTGTTTATCGATATATTAATTTATGAATTCAAAATGTGTGTTTTATTTTATTCCCATCGTTATACTATAACTATAGTTTTATGTATCTATACAAGGTGTATGTCAGTTACATACACATTTCAAGGGGATACGTGAAGCATAAAATGCTGAGAACCATTGCTATAATCAATTCTGAAATTATTAAGCAGTATTTTTATGTGTAAAAAATCAAATATTTTTTCAATTGTGTATTAAAAAGTAAATTGAAAATAATGTAACAGCAGTGACTTCACATTTACATGTCAAAGAACTACGTTTCAGTGTAAAATAAATTCTAAGAGTTTGGCCCTTTTACCTCTGAGCGGCATTTTTTGCAAACAATTGTCTAAGTGGTCAGCTCATAAGGATCCTAAAGGCTCGGAGAAGGCAAGGGGGGAAGGGGACCTAATGGAGAGCTGTTAAGAGACAGATGGGAGCCTCACGTCAAAGCCATGCAGATTATTCTTTGATGTACACAGGGTGTAGCTCTCCTGCACAAGAGGCCACGGATTTACATTCCATCCGACAGAAGGCTGACTTTCCAAACCGATGGGGTCCCCTACTTAACGTTGGCCAGGTGGGGACTCGAACCTTAGGGGATTAGAAAGTGCGGATTACTAGCCTAGCCCGCTAGCGACTGCCCCGTCGTGAAATTCTAAAAGATACCAGAGTGTAAAATAAACTGTATGTCTGAATCTATTTGGAATCCACGCTTATTTTAAACTGACAGCATCTTCATATCTTTGTTTCTTATTGCAAAGCAAAAGCGCAAAACCAAGTAAGGGAAATGGCGCAATGGTAAGAACTGTTATTGCTGAATCATGTCTCTTTGATCCAGCTAAGAGTACGCACTTTTTAAGCCCAAATTACGATTGCTACTAGTGCTATCAGGTGGTGTTGAGTGGAAGCGTACACCCATTTGTCTCAACTTTCTCCGGTAAAACAATCTTTTCTGGACAATTCTTTGAACCGTCAAGAATTTTACCTCTTGGAGCCTTCCCTTCTTATTCCTATTACTTTTTTTTTGGTTCAGGTTCCAGTTCTTCCTTTGAAACTTCGTCTTCCTTTCTATGGTCTTCGAGCTCCATTAAATCTTCATTGTTCATTTCCTTTGCCTGACATTGTAACAATTCAATAAAATAATTTTTCTCGAGATTTAATTCTAATCTCCCTGCGTGTTTCCATGAGATTATTAATTACATCTTGTTTTTCAAATCCAGTACAGCCTTGAACAAAGTGGAGGTGAGATTTTTTTCAGATATTAGACGATAATAAATGTGTTTCCCTGTATATCCGATATTAAAGACCGCAGAAGTCGAAGTACCTAAACTGTTTAAATAAAAAAAAGCCTAAACGCGTATCTATTGATCAGTATAACTCCAATCCGTCTAAGTCAATAACCTAGTGTATTTAATTTTATTGATGAAGGAATTGAATGCTATCGTATAAAGAGTGATCTTTATACTTCGGCCTCATATGCTGGATTTGTTAAAAAAAAAATTCTTTAAGTCTAAAGAGCTTAATCTCGTTCTCAATACTGCTGAGGAATTAAAGGACGAAACTATAAATGATGAAGAAGGCAAATTCACATACGAAAAGGATAAAAAGCAATACTGCAGAGCAGCTTAAACTTTACATCATTATTATGTATATTAGCAATAAAGTATCTCAACTAAATTAATTCAATGCTTTCTAATTCTCAGAAACACTGAAGAAACTTATTAGTAGCGAATTATACCAAAACGATTACCTCTTATTGAAACTGAATAAATAACTTTATTTGCAAAATTAAAGCTCTAAATACTTTGCTTGGATTAGATATCATCTCTGGAGAGACAGATGATGACAACACTGCTTAAGTTTCGTGTACGTATTAGTCTTTAAATTAGAATTTTTGATTCCCAAAAACCGAACAACGGTCTTTCAACCAGAAGGATAATTCGATTCTCGCCCATCCCTGACGCAAAAGAGGCAGAAAGGCAGTTAGTAATCGAAGAATGATTGACATTTAAAAATAAAAATATTGCAGATAGTATTAAAGTTGCTCGATTCAAGGTCAAAGACTATCTTAATACGCTTTAAATGTCAGCGCTTCCGGCATGTTACAGCCACTTGCTATAGCAGGATAAGGGAATGGTTGGTGATCAAGCCTAGTTCACCCAATAGTAAAGGAGCTCACCTTGCAACATGACCAAGAAGTCCAAACAAGATTAGTGTCGGTATCACAGAAGTCATCTTCATAAAAGAAGGAATTACTTTGGCTGAAGCTGTCAGCGTTTGAAGACGTTGTGTTAATGAAAATGCAACGTCTTCAAACGAAACGCCTGACACGATTCAAGATACCAGTGAATCATATGACACATTATTGATTCACGAATTAGTCGTTCTAATCAGTGTTGCACTTTGACCTTCTGAGGCCCTAACTAAGGCATATTTAAGAGGCCATAAGCTATTCAAATGTAAGAGGCCCAAAAAAATTCGAAAGTCAAAATATATATCATTATTCTGATTGAGGGGAACATAAAAAAATAAAAAAGAAATTAAAGTGGTGAAAACACTATTCTAGCATTTGTAATTGAAGATGAAGTGTTTGCACAATAGATTACGATTTTTTTTTCTTCATATTTAATACATTAAAAACTTGAAATACATTTCTTTGAGACCTCTGATATCGTGAGGCCCTAAGCTGTAGTTTAGTTAGCTTTTGCGTAAGTCCGGCCCTGATTTCTAATAAATGCGATGAGAAATGTGTCAGTAGATGTGGTGATAAACAGGGAGGCACAAAAGAAAAATACAAGTTCTGCTGTTCATCAGAGAATCACATCAAAATCTAGTACTGTTAAATAGGAAAACATAACCTTTGCTAAGCTGACCATATCCAATATAGAACAAAAATTAGAGCCGGGTGGGATACGAGACAATTATCTTTGATATCGATGCTAAAAGTGACTTCATATCTTTCACTTGAAGAAACAAAGAGCTTTATGAAATAATTAATTAATTATACTCGTAGCATACACTGCCATCTTCTTCAGGAAGCTGTTTCTAAGCAGAGAAGACACTCTTTCCAAGTGGTACATATATTTCAGTTGTTAATTGCAAGTAGAATGATTCATATCATTAAATAACGGAGATCTTGATCGGCGGCCTACAGCTCAGAGATCAGAGCACCTGACATGATTTCAGGAGGTCGTGGTTTCGTATCCCATCTGTATAGACAATATTTCCTTTAAATTTGATAACGAGGCTAAAAATGCAATTCAGAACGCCTCAGAAATTGCCTAAACTTTACGAAACTGAGGCTTAACAAATAATTACAGAAATCTGAATGTTTTTTCCGTCACAGCATTTTCAAATGGAACTCTATAGAGTAAATAAGAAGAAATTCTTAAGAAACATACAGAATAACAAACTATTCTCATTTCTGCTCTTTCGAGGAAAGGTCAAAATCTGTGATAGAAATCATCCAGTGCATAACTTACATCTCTGGCAGAAACAATAGTTCCAAAGGATGAGGAATCCTTTTTTTTTTGCCGAGTGGTCAGCGCGCTTGGCTACTGATCTAAGGGACCTGGTTTCGACTCCCGAATAAGTCATGGATGTTCGTGTTGTTTATCTGCTGAGGTTACTGTCAAACCTCTGTGGCAAGCAGCTGCTTGAAGAGGTATTTTTATTATTTCGGGGACATAGATTTCCCAGAAATAAAACTTTCTATCCTTTAAAGATACACGATTAAGGTATGTTTTATTCAAGGATGAATATAAACAGAACGATATTTCCTCATTCATGTCTCTTTATAATCCAGGAGCTACTATCGAAGGACAGGAAGTTTTTGGTATCACTTACCGTTCCCTCGTTTGAGGACATTTCAAGTCCCATAACCAATTTGCGAATGCCAGTCTACTGACACCAAAGCTATCGAAGACTTCGCGAACTAACTAAACCTACCCTCTTTCAACAGAATACCTAAATCTACCCTTTCTCAACAATAGATCTCCTACTTTTGAGCTAACAACGGAAAATTCGGTCTTGAAAATTTCCACTTCAATTTGTACCCCTTCCGTGATACTTTGGGCAGCTACTATTTCTCAATAGTTATTTCCCCATCTCAATATCCAATCAAATACACTTATAAGCTAAAGCACAAAATTGGCAAGAACATCCGTGTTTGGAGAACATATCTGTATCATTGCACATTCTGAAATAATTTCGCTCTACTATCGAGGATACAGTACAAAAAAATCAAATATTACACTGGTGCTCGATATTAAAGTATAATAAACAAAACTACACATAAGTCAAACTGGATTTCTCCCAAATACAAAGGGCGGGGGTGGCTCAGTCGGTAGCGCGTCAGGCTCGTAATCTACAGTTCCCAGGTTCGAGTCCCAGCTGTCCCAGCTGAGACTCGAACCTGGGAACTGCAGATTATCTGCGCAAAATTTCCCGCCCTGCCCACGGTCACTAGAGGACACCGATGGGCTTGACAAAGGCCGCAGCCCGTCTGATGGGACCTTAAGCCATCGTTCCATGTATGGGAGAGCCATGCCCTGTGCTCGTTAAAGAACACGCTGGATGGGAGACTACCATCTGTCTCCCAACAGCTGTTCTAGTGGGTCTCCTCCCTCCAACCTTCTCTGAGCCTTCAGGGTCCTTGTGACCTGGACATTTAGCCCTTGTGTGCAAA
Source organism: Ryuthela nishihirai (assembly GCA_038380435.1). Classification (NCBI taxonomy): domain Eukaryota; kingdom Metazoa; phylum Arthropoda; class Arachnida; order Araneae; family Heptathelidae; genus Ryuthela; species Ryuthela nishihirai. Next base: position 6,689,776 of record JAWZYU010000030.1, on the reverse strand, counting down.
AAAAGTGCCGCTCAGAGGTAAAACAACCAACAACCAAAAAATCCCAAATACAAATAAATTTAGTTTGGAAAGGTATTGGAATATGACTGAATAACAGGAAGTTGAAAAACGATGAAATAGAGTAATATGAATGATTTTACATATGAGAGTATGATTTCCCATTATGGTGTGGCTGGATATATAAATAAAAAAATAATAAATACCCCCTCAAGCAGCTGCTTGCCACAGAGGTCTGACAGTTTATATGCCAGAGTAGAAGGTCTGAGAGGATGGCAGGACCTCAGCAGAAAAACAACACGAACATCCATGCCTTACCCGGGGCTCGAACCCAGGTCCCGTAGATCAGAAGCCAAGCGCGCTAACCACTCGGCCACGGGACGGCTTGGCTGGATATATAGAACAAGAAATATTACTAAAGGCATATGAAAAATCATTAGAGTAAGGACTCCCGCATACGTTCTGTTCTGATGATGTTGACGAGGTTTCTAATTTGGTTTTGTGGTAATAAAACCCAGTATCTCGCAAGAGCAGATCTGAACTCATGAAAGGCTCTAGGAGGGGACTAATATCTTGCAATTTGCATCCCCAGGACGTTTCCAAAACATTCGCAAATCATTCAGTTCCAGAAATCTGGCTGTCCATTCTATTCTTTGAATATCTTCGCTCTCAAGTAAATCGTCGATCACATGATCACTACAGCATTACAATCCATTAAGATGAAATCAAGACCGAGAACATTCCTGAAATGCCTCATATGGGTGTAAGAATCTCGTTTCTACACTAAATTGACAAATTATTATATACACCTCGATAATAATATGCAAAGCAATCGCATCCAAACTCGTGGGACGCTGAAACAGGCAATGTCTATAAATAGAACAGGTCTCTACGCATTGGGAACCAGTCTCGGAAACCAGTCACGTTGATGTTACAATGACTGCGGTGAATTCTTTGTTCTCTCCAGATGAGCATGAAATTAAATTCGATATTCAAACTGAACCTGAACTCATCTATGAAAAGCCCATTTGCCACTAACCAGGGCTCCCCAAGAAGGATGTTGTCAGAAACATTAAGCGGTATCTCCTGTTGAAGCGGATGAGGTGGGCACAAATTATTTGCCTCCGTGCATATAGATCCTAGTTCATGTGATTCTCTATGCACAATACGTTTTGAAACTGTCATCCTTAATGTCGTCCAGATAATGGTTATCCTGAGCACTTGTGGCCCTGGAAAGATCTTGTCCTAGACTACGATTAACCTCTCCTGTTTCTTGAAACTGTCTCAAAACATATGGACGAACATCATCATCATCATCATCCTCAAGCAGCCATGGGCTACTGAGGTCCAACCAGACCACGCAGTTTAATTCTCCAAGCATATCTGTCCTGAGCTACATCTGCTGCATCCGGCCACTGCACACCAATTCCAACAAGGTCCCGTTTGACATTGTCTGCCCACCGCATCCTAGGTCTCCCCCTCCTTCTGAGGCCTCTAGGCACACTGTTCATAACCCTATTCGCCAATCTATAATTATCCATACGGGCAACATGGCCAAACCAGCGGAGTCTCTCTCTGCACAATATGCTGCTTAAAGGAGGTTGCAAACTCCTTTGCCTAACCTCATCATTAGTTACAAACTTAAACCACCTAATACCCAAGATACTGCGTAAGCATCTAGAATCAAAAGCATCTAGTTTCCTGTTATCTTGTTTACACAGCGTCCAAGTTTCTCTACCATAACTAACCCTAGAAAGAACCAAACTATTATACAGTCTAATTTTAGTCTTTAGGTGTATACGCCTATTTCTCCACTATCTCCATAGATTCTGAAAAGTCCCGGCAGCAATACCTATTCGTCTGTTAATCTCATGCCGCACATCACCAGTATCAGTTACATAGCTCCCAAGGTAATTAAACTGTGACACCTGCTCAAGACTGCAACCATTCAGATTAACTGAATCACAACCTGCCTGACCAATTTTCATCACTTTAGTTTTCTCTCTGTTTATAACCAAACCTACTCTACTACCAGTCTCATCAACAGCTCGAATGAAAGAGTTCATCTCATCAACATCATTTGCCAAAAGGGCTAAATCATCAGCATAATCTAAATCAGAAATTTTCGTATCTCCAGCCCATTTAAGGCCAAAATCTTTTCCTCGAAGCGAATTTCGCATAACATAATCAATAACCAAACTAAAGAGAAAAGGAGACAAAATGCACCCTTGTCGAAAACCAGACGTAATGCTAAACCAATTGCTACAAGACTTACCAACTCTCACACATGACTCAGTGTTATTATAGAGAGCTTTCATTATGTTAACTAACTTGTCTGGTATACCATATGATCTCACAATCAACCACAAATTATGACGATCAACAGAGTCGAAAGCCTTTTTGAAATCAACAAAGCTAGCAACCAAAGGTTTCTGAAACTCTAAACATTTCTCAAGAATCTGCCTAAGTGAACATATCTGATCTACACATCCCCTACCACTTCTGAATCCACATTGCGCATCACGCAATTGCCTGTCAACCAGATTCTTAATTCTATTAAGCACAATCATGGAAAGAACTTTACCTGGAACAGAGAGTAGGCTGATACCCCTATAGTTATCACAAGAACTGCGATCACCTTTTTTGAAAATAGGGATAGTAATAGCTCTGGTAAAATCTTTAGGAACCATGCCTTTATCATAAAAGTTATTCATAATTTCAGTCATCCAAGTGGTAACCAAAACATTCCCAGCTCTGAGCATTTCTATAGTAATTTCATCTACCCCTGGGGATTTATGAAGTTTAAGTTTAGAGATAGCCAAACTAACTTCAGATTGTGTTATAGGGCCAACATTAAAGCTGCCAATGCATCTATCATCATTACAAACAATGGGAGTAGAACTAACCACATTGTTTAGAACATCACTGAAATGCTCAGCCCACCTAGCCATGACAGAATTCTCACGTTCTATAACCTTACCTTGTTTATCCTTCAATCCCTGTATGCCTGTCCGTTTTTTACCACATAAAACATTAACTCTCTGGTACAGCTCTCTGCTGTTGTGCTGCCTAACTGCTTCCTCAGCTTTGTCAGCCAAGCTATCAAACCAAAGATTTTTATCAGTAGCTAACTGATCCTTTACACGTTTATTAAGCTCTCTGTAATCTTTTCTATTAGGACTAGTAGGGTACTGATTAAGGACATTCCTGCAGTTCCTTCTTTCTGAAATAAGTTCAATTGCCTTATCACTTAAATAATTATGCCTCCTCTGCTCCTTTTTTCATAAAAGAGTACTGTTAGTTTCCAAAAAAGCCTGTTTAAAATGGCCCCATTCTTCCTCAACTTCAGTAGTAAGTAAACCATGACTGTCATAATGACTAAGTAACCTATCATGGTAAGCTTTGGCTATAACTGGGTCTTTTAGAGCATCAGTATTAAAAGCAACTTTTTTAACCCTAGCACAACACTTTTTAAGTTTAAGTTGCAACACACTTTTAACAAGGTAATGGTCAGATCCAATTTCAGCTCCCCTATATGCCCTGGTATTTCTAACAGAACTAGCCCATTTGCTGTTAATTAATATATAATCAATCATATTCCTATGCAGCCCATCAGGTGAAACCCATGTGTATTTATGTATGTCGCGGTGTTTGTAATATGTGTTAGTTATTCTGAAACCATTGAGTTTACTTACCTGTAGGAGACGTTGCCCATTGCCATTGCAGCTACCAATACCAAAAGGGCCTATTACTCCTCCCCAAAGGTCAGAGTCGGTACCAACTTTGGCATTGAAGTCACCAAGAACAAGGGTAATATCTCCTTTCTTGACAGAATTCAAAATATCCTGAAGTTGTCCGTAAAACCTATCCTTCTCATCCTCATCAGAATCCTCAGTGGGGGCATAACAGCAGATAATATTCAAGTCTTTAATGCTTGTCTGAAATTTTGCTGTAAGAAACCTTTCATTAATGCACTCATATCTTATCAGAGCATCACTAGCATGTCTGCTGAGCAGCAGACCCACGCCTTGTTGATGCTTTCCATCCTCCCTCCCTGTAAAGAGAAATTTAAAGTTATTTTTAAGTATCTCACCTTTACCTGTCCATCTGGTCTCTTGCAAGCCTAGAATATCTAGGTTATAGCAGTAGAACAGTTTTTTATAGAACAGTTTTTGGTATATTTAAGATCCTGGATATCTGGGTTTGGAACTGAACAGTTTCTATTCTACCTATAGCTCTCAACCGCACACAATCATCCATACGTCGTCTTTATGATGTGATAAAATCAAATTCCTTCTGAAGTCAAGCTGATGAAAAGAAAATGAATGACGACCATTCATAGCAATAAAAATGTGTACGATTTTGATATATTTAATGCCCTGGAAAATTACTCTAATCCAAGTTTCAAGAAGTTACGGATTACTACATTTAAACTCTTATTTCAGCACCACCAAACATAATATACAAAATAAGATATACATAATATACCACCCATAATATAATATACAGGGTGATTCAAAAAGAATTGAACACTTTCAAAACTAACTAGGTGACTCACACCACATGACTTCTTCTTGTAGGGATACTTCAAGAGCCTCGTGTTTGTACAGTCGCTCAAAAAACTATCCGAACACTGATTGATTACAGAATTCGGAACAGATATCTGGCAACGATTTTTTTAGAAATTAATGATGTGGCAACTTTCGTGTCACGTGACAAAACAACCCAACCCATGGGTAACGTTTGTTACGTTAACCATGATTATACATGTTACAGGGGTTGGGGTTTGTGGAGTAATTCGAACATTAGAGTCATGCTAAAGAAGAATTTTAACATTATTGTTTCTACCTCTCAAAATCAAATGATAATCATTTCATAGTGAGTGCTGATGTTTCCTATCTGAACGGATCTCCCTTCTGCAGAATTTCGAGAAATATGATATGTTTTTCCTATTTCATTCTCAAACTCACATTCACGATAATGTCATTTAAATATGAATAACCGCATATTATTCAATATTGTGAAGACTATTGAACCATATAAAGGTAAGTCATTATTATTCCAATTCAGTGCCAGATCAAGGGGTAGGACAATATTAGCATATCCCCTCTTATAATGCTAATAATAAGATAAGGTCTACGAATTATTTTACATAAATAAGAATTCTATGCACATTCCACCAGCTAGGAACTTCGATGTTGCCAATATTATAGATTACTTAAAACATAACTCATCTTCTGTATTTGACAATATTAAACCAAAATACATAAAGGAAAGTAAATGCAATTTTGTGCATGCATAATAACAATTCTCATAAATACAATGTTTGAAAACTCGCAAATCCCACTAGCTATGGTAATTGGAATTATTCGTCCGGTATATAAAAGTAGATCAAAAAAGTGTTTTAATCATTATAGACCAATCACTCTATTAACAAATTTTGATAAGAAAATGGAAAAATATATTGGAGATCGCCTGCAAAATTCTTTGAATAAAATAAATTTTCTGTCAAGTGAGCAATTTGGGTTTCGTAAACGTATGAGAACGCAAAGTCTTTTGGAAGATCTTATTAATAATATAAAAGTTAATTTAAATATAGGAAACAAATGCGTTGCGGTATTTATGGACTTAAAAAAAGCATTTTATTCCGTTGACATTGATATCTTGCTACAGAAATTATATTTACTTGGTATTAGACGGAATATTTTTGAATTGTTTAAAAGCTACTAATTACATAGAGAAATAGTTATAAAAAATGATAATTATAGTGATAAATTTCAGATTAAGTTTGGAGTTCTACATGGATCTATTCTCGGCCCTATGCTATTTCAAATGTACATAAATGATTTGCCTAATATTAATTTTAATAGTAAATTATATATGTATGCTGACGATACATGACTAATCAACTTCCACTCAGATTTAGAACACGCTATTTGCAATCTACAAAATGATTTTAATAAAACCGTAAATGGTTCTTAACAAACTGAGTGTAAACGAGAAAAAAACATATTTATGTGTATTGGTTTTCAACAACCTACACTTAATAGAAGTGTTACTAAACATCTAATCAGTTGTTCTATATTTGATGGTTTATTATCTGGTAAATGCAATTGTCCTAATATAGAAGAGGTAAACGAAATAATTTACCTAGGCTTGAAAATGAAACGAATAAACATTGGATGTGTTCAAGACTCCTATTTGTAGCATTTCAAATTAAGAAATTAACTTGTATGTTGATATACATTTTAACTCTTTTAGTACATAAAGCACTTTTTGAATCTATAATTAGATATGGAATAACACTTTATGGGACAGCCTATAAGACAGAATTAAATAAAATTAAAAGAATACATCAATCTACTAAAAGGATTGTGTAATTAAGAAGTTAAAAATTCCCTTACAACAAAAGATGATATATTTAGTTTGTTCAAAATTTTACCTATTGAAAGTTTATATGTGTTTGTTTGTGTTATCAATAACTTCTTTAATAATACCTATAGACAAAATATTTGCCACAATGTGTTTACTAGAAAAAAGACTAGGTTTTTTTTGAAACAACCAAAATTTTATAATAATTACGGACGAAAATTTCAAATAATATTAAATTCCCTACCTATTTATCTTGCTTCCTAGAGAAATTGTTAACTTAAGTAAAATTTGTGATGTTAAAGAAAAATAATTTCAATGGTTCATGAAAAAGTGATATTTTTATAAGGAATCATTTATCATTTTATTTGTTTTCTCTTTTATTTATACTTTTTTTTCTCCTTCATTTTATGTAACGATATTGACGTAATCTAGATCATATTTGTCAAAACCATATGCATTCTCGCTGATAAGCTTCGGCTTAGTAGTTTTTTATATAAAATAGTTATAGAAAACAGTTTCTGAAAAAAAATTGAATTTGAATTGCAAAGTGTTCCACCACCAAAAAAGTTTGAAAAACTAGAGATATAGTATATACTATATTCTAAAGCGAAATATTCATTAGGAATTCCCCTTTCTGCCCACTTAGAGTAAGATTTTTCAAACATTTTACCCCCCCCCCCCCCCCGAAAAAAAATATCCCCCCCTGAAGCCTTTAAAAAGTTTTATTACCTCATTAACGGTGAAATTTAAGTCTATAGAGCCTACTATCTCGGAAAGAAAAGAGAGAATTTGTACGGTAGAAAGATCAGCATGGGCATAAAAATTGTACATCAATGTCAATGTTGTATATTCGTGATGTATTCTGTATATATTTTCTGTTTAATCTTCCTTTTCTTGCTCATCGAAAGTGAGGACCTTCATTTTCTTTGTAGGACTTTGTTTCATATGCAAGTCATGGTATTTGAGTCCATTTCCTTTTCGGCTATTGTTTGCTTCTATTTTTTCCGCTGGAGCAATACTGGAGCTATTTTGAGCCGCAGTCTTGTTCCGTAGTGGGGGAGGGACGTAATCATTCTGATTGATAGCTTGAGGCATGCAGGTGCGGTCTGTAGAGACAGCGACAGGGAGTAAAGTTTGATCTTGTGCGTTCCCAAGTTGAGAAGTAAACAGCCAATTATTTTCAAATATTAAAAAATATTAATTTCCCTCTTTTAATTCTGCTTGTGTTTTTCCGAAATAATATCATTTTGGAGGCAAATTTTTTCTCTGTATTCTGGCTTTGTCATTTATTTCAATGGTTAGAATTTTATGGTTGTTCTCTTGATTTTTCTCTAATGATTACTGATAGATTTGTGTAGTTTCTTTGTATGGTGTACTTCACATTCCCCGTGTCACAAGCTTTCATTTCAGACAGGGGAGTTGGTGGCCCAGCTGATAGAGCGCCAGGCTCGTAATCTGTAGTTCCTAGGTGAAGTCGCACCAGTTCCAGCGTTTGAGATTTATCTCTGCAAAACTTCCCTTCCTACCTTCGGTAAACAGGGAACACGGATGGACTTCAAAAAGCCGCCGTCCGCTGAATGGAATGTTATGCCGTGGCACTGTGTTCAGTAGAAAGCTGTACCCTGTATACGTTAAAGAACATGCTGGATGCTACGGTCTGGCTCCTAACAGCTGTCAAGTGGGTCCCTTTCCCCCCACCTTCTCTGAACACTTGGGATCCATATGACCTGGCCATTTAGCCCAATGTGTGCAAAATAAGTGCCGCTCAAAGATAAACCAACTCGACCTATTTGAGATATAACTCGTTACACATACAGGGTGATTGTAAACTCTTTCAACAAAAAAAGAGGGGTAATAGTACACAACAAGACGATCAATTTTTGCAATGGAACCTAGGGTCGCATTCCACTCCTTCCGCCAGAAAAAAGTACTTTCGAAAAACGCCATGTATTTACAACCGGTGCATGAAAATCACAATACGACGATTCGGAAATCTCTTACGGTACAATCTTTGTGCTTCACGTTCATTACCACCTGCTTGACCGTACATCAGATGCATATCCGACAGTTCCTCGTATGTGTAGTCTTCCATGTCCTTCACGAATACGTCACTTATCATGTGACGTTATCACGGTAATGTCGATGAACGGTTCGGCTGCGTTTTTAAATGATTGTTCTTAATCGTCTACGCACTTGCTCAGAGCACCTGATTTGCATCTTGTGATTTTCATGCACAGGTTGTAAATACTTGTGCATCCGTGGCGTTTTTCGAAAGTACTCTTTTCTGGCGGAAGGAGTGGAATGCGACCCTAGGTTCCATTGCAAAAATTGGTCGTCTTGATGTGTACTATAACCCCTCTTTTTTTGTTGAAAGAGTTTACAATCACCCTGTATAATGGAACAATCGTTTACAACTTCCACCTTTTTTGATGGGAAAGAAAGTTTCGAGGGGAGGATTTTTGCAACCTAAAACATCATTCCACAACAGAAATTTTTATTTCGCACTTAACTAATTAAACAGAAATTTTTATTTCGCACTTAACTACGTTTGTTACAGCGTAATGATCGTTGACACAATTCTCCTCCTTTGAGGGGGAGGGGTCAGTCGGTAGCGCGCCAGCCTCGTAATATGCAGTTCTCGGGTTCGAGTCCCACCCGGGCCATCGTTGGGATTTATCTCTGCAAAATTTCCCGCTCTGCCCATGGTCAATATGGGACACCGATGGGTTGGAGAAGCTGCTGTCCGTCGGATGGGACGTTAAACCGTTGCGCCATGTATGGGAGAACCGTAACCTGTGCACGTTAAAGAACACGCTGGTGGCCTTGACGGAAGCCTACCATCTCTCTCCCAATAGCTGTTCCAGTGGGTCCCCTCCCACAACCTTCTCTGAGCCTTCGGGGTCCATGGAACCTGGCCATTTAGTCCATGGTGTACAAAAAAGAGCCGCCCAGAGGAAAACAACCCAAAAAACCATATATTTAAACGATATTCTGTTAATTAATGTAAAAGCATAGATATGCCAATCGCTGACATCAATTTCTAAGTTACAATCAGAATCTGAAAAGTCACATTTAATTTAATAATATTAATATAATAATGAATAAAAATAATGCTTTTTAATATAATAAAAATTTTTTATTATTTTTGTTACTTTAAGAAATGAAAATGATTTTTTTTATATTTTTTTTCCGCTAAACTACTACGCTGAGAAGCAATTAACCAAACGCAAAGAATGAACCTAATTGCTCGGATGTGAGTCCTCTTCAAGCTTTCAATGCAACCGGAAACAAATTCTTTTGTCAGGGTATACCGAGTAGCGCGCTTCGCTATTGATCTAAGGGACCTGGATTCGAGCCCCGGGTAAGGCGTGGTTATTTGTGATGTCTTTCTGCTGAGATCCGGCCATCCTCACAGACTTCTACTGTGGCTTATTAAATTGGCAGGCTCCTATCAGACATCCATGGCTATTTATTATTATGTCCACATCGTCACTGCACTGCAGGCGGTACAGGGTGACCCACTCCCTCTATGCGCTCTACGCCGCCAGCAGCGCGAGTCAAAACACCCTGATTTCTTTTCTCCAAGGAGGAATTCCAAAAGTGTCCCAGCCGCTGTGAAAAGTTCAATACAAGTTAATGTGTTGAGGTACCTTTACAAGAGCTCTTTGACCATTGGAAATCCGCTTCCCATACTTTGAAATGATGGACTTGGAAAAGCCGCTCTCCATCGATTGGAAAGCTAATGCCATTGCTTCGTGGACAGCGCGAGTCAAAACACCCTGATTTCTTTTCTCCAAGGAGGAATTCCAAAAGTGTCCCAGCCGCTGTGAAAAGTTCAATACAAGTTAATGTGTTGAGGTACCTTTACAAGAGCTCTTTGACCATTGGAAATCCGCTTCCCATACTTTGAAATGATGGACTTGGAAAAGCCGCTCTCCATCGATTGGAAAGCTAATGCCATTGCTTCGTGGACAAGAGATCCATATACAAAGACTCTGCATAAAGAACACGTTGGATGACTGTTCATCTGCCTCCCAATAACTTCCCTGAGTCCCTTGTGACACAGCCCAGACCAGGCTCGTATCTAATGGATTTCCATTCCAGTATGAATTTCGACCTCCTTTTTTTGTGTTACCGTTTTCTTTAAAAATGCATAAGACTCGGACCTAGAAAAATACTAAAGGTTGGGTGGAACGTTATTGATCTGGAGTTGATCGGAACACCATTCGTAAACGTAGCATTTTCCTTCTGTTTCAGTGATATTTTAAAACAATGTTCTTGAAAAACATATGTGGTATTTATTAGTTTAAGGAACGGGGAGGATGCTCTGTTCTTATCACCCCCCGAGATCGGTTTCTCATGAGTTAACCTTTTCATTATTTTTCTATTACATGTCATTAAAAAGTTTAGCAAAAGAAATTTTAAAAAATATTAACCCTTGCAGGATTTTTAATACCACCAACCGCTGAAAAAATTATCTTCCGCTCTTTCGTAAAAGAATTTCTGACTACATTTCAAGTTGCTTAATGATGATTACATTTTTTCTTTCAAGGCAGTGATTTCTTTTATTGAATTGGAAGCGAATGCATCACATTTTTACTTTTTGTAAATAATAATGCTTAATTTCCAAAATTGAATTACAATAGCTAATTTAAAATATTTGTCGTAGCTAAGAATATAACGTTTCTAATTATAAATGATGTCTAAAATATAACTGGGGAGCATAGTATGTGAATAAAAAAAAACAGATAAATACCTCTTCAAGCAGCTTCTTGCCGCAAAGTTCTGACAGGAGCCTGTCAGTTTACATGACATAGTCGAAGGCTGTGAGGATGGCGGGAACCCAACAGAAAGTCAACGTGATTATCGTGCTTGGCTACTGATCAAAGAGAAATGGCTCGAACCCAGGTCCCTTTAATCAGTAACCAAGCGCGGTAACCATGCAACCAAAAAACGGATGGGGTAAGACATGCCCCGATATACAATCAAAATTGGACTCGATATAGGTATCTGTATACAGACATTACTATTATATATTTAGTGTTGAAAACGTTACGTCTACATTGGTATTATAATGTAACATTACAATAATTGTACTTTCATGTGGTGTGTACAGTGAAATGGTTCTGTATGCGATTGTTGTTCTTCATTAGGCAATGTAAAGTTTATTTTCATATCCCAATTTTGTTAATAATCAATAAATAAATAAAATATAATAAAAGGCTAATATATAGTCGTCTGAAATAACAGTGATAATAAAATGGCACTCTCCTAAACAAAAATAAAAATTGAATCAGCCAAAGCCCAGCAATTTTCACATAAAGTGTATGTCAGTGGTTAGGGAAAAAATATTTTTATGGGTTAGGCAGTTAGCGTATGAAATGCATTCTGGAGTCAGACGAAATAATTTTATATAGACAACAGGCCACCAAAAAGAGTATTATACATCCTTTCTGCTCCTTTCAGGGATTAATCGATATCTATATTTGGTAGTGCCTGAAAATCAGAGAACTGAACATATCAACCCTCCCCCTCACCAATATATTAAAACACGCTCTTTTCACAACCTTTAGAACTAGCTGGATACACCACGGTATATAGGTGGAGCAAATTTTGTTTATTTCTGATAAAATTAATAATTTCTTACCTTTAGTGGGCGAGTGGTTAGCGTGATTGGTTACTGATCAAATGGACCTAGGTTAGGGCCCTGGTTAAGGGATAGATTTTTTTTTTGTCTTTCTGCAGAGGTCCCGCCATCCTCACAGACCGTATAAACTGATAGACTCATGTTAGACCTCTGTTGCAAGCATATCCTTGAGAAGGTATTTTTTTTAATTATACTATTCTATATATTTGCCATATTAATATGCATTTATTATATATCATATCCAGAACCTACTGAACAACTTTTAAGAGTATATGTTATAGAAGATACAACCAAATAAATCGCAGAAGAATATTTAGGTTTTATGAATAAGTATTATGCTTTTAATTTCCCACAATATTAATAACAATTAAAACAAGGTATGCAAAGACAAATTCTACAGTGCTCACATTCCCAAGAACTTTCCACTTGCCTTCCAGAAAGAGTTCTCTGATTCAGTTTTCGACACTTTGCGCACGTTCTATTTCTACCCGTGATTTGTCTTCTTTTATGAATATGATTATTATGGTCGTCGATTGTGGCTGTTCGTTTTCGACTTGAGAAATCTTTCGGCAACTCGTCAATTATTTCTATTTTAAAATCCCGAAGTGATTTGGGCCATTTTTTAAGTCGAAAATTTGTTGTTGTGTAAATAATAAATGAATTGTTCACCGCCGTGTCCAACATGAACCGTGAAACAAACGTTTGTTGACAACCGTTGAAACAACCGTGAAACAACAAAAATGTTGAACCACAGCGGAGAAAATTAACTTTTCCTAAGCCTTTGGAACTACTAATTTCGCGAGAACAACAAATGCGCAAGTGATTCGCCGGAAGCTGAGTCGCAAATAACAAAGACTTCCTTTGGAAATTAATGGCTGTGGGAAGGAAGAAGTGAGCACCTTCTTAAATCTATGACGATCTCTAATCCAATGAAATGTTTCCTTTGCAGTTTGCAGCAAATCACCTTAAGCTTCAATCTGTATTCATTGTTGAATACAATTATGTTCATTGTATTCATTGTTCAATCTGTATTCACCTTTGAATAATATTTAAAACTATTTTCCTATATGAAGGTTTATTGCCTTTCTACGTAATCCGCTATCCAGAAAGGAAAAAAATACCCCCTCAAGCAGCTGCTTGCCACAGAGGTCTGACAGGAGCCTGTCAGTTTATATGCCATAGTATAAGGTCCGAGAGGATGGCAGAACCTCAGCAGAAAGACGACACAAACATCCATGCCTTTACCCAGGACTCGAAACCAGGTCCTTTAAATCAGGAAAAGAAGCGAGCTAACCACTCGGCCACTGAGGGCCCTAAAAAGTAGAAAATAAACCTAAAATATATCGATGGTGCAATCAGTCACTGAGTTCGTATTCGCTTCGAAGGAAGTAGGGCGCCGATTTTCCTAGTCGACAAGATTCCCGCACACCTTATCTTCCTTTGAAGTGAATACGAACTCAGTGACTGATTGCACCATCGATATATTTTAGGTATACAAAAAAAAAATAAATAAAATAAATACTTAAAACATTTGTTGACTATTGTTGCCAAAATTATAAATTATACATATGAAATATGATAAAATTCCACAGACGAGTTATTAACTCTTGTGGATTTCTGTAAGATTCAATTGTAATATTTGTGCTCACTGGGCTGGACCAATGTAATCGGATGTATTATGTATTAAATAAATATTATTATTATTATATTTTCTTCTTTTTAGAGCCCTATAGAAGATAGGTAGTTTTTAAAAATTTTAATTTATAGTTTTGAATTATTCACATTCTAATAACGGGAATTCGAACTAAGAAATGATTAGGGAGATCCAAATGCCAATTATATTAGCACCTGTAAAATGCGAAAAAAATTTATTCATATCTTAAAAATTTTGCATTTCCTCTACCTGGAGTTGAGACGTAGTTCTTGATGTTCACATTTCGCGATCCGAATTCTTAATTCCTCGCATACACAGATTGTTTCCAATACCTTTTAAAATTTGGTCATTTTTCAAAATTTTCCACCGTCCGTTAGAGAATGACATTAAAACTGAGAAATTAGGGAAGCACGAAATTTAATATTTCTTTAACTCATATCCATGGGGGCGGCTCAGTCGGTAGCGCACCAGGCTCGTAATCTGTAGTTCCTAGGTTCGAGTCCCAGCTGGGTCAGCATTGAGTTTTATCTCCGCAAAACTCCCCACCATGCCCACGGTCAGTATGGGACACCGATGGTCTTGTAAAGGCCGCCGTCCGTCGGATGAGACGTTATGCCGTGGCACCGTGTTCGGGAGAGCCGTACCCTGCGCATTGAACACTCTGGATGGCCTTGACCGGAGGCTACCATCTGTCTCCCCACAGTTGTTACACTTGGTCCCCTCCCCCAACCTTCTCTGAGCCTTCGGGGTCCATGTGACCTGGCCATTTAGCCTATGGTGTGCAAAAAGTGCCGCTCAGAGGTTAAACAACCCAATGCATATCCAAACGAAAAACGATTTTTCGTTTACCACTATAAACAAAGACGTTGAGAGACGTCTAGAGATTGATGACGAGATGAAAACAATTGGCATTTTTTTCAAAAACGAGTAAAAAATAAATTGTTGCGGTTGATTTAAGAAATATTACCTTCTTTTGGAAATTTTAATTTAATAAAAAAATTTTTAATGGACTTTTCAGTTGGAGTTTCCTCATTTGTTTAACCCTGAGAAATTTATGTTTACAATTTTAGCGTATTAAAATCGTTACCCAACTTCTTTGAATTTCGTTAACGCAACACCCATTGTTCAGGGATTTTCTGCTTAAACAACCAAAAACGTTAAGTTCTTAAAATCGGAATTGAAACTGAGTAAAAGAATAATTTGATAAACAGGTTTTAGGTGATTGTATTAGAAAAAAAATCCCCAGAACATTTCTTCACAGTTGAATTTGCATTATAAAACATATTTACTCTTAGTCTGTAAATAAATTGAAATTGTGTAAATCACAGGCTTACACAAACACACCCACGAAAAAAAGAACTCTTCCTAAAGCAGTGGCGATATTCCGTATATTCCTATATATTTGATATATGTAATAATATTTATGTAATATTCGAATAACATGATTTATTCTTTTCACGAAGAAGGATTATGGGAAACACCAAAGCCAGGTGAAGAGGGGAATCACTCCTCCCCCACCTTCAATACATCAGTGGTGTAATGTAATTATCTTTTATTCATTATGATTGGAAAAGAAATATTTTTATTATTGGCGATTAGAAAAGAAACATTTTTATTAGTGGTGATTGGAAAACAAATATTTTTATTCATGGTGATTGGAAAAGAAATATTTTTATTATTGGTGATTTGAAAAGAAATATTTTTTTTTCAAGTTGGTTACTTGTAAATATTTTAATGAATGATTTGAGTACCAAATGTCATTTAGACACCAATAGTTAAATTTTAAAGCCAATTTTTTGAATGATGAACAAAGAGTGACGTCACACTAGAAGAAAACTACCTAACACTATCTGTTTGACGCAACAGTATATTATCATTATATATCTCCATTATTATTGATAGAAACATTGTCCAGCCTAACATTTCCGTCCTAAACATTTCCGTTCCAGCCATTGCTTAGGGCAGACATGTTGAGTGTTTCCTCAGATAGAACTTATTTAATGATTGGAGGACGGCATGAACGCTAGGAATTAAGAGGTAGGAATAGATTTACGAAAAATACTTAAAAAAAGTTTAGAATTATAATGCTGATTTGACTGATTATTAGTATTAATGGTCCATTGCTAGTTATTTTTCGCCATTATTATTTGAGAAGTGAAGGCTTTTTTTAAAAGCAGTTGTAATGGTAATTAGAATATTTGAATAAATTGTAAAAATTTTAGAATATTTTAATTCAATCCAATTAATTATTTCAATTTGTCAAACAAGATGGTTTATCAATATTTAGTCGTAAGCTTAAAGAATGTTGAAAAGATTAATTTAAACATGCTACACATTAATTGTTACTTAATAGCAATAGCATCTCATAATTTAATTTGTATTTAAATGTAGTACCAAAATGATACCAGTTATATTCATCACTTACTAATTCGGGTTTCACATGAGCGAATTTTTTCTTTAGCAAGTATTAACATTCCACTGGTATTTGTAAATCGGAATATTATCAAAGGAGAATGGGGTGAGAGATTGTGTTACCCACATTAGATAAGGGAATTACAGGTGATGCTCGCAATCATGAAAACACTGCAACATACTACTACTACGAGCACAATAGTTAACGTTTAATGTTTATTGCCTTCAAAGTAGTTCCTGTGTATTATCAGAAGTCATTTTAATGTTGACAAAAATTGGCGTAAACAGCGTTGTGCTTGGGAAAGATAATTGAAATTTCTCATATGCACATCTATAGAGCATATGACGCTTAGCAAGTCAGGATTTTTTTAATTGAAAAACGTCTTATTTGTGTTTGTCAGCTTTATTGCTAGTTTTTCTTGTGACCTTTATCAGCAGATCTTCTTGTCCCCTTTAATTATTCGTTCCTGTCAACTTTATTCCTAATTTTTTCTTGTTGACTTTATTGCTAATTGCTCTCGTCACCTTTATTGGTAGTTAGTGGAAGAGGTAAAAAATTACCAAAAGCGAATGAGAATGTGGAGCCACAATCCATAAACCTGTTATATAAAAAAACTATGGACAGAAATCAACGCGTGCAAGGGGATCGAGATTATGAGGCTCCAGAAATCGGTCCTTTAAAAAAATGTATATATAGTGAAAAAAAAGGAAAACAAAAAAATGGCTAGAAAGGGATCGAGATTACGGGGCTTCAGAAATCGGTCCTCTGAAAAGTGAAAGAGGTAAAAAAATTGCCAAAACCGACTGAGAATGTGGGGCCACACTCCAGAAACCTGTCATATATAAAACAAGTATGGACACAAAGCAACGCGTGCAAGGGGATCGAGATTATGAGGCTCCAGAAATCGGTCCTTTAAAAAAATGTATATAAAGCAAAAAAAAAGAAAAGAAAAAAAATGGCTAGAAAGGGATCGAGATTACGGGGCTTCAGTAATCGGTCCTCTGAAAAGTGAAAGAGGTAAAAAAATTACCAAAAGCGACTAAGAATGTGTGGCCACACTCCAGAAACCTGTCATATATAAAACAAGTATGGACACAAAGCAACGCGTGAAGGGGATCGAGATTATGAGGCTCCAGAAATCGGTCCTTTAAATAAAATATATATATAGTGCAAAAAAAAGAAAACAAAAAAAAAAATGGCTAGAAAGGGATCGAGATTACGGGGCTTCAGAAATCGGTCCTCTAAAAAGTGAAAGAGGTAAAAAATTACCAAAACCGACGGAGAATGTGGGGCCACACTCCAGAAACCTGTCGTATATAAAACAAGTATGGACACAAAGCAACGCGTGCACGGGGATCGAGATTATGAGGCTCCAGAAATCGGTCCTTTAAAAAAATGTATATAAAGCGAAAAAAAAGAAAAGAAAAAAAATGGCTAGAAAGGGATCGAGATTACGGGGCTTCAGAAATCGGTCCTCTGAAAAGTGAAAGAGGTAAAAATTACCAAAAGCGACTGAGAATGTGGGGCCACACTCCAGAAACCTGTCATATATAAAACAAGTATGGACACAAAGCAACGCATGCAAGGGGATCGAGATTATGAGGCTCCAGAAATCGGTCCTTTAAAAAAAATGCATATATATGGTGAAAAAAAATGCATATATATGGTGTCCTTTCAATAAATAAGATAGAGAAAAATCCTGGAAGCTGTTTCTATTTTAGCATGCCTTCTCATATGAGCATCTGTCATTGTAATATCGAAATTTTTTCTGAGTAGAAAGATTAATTACTAAGTGTACTAAGTGGCACCTTGGCGCCCAATTGTTATGGAATTGCTTTCGTAATATTTAGGCCATTTGAGCTATATACCACAGGACTCCTTTATTTTTTTTTTCCGTGTGAGGCCCCTGGACCTCTAGATCCGATACATTTGATCACTGACTCAGTACAGAACGTTTGCTCTCTGGAACAATAATTTGGCTACCAGCTACTCTTCCAGTTAAGGCTAATTTAGTAGACGGTAACAGCTACTCCAGGGGAAAATAAGCAAAAGTTATAGAATAATTAACAAAAACAGGGCTCTTGCACATCACTTTGAGCATAGCCAAATTACGAGTGATTTTTATGGTTAAGCACAAGTAGCTCTGTATTTGTAATAAAAATATAATTTTTTGTTTCTTTAGATTTATTTATTCTCCTCATCTCTTAGAGCTGGAAATATGTTCTCTAGTTGTTTTTCTTACAAATAAGTCTCGTAGCTACCACTGTTTTAATTCGACTTTGATAATTTTTTTATTTCTTTATTAATTTTTCTTGGATTTCTAATAAAAACGTCCCATCATTGATCAATCCTTAAAAGTTGAATATGGTCACAGAAGCGAGTATTCTGTTGGCTCGGAAAACAGCCCCCCCCCCCTCTCCCCAGCATTGGAAGGGTCAATTTCCTGAAGGGACCCCTATCTGCTTCTACGCTGGAATGACTAGTTGTGGGCAAAATACAGTTTTCGATTAAGATATAATTTTTTTTATCGATATTATAATGTATTTTTGCAGTTGCAGAAGCTGCGATATTACTCTTTTTGTTCCACGTGGACACATCCACGAACGCAATCGGTGAGCTGAAGAAGATGAGAGGGGACTTTTATTCTAGTGAACTGCAATCACATCTATCCACGGAACATCAGGAATCCTTCAACTCTCTACATACCGAGACAGAATCTGCAGATCTATCTTGCCGGTGCACTGAGCACTACGACTTCGAAGGCCACTACGTTTACTTTTGAGTTTTATCTAATATAAAGGAGGATTGCTTCTGTACGAATTTAAGGGCAAGGAGGCTGGATGGAACATTGGTTAAGGAGTTTATATTTGTGTGAATAATGTCAATGTCATTATTTAAGCATAAAATATTTGTATTAATTAATTTAATAAATATTGAGCGTTGTTTTATAGATACTATCTCAATCGTTATTTTCTGTTCGTTGTTCATAATATCATTGTGGGATTGATTAAGTTTAGTGGTCGGGGTAGCTCAGTCGGTAGTGCTCCAGGCTCATAATATACAGTTCCCTGGTTCGATGGGTTGTTTTAACTCTGAGCGGAAATTTTACACACACACTGAATTGTGCAGGTCATAAGGACCGCGAGATCTCGGAGAAGGTTGGCGAAGAAGACCAATTGGTCAGCCATCACTTCCTATAACGGAAGGCCAGTGGACCGAACCATGACGTCACCATAGTTAGTTCTTAACTCGCACTTCGTCAAATATTTTTTCTCATTTTTGAGCTGTTCCTTTAGTTTTCTTCAGAGCAAAGTTTTTTCAAAAATCTTATTTCAGTTTTTCGTATTTTTGAGAACCATTTGCAGTTTTATAATCCTATTATGGAAGATACGATATGAATACTTCTAGCAAGTAACTGAATCTGTAACTTTTATGGTAATTTTTCTCCTCAAAATTATTAGAAACAGAGCTTTGAAATTAACTTTTAAGGAAAATTAAGTGTATCATTTTGTGCCAGAGCTAAAGCTTGTGACTACAGCAAAATTTAGTGTAATATAATATCTTTTTATTCTCGGTGAATGTTAAAAAAATTTCTCACAATCTTAACCATACTTAAATTTTTTAAACCAGTTTCTTCATGCATAGGTGGGAAACTGGTAAATGGTTTCTTTAAAGCTTCGGTCAACTTCCAAAAGGAATTTTCGGTTCTAGACAATGATTCAACTTTCCTATTCCATTGTTCACTTATAAAAGCTTTGAGACTGGATTTTAACTTGAGCTTTAAAGAGTTGTAAAGTCTCTTATCAGATGTAAATCCATGTCTCTGACATGCATTTCTTATCTTGTTTTTCTCCTTAACGAGGCAAGAGAGATGCAATGGCAGGACATAAAAATCTCGCTTTGGTGTAAAAACGAAGCCAGCTTCGGTTTTGGAAGTTAGCAATAGGGTTGTAAAGTCATTTATGGCATCATTAATGGATCTACCATTAGAAAGTTGGCAGGTTCCAAGAATCGTGCTGTTTACAAGAACCTTATAAAATTGCCAGTCAGTCCGACTAAACGAACCAGGCACAAGAGGAGTGGAAAGGTGTAAAATCAGACAGACCGGCAAATGATCAGAGTTGAGTTGGTTCACGACACTAAGATCATAGTTTGGCAAGAAACTGCCAAAAATGGCCAGGTCAAGAACGTCAGGTCTATGCATAGTATTGAAGGGGTAAAACGTCGGCTCACAGGGAGCGTAGACAATGAACCCCTTGTCAGTAGTATATTGGAGTAAAATACCTCCATTTTTGTTGCAGGCCCTTGAATACCAAACAGTATTTTTGTCATTAAGGTCACCTGCAAGCACTGTAAGAAGATTGGAGTCAAATATGGAGTTCAGATCATCATTCATAAGCGTAGCATTTGGTGGCTTATATGCAGCAACTAGGTGTACAGTTCCTATGTTGGTATCTAAAATAGCCGTGGCTGTGACTTCAAGAGTTATGAAGTCTAAAGTAGGTAAAAGATGATGGTGAATCGACCGTTTGAACATAACAGCTGTGCCTCCGCTACTGTTATGCAAACGGTCTATACGATAGACCTCATAGTTAAGCATTTTAAAGACATCTGAGGCACGCAGATGCGTCTCACCAAGTAAGGCAATGTCTGCCGGAGTATCTGTCAGAAATGAACAGAACTCCGATAGATCATTAAGAATTCC
The DNA here is from genome assembly GCA_038380435.1 of Ryuthela nishihirai. Lineage (NCBI taxonomy): Eukaryota > Metazoa > Arthropoda > Arachnida > Araneae > Heptathelidae > Ryuthela > Ryuthela nishihirai. The sequence continues at coordinate 6,668,988 of JAWZYU010000030.1, read as the reverse complement.
GTGGCAATTCCAGAAATAAATCTGAAGATGATCCCTTATACATTTATCTGCCATCTGATACAAAAGTTGAGAGTATAGTATCAAGAGCTTTCATGCCAATTGTAAGTTTGGCCATTAGGTCATTCTGTTAGTCGGCCATAAAAGACTTGACAGTAAATGGAATATTAAAATTTGCTACCGTTTGAGTTTTACAACTAACACCTATAGAATAGAAATTTGAAAAATTAGTGGTAGTTTTTAATAGAACACTAGCAGAAATAATGTACCCACGTTTTTGAGAGAGCTGTGACAAATGCGACTTTTTTTATTTAAAAATTAAAAGACGAATGATTTTATGTTGTATAATTAATAATAAAATACGATTTACATTTTTACCATTCCACTATCTCAAATTAAAACTTTTAAGGAATGAAACCGTAGATAAAGGAAAATCTGATTCTCTTTGAAAACGAGATGACATATGCGCCAGAAGTAATATGTGTCCTTCTAGTTATATTGATCAAAAGTAATTTAAGAGATACTGTTCCCATATTAGCAAATAGGAATGTCAGGTTCTTTCACATCTGAATAGCACTTTTTTACACACAATTAACTAAATGTCCAGATCACAAAGATTCCAAGAACTCAGAGTTGGGTAGGGGAAGGGAAACCGATTGGGCAGCTTTTAGGAGACAGATGGAAGCTTCCCTTCAAGGCCATCCAGCGTATTCTTTACTGTAAAAAGCCTGTGGTTTTACACAAAACGCCACAGCTTTACGTCTCATCCAACGGACGGCGGCCTTTCCAAGTCCATCGGTGTTCCCGTTCCCTTTGTCACCGTCAGCGAGCTGGGGATATAGCGGAGACAAGCTTCAACGTATGCACATGGAGATTAAGAGAGTTCAGGTACTTATCGGAAGTTAAATTTTCTGAATCTAAGTGATCGGAAGTTAAATTTTCCTAATCTAAGTGATCGGAAGTTAAATTTTCTGGATCGAAACGTTCTTTGATCGAAACTCCGAAATATTATATTCATATTCGAACTTCTATATTTCATCATAGTTTTAGTATATAATCAGGGCCAGAGCTAGGGATATGGTTGGGGGGCAAGCGTCCATGCCCCCCTTTGAGAATGCTATTAAGCGTAAAGGAAGCGAAAAAAATATTAAACTCCAAGGTACTTAAACTAGTATCCTAGTATCTAAAATTACTTGCATATTAGTTTTACTTTAACCCCTACCATGGAATAAATTATAACAATAATATAAAAAATCCAGCCCCTTGGGGATTCAGAGAGTTTTCTGATTTTAGAGCAGGTGAGTAGTTTTGGAGAAATAATTATTAACAATTGAACTTATTTACATCTATATCATTTAATAATGATTAAAAGATGTGGCTAATGATTTACATATCATATGTAACTAACAGTTGAGTTTGTGAAATGTAAACAAATGACAATTACTCGTCATAATTCAACGATGGAGTAGATCTTTTGCAATAAAATAGCAGAAGTGAATCCTTCGCTGATGTCTGACGATAATTGTTACATCAAATGTTTGGTGGTGGCAAAAGCCGAAAATTCTTAAAATCACGCGCCATTATGATTCGAGTGACATATTACTTTCTTAATATTTCCAGATCGTAAAATAATATCGTTATTTTGTTTTTTGGAAAATATGCCGGATTTTACTGAGTTTTCTGTATTTATTTTACCTATTTTTTTATAATTGTTAAAGACCACTAAAACAGAGAGGAAAATTTTCGCCTGAACAACGTTCCGGTTTATTCCTGCTCGACTTTTTCCCCCCTCCTCCGTTCACTCGGTTCACTTGGCACACACATCGTTTTTTTTTTAGATCCTGGCCTGAAATATATGGATAAAATATATAAAATAATAGTCTGCCGCATTTTCCTGGGAGCGGGACGGGCTTAATCCGTAACGCGCCGGTTTGCACTCTGCAGTTCTCAGACTCGAGTCGCAATTGAGAGATTCTCCGCTGATTCAGATTCTGCCCTCAGTCAGAAATGGGACATCGATTAGCTTCGAATCAAGCAGTTCGTCGAATGGAATGCTTAGCCTCGGCTCTGCGTATAGGAGATCCATTTAATACAAAGTGTATAGACGATTATGACTGACCAATCGACTGATTGATTGATTGATTGACAGCGGACAAGCTAATTCTATGATGCAGAAATGGTAGTGGTCTGAAAATTTGAACCTAGGGGTAATCCTGATCGTAGATCTCGAGAAAAATATGAAATGTGATTTCCGATATATCCTTTAGGGTCAAATGGAGGTCATGCAGAGGTCAAACCTTAATAAATTAAGAATAACTTTTCAGTCTCCTCAAAATGGAAGAATTTCACATTAATCGTGGTTTCCAATCGAGTACACTTTCAAAGCATCCTACATTCACCTAAAGGGCTCTATTAAATTAGTTATTAGTGTGAGTGAGTTAGAAACTTATATCTATTAACCGTAACCTCAACTGACTACAAATTAATAGTGGGATATCTCTTCATCTTTCATCACTTTGATAAAGTTTATTGGTAACGCTTTCGGGTTGACTCATCCAATCAGCAATCACGTTATCTTGGCACTTAGCACTAGAAATTAAGTTCCCAAAGTTTTCGTTAACTGCACGGATTTATATATTCATTAAATATGAAAATACGTATTAAAAATTATATTTTAGATTTTTACATTTGTATTAAGGGCATTATACTTCATTTTTTCTATCGTTGCTTTTAACTGCATTTTTATTTTAACTAAGGCTTGAATATAAGATTTTATCTACTGCATTTGGTTTCTCTAAAACTGTTTCTCATACTATAAGCAGATTCATCTAACCGACAACCTCCGTTCTCCATTCCCGTTCACTCCGGATAATCGAGAGTTCACTGTATTTCTCATTTGCGATATCTTAGATGTATATTCAAATAATGTTATTACTCCTCTCACTTTGTTGCTTACAGTTACTGTCAGGCGATTAATACTTCATTTTAAAATAAAAATATTTGTTTTGTTATTGCAATTAAGAAGTTGTCATGAAAGGCTTCTGCTCATGTGGAAACTAAATTGTTAATTAAAATCAAGATTAGACAAACTTAGTGAAGAATCATTTAAAAAAGAAACTATACAACGAAATACTTTGGTACTTCAAAATATTCATGTAAGGAAAAATCGTGTTAGTCGGATTCAAATTTCCCTTAAGGAAAAATGTAATTAGGGAGGATACTTTCCAGAATCATAGCATTATTGATATATTTTTAATTCCATTCCTTTATTATCACCAGGCATGAATCTAGAAGAAAAAAAAGAGCTGATTGGTGGTGGGGGGGGGGGGTAAGATACTCAAACGATCCGGAAATATACGATGTGGGAGAGACTGAATTTCCATTGCAGATTATTATTTATCCATCCGTTTTAGAGGTATGTAAAAAATCTTGAAATATGCCTGAAATATACATAAGTTAAAGATTGAAGGGTGATAGAAATGATTTAAAAGAATTATAGACCCATTTCGATTTTATCGATTATTTTGAAGCTTAATCTTTGATGAAAAACAGAGTGATTTATTAAATTATTTGCTTTTATTCGGAAAATCAGTGTGGTTTTAGAATAGGTTTAGGTACTGAGAAACCTGTTTTAAATTTTAATACTGTAGTTTATTATAGTATTAATAAGAGTAAATATACTACATCTCTATTTCTGGATATAGTGAAAGCTTTTGACTGTACAAATCATGAACTATTTATTCCAAAATTTAATTAAGGCATGAGGTGAATAGTAAAAAAAAATAGTTTAAATCATATTTAAAACAGAGAACAATATGTAACATTTATAAACTTAGCTGGGAATAGTTTTGTTCTATATATTGGTGTACCTCAAGGATCCATTTTGGGTCCAATATTATTTTTGACATACACGAATGATTTATGCAATCTTGAAATAAGTGGAAAAACTGATATCATTCGTGGATGATATTGCAATCGTTTATAGTGAAGAAAATATTGATAGTTTGATATATAAAATAAATGATGATGTAAAGAAACTAAATTGGTGATTTTCATATAATAAATTATAAATAAATCTAAATAAAAAAATGACATATGTTTTAGTCTGGCAAATAAAAATTATCAAAATATGATTTTAAAGTGGCATGATTTCAATTATGTTAGTGAAAGTAATTGTTATTGCCATCTATTAAAAAGCTACTTCAGTAAAATATTTAAGTATACATGTAGATAATAATATGAAATGGAATACGCATATATCATATTTAGTAAATAAATTATATTATTTGCAAAATTTATCGTATAAAAATGTTGATCTCTTAAGAGATGTTTATAATTATTTTTAAATAAATTCTGAAATTCATTATAGCATAATATTATGAGGTGATGATTATAATAGAAATGTACAACCATTAATTAAATTGCAAAATAAATTTCTAAGGGCCATGTCATATTTCGAGATCAATTGAGTATCGAAATTATATGTGTAAATATTTAAATGTCATTTAATTTCAATGAATGACGTATGACTTATGTAGGGGAACCAATATGTTGATAGTGCCAAAACCAAATGATGAAAATTTTCGTAAAACGTCTTCATAAAACGTTCTCATTAATGATAGTAATTCCCTACGCTTTATGAGCAAAGAAACTTCATACTAAAGAATTACGTCTGGAGGCGTCTGAAGTCACATTTTGTGAACGAAGTTTCAAAACAAATATCAAAATTTCTTTAGGTTCGGAGGTTTCCAAAGAAATAAGTAAATGAAGAATTAAATTTTGAATAATTGGGCGAATGGAAAAAAAACCTCAACCGTCTGCTGGACATCACAGCGAGTTCTCCTGCCTACTGGGCGGTTGCTCTACCGACTGTGGTAAGGGGGTGGCGATTTCCATTCGTTTAAGTAAGGTTGTGATGGTAATTAGATGCTATGAAGCCCTACTGTGTAATTCAAGTTGTCGGGGAGCCACCAATCGCTATTTATACAGACGGTAAACAAATATTAATATATTTTAATGATCTGATGCTGACTGCATCGGGGCACTGGATGTTAATAACCTTTAGGAACCTTTGCACAGCAGCCATTTTGATATGATACATGAGGAACAGGAGCGTAACCAGGGGATCAATGAGAAATATTGAAAACAACTGACGTTTTGGCTCCAAGATGAGTCACGTTTATTAATGTAAGTATATTTTTACTATTTCCACCAAGGAGCCCAAAGATTCCTGCTTTGGAGTTCGGAAGCAGGATTGTTTTGTTCTATTTTACACACTTACCCAATTATTAAAAGATGAATGTCTACTGTGAAAATCACAGAAGTGCGCTCTAATCCATCAGAAAGAGGATTTGTTCTTGCTGTAATTCCGATGTAAGCGCAGGGTCATTGGTGTTCTGTTTTTCGCTTGTATTATTCATCTGCAAGCACCGGTTGGTTTATAGATCTGTTGCCCAGGAGCACCTTCGAAAAAAGGAACAGCCCGAGAATATTCTTAGGAGGGAGGGCCTGAAAGATTGCCATCAGTGGTATCAATCTCATCTTTACATGTAACACTTTCTCCAGGCCAAAACTATGATGTGCCTAGATGAATCACGTTTATAACGTAAGTATATTTTTATCATTTCCACAAAGCAATTTCTAAGTTGATGTATTAAAACAAAAGTATTGTAAGGAGAAAAAGAAGTTTGTACCAACATTATTAAGTCTTTTGTTTCACTCTAGCCAACGTCATTTCTGCGAACTCTAATAGAGTGTAGGAAAAGAGTATTCAACGTCATTCCTGCCAAATCGCTCGAAGAATAGAGTGAGGAAGAGAGAGTCAACTCCTCGCCCTCTCTGACTGGAGACCATAAGAGGGCTTATGCCCTAATGCATGGGTGGACGAAAAAAATCCAAATTCTAGAGTTATATTCTAACCATGAGAACATGATTTATAACTTTAAATTTCAAATGCCTTCTCTAAATCAAGTTGCTGACAATTGTTGTATTTGACAAAATTTTAATTATTATAATATGATTACACTTCTGTCGAATGAAGTAAAAATATTTTTAAGATATTGAAATTTGAAAAGAATTTTGTTTATTTTGTCTTGAAGAGTATGTGGCATTTTCAGGGTCAGAATATGCCATACATGGCACATGCGCCCCCCCCCCCCCCCTCAAAGTTTTGAGAATGCTATAAGAGTAATAGAGGCAAAAGACTGATAAAATTATGTATATTTCTTGCATTTTCAAGAAAAATTTCAAATACCTCTAAAACAGAGGGGGAAATGTTATACTGCAATGATAATCCAGTCTCTTAAACCTTTTAAGTTTTTCAGGCTCGATTGAGTTTATTGCCGCCACTCCCCCTCCCTTTTTTCCTACATCCAGGCTGAACATGTGTCACTTATTGAACCACTTATATAGACTTTGTCCTGTAACGTAGAAATAAAATTTAAATATTTACTAATCAATGAATATTTATCGAAATAGTCCTCGTTTTCATCTCACACGATAGAATGTCTTGTGTTTCTATTTGTCTCCCCTCACTAATCGACACAAAATTCTTTAAAGAATTTGAATAAAATAAAATACATTGAAAAGATGCTACCATTTTCATAATAAGGAGAAATATTGGGTGTAAACGTTTACAAAAAATGCCATTTATTATTTAAAAATATTTTCCTTGTTAAATTTGATTAGATATTCAACAATAGTAGTGTCGTTATTTGCCATATCCTCCTCTCATCAGTCTTGTAATTTAAAAGCCTACAAAACTAAAAATAATATTATAACTAATTGAAATTTCAAAAGGAATATTGAATGCTTCGAAGAATTCAGGAAATCTTCCTCACAATCTCGTGCGATTTGAATATTTTTTTCTTTTCTAGTATGCAATCTTATTAAATAACAAAATAAATTCTCCCTCAAGCAGCTGCTTGCCACAGAGGTCTGACAGGATCCTGTCAGTTTATACGACATAGTAGTGGTTCCGTGAGGAATGCGAGACTTCAGTAGTAAAACAAAACAAACATCCATTCCTTGTCCTGGGCTCGAAAAGAGGTCCCTTTGATCAATAGTCAAGCACGCTAACCACTCGGCCACAGGATAGCTTGTAATCTTATTATCAGACGAAAATTATTCAGAAAATGTACTTTATCGATGCTAAGATAAGAGGTCATCAACAGAAAGTTGTTTAAAATCGATACAAGAATATTGACCATAATAAACCCTAACTTTCTGGGGCGAGAGTGGCTCAGTCGATAGTGTGCCAGGTTCGTAATCTGCAGTTCCCTGGTTCGAGTCCCAGGCGTGGGAACGTTGATATTTTTATCCACTAAACCTCCACCTCACCCTAGGTATGAAAGGGAACACCGATAGGCTTGGAAAGGCCCTCATCCGTCAAATGCGACTTAAAACAATCGCTCCGAGTGTAGGAGAGCCATACCCAGCATACGTTAAAAAACACTCTAGGTGGCCTTGACGGGAGACTTCCATCTGTCTCCTAATAGCTGTCCAGTGGGTCCCTTTCCTTCAACCATTTAACCCATCGTGTGAAAAAAAAAGTGCCGCTAATTGGTAAAACAACTCAGCCCTAATTTTATGCGTTCTGGTAGTACATATGCTTATCATTTAGTTTTGAAAATAATGAGTCTATTCTAAATGACGATGATGATGACATCAGTAGTCTGTAATTTAAAAGTATTTTCAAATAGGAAGTTGATTTTTGTTATTTAAGCTATAATAACTTCGCATGTCACATCAATAGTTGAAAAATATGTTAATAATTTATTCTGGTAATTCCATGGTAAATTTAAATGAAAAATCATAAGTCACTAAACCAATAAAATACCCCCTCAAGCAGCTTCTTGTCACAAAGGTCTGTCAGGAGCCTGTCAGTTTATATGCCATAGTAGAAGGTCCGTGAGGATGGCGGAACCTCAGCAGAAAAACAGCACAAACATTTATGCCTTACCGGGACTCAAACTAAATCCCTTTGATTAGTAGCCAAGCCCGCTAACCACTCGGCCGCGTAATCGGAAAATATAAAGTTTAGCGCTAACCAGAAAATTATGTTCACAATTTCTTTACATGCGAAACATTATAAGAATATTTTATAGCTTCTAAATGAATCCTTTGTGTGGTGGAAATATGTTTGACTTCATCATCATCATCATCCTCAAGCAGCCATGGGCTACGGAGGTCCAACCAGACCGTGCAATTTAGTTCTCCAAGCAAGTCTATCCTGAGCTACATCTACTGCATCTGGCCACTGCACACCAATTCTAACAAGGTCCTGTTTGACATTGTCTGCCCACCGCATCCTAGGTCTCCCCTTCTTTCTGAGGCCTTTAGGCACACTGTTCATAACCCTATTCGCCAATCTATAATTATTCATACGGGCAACATGGCCAAACCAACGGAGTCTCTCTCTGCACAATATGCTGCTTAAAGGAGGTTGCAAACTCCTTTGCCTAATCTCATCATTAGTTACAAAGTTGAACCACCTAATGCCCAAGATACTGCGTAAGCATCTGGAATCAAAGGCATCTAGTTTCCTGTTATCTTGTTTACAAAGTGTCCAAGTTTCACTACCATAACTAACCCTAGAAAGAACCAAACTATTATACAGTCCAATTTTAGTCTTTAGGTGTATACGCCTATTTCTCCACACTCTCCATAGGTTCTTAAAAGTCCCGGCAGCAATCCCTATTCGTCTGTTAATCTCATGCCGCACATCACCATTATCTGTTACATAGCTCCCAAGATAATTAAACTGTGACACCTGCTCAAGACTGCAACAATTCAGATTAACTGAATCATAGCCTGCCTGACCAATTTTCATCACTTTAGTTTTCTCTCTGTTTATAACCAAACCTACTCTATTACCAGTCTCATCAACAGCTCGAATGAAAGAGTTCATCTCATCTACATCATTTGCCAAAAGGGCTAAATCATCAGCATAATCTAAATCAGAAATTTTCGTATCTCCAGCCCATTTAAGGCCAAAATCTTTCCCTTGAAGTGAATTTCGCATAACATAATCAATAACCAAGCTAAAGAGAAAAGGGGACAAAATGCACCCTTGTCGAACACCAGAAGTAATGCTAAACCAATTGCTACAAGCCTTACCAACTCTCACACACGACTCGGTGTTATTATAGAGAGCTTTCATAATGTTAACTAACTTGTCTGGTATACCATATGATTTCACAATCAACCACAAATTATGACGATCAACAGAGTCGAAAGCCTTTTTGAAATCAACAAAGCTAGCAACCAAAGGTTTCTGAAACTGTAAACATTTCTCAAAAATCTGCCTAAGTGAAAATATCTGATCCACACATCCCCTACCACTTCTGAATCCACATTGCTCATCACGCAATTGCCTGTCAACCAGATTCTTAATTCTATTAAGCACAATCATGGAAAGAACTTTACCTGGAACAGAGAGTAGGCTGATACCCCTATAGTTATCACAAGAACCGCAATCACCTTTTTTGAAAATAGGGATAACAATAGCTCTGGTAAAATCCTTAGGAACCATGCCTTTATCATAAAAGATATTCAGAATTTCAGTCATCCAAGTGGTAACCGAAACATTTCCAGCTCTAAGCATTTCTGTAGTAATTTCATCTACCCCTGGGGATTTATGAAGTTTAAGTTTAGAAACAGCCAAAATAACTTCAGATTGTGTTATAGGGCCAACATTAAAGCCACCAATGCATCTATCATCATTGAAAACAATGGGAGTAGAACTAACTACATTGTTTAGAACATCACTGAAATGCTCAGCCCACCTAGCCATGACAGAATCCTCCCCTTTTATAACCTTACCTTGTTTATCCTTCAATCCTTGTATGCCTGTCCGTTTTCTACCACACAAAACATTAACTATCTGGTACAGCTCTCTGCTGCTGTGCTGTCCAGCTGCTTTCTCGGCTTTGTCAGCCAAACCATCAAGCCAAAGATTCTTATCAGCAGCTAACTGATTCTTTACAAGTTTATTAAGGTCTCTGTAATGCTTTCTATTTGTACTAGTAGGGTATTGATTAAGGGCATTCCTGCAGTTCTTTCTTTCCGAAATAAGCTCAAGTGCCTTATCACTCAGATAATTTTGCCTCTTCTGCTCCTTGTTTCCTAAAAGAGTACTGTTAGTGTCCAAAAAAGCCTGTTTAAAATGATCCCATTCTTCCTCAACTTCAGTAGTAAGCAAACCATGACTGTCATAATGACTAAGTAACCTATCATGGTAAGCTTTGGCTATAACTGGATCTTTCAGAGCTTCAGTATTAAAAGTAAGTTTTTTAACCCAGAGCACAACACTTTTTAAGTTTAAGTTGCAACACACTTTTAACAAGGTAATGGTCAGATCCAATTTCAGCTCCCCTATATGCCCTGGTATTCCTAACAGAACTAGCCCATTTGCTGTTAATTAATATGTAATCAATCATATTCTTATGCAGCCCATCAGGTGAAACCCATGTGTACTTATGTATGTCGCGGTGTTTGTAATAAGTGTTAGTTATTCTGAATCCATTGAGTTTACTTACCTGTTCCTACAGGGACGTTGCCCATTGCCATTGCAGCTACCAATACCAAAAGGGCCTATTACTCCTCCCCAAAGGTCAGAGTCAGTACCAACTTTGGCATTGAAGTCACCAAGAACAATGGTAATATCTCCTTTCTTGACAGAATTCAAAATATCCTGAAGTTGTTCATAAAACCTATCCTTCTCTTCCTCATCGGCATCCTCAGTGGGGGCATAACAGCAGATAACATTCAAGTCTTTAACGATTGTCTGAAATTTTGCTGTAAGAAACCTTTCATTAATGCACTCATATCCTAGAAGAGCATCGCTAGCGTGTCTGCTGAGAAGCAGACCCACGCCTTGGTGATGCTTATTGTCGTCCCTCCCTGAAAAGAGAAATTTAAGATTATTTTTAAGAATCTGACCTTTATCTGTCCATCTGGTCTTTTGCAAGCCGAGAATATCTAAATTATAATGGTGGAATTCTTGTGTGAGGACATCAAGAGAAAAAGCTCTGTGCAGAGTCCTCACATTCCAACTACCTATGGAGAGAAAATGGTTAGTGGGATGTTTAAAGAAACTATGTTTATTGAGAGAGGGAATGCCGACAATATCAAACAGCCCACTAATCGCAGACATGGGCAAAAACCCGTTCCCCCACTACTAAAGGCTGAAGCCATCTACACTGGAAGACTTCCTCCAATGTAGAATTTGACGATGCCAATAGAAGGAAAGTGTTCAGGTGCCTGCGATGACTTCTGCTCAGGATTATCCACCAGCTGATAAACATATCCTGTGAATCTATTCACTTGGGGCTGTCAACCCACAAACAAACAGAAAATATAGCGGAAGATTAAGATTATTTTTAAGAATCTGACCTTTATCTGTCCATCTGGTCTTTTGCAAGCCGAGAATATCTAAATTATAATGGTGGAATTCTTGTGTGAGGACATCAAGAGAAAAAGCTCTGTGCAGAGTCCTCACATTCCAACTACCTATGGAGAGAAAATGGTTAGTGGGATGTTTAAAGAAACTATGTTTATTGAGAGAGGGAATGCCGACAATATCAAACAGCCCCCTAATCGCAGACATGGGCAAAAACCCGTTCCCCCACTACTAAAGGCTGAAGCCATCTACACTGGAAGACTTCCTCCAATGTAGAATTTGACGATGCCAATAGAAGGAAAGAGTTCAGGTGCCTGCGATGACTTCTGCTCAGGATTATCCACCAGCTGATAAACATATCCTGTGAATCTATTCACTTGGGGCTGTCAACCCACAAACAAACAGAAAACATAGCGGAAGATTTTCCCTCCACAGAAGCCAACCAGTGCAGCAAAATCAGGATCCATAATCAAGCTCAGAGCCATATATCTGTCCAGTCCAGTAGGTTTATATGGTCAGCACCAGGACCCTGTGTGGTTGACCACTCCTCAGCAGGGTAGAAAAAAAAGAAAAGTAGCCATAGTTGTCCAGATCAGTAGGCCACAGTAATCTGGCAGCCCTCCCCTTCCGTTCACTTCCACAAGAGAGTATCTCTTTCGAAAGTTACTAACGGTCCGTACCACGAGAAGGCGGGGTCGGACATTAGGTGCTAGGCCTGGCCGGTTCTATGCATCATCACAGGGGATTGGTGCATAGCTCTCCTTCCAGTGACTACCTAGCTACCATTTACAGACCATTTTCAGTCATCAAAAACAAATAATTTAGAAACTTAATCGAAGAACTGTCAATTCGTCGACTTTCTCCTTGTCGAAACGATAAATTAAAAGAAAAACATTTATCAATTGCAATCGAAATTTGCCAAGTTCAACTTATGTTTGACTGAACAACAAAATTTCAGATTGAAACGAAATCACGTAGACATGGCATGTTTCCTATGAGAAATTCCCCCATTTAACAGCTTTATGTTAAAAAAGAATTCGACGTGTCATTGAATGAGTTTAGGTGTGCAACAGAAATAATCTGTTATCGGTGGCATGTCGTTTAAAATCCGACCTCCCAAATCAAATGGATCCTATCTTCGCGAAGCTGTCATTCACCCCGTTGACCTACCCTGCGGGATGCATTCCCAGACATCAAATGCAATTATTAGTTTACTGTGAAGAGAGGATCTCCTTCGAGAGCATTCTCCATCGTAGAGCGCGTGTCCGATCTCTATAGTTGAAGTCTCCATTCAGATAACGGCGTAGCGGATATCTCGAGGCCACGGGGGAATTCGCCGCGAGTTTCCACTGAGGCCAGGCAACGGTCCATGCAGATTCCCAAGTTGATGGAGTGACAAAGCTCAGCTGTTACGTCGATGGGGACAGTCAATGAAGTGATACACGTAACATGTCTCGTCGTTTCAAGGGCATAAATGATACTGGAATAATAACTCCCAGGTACACCGATCGCAATGAATGATGAATAGGAAAATGTCTCCGGATTTTTGTTGGGTTGGGTTGTTTTACCTCTGAGCGGCACTTTTTTGCACACCATGGGCTAAATGGCCAGGTCACATGGACCCCGAAGGCTCAGAGAAGGTTGGGGGAGGGGACCCACTGGAACAGCTATTGGGAGACAGATGGTAGCCTCCCGTTAAGGCCATCCAGCGTGTTCTTTAACGTGCACAAGGTATGGCTCTCCCGCACACGGGGCCACGGCTTAACGTCCCATCCGACGGACGACAGCCTTTCCAAGCCCATCAGTATCCCCTACCTACCGTGGGCAGGGCGGGGAATTTTGCGGAGATAAATCTCAACGCTGACCCAGCTGGGACTCGAACCTGGGAACTACATATTACGAGCCTGGCGCGCTACCGACTGAGCCACCCCCGCCCCGCGGATTTTTGTAGAAATATATAAAGAAATTGATATTTAGATGACAAAGGGAGAATGAAAAAAGAGGTCGTTCCTCATTAGTGTATTTTCATGATGTAGGAGTTCAAGCCCTGGGTAAGGCATGGATGTTTGTGTTGTCTTTATGCTGAGTTCTCGCCATTCTCACAGACCTTCTACTATGGCGTATTAAACTGACAGGCTCCTGCAAGACCTCTGTGGCAAGCAGTTGCTTGAGAGGATATTTATGATGCATTCAATGTTGGGTTGTTTTACCTCTGAGCGGCACTTTTTTGCACACCGTGGGCTAAATGGCCAGGTACAAGGACCCCGAAGGCTCAGAGAAGGTAGGGACCCATTGGAACAGCTGTTGGGAGATAGATAGTAGCCTCCTATAGAAGAATAGAAGGCCATCCACAGGGTATGGCTCTCCCGCACACGGGGACACGGCTTTACGTCTCATCCGACGGACGGCGGCCTTTCCAAGCCCATCGGTGTCTCCTACTGACCGTGGGCAGGGCGGATAATTTTGCGGAGATAAATCTCAACGCTTCCCAGCTGGGACTCGAACCTGAGAACTACAGATTGATTACGAGATTGGCGCGCTACCGACTGAGCCACCCCCGCCTCAATGCATTAAATGTCGTGATATAAGTATGTGTTTTAAGCATTGGCAAAGCCAAACTAACGTGCAAGTAGCTAAACAATATTGGAATGGAAAAATGCGCAGACCTGTCACACAATAATTCTAGAAGCCTTTGGGAACTAGAATAGCCTTTTGCACTGGGCAGTGGTCAAATATTTAATCATTAAAGGCAAATCGTAAGCAGTGGTTGGCTGGTTTGTTAGGATGGTGGAAGACAGGTACAAACCTAGGATTTAGTTGGGGAAGGGATCCGAGAATTTAGTTTCGGCGGGAGTGGGGAAGGAATTTTGTTTTTCTTTAAGTGGAGGTCCGAGAATAAGATTTATCAATTATGTACTAAAATATTTTACCGGACAGGAAAGGATAAAATAATATTATATGTGGTAGAGGTGCCCATTGCGGCGCTCGCGAGCTACTGGTAAGAATCACCCACGGCATGGTAAGGAGTTAATTTTTAATGATGTTTTTTCTAAAAAATTTTTATTTCACCCCATAAATAGAAATGTGTTTTTAATACGTTAAGCGGTAGTTAAATTATTTATTTTAAATTGTTTACTACTGATGGTACCCCACTTTATTGCTTTATGTTGAAGTCAAAATAAAAATTCAGTAGCGTCCGGTATGAAAATATCTGGGAATCTTTGCTATGTGGAATGAAATTTTATAGTTTTTTAAATCTAATTTTAGCGTCAGACATATAATGTGGCACTAAAACAATTATACAAAGACAAATGTTTTGGATTTCAAAGGAGGTAGACAAGTATGAGATTTCGTTAAAGACGACCCGATTATCGGATGATGTGAGGGGGGGGGGGGATGTCCGGATCCATGGGTACGTCCCTGGTGCAAGATCCCCGAGCAGCCCTGCCCCATGTCGGGTTTTCATCACACTTTAAAGTATTTTACATCTGTACTATATTCCTTTAAAAAAAATTACTGTGTTCTTGTTCCAACGCTTAATATTAATATTTTCCATCTAATTGAGAAATATTAGAATAGATCTACAGTCTGATAAGAATATATAGAAGTATTTTGGATAATGTCGACGGAAAGTGCACTACTTGAAGAAACATAATTCTATAATTGCGCATTTATATTAAAAATATTAAAATAGTTGTATGCATCTTGTAAATAATAATTTGATAGTATTTTACCGATTCGTTTTAAATTTAATTTTCTTGGTTTGATTTGTTTTACCTCTGAGCGGCACTTTTTTTGCCCACCATGGGCTAAATGGTCAGGTCACAAGGACCCCGAAGGCTCAGAGAAGTTTGGGGGAGGGGACTCACTGGAACAGCTGTTAGGAGACAGATGATAGCCTCCCATAAAGGCCATCCAGCGTGTTCTTTAACGTGCACAGGGTGTGGCTTTCCCGCACACGGAGCCACGGCTTAACGTCCCATCCGAGGGACAGCATCCTTTCCAAGCCCATCGGTGCCCCCTATGACCGTGGGAAGGGCGGGGAGTTTTGCGGAGATAAATCTCAACGCTGGCCCAGTTGGGACTCGAACCTGGGAACTGCAGATTACGAGCCTGAAGCGATACCAACTGAGCCACCCCTGCCACATTTAATTTTTTTTATCTCGTTAAAAAATGTTATTATAACTTATTAAAGGCATTTGAAAAAATTTGCTGAAAAATAATTTCGTTTCGTCCTGAGCGGGATATGAACACACGTCTTCCAGAAGCATGCCATGAAATTTTACTGCCATTTTCACTTTGTCACTTGTTCATTTGTCTGCTCGTAAATATTTTACTTTCCTTTTTGTTTTTGTGTAATTGTTGATAAAATACTACTATTTCCATTTCCCGAATCTTCCATTATAGTTCCATTATCGTTCATGTGGTGTTACCTGACGCTAGGCCACACTGGACAAGCTTCTTCAAGAGTAGAGCGAATGTACAGACCTTCGTCTTGTACAGATTTCAGGCCCATTAGAAATGCATGGGGCGAAATGGGTTGAGTTGTTTTATCTCTGAGCGGCACATTTTGCACGCAATGGACTAAATGGCCAGGTCACAATGGCCCCAAAGTCTCAGAGAAGGTTGTGGAGGGAAGAGACTCACTGGACAGATGTTAGGAGACAGATGGTAGCTTCTTGTCAAGGTCATCAAATGTGTCTTTTAAAGTGTACAGAATATGGCACTCTCGTACACGGGTACCACGGCTCTACGTCCCATCTAATGGATGGCAGCGTTTCCAAGCCCTTTGAAAAGGACGTATTCCAAAGGCGGGGGGAGAGGAGGGGTCCGGAGGCCTGGACGCTCCCCGAAAACTTGTCGTTTTATGCTAAATCTCAAACTTTTCTATCTGCTTTGAAATCCAAAACAGTTGCCTTTATATAATTTTATTTTAGCCCCATATTTTATGTCCGATAATAGAAAGAGATTAAAGAAACAAATATCAACTCTCATTCCATATAGAATATCATTTAACCTTTCTTCTTCGGTGGAATATTTTAGTAATTGAGAAACCTTACTCAAGCATTATTCTCAGATACTCCCACCCCTACCCGAAACCTAATCCTGGGTACATGCCTGTCCATCGGTGTCTCCTACTGATCGAGGACAGGGCGGGGAGTTTTGCAAAGATAAATCTCAATGCTGGCCCAAGTGGGACTCGAACTTGGAAAAATGTGCAGACCGGTTTGAACATTAATTCTGGAGGCTTGGACTAGGATTCCACACTAGGGACTTCTGAGCAGTGGCTGGAGCTCCATGGAACTGCAGATTACGAGACTGAAGAAATGAGACGACAAGCTACGTTACTCCAATCACCTACCACTTCCTTTTAACTCCTGGCTACAGCATGCATTTATTCCTGGAGTTCCATCCACATTGTCATACATACTCCCAAGATCATATTCTCTCGATAGCCATTTTGAGTTGTTTTGCGCGTGCTTTCGAATATTATTTCAGTTCCCTTCTGGATAAGTGTCTGAGACCTTTCCGGATCGTTTCCAAATCTATTACCACATTTAAGCTGTTTCGGTTTTCAATCACACGATACTTTAAGATCTGTTGTTTTTTTTTGCAGAATATGTTCTGATCTGTTTTCATAATCTGTATAAAAAGTTTTTATACAGATTATAACTAATTTTAAACAATTTTTAGTTTATCTAATTTTGAAAATGAGTAGACGTCTGTTACAAAGGGAAGAAAGAATGTGGGTGTCCTTTCATGTGTTTCAGAATATTACTTATGAAGTATACTGGACAAACTTAACATTCTAGAAACAAAATCTGTAAAGGGGATTTATTCCTGTTTAGTTACTAATCAACTTAACATTCGACGTAAGAATACGGAAGTTTTATTCATATCCTATTGCTAAGACGATTTAAAATAAAGGTTCAAAGAAGAAAAATGGTCATTAATGTCAACAAAAAATTTTAATTTAGTCAACTTAACATTTTACGCAAAAATAATGAAGTTTTTTTCACATTATCATATATTATGAATCATAGCATGTTAAATTGATATGTAATTTACATAGCTCATATTTTCAGACTAGTTTGCTTTGTCACTATGGCTCATTGCTTACATTCGATCTAACGCACATCACCATGGCTTACATTCGATCTAACGGACATCACTATGGCATACATTCGATCCAACAGACATGACTATGACTTGCATTCGATTCAACGGACATCACTATGGCTTATATTAGATCTAACGAACATCACTATGGGTTACATTCGATTTAAAGTACATCACTACAGCTCATTTATTACTTTCGATCATTACTACGATTACATCACTACGGCTCATTTATTACTTTCGATCTAAGTCACTATAGCTCATTTATTAATTTCGATCTAAGTCATTATGGCTCATTTCTTATATTCTATTTAATACACGTCATGTGATCAGCAGTATTTTTGGATCAGTCGATGAGGAGTCCCGTATGGAGTTGGTACGGCAAGCGGCATAAATATTGATGATGCGGGACAGTTGGCAACCCCAGGCGTAACTCAAGTGTGTTTATGTTGGGGTGCGGGAGAAGATTGTGGCTATAATCCCTAACTTGTGGATCTGAGTACCATATTTTTTAATGAAGTCTAAAATTTGAGACTGAAGCATACAATAAACGAAATCCCAAATAGACCTAAACATGTCAATCCCCATTCGAAGTTTCTGCCCATGCGATTGGCAACGGAGATAAGTCGTTGTAAATAACAAATTGCATTTATTTCACTGTTGTTATTCGTAACAAACCAAGTCTTAGAATCTTGTTGTACGCAACAGAATAATTCATTACGAAACAATGAAAGACGCATTAACGCTGAAAAAGGGCCCATGTCTCTCTGTTAGAATTGCTTACAGTTCCTCGCCTTCGGGTTCGTGTTCCTTCGCACCCTCAGCTAACCAAGGTAGGCCTTATTTTCAATACCCCATTTATCTAGTCAGGTGTTTATATATCTATGCCGTAGTGAATATATGTAGTGCATACTTGTTCTATTTCTTTAGCCAATATCTTTGCTGCTTGTGGGGCGTTGGACGCCCAGAAGATTGGTTGCATCGCATAAGTGCGGACGTCTGTAAAATCGCGTTGGTAAGAAATGGTAACATACTGGGGAATATTTAATGCATTGGGATTTGAATGGGGAATAAGCAATCATTCTGTTGTTATTTGATAATATTTTAGCTCAGGAGTTATTTTTCGTGCATATAATTATAATATCTAGGTGTTAGCCGAGTAGACAGAGACATGCAAGGCTTACACCCTTGGAAATCCAACCTTTGTTTAGCCGGCTAACAGAAAGTTAAAATCAAATATTACTACTAACTATAGGAAGTAATAAATGCATTTTATTTGCAATACCCCAGAGGAAAAGTGGATCTGATTTAAATCCTTCATTTACAACAATGGATGTTTCATTTGATTTGAACCCAAAATCGGGTTAAAATTATTTTAACCATCTTTCTGTTGTTCGTCATTCAACAACACAAAAAAATGCCCAATTGTGTCTTCCGAATGTTTCGAAATGTATTCAATTACAGCAAATTACTTTAATATTAATAAGTAGCAGATTTATCCGGCGTTGCTCGGGTGTGAAACTCTTTAGAATATAGAGTAGATGACACTCCCCATGTCGCAAGCTTTCATTTGACATAAATATCATTACGATCGATTTCTTCCCCCTCCGGTTAAAATTTCCTCTCTCTCTTTTAGGGGAGGTAAGAAATGGGCATAGTTTAAGGTACCCATAATCCTCCCACGTCAAAGGTTTCTAAACCACAAAACGTAATGTCCTCGCTCAGATAATCGAACTTTTCAAATCACTTCGTACCCACCCGAGGTTCCTCGGATACAACATGCAAAATATACGTAAATTTATAGCAAAAGAAAATTAACTACCTGAGATGTAATTTAATTACATCTCAGGTAATTTAGCAAAAGGATAATTTATAGCAAAAGAAAATTAACTACCTGAGATACCTATGCCTGAGATGCATAAAAAATGTAAAATACTGAAATAGTTGCTATTATTAAAAAAATCATTAATTACTTAACATAATATTTAAAACATTTATTAAATAATATATCTGATGAAATATACGTTTATTAACTCTTGCATATTTTTCAAATTAAGTTCATGACTTTAGCTTCCGACACAAATTCTTAGTTTATAAAGCTTTCATTTCAACAAAAAATCTCGTGTTCAGCTCGTATTTAATTAGAACTACTTCAATATCCACTGACGCACGTGCTCTTGAACCAACAACATGAACAATGACTTTATCATGCGAAAGCAGAAAGAAATTAGTTTCATGCATTCCTTCTTTCAAATTTATTGGTGGCAACAGTTATTTTGAATAAATTTCAACCGCTAATGTTAAATCTATGGGATTTTGAGGAATTCAAGCCCGCCCACCCCAATTTTGGTTGACCCCAGAAGTTTCGCACGCAGCCCCGAATGAAGGGAACTTTCATGCAAAGTTTGGGGTTTCTAGCTCTTCTGGGGGCCGAATGCATAAGCTGACAGACAAACATACAAACCTTTCTCTTTATATATTAGATAATATATTAAGCTACAAATAACGCTTTCCCTTTTCATTGTGCATTACATTATTAGTACGTACAAATTGTCAGCCCAACTTAGACCCGCCATACACAATTTGCCCATATTTTATTTTGTTCTAAAATTACTTATGACTGGCAAATTGTATATACTAAAATACTAAATAGTTGCTATTATTAAAAAAAAAATCATTAATTACTTAACATAATATTTAAAACATTTATTAAATAATATATCTGATGAAATATACGTTTATTAACTCTTGCATATTTTTTTCAAATTAAGTTCATCATTCTGCTGAGTACGAAATGATCTAAAAAAAATTTTTTTTTTGAGTGAGACAATGTTGTTTTTTCGGGTTTAGAAATTTCTGACGTGGAGACAGACTATCGTTTGGAATCCAAAAATAGATCCACTTCTTCCTCCCCTAAAGGAACAGTGAGGAAAGAAATTTTATTGGTAAAGGCGAATCAATCGTACGCTTTTTATGCAAAATGAAATATTGCGGCGTGGAGAGTGAAATCTCACTTCCTTCAGACCAATGGTTCTCAAAGGATGTGCCGAGAAATTTCGGATGGAATTGTAGATAAAAGGCAATTTCTAAACCATTTTGTTGCTACTTTCTGACACTGATTCTTCCTTTAACTCTTTCGTTTAATCAAAGACTTATCTGTATTAAATCGGTATTAACTCAAAACATGCTCGTAACATGTACGCACTAACCTCAATACACGCCAAAACTTGAACAGAGCAGTTCTGTATTTACAAAAAACTTAAAAAAAAATGGCTATTATTGAAGACAAACTGCACATGCGCAACTCTCCCGTAGTGTTGCCGACAAATTTTGAGTGTGGTGTGAGCAAACAAGTTTTTGAATCACTGTTTTAGAGAGAGAGTGAAATCAGCAACAGAATATAAATTTGCTTATTAATCATTATTCACGAAAATATGAAGTTGTAAAAAACAAAAGGCTATAAATAAGTTAGGAGACCTAAAGATATTCTAACTTTGGGTCTCTAGTAACAGTCAGCAGACTCTGACTCAAATATGTTGGGACATCGTCCAATGGACAATTTGCTTTTCAAGCAGCACGAGCCAAAGCCTTCCTCTGTGGAACTTTTTTAGCTCCTTTTCAGAAATAAAGGAGCGAATGTTTCACTTTGTGGTCTGCCAGTCCATCTGCAGGCATTTAAATTCTTCGATTTTAGAGATAAATTAAAAATTTTTTGTGTTGGTTAGGTATTGATTAAACAGTACAGTTCGTACTTTTTAAATCCTCCAACGGTGAAAAAGTTGAAAATAGCAAACATTTTAAACAACTATTGTAAGCGATGTAATTACGTTAGAAATTTGGAATGTTGATGGTGACATTTCACCATCAATGATTTCATCAACGATTTCGTTTTATGAAATACTTATTTGGTTTTAGAGATAAATTAAAAATTATTTTTTCGTTGGATAGGTATCGATAAACTATTGCGATTCATATTTTGGAATCTCCCGAAAGTTTTAATTGCGATCTCTGCCTTTTTGAGTTGAATAGATACAACGAAATACGATGAGTCAAAGTTTCCGTTAGAGGGCGCTAAATGTAAAACTTGGAAAAATTGTAAACCAGGGGTTCTCAACGTGGGGTACACGGGAAAATTTTTTGGAGTATGCAATGAGAGCTCAAAGGTCGCTAGATCTAGTAACAAAGTTGTTAAGTTGGCATTATTATACTATAACTGTAGTTTTAACTATCTGTTTAAGGGGTACGCCAGTTACAAACACATTTCCAGGGGGTACGTGAAGCATAAAAGGTTGAGAACCATTTTTGTAAACGATATATATTTATGCTAGAAATTCTGGTGGCAGAATGTGTTAATAAAGAACAGATACTCGGATTTATTTGATTCGGAATACCGAGTTTATCCAGAATCACTTAGATACACCGGACATGGACAGCCATTGAACAAAAGAAGGGAAATTCAATATACGTAAAAGATTTCAGTGAATTAATTTATCTCAATTTTAATTACAATTAACTTATTTTAAACATCATAAAGTGTAATAATTTGCTAATTATCCATTTATTGATATTATTTAAAATATTTGAATTTATTTAAATATTTAAAATAATATCACTAAATACATAATGTAATACCAATTGAATTTTAAAAGACAGAACTACAGTTTGAAACTCCTATTTATTTAAAAATTAATTCTTTTCTTAATGCACTGTTCAGATCCGGTAATGGTTATTATTATCGATCTTCACCTTTTTAATTTTTTTTTGTTGCGAATAACAGTTGTCTAAACCACATTTTTCGGGGAGTAGGGGAACAGGCTGTTTAATTTACATGTATTTCAGTGGTTAGCGCGCTTGGCTACTGATGTAAGGGACCTGGGGTTCGAATCCTGGGTAAGGCATAGATGTTTGTGTTGTCTTTCTGCTGAGGTACCGCCATCCTCACAGATCTTCTACTATGGTGTATGTCTTCTGTGGCAAGCTGCTGCTTGAGGGAATATATATTTATATTTTTATTTTTTAAATTATATTGGTTAAAATTTGATAGGTTGCCAGAGGCATACTGAGAGCTATCGGTACCTCCGCGATTCGGAGGTTTCTACAAAAATTTATGAGAAAAATTGCTACATCACTATTTAAAGGAATAGCCAGAATTTTATATATAACTTTGAACGAAAAATAATAGATCGTGAACAATCAGCTTCTTTACCATTCTAGAATTCCCTCCCTATGTTGCCTGTGGCTCAGAACTCATTGTCTCAAAGCCTTTCCTTAACCCTTTCAGGACCATAAGGTTTCTAAGAGTAAATATTAGAATGTAACTGTTTATTTTAGTTTGTTTAGACGTAAAATAAATAAAAATCATAAGAAAAATACATAACAATGTGTAGCTTTTTTGGAATTTTATGAAAAATATTTTTCCCAATGGACTATAAAGGTAATACAAATTATAGTTAGGCTTATTATGCAATGTCTTTTATTTATCGGTTTATTAGAACAAAATGTTAACTAAAATAATACAAATTTATGAAATAAAATTACTATACAAAATGATGTGCTAATTATGATATTCGGCGAAGCAATTTCTTTTGGTAGTGAGGCAAAGATGGACATTGCACATAGTACATATATTATGCGTCCTGACAGTTCTGTTTTTTTTTTCTTCTAAACGTTCCCGTTTACATAATTGCGTTCGGCATACGTTCTATTTTGACATTCTGTATAAAAAATGCAGATAAGGTTAAAATTAAATACGACAATCACCAAATTTAAAATGGGAAAAATGTTTCCCTTGGTCGTGAAAGGGTTAAGGAATGAAATTAACGCGATATATTTAGCTTTTGGATAAGTTTTTATTTAGGCATTTAGTGCAATTTTAACATTAAGATATCGTTTTACTCAAAACTCACTTGTATTTTATGCAACAAAATATAATAATTTTGGTTTTAAGTTCTATTGCGAATTGTAAATAAATAAATGAAATATAATAAATAACAATGTCTCAAGCAGCTGCTTGCCACAGAGGTCTGAGAGGAGCCTGTCATTTTAATACGCCATAGTATGTAGTAGGTCTGTGAGGATGGCGGGACTTCAGCAGAAAGACAACACAAACATCCATGCCTTATCCAGGGCTC
This sequence comes from Ryuthela nishihirai, assembly GCA_038380435.1. Taxonomy (NCBI): domain Eukaryota; kingdom Metazoa; phylum Arthropoda; class Arachnida; order Araneae; family Heptathelidae; genus Ryuthela; species Ryuthela nishihirai. The sequence goes on along the minus strand of JAWZYU010000030.1, from coordinate 6,645,339 downwards.
GAACCCTGTTCACTTTGATCAGTGGCCAAGCACGCTAACCATTCGGCCACAAAACTTCAATTATTAAAAACTACACAAAATTTACAGGTATTAATATTTAGTATAATTATAAAATTGGAATAATTGAAAGCAAATGTATTTTTTGTAAAAGGGCCCGCGAGACTTTTTTTTTGGAGGAGAGATTTTCCGGTACGCCTCTACAATTGCTATTTATTTTTGGAAAGTTAGTAATTATTTCTTTTTTTTTCATTAATTTAACTCGCCGTACATCCCCTAATAACTTCCCCTAACTTTTAAAATTTTCCCGAACTTTTTATTCATGGTACATCTATGATTGTGAAGGCAACTTTCCAATACTGCTCAGTATGGAAGTCATTCACGCTGAAGAGTTATTCATTCGAAGAATCAATCAATAGTAAATATACATATTACCTGTTGTCAACTTTTCAACTTTAACAAGTAATCTCTGCATTTACTATTCATTGATTTTTTTTCATTAACTGCTCTTTAGAGTGCGTGACTTCTCATCTGAGCAATATTGGAGAGTTGACATTCCCGATCACAGATGGCGCAATGAACGATAAAGTCGGGAAGATTTAAAAGTAATGATTAGTGGGGGAATGATTGAGCTGGTGATAATTTAGCGGTTAGAACACCTGGCAAGTAACTGTGGGAAGTGGGTTCAAGTTCCACTCATCAGTGACATTTATTTTGCTTCCACAAAAATATACTTTAGAAGTTTGCGAATAACCTGCTCAAAACTTAACCAAAAATGCCTGTTATGCCAAAAGAATAAATGAATAAATGAAGATCCCTAATTCCGAAAATATCTTTGCATTATAAAAACGAATGGCATCGGAGAAAGGGACTTGGAAAGACCGACAGCAGTCGGATGGGAAGTTAAGCCGTGGCGCCATGCACAAGAGAGCCATATCCTGTGCACGTTAAAGAACACATTGGATGGCCTTGATGGAAGATTACATTCTGTCTTCTAACAGCTGTCCAATGGGTTCCCTTCCATCAACATTCTCTGAGTCCTTCATAGAAATAATAACAAATTTAGAAGAAATTTTCCTTAACTCTGTAAATGTTCAACCAGTAAAGCCACAAAAATTTTCTAGGAAGCTTTTCTTTCATTTCTGACCGATGAGTTTTACGAAGCGAATCAACCAAGGTATAGGTGGAAAGGGGCCCTCTGTGAATTTTTATAAGTTGCACAACACTTCTTAAATTTTTAATAAGCGGAATATAAGTACCAAATTCTATGGTATCTTACGATTTAAGCGAAATTCATTCCCCCTCCCCCAGTTTTTCCATGGGGGAGGAATAAAGGTTAGATTGCACACGAATTCCGCTCTTACGATACTTAAAGTTACGATGGAATAAAGCTGTATAGCAAATTCTAACTTTTTTCGTTTAGGAGGACTCTGTCAAGGCCATCCAGAGTATTACTTTAACGTGAACAGGTCTCCCGTGCAAGGAATCACGGAATAATGTTCATGACGTTTTTTGGAAAACTATTTTTCAGGGGAAAAGAAATAAATTTTTGAGCAAAACTATTTTGCTGCTTTAGCTTATGAAAAGAGGAAGCTGTATATCGTTGGGTGTTTTACCTCTGACGGCACATTTCTTGTACGCAATGAGCTAAATAGCCAGATCATATGTACCCCAAAGGGTTAAAGAAGGTTAGGGGACTTTTCTCTGAACCCCACTAGAACGCTGTTGACAGACAAATGGAAGTTTCCCACCAATGTCACCCAGAGCGTTATTTTAACTTGCACAGAATATAGCTCTCTTTTGCACTGTGCCACGGCCGATTTCTTTTCCAAGCCCACTGTGTCCCCTTTCTCACCGATGGTAACGGTGTAGCAAATATGATCTCACCTCTTGTACACTTGGGACTCGAAACTGAGAACTGCAGATTACGAAAGTGGCGCGCTACCGACTGAATACCGACTGAACCTCCGTCACGCCTTATACCGAATTCGTTGGTCCTATCTGTCATCGCTTAGGAGGATCACCAATGCAACTTCTTTTTAGGGAATGTGGAGGTCAATTTGATGGAACCAGACACTTTTATCGTTTGAATTATAATAAGAGGAAACTGATAACGAATTTGGTGCTCTCAGTTCTTACGGTTTAAGGAGTTCTTAATCAGACAGAAAAATAGCAGAATAGATTTAGCTAATGCGAAATCTGATTCAAATTTCAGTGATAATTTTAAACTATGTTGCATGTCACATGCTGAAGAAAATTTATTCAGAGACTGTTAATTTAGCGTGTTTCTTAACGTGTACAGGGTATGGCTCTCCTGTACATGGGGCCACCGCTTAACGTCCCATCCGACTGACGGTGGTGTTTCCGAAAATTGTAGAATACGCAAAACCAGCAATCGGCGAGAATTATTTTTAAGTAATGAAAAATGCACAGGAACTGGGTTTTGTTTTATTGTTTTTCATTTCAAGCCAGTAATTTGCTCTCACCAACAACCAGTTGTTATATGAAAAAACAACAACACTATGTTAGAGTTCTATTTTCGCTAGTAGAAAGATTATTGTAAGTCTATAACGAAAACGATTGTTAAAAGTGATATTGGCTAAGCAAATGCTCACATTTTTAGGATTTGTTATAAATCTGCTGTCCAGTTTGCAGTCCAGGGGAGCGGGAAGGGGGAGTGCAAAAATGTAATAAAACCAGTGGCATGATGTTAGTGACAACTGCGGAGACTATGAGATTGCGCAGTTGAAGTTTCGACAATTCTGTCGTCATCGATCATCAGTCGATTGACAGATTACTGATACCTCACTTACCAACGATGATCATTGCGACTTGATGAAGAACCGACTGCAGTCTCCTCAGTTGCAAGTGACGTTTCGCTCGCTATTGGACTAATATTTTCAGGAGATGGATTGTTTTACCTTTGAGTGGCACTTTGGTTAAATGGCCAGGTCACAAAGATCCCAAGAATCGGAGCAGGTTGGGGGAAGGGATTGAATCAACTGGACAGCTATTAGGATACAGATGGTAGCTTCCCTCCAAGATCATTCAACATGTTCTTTAATGTGCACAGGGTATGGATCTCCTGCAAAGCGGCGGCCTCCTTTACCAGCCCAAAGATGTCCAGGAGTTAACTGGAGAAACTTCTCAACTCAGAAAAGGATGGGATTCGAACCTGGGGACTGCAGATTACGAGCCTGGTGTGCTCCCGACAGCTCCAGGGAATAAGGTAAGTCCATTAAGGAATGAGGTAAGTTAAACATTATCTTTACATTTTTAGTAGTATTATTTTAGAAATAGGTGGGAAGAGTTAAATGACTCATGCTCAGTGAGATCTAAGAGCTCAACTAATTATAAATTTAGTGGACAAGGTCTCTTTCCCGTCTTTCTTTGCAAAAAACAACTCGAGTTATTTCGGAAATCACGAGGATTTTTAGTCCATTCATCAGTAAACGTTGTGAAAACTCCATTCCCAAGCACGAGCGAGCCTGTTTCGAACCCTCAAGATTATCTAATGCATGCTTAAATCGCCACTTGTGGCCACTGGTCTTGGTAAACAAAATCTTTATATTAGCGTGCAGTTAAGTGCAGTATTCTAAGAAAATTCTGTTTCACAATGACGAATATGTTCTCTAGGCATATCCAAATATATGATCAAATCAGTTCAAGTAAGAAGAAAGCAATACAGAAAAAAAATAGTAGTCAGACATGGAACTGCGCAGAAAGCAATGGCTGAAACGCAATTATCTACTTCCACACAGTTTGAAAGAGGGCTGGAAAATGAGAATTACCTCCGATTACTATAAATGGAGCAGCAAGCAGCGGTGCTTTAGGATCAGTGTGTTGTTGGGTTCGGTTGTTTTACCTCTGAGTGGCACTTTTTTGCCCACAATGGGCTAAATGGCCAGGTCACATGGACTCCGAAGGCTCAGAGAAAGTTGGAGGAGGGGACCCACTGGAACAGCTGTTAGGAGACAGATGGCAGCCTCTCGTCAAGGCCATCCAACGTGTTCTTTAACGTGGACAGGATATGGTTCTACCGCACACGGCACTACGGCTTAACGTCCCATCCGACGGACGGCGGCCTTTCCAAGCCCACCGCAGTCCCCTACTGACCGTGGGCAGGGACATTTGTGGAAATAAATCTCAACGCTGACCCAGCTGGGACTCGAATCTGGGAACTACAGATTACGAGCCTGGCGCGCTACCGACTGAACCATCCCCCCCCCCAATCTGTGCGTTTGTGCTAGCCAGTTAGTTATTCTGTGATTCGTCCACACATCTGCTAAAATAATTACACAGGCTCTCCTGTTCACGAGGATGTCCTCGTGAAAAGGAGAGTCCATATCCTGTGTACATTAAAGAATAAGCTGCATAGCTTGGAGAGGAGGAATTCCATCTGTCTCCTAACATCTCTCCGGTGGGTTCGCTGGCCATTTGACCCAATGAGTGTGCAAAAAGTGACTGTGAAAGCTAATTTGACTATGATATTACGCAAATCCCCACTATCCAACGGATAAAGGATTCTTAACAGGATATCCTCCTATCTCTGAGGAATATTGCGAATTCCAATCTCTCTGTATCGAATGTGGAGGGGCTATGCAGCGAAAGAGTGAATAAGATCAGGTCTCACAAGATAATAGCAACTTAATATACCATTCAGCGAGAAAAGGACCTATGCGAAAGCAATACTCAAAACCAGAGAAATTATGACTTCCCACACTAATTTAAAAGTAACTAAGTAAAACACTGAATTTTTCCACTCTTAAGATTATTTTTGTATAAGAATTTAGTGTACTTTTCTTATCCCATGTTCTTATGTCAAGTTTACTTACAAAACTATATTTGTGTATTTTATTCTATTGGTAACGTCTTTTCTGTACATACTGTATACTTTGTTTCTACGTTGCTTCTGTAAGTTATACATTATTAATTACACGTTCCATTTTAGAATTTATTATTTCATAAATCGATAGTGATTAAGAATTTTTTTGTCAGAAGCGTTATTTCCTATGTCGAGTGAGTACTGTTTTTGGTTGTCGTATTTTTGAAAGAAATAACATTCTTGACATTTAATATTGCCAATAGTAATGTAATAACAGAAATAAAGTGACTAATCATTTCCTCGCAGCAAACAACAAATGAATTGTTGCTATGGAAACAATTATATCATCAGTGTTCATCGTTTAGATCAGTCATGAACATATTCGGTTGTTTTAACAATTTTTGCAGGCTAGTGTGAAAGTTTAGAAATATTATTTTTTTATATCTGGCTCTAATAAATTGAGTGGTGATTTCTTTAATAAGACGAAATTCGAATAATATCATGAAACTAGCTATAACTTCACTGAAGGCGTTGACTGGATGTTTAGTAAATCATTTCGAGGTTATATTCGAATCTTTCACATACTGCTTTGACAAACGAACTGATTTTGAACGTTAAAACAACTGGGTAATATCACTATTGATATAAAACAAATTAATAATGTATAACTTGATTTATATAAAACTTTATATCAATATTTAATCTTTTCCTACTTTTAGTACTATTTTGTATCCATTTAAATTAATGCATTAAATGCATTAAAGAAAGTTAAACATTTTTCGTTCGTTATATTGCCCCTCCTTACAACTATTTCAGCAGAGCAAACATAACGGAGCCATTTAATTTCAAATTAGACAGAGGGTGTCACGTGACCCTCTCTGATTCTATTAGAAAAAAATGCGTCTGAGAGTATTCTTCATAAGAACATCGGAATGGCATCTGCTTTCGATATAAAAATTTAAAAAATCGGCGATTTAAAAATGGCCACTCGAAAATTATGGTTCAAAAATAGAAAGTGTTGTATTCCTAACGTTCAAAAAATTATTTATTAAAATTTTTTTTTAATTCAAGAGCTTTGTCTGACACATACGCACGTACATATACATATATGAAAGTCATTGGTGCTTTATCGTTAATAGAAAGTTTATGAAAAATCGTCATAATAAGATTAAATTTGAATTTTTCTAGCTAAACAAGAACAAGTTACAAAAAATCTGTAACGTAAACAAGAAGCCACAGCTGGCTTCTTGTTTACGTTACAGATTAAAATTTTAAAAATGGTTACATTACTTGGTAGTAAACAAGTCATCTGTCCACACAAATTCGTACATATATTATTGATCAGTTTGATTTTCAAGAATTTGTCCTACTTTTCCATCTAGTAAAATTGTAATACTTTCTAAGGTTTTAACTTGAGATATTGACAGGCTCCTGTCAGACCTCTTGGCAAGCAGCTGCTTGAGGAGATATTTATTTTATTATTGATTCTCATTACTGCAGGAAGATACGTCATTTAGAAACTACACCCATAATCTTGCTGCATCTAGAATTATTTTTTTTTCTCCTCAATTATATACTACGATTAAAACGAGAAATATATATTTTAAAACTATATTCCGGTATACATCAGAAATTTCTCTCCTCAAAACGCAGCTTTCTATAGTTGTCAAAACAGTTTTTCCACCATATCTTTCGAACACGACGGAAAAACTTATGATTTATGTGCAAATGAAAGTTTGTGATGTGGGCAGTGTGCTAGGCTATAGAACATTTACCCCCATGCTTTCTTTCCTCCTCCCCTAAAGAGGGGAAATATGAAAACTATTGTTCTGCTATATCTTCGGAAAGTTTGTGCTTTCGGAAAGGGAGGGCCGAAATTAAAGGGCTATTCGCCAAATGAAGGTTTCTGACCTGAGGAGTGTTACAATTCGTAAATATTTCTCCCATTACCTTCTTCGCCCCCTAAAAGAGGGTGAAACATGAAAATGATTGTTCCGCTACATTTGTGGAAAGGACACTACACAGGTGGAATGAGGGAGAGCTTGATCTCACGGCAAGTGCGACGTTAATTATCCGGATATTGTTTGATACGAAAATTTGCCTCGATCCCTTAGTATTGTAATCTGATTTCCGTGCTATACCATTAGAAATGTGGCTAAGGGGGAGGGATGGTGGAGGGCAGGTCATTACACACTAGACATGAATCCAATTCTTTGGTATTAATTGTCTCCTTTCCCTACTGTAGATTTCCACAGCTGGCTTTGTGTAAGTCTATTTTTGGCGCTACCTTTTAATTTACCCGGCATTGTTAAACACTAAAAGTGTCCCCATGCAGCCAGTGTAATGGTTTAGCATGGAGGTGAGGTAGTAGTACCAATGAATGGAGCGTAATTCTAGTATCAAATGATCACAGGACAATAAAAGACATTGCGCCAAGATATAGAGCACAAGAGATGAAATTATGAATAGAAAAAGAATGTCACAAATATCACAGATTTACACTACAAATAAGAAGAAATATTAATAACTAAAATGACTGCATGGATATATATATATATAAATATTTCACTAAATAATACAAATTATTAATTAATTCTGCAGGGGATACGACGTTAATGACAGAGTCAAGTATGAAATGAGTCCAATTAAAAATAAACAATAATTGGTAAAGTACAAGATTACAGGACCTCACTACGAAAAATACTTCAAATGTATGATAACAAAGCCTTTTCTCTTCATTCTTTTACATAAACAACTTCAATCATATCTATAACAGATTCCATTCCCCAACATTCCCTCAGGAGTGATTGTGACTTCTCTATTGTGGGCAAAATTGTGGGCAAAATTTAATAGGATGTGAAGTAAAAGTTCTCTTCGAATTTTGACCAATATATTATCTGACTTCGAACTGATTTAACAATTGCTGAGGCTTTAAAATGTAGTTTCCATCATCATCATCTCTCATCATTAATCGATAAGGGTAAAAATCTCTTTGGAGAAAGTTTATTTGGAAAAATGAAAACCTAATTTTAAGGTTTATGAGGAAATCGAGTAAATCTCTGATTTTTTAATATATTTTGTTCTTATTTCCGTTCCTCTTTTTGTTCAGATACCATCACTACCCTCACGTCAGCACGTCACCACTGCCCTCAAGAAGTGGATAGATGTACCCCGTGAAGGGAAGAAGGCGAAAACGGGTGACAACAACGGTACTTATTTAAATGTTTTTATATTCGATCAGAAATTCAAATTTTCTTCGCAGAATCTAGTATAGAAATATCTTTCTCTATATGTGCGTTTACATGTGTTCATAGATGTGCATTTTGTGAATTGAATTCTCATACGAACTTTTGTCTTTTTACCAGATATAAAGTTGCACTCGTACGAGCCTCCAAAGAGGCATGAACAAGAACAAATTCCATAACGAAGGTAGGCTTTTCTCATTCAATATCTCAATTACTTGGCTAGAAAAGTAATTTTTCATTTTCTATTGAAATTGCTGTTTCATGTCTATCTTTTTCAAGTAAATTAGACATTCTGATTTATGGTGTTCTGAGAACACAAGACAGGAATCGGGTTTCGGCCACTTCTGAGAAAAGTGGTAAAAATATGATTAAAAATTCAGTTTTAATTTCATTACAGGAGGATTGGTACACAGCTCTCCTTCTAGCCTTTTATGTATAGCCCCATTTGCTGTCAGATTATATTAAGTACTATTTCTTAATCTAAATGTTACTCGTTGAGATTTATCTCTGTTAATCCCCACCCGGCACTCAATGAGAAAGTGGACACCAATGGACTGGAAATGCTGTTGTCCGTTGGATGGAACGTCAAGTTGTAGCCCGTGTGTAGGATAGGACATAGTGGATAGCCTTAAAGGGGTCCCTTGTCTCCGCCATATTCTCAGCCCATGGAATCCTTTCGACCTGGTCATTTAGCAGTGGCCTTGAATGGGTTTCAAAGTAGAGGAGAGAACTTAGAGAGATATAGCTTTAGTAGAGGATAGGCGAATTCTTTTGTTACGTTAGATGGCACGCATTGGTCTTTTCGCCCCGACTGACGCACTTGAGATTTTTAAAATGTCTTTTTTCACTTTATTTTTTGAAAAAAGACACAAATATTTTATCACGGCGTAAAATGGAACTGTTCGAAAGCAAAAGAAAAAAAGACATGATGTTGTTTCTAAGCTCCTTTATGCTTTCTGGTAACATAAAAACTCTTCCGTTCTAATTATACAAAAGATATTATATTAGCTTATTATATGAAAGCGATTATTATCTTGATATTCAGTAATAGTTTTCTCTATTAATAAAAGCAACAGTGTCCTCTCTGATATATTATCCATATTTTGTAAATCATCTATTTTTAATAAGGATGACGAAATGCTATAGTGCAATCTCCTGATTATCAGTGATTAAGTGGCATAAGAATAACCCGAAGAGTTGACAAATGTCATACTTTTTTACATATTTTGAATAAATATAAAAAATTTACATGCGTTTAGTTTCTACTCTTGAAAATATCAGTTTATTAACACGAAAAAGGATTTTAATTCACCAGTTCTTACAACTTCAATCTTCTTACAATTACCTTCAATTGAAAATCGTGCAACTTCGAATTTTGTAATCAGTTCGTAGTTCGTTTCATATCAATTGCTCTGTGTTAGAACTGCAAAAGTTCTATGTAAGTTGATTGACAAAGTAATTGAGTACTAATTCGATAAATGAAGTAACCCAATTTTATTTTTGATATTACACTACTTTATATGCATAACATACAAAATACGGATACACACATTTCTGTCATAACTATTACAGAAGTACAAAAATGGTAATGCAATCAAAAATAAAATTATCAAAATATCAAAAATAATTCAAATTGCACGGTTTGATAATAATTAATTTCAAATATGCGAATGAGTCTCGATTCTAAGAATTTAAGCGGTTAACAGTTTACTTAACTGAATAAAAAAATTTAGCACCCCTCTTTTTTTAAAAAATCTGCTTTGATTAAGATTTGTTTTTCTTATTTTTTTTAAAGACATCAATTGCTTCTATTTCTGATAGCAATCTCCTTTGCTAAAGATGCTGTAATATCATATCACGTGACACTTCTTCTTGTCGAACTTGTGATGAAAGTGTAATGCTTCAGTTTCGTGGCCAGATTCAGTAGACCGAAGCGTGCACAAACTCGTGTCCGCGGACCAATCCCTGGCCTTTAAACAATTTTATCCTGCCGGCGCAAAAATATCAACTATGTTTTCCTTAATCTGGCACAGTTAGATGGAAAAATTATTTAATTTAGACGAAAGACGAAAATTTTAGTAACATTATAAAAGTAGCAATAACATCATTGAAATCGAATATTCAGCAGCTCCGTTCTGGGATCCAGTCCCATTCTTCACATACTGCTTCGACAAATCTACTTCAGTTTTGATATTAAAATGAATTTTGTATTAATGTTTATTTTCATTTATTATATTGTACTTATATATATATATGACAAAATGTAATAAACGTAACTAAACATTTTTGTTCTTTTAGTACCACCCGAATTATTGGCTAACAGCAAACGTAATATTTTTCTTTCTGCTGAACGCCAAAAACGTTTGTGTATCCTAGACATTGTTAGTTTGTTAATATGTCGGGTGAGAAGGGTATTATACACTGAAGAAGGCAATTTCAGTGAAAAAATGTCAATATAATTGTCATATATGAGCAATGTTTCTTTCAACATTGTAATATATTATCACTAATAAAAATAAAGCTTGTTAACTTAATTATTGTAGTTAATTATCCTTAGGGAGTCTTGGTTTCATATTGTCCCCTGATTCTACGATAATGCCATTTAGACCATTGTCGGCAAAACTTACTCAAATGTAGAAAAAAACGTTATTTTCAAATTTTGGCCATTACATCTAAATTCGAACTGATTTAATAACTAGTGATACTTTAAAATGCAGTTTCCATCACCACTTCTCGGTATTAATTGATAATTGTAAAATCTCTTTGGAGAAAGTATATTTTTCTATGACCGTCCTTTCTGCTTTTACTTAATTGTTATCTACTATCAATTAAAAATAATAAATACTATTTAACCAGCTCTATCAAAGACCTAAATCGCTTTTCACACTTTATTAAAAAGAACTTCTCGTTTTGTGTTTTCGAAGAGTAAAAATCGATTGCATAAAGCATGTATATTTTAATGTTTATTTTTATTTTAAAAAAATTATAACTTAATTTTAAGGTTTCGAAAGAGTCCAAAAAATCTATTTCTTATTATTTTATGTTCCTCTTTTTGTTCAGATCATCACCGCCCTCAAGACGTGGACATATGTACCAAGCATTGAGGGCAGTGCCAATGAAGACCTGGACCTGGACATATGAGCAGACTGGACAGCCCTCAAGACGTGGACATATGTACCAAGTATTAAGGGCAGTACCCTTGAGGGCAGTGCCAATGAAGACCTGGACCTGGACAGATGTAGCCCATGAACACCTGGACCTGGATAGATGTACCCCATGAAGACCTGGACCTGGATAGATGTACCCCATGAACACCTGGACCTGGATAGATGTACCCCATGAACACCTGGACCTGGATAGAACTCTTACAGATGTGCCCCGTGAAGGGAAGAAGGCGAAAACGGGTGACAACAACGGTGCTTATTTAAATATTTTTGTATTCAATCAGAAATTGAAATTGTCTTCGTTCAATTTAGTTTAGAAATATCTTTCTCTATATGTGCGTGTACATGTGTTCATACATATGAATTTTGTGAATTGAATTCTCATACGAACTTTCATTTCCTCTCCAGATATAAAGTTGCACCCGTACGAGCCTCCAAAGAGGCTGATGTCAATGAAGCACGAGCACAATTTCCCCCTAACGAAGGTAAACTTTTTTTTGAGTATTGCATTTCATATATTTGTATTAAATATTGTATTCATTATCTCAATTACTTGGCTAGAAGTGTAATTTTTCATTTTATATTGAAATTGCTGTTTCATGTCTATTATTCTCAAGTAAATTAGACTTGCTGATTTGTCGTGATCTGAGAACACAGAACAGAAATCGGGCTTCGGGACACGTCTGTAAAAATTTGTAAAATGATTTCATAATGTGAACAAATTTAGTGTTTTAATTTTGTGATTTTAAATTAGTGTGGATGGCCATAATTTCGCGAGTTTTGAGTATTGCTTTCACATAGGCCTTCTCTCGCTGAATAGTATGTTAAGCTTAGTAGCTTGTGAGGCCTGATCTTGTTCAGCCTTTAGCTGCATAGACTCTCCAATTTTGTGTACAGGGAGATTGAAATTTCGAATATTTCCCATGGATAGGGGGATATCCTATTAGGGATCCTTTATCCGTTGGATAGCGGAGATTTCCATAATACAACAATTAACCGACTGAAGACTATAAAAACTCTATTGTTGGTAATCAGTTTTCAAACCAAATATTTGCCAATGAGATTTACTTAACTCTCAGTTAAGTGTTTGGAGAGTGCTATTTCAGTGCATAAAGTGGGAAATCAGTAATCCACACTCTTCATTTGCTGCTCAAATAAAGCTACCACAAAAGTGGCTCCCTCGGATGAGGAATCACAACTTCTATCTAAAGAATCTATAGAAACGAAAATTGTTTAGTATAAGAATATAATGATTGCTTAAGGATCTGTTTTCTAACTCACACTGAGCTGTCTCCAATGGCTTACTGGATGTCGCTGGATTGGTGGGAGGTGGGATTTACAGGGTTAAGGGGTCACTTGGGTCAGATGACTGAGTAAGCGAACGTGTAGTTTGCCTCCTACATCAACTGGAACCTGTTAATTCGTGATAGAGGGTTGAGGTTAAGGTTTTTTTTTTTCATTTTTAAACTGAACTAGTGCTCACTTCGGGATCATTCATTCTTGTGAGTCAGCAGACCTTCCTGATCACCAGCCATTAGTGGCGAAAGCTCTAATGGAAAGTCGCTTGTCGAGAAGTGAAGGTGCATCATTCGAGCGAGGTTTCTGCTGATGAGAACAAGATCTAACCGTTTTTAATTAGATGTTGCCCAAGACACCATAAAATATTTCCATTAAATTCACTCAGTCACTCAACAGGAAATAAATTCTGATTGAGGCTTTAATAAGTTTTATGGTAATAATGTATTCATGGCTGTCTTAGAGTGGGTAGTGTATTTATTATACGTTAAAAACTTAAGACATGGATTCATTTACTTGCGAGTAACTTTCCTAATATTTCGACTCCTGACTTGGGACGTCCTCCGAGGAGTTGATCCCTCTTTTTCCTCCCACACTAACTGCCTATGTGTGGAAGGGTTTTCTCCAGGTTAGAGCAAAACACTCTGACATGGATGGTGCCTTGACGTGGCGTCAGAGCTTTTCACTAAACCATCTGGCAGATATCTTTTTTTATGTCACAGTACTTATATTAAACTTTGTAAACCTTCATTTTATTCATTTTTAGAGTTGAATAAATGCATTTCCTAGTAATTCAGTTTTATTTTACATTTTGCATACATATAACTTTATGAAGAACTAACAGATTTACCCGGCGTTGCATGGGTATGAAACTTCCTAAAACGTAGAATAGATGGTCCTTCCCACGTCGCAAGCTCTCATTTGGCATAAATATCAATATACTCCATCTCTTCCACCCTCCAGGATATGGGGTGACTCAGTCCGTAGCGTCCCAGCCACGTAATCTCTAGTTCCCAGGTTCGAGTCCCAGCTGGTTCATCGTTGAGATTTACCTCCGCAAAACTCCCCTCCCTGCTCACAGTTAGTAGGGGATACCGATGGGCTTGGATAGGCGGTAGTCTTTCGGATTGGACTTTAGGCACTGGCTCTGTGTGCGGGAGAGCTATATCATGTGAATGTTAAAGAACCCACTGGATGGCCATGACGGGAGATTACTATTGATGTGAACCCCCCTTTTCGTATGAGGGAGGTCCAACATCAGTGTTTGACTCCTTCCTCCTGATTTGGCCGTGCTGCGATGTGCTGACTATCGAGAAGGGGACCTTTCCGCAATAACCCATAAACGTCACTCAATCTTGAGAAACGGAGAGGAGTCAGATTTTACAATTTATACACAATTTATTTACTATAACATTAATAAACTAATCTCCAGTACCATGGATTCCCTTCGTCGGGATACAGCTGCTCTTACTCGACGTCCAGGCGATGTCTGCCTTTACAAAGAGACGCCAAGAAATCGTTTTGGCAAAGTCTGTTCATTGGGTTTGAGCTACCAGCTCTAAAGTCATATTACGTGGGTTGTTTTTCAGCGCACGGTGGCGGTAGCAGACAGATAATAACACTTTGGGATGGAAAAACCAGATCTATAAATGAGGGTGTCCCTACCTGTCGGATGTAGACGCTGCAGGAGCCTTTGATGCGAAGCCCGGCACTGTCGATCGGAAGCCCATCGCCTACGTTCGGTCAGACAAAGCAAGTTGAACAGTTCGATCGCTGCAAACTGGGTGACTACTCTTTACTACCAGTCACTCGAGAACTCACTACGACGAGCCGATTCCCGGCCAAAAAGAAGACGTCTTAACAGGACCAGAAACATGAGGAGAAGAAGGCTCTTTCCTCCCGCAGTTCAAGCTTCCCGCCTCTCCCCACCGCGACCTCTAGCAGTGGTCAGCGTGGAAGGCTGACGCGGGCGCTTGCTATTGGACATCGGATGCTTGGGACGAACATCGCTCCACCTACTCGGCACCTTTGATGGCGAGCCCGAACTCTGGGTCCGGAAATTCTTACTCCTGGGGCGATGGTAGTCACTGGTGTTATCTGGTTTAATGGGCAAGTTCGTGGAAACCGAGATGACTAACCAAGGTCTTTGTTCTTACTTTGAGAAAACACGTCCAAGGACCTTTTAGCCCAAGTCGTGTCCGCAGGATCAATTCCTGTGGGCACGACACACCTATCCCCCTTTAGGGAGAGAGGAGGACAGGCGGGGCAGGGAAAAGGTCACTGACTGAGCTGAAGATGGTAATATATACATTGGAAGTATTGAAGATGATCTCCTGGGTCACGATCATGGAATGGTCTGGAATTTTCACGATCTGGAATTTTCCTTTTTTTTTTCATGAGTCCGGTTGTCATATGTGTCACCAAAAGTCCAAAAGGTCACACAGTCCACATGATCACCAAAAAGTTCAGCGATTCACAGTTCTGGTCCGCATGGACCGCTCTGGTGGGCGTCGGTTTGCAGGAGGCTCCACGGCACATGAAACAGAGAAAAACAGGGAAAAGGGTCACCAATCTGGTTTTCCACATGTATTCAGTTTACAAACACACAGTCTGTCTTCGTGCTTACCGCCACGTGACTCACTGTTACATAGTACTTCAAAAGCTTAGGGCACAAATTACACTCCTAATTGAATTACACTGATTACATTCCGCTTAATCCTTCTATAATCAATTTACTCGTCACAGAAACTTAAGTCACAACTCAATTAATTCTTAACTCACATCTAACTGTTACTCCTATAATGACAAAATCATCCAACTGTTACTCTTACAATAACCAAAATCATCTAGCTGTTACTCCTATAATCACAAAATCATCCAACTGTTACTCTTACAATGACCAACTATAATTATTTCTCGACAGATTCATTAAATAGCAACAAGATCACTTTTCGGTCATTCCATAATTGATACTCAAGACACTTCTCAAAAAAAACTCAAATCTCTATTAGCAAACTCATTTTTTTTTCCACGTTACTTTGACAATGATCATCTAAAATTATTTCTCCATTTCCAAAGCTGTACTATTCCAGTGAAGGGCTTTGCACTAGGTCTACAATGTTTCTAATAGCTGCCTTGTTTCTTCCGGCCGATTGATTGACTGAACGTGTGTGTGTGGGGGGGGTTGTGAGACGCCGGTACGTCGATGTCATCGCTCTCGTAGCATCTCCCAGGCCCTGGGAGGATAAGACGAACGCCATGGCATGACGTCACCTCCCGGCACACTTCCTTCGTCGACTCACGGGGGGGGGGGGGGGTGCGTAGAACCTGCAGTCCCGACAGAGTCTGCCCAAAACGTCACCATCCGCGCTTGCGGCCGGCTCGGCCACCGCGTACGGGAGAAATTCTCTCGATTTCTCGCGTGAGCGTTCTATGACTCAGATTCAATTCCTTCCCTGCGGTTGATAGCCGGGGGGGGGGGGAGGTGAGTGAGTGAGTGCGCTAGTGTACTGACGAAGACTGTTGAGCAGTGACGGACCAGGGGAGGGGATTTCTGCTGTCCTAGGGCGATGCATCGTGAAGGCGTCCCTTCACGACGACATTAGCCCATGAGGCGGGGCTCACTTCCTCGGGTTCGTCATGTATCCCAGCATTCCGTGATTTCAAGCGTCGTCTGCTGCGGGGCAGCCGCTGAGGCAAAGGCGGAGGGGGTGCTGATCCACCGGATGTGTTGAGGTTATAGCAAGCCACAGTGTGCGGGGGCGTGTCAGCAGCAGTGGCTGGGGCTGGCGCGACTCTTCCGTCTGGCGCACGTGGTCGAAGGTCGGACCTGTGTGGCTGACTGGCGTGGTTAGCATGTGGCGGCGGCTGGAAGCTCGCTGTGATTTTAGGGCGCGCGCTCGCGCCTGGCGCCGGGCGGCCTGCAACGTGATTCCGTGTGACTCGGGGGTTCGATTCCCAGTCGTCGTCCTCAGATTCCGTCTCAATGATGGGTCGTGATGGGGGCGTCGGGGGTTTTGGTGTGGGGTCTTCTGGGATGGAGGGCTCACCTATCAGGTACGGCGTCGCTTCCGCAGTTTGGTGAGGCGATCGACATGCACTGTCTCCACTTTGTGAGGGTTGGCGACTAAGGCAATTTTATAATTCACTTCGGTGAGGCGTTGCAGCACTCGCCATGGCCCGGTGGACATTTTCGACAACTTCCTGGTATTCCTGTGAGGGACCCGTGGGCTATATAAAAACACTAGGTCACCAGGCCGAATACCTTTATCCACAGCCATTTTTTTCCTCTGCTCCTCCTGACTCGTAGCTGCTGTTTCAAGATTCGCCTTCACCAGCTCATACGCTTCATTCAATTTGTTGGCTAACTGTTCGCCATAGCTTTCAGTGTTGGCGTAGGTTGGGGGCTCCTTCGTCTGCCACATTTGGTAAGGTAGGGCCACGTCTCGGCCATATAGTAGAAAATAGGGGGTCTCATGGGTGGAACTGTTGGTGGCACTCCGATAAGCCATCAAAACAAATGGCAGATGCTCATTCCACACATCATTTTTGTCGGCCACCAGATGAGATAAAACGGATGCTATGGACTGGTTGAATTTCTCCATGAGGCCGTTGGAGCTCAGGTGATAGAAACTAGTGTTTTGTTTGGTAATGCCTAATCGGTTAAACACCTCGGTCATCACGCGACTAGTAAAGTTGCGCCAATTATCACTGATGACAGTAGCGGGAATTCCATGTTTGGGAATAAAATCTTCTACAAACGCTCTAGCAATCGACTCTGCTGACTGATCGGCCAGCGCGTAGACCTCTGGCCATTTGGTGAAGTAGTCCATAATGACTAAGATGTACTTATTTCCTCGCTGAGTGATGGGGAGAGGGCCTAAAATATCCATGCCTATGCGCTGAAAGGGGCGGCTTGTGAGTGGGGCTCGAACTAGGTTTCCCTTCTTCTTCTCGACGTAGCCTCTCCGTTGCAGACAAGATGTACAGGTCTGGACGTAATTGCGAATATCGGCGTACATGCCGGGCCAGTAGTACTCAGACCTTACCCTTTGCAAGGTTTTGTACTCTCCCAAGTGGCCTGAGCAGGGGTTGTCGTGGCACAATTCTAATATCTGCCCTCGCAGACTGACGGGGATCGCTAACTGCTCCGTTGCTTCCATGCGGGGGCTATGGCTAGTCGGGGGGGCCAAATGATATAGGATACCTTCCTTCAAGTAAAAGGGTTCGGCGGCACTGGCGGGTGAATCGTGGGTCCTACTCTCTAAAATTTCAATGGTGTTCCTAAAGGTGGGGTCCTCCAGCTGTAAGTCTCTCAGACGGGCTAAATCGCCAAAGGGGCTCTGGGAAGGGGGATTTCTCTCGACTGCCTGTATGTGACGGGACAGGGTATCGGCGGGGATATTGTGTTTCCCAGCCGATAAATGATGTCAAAATCGTAGTCCTGCAGCGTCAGATTCCACTTGGCCAGTCTACTGGAGGGGTCCTTGAGCTTCAGCAAATACGTGAGGGGGGCATGGTCGGACACAACCGTAAATCACCACCCATACAGGTACTGCTTGAAATGGGTAATGGCGAAACGGATTGCAAGGGCCTCCTTCTCAATTGTCGAGTAGTGTGTTTCTGGGGGTTTCAATTTCCGACTGGCGTAAGCTACCGGATGACAGAAACCGTCGTCCGTCTCCTGCTCGAGTACGCCGGCTACCGCAATATCCGACGCATCGGTCGACAGGAAAAACTTCCGTCCAAAGTCGGGGTACAGGAGAAGGGGCTCGGTCATTAATTTCCTCTTCAGTACTTCGAATGCTTCCTCCGCTTCTGAAGACCATCTAAAAGGGGTGTCCTTCTTCACTAAATGGACCACGGGGGCTGTAAGATCGGCGTAGCGATCGATAAAGCGCCGGTAATAGCCGGTTAGGCCAAGGAAGGCTCGAACGTTCCGGACACTATGGGGGCGAGGAAATTCTTAAATGGCCTGGACGTTCCGCAGGTCCGGCTGGACCCCTTCTGCGGAAATCAAATGTCCCAAGTACGTGAGGGATTCCTTCATGAACTGGCACTTCGCTGGCTTCAACTTTAAATGGTAGGCCCTGAGGCGGTCAAATACCCTCTGCAACCGTTCTGTGTGTTGTTCAAATGTCTGGGAGGCCACCATTATGCCGCCGAGGTAGACGAGAACTTGCTCTTGTCGCATTCCCATTAATACGTGGTCCAATAAATGTTGGAAAGTAGCGGGACTGTTCTTCAGTCCAAATGGTAAGTAGTTAAATTCAAATAACCCTTTCCTGCTGATGAACACAGTCTTCTCCACGTCACGTGGGTGAACGGGAACTTGCCAATAACCGGATACCATATCCAGAGAGCTAAAATATTTGGTGTGAGCTAATTGGTCGATAATTTCGTCTATGGGGGGGAGAGGGTACGAATCTGGGACTGTTTTCGCATTTAGTGCCCTGTAGTCGACGCAGAATCGGTATGTGGAGTCTTTTTTCTTCACTAAGACGATGGAGGATGCAAAAGGAGAGGCGCTTTCTCTTATTATTCCTTGCTCTAACAACTCATCCACTTGTCGGTCTAATTCGCCCTGCAGCGCGAATGGCACCCTGTATGCCCGCTGCCTCACGGGGTGGTCGTCTGTGAGGTGGATTTTCATGGTACACGGCGTCTGTGCCGGTCAATTCGCTGACATCTCTCGCAAAAACGTCTCTATTTTTCATCAACAATTTTTCCAGTTTACTCTTCTCTCGAGGCCCAAGATGGTCCAACTGGAAATCCTCCAATGATAGGGGCGATTTTTTTGTCTTCCGGGGGGTGCTAGGGGGTTCTATTTGTTCGGCGTCGAGGGCTTCCAACGTGGCGATGCGCATGCGTTGGACCAGACAGGAACCGTGGAATTCAGCCAGACAGGAACCGTGGAGGTATTGGCGACCCGGATGTTGAGTCGGCCGCTACCGTTCACGCGGTTCACTGAGCTGGCCACGCGTACGGAACTGGTTTTCAGCTGCTCATGTGGCTGAGCTAAGATCGTGCATCCTCGGAGCTGGGGGGCAGAACATTCGACAAGGGCTATGTGCTCGGCTCGGGGAGGGACGCAGAGCTTCTGCACGATGCGCCCAATGTATGTGGGTGTAGGGGAGGGGGGTGAAGGTTGCTCCTGGGCAGGGTAAGTGGGCAGCGTGAGGGGGGTGCTTCTGTGTTTCAATTCCTCGTCCTTCTTCCTTTGCAGTGTGCCTGAATGACAATCTATGATGAATCGGTGCTTCTTGAGGATATCGTGTCCCATTATCATGTCGTACTGTGGAGTGTCTATGTCAAGGGCTACTATGGGGTGCTCAAAACTAATCCCGTCAAATGTGAGGGTCACCATGTATCTGCCTATCACTGGAAGGGGGTGGCCATCTACAGTTTTCAAATTATGTTGGGGGGGGACCGTTTTGTGCAGGATTCGGCTTCTCAAGCGCTGAAAACACTGGCTATTCATGACGGACACAGTGGCGCCGGTATCGACGAGGGCCGACACCTCCGTGTCCTCCATGCGGCCAGACACAATGGGTGAATTTTCATCACTGCATAGTATGGCACACGGGGCAATGCGGACGGCTGACGCTTTGAGGGGACTCTGGGAAGTGCATCCGGGGCTTCCCTCCCGTTCTTGTTTAAAAGAGCTGTATGGTGGTTGGCTTGCCGTAACTCTTCTCTACCCTGATCTCGAGTTTGCTGAGGGGGGGTAAAAGGGAATCCATTCTCTCTCGTCCAGCGGGTCCTCCGTGGAGTTGCTTGGTCTCGATTTTGCTGCCTGTTTTGCCCTGTTTGGTATCGCGGGTCGCGTGGGCGTAGGGTCGGGGGCGCCGCACACTGACGGGCGTAATGGTCCACTCCCCCGCACGCAAAGCATGTGATGCCCCGGCGATCCGCCCAGGGGTGCTGCTGTCGCTGGGGCTGACTGGTATGGCTCCTCTCTCACTGTCCCTCAATCTGGTGGAGGCGCTCTCCCAAACGTACTAGATCTGCCTGGATCTGGCACAGCGGAAAGGCTGCCAACAGATATTGTAGCTGGGGCAGAGGGTTCGACTCTGTGTTTCTAGCAGGGGTTTCCTCGTCAAGTGCTCGTATGGCTGGCAGTCGTCCGGAGGCACGCTCATTGCTCTCTTCCAGCATAGCTTTCGCTAAAGCCTCTTCAAAAATACGGGGGTTATGAGACAGTAAGAACTGCTTGAGCCGCGGGGCCAGGCCCGCCAAAAACTGGGCAAGGCGCATCTGATCGCCCATTCCCTGATCCTCGCTGTCCGTGTTTCTCCCTGCTGTTCCTAAAAACTGATAGGCCCGGGTCCTAATGCGGGCAGCATATTCCCGGACACTCTCGTTCGCCGCTTGCTGACAGCTTGTGAATTCGTGCAGGTGGGTGGCTAATGGCGCCTCACTATCGAACCTTTCCAACACCGCTCTTTTGAAAATGGCAAAATCCTCTAAGTTCCTTAATTCCGGGGATTGGTTAACGAATTCCACAGCGGCTCCTCGCAGCTTCGAGCGAGCAATGATTGCCATCTCGCTCGGCTGCCATCGTGCGATCCTCCTTACTCCCTCTATTTGTTCGAAAAACGCTGCGGCAGTGCGACTACTATCTCCTTCGTATGGGTTAACTAAATTTACGAACCCCGCCAGGAAAGGTCCCGTCATTGGGGACGGCTCCTGGGTGGGTGGCGCACTCGCGTCCTGACTCTCCATTGCTTCGGGGGTTTCCTCACTACGCAAATAGTGTGCTGCGTGTTGTGCTGTGTGTTGGGTTTTTTTGGTGCCTCCTAAGTACAATGGAGGCGCACACCAAAATACAACTTAACAGTAAGATACAAAATCACTCCTATCTAAAATCTCATGATATAGTAGTCCCTAGTCGAAATCTCTAGTACTTCCTTCATACACTCTACACCTGGGCCTAGCTATAGTCTTATACTTATCTTAGAACTAAACATTCAATCCAAATTACTTTACTATATTTCAACATGACACTTGTTTCAACAGATGATCCTGAAATTCCTCACTCAGAATATAATATACAATTCTCGCTAAGATCACAATATTAAATCACAGTTTAGATCACTAAAATCACAATATTTCACTCTTATCTTTAACATTCTTGATTTTCTTAACATTCTGCTACTGCCACATTTTAACACAATGAGGTATGCTCTCTATCTATATGCTCTTATTTCTAACCGCAATAACCCTGAGGTTCGAACATCCTGGGTCACGGAAACCAATTTGATGTGAACCCCCCTTTCGTATGAGGGAGGTCCGACATCAGTGTTTGACTCCTTCCTCCTGATTTGGCCGTGCTGCGATGTGCTGACTATCGAGAAGGGGACCTTCTCCGCAATAACCCATAAACGTCACTCAATCTTGAGAAACGGAGAGGAGTCAGATTTTACAATTTATACACAATTTATTTACTATAACATTAATAAACTAATCTCCAGTACCATGGATTCCCTTCGTCGGGATACAGCTGCTCTTACTCGACGTCCAGGCGATGTCCGCCTTTACAAAGAGACGCCAAGAAATCGTTTTGGCAAAGTCTGTTCATTGGGTTTGAGCTACCAGCTCTAAAGTCATATTACGTGGGTTGTTTTTCAGCGCACGGTGGCGGTAGCAGACAGATAATAACACTTTGGGATGGAAAAACCAGATCAATAAATGAGGGTGTCCCTACCTGTCGGATGTAGACGCTGCAGGAGCCTTTGATGCGAAGCCCGGCACTGTCGATCGGAAGCCCATCGCCTACGTTCGGTCAGACAAAGCAAGTTGAACAGTTCGACCGCTGCAAACTGGGTGACTACTCTTTACTACCAGTCACTCGAGAACTCACTACGACGAGCCGATTCCCGGCCAAAAAGAAGACGTCTTAACAGGACCAGAAACATGAGGAGAAGAAGGCTCTTTCCTCCCGCAGTTCAAGCTTCCCGCCTCTCCCCACCGCGACCTCTAGCGGTGGTCAGCGTGGAAGGCTGACGCGGGCGCTTGCTATTGGACGTCGGACGCTTGGGACGAACATCGCTCCACCTACTCGGCACCTTTGATGGCGAGCCCGAACTCTGGGTCCGGAAATTCTTACTTCTGGGGCGATGGTAGTCACTGGTGTTATCTGGTTTAACGGGCAAGTTCGTGGAAACCGAGATGACTAACCAAGGTCTTTGTTCTTACTTTGAGAAAACACGTCCAAGGACCTTTTAACCCAAGTCGTGTCCGCAGGATCAATTCCTGTGGGCACGATACTATCTGTCTCCCAACAGCTGTTCCAATGGGTCCCTCCCCAACCGTCTCTAAACCTTCAGGGTCATTTGTGGCCCACCATTAAATTTGAAATAATGAATGCAACAAAGTAATTTCTTTCTGATTTCGTGTGATAATCTCATTTTTCAGTTTGCTGGGTAAAGAGCGCGAACGTCCGTAGATATTGAAGTCGTTTTAATTAAGCACGAGCGGAACACGAGATTCTTTGTTGAAATGAGCACTTGAAAAACTAAATTCGTACCGGAAGTTAAAATCACTAACTTAATTTGAAAAATGTGCAAAAGCTAATAAAAGTATTTGCAAATAATTAGTTAATGTTTTAATATTACTAATAACTAGAACTAGCAAATAATTAGTTAATGTTTTAAATACTATGTTAAGTAATAAATAATTTTGTTTAATAAAAGTATTTTTGTACCTTTACATTTTTTATGCATCTCAGGTCACAGTTAATTTTCTTTTGATATAAAGTTACATATGCTTGGAAATTGTATCCGAGGAACTCTGGTGGGTACGAAGTGATTTGAAAAGGTCGATTATCTGAGTGAGGGAATTCCGTCTTTTGGTTTAGAAACTTCACATGGGGAGGATTATGGGTGCCTCGAACTATGTCCATTTCGTTTCTCCCATAAAAGAGAGGGAGAAAATTTAAACCGGAGGTGGGGGACGAGTTGGGTTGAAGAAGAAGCCTGAAGGCTTAGAGAAGGTTGGGGAGGGGACCCATTAGAACAGCTGTTGGGAGACAGATGGTAGTCTCCCGTCATGGCCATCCAGTGGGTTCTTTAACGTGCATAGGGTATGTCTCTCCCACACACAGAGCTACTGCTTAAAGTCCCATCCGATGGACTGCCGCCTATCCAAGCCCATCGGTGTCCCCAACTGACTGTGGGTAGGGCGAGGAGTTTTAAGGAGGTAAAATCAACCTGGGACTCGAACATGAGAACTACAGATTACGTGGCTGGGGCGCTACCGACTGAGCCACCTCACCTCCCGGAGGGGGGAGGAGATGGAGTATAATGATATTTTTGCCAAATGGAAGCTTGCAGTATGGGGAGGGCCATGTACTCTATGTTTGAGAAAGTTTCACACCCGAAGAACTGAGGATAAATCTGCTATAGATTTATACAGGTGGAAGCTAGAACGATAAGACATTATTCTATGCCAGTGCTACGGTGTATGGTTAGAGTAACTCGCCATTCGATTAAATATAGTTTTTAAAACTTTGGTTTTAGTAAGTGAGCGAAGTTAAATGAGAATAAAAAGATCTCTGTCCAGGACACCAACTTTGTGATCCGGTGAAGCAAAATTCTGTCCCAATTTTTTTCTCTTTTGTTCCGACTACTGGAGTTAAAAATCTCTGGTTTGTAAAGGATTTAGCGTCGTGAACCTGTTGCATTTGTTCAAATACAGCTCATTAATATAATTCAGAAATATTTTTCCTGCATATTTGCACTTTTCAGAAACGGATTTTACGGCACTTCAGAATACGATATTGATTTTATATGTGATATTATTTCCGAGTACAAGCATGTGTTAGTTGCTCACTTGCAACAATATCTGTTCTTGTAATATTGGCATGTGATGTTTAGTAATGTTCGTATTGCAATTTGTAAGGAGCAGCGGCCATTCAGGTGAATTACAGTAAAATGTATATTTTATTGTAGAAGAATAAAGTTTTTGAACGTCAAAAGTATTATCACTGATTTTTGTAGAAACCCATAAGAGTGGCATGAGCATTGGTAGGCAAAAGTTAAGATCGAATAGGTTATTTGTTCGCAAAGTTCTATATATACTACAGACCATTGTGCCAACAGTGCCATAAGCCGCAGTGAGTGCATCTACTTAAGCAAATAGGATCCCTGTAGTGTACACTGCGTGGTCAAATTATTATTATATATATATATACCTAATACTTCATCATATGTATCGTTGTAGCAAATATTTCAATTCTCTCTGCATAGTACTCGTTGAAATGAGTTTGGAAGTACCGCTAGCGATAATCTCTCTCATCTGATGAACTGTAGCAGCTGTTTTGCCATAGAGTTCGTGCCAATAAATTCCTGTCCCTGTCTCTGAGAGCCATTTTTTCACTTGCATTTGCCAAGATTGGCAGGCGTTTTTGAGACCATTGCCATTCTCCATACACATTGAATTCTGTATCGTGATTTTCCACTCCGTTCCATCACCTCTGTAACAGATGCTCCTACCCATCGCACTCCAATGAGGAGTCTCCTTACGAAGCCAGTCAGATCAGTCTCTTTACCCATGTCGCACATGACTTTGTTCTTCATTATGCGTTTACGGCTTTTATAGGACTTCATAGTGACGCAGAATACTTAAGTCAGTAAGAAATTCTCCGCACATTAGCATGTTTCATGGCATTTCATACACGATAATATATAATTGCCAGGCAGCATACACTGAGATGCCAGGATGTTATTCGGGTGTTCAAGCCAGGATTTCCAAGAAAGAAACTTAAGCTGAATATGTTTATTGTGGGGGTTATTTTAAACCTCGCCCTTAATGACTTACAAACGTTTCATAATTAAAACATTTTCTACGAAATAATTGGAGAAAACTGTAATGTTTTGAAGACATAATACAAAAAGAATAGAGGAACTAGGTTCAGTATCTGACGTACTCAAGAAAAGTAACATTTACATTATACGTTATAAAATGGGAGTACCACTAAAATCGGGGGGGGGGGGGGCGGTGATTCAAAGTTATTGTTCTCTATTGGGATCACACAGTATAATTTATTTGTAATCTTTTCTAGAGGTTCTTCGCCTCTCTCTATTCGCTTATCTCTCGGCTTAGATGATGAGAAAGAAAACCACAAGAGTACTTGTGGAGTACTACAAGAGCGGCTTATGGCAATAAGAGTAACAGGCACCTGATTCAGCTTTTCTGTGATTTAGATTATGCTGATGATTTAGTCCTTTTGGCAAATGATGTCGATGAGATGAATTCTTTCATTTGAGCTGGTGATGAAATTGGCAGTAGAGTAGCTTTGGTAATAAACAGAGAGAAAATAAAGTAATGAAAATTGGTCAAACAGGCTGTGGTTCAGTTAATATGAATAGTGTTCCACTCTTGATCAGGTGTCTCAGTTTAATTATCTTGGGAGCTATGTAACAGATACTGGTGACAGGGGCGTAGCCATGGGGGGATGGGGGGGACGCTCCCCCCCCAAAAAAAATAACTCGGAGTTTGCAAAATTCGAAGCGACGTCGTAAAATCTAGGTGAGTTGTCAAAATTTGAAATTTTTTTGAAAAATTAAGGGGAATTGTTAAAATCTAAGCAACTTGGCAAATCTAAAGCAGTTTGGAAAATGGAGAGACGGCAAAATTTAGAGCAGTTGGCAAAATTCGAAGCCACTTAGTAAAATACAGGTGAGTTGACAAAATTCGGAGTGACTTGGTAAAATCTTGGAGAGTTGGCAAAATCTTGGGGAGTTGGCAAAATTCGGAGTGACTTGGTAAAATCTTGGGGAGTTGACAAATTTCGGAGTGACTTGACAAAATCGTGGGGAGTTGGCAAAATTCAGGTGAGATGAAAAAATTAGGATTTTTTTGTGTAAAATTATGGCGAGTTGGCAAAATCGAGGCAAGTTCGCAATATCTAGGAGAGTTGGCAAATCTTGGGGGAGTTGGCAAAATTCAGAGTAGCTTTGGAAAAATCAGGTGTGATGTAAAATTGGGATTTTTTTTTTCTGTAAAATTGTGGCGAAATGGTAAAATCGAGGAAATTTGGCAAAATCTAGGGCAGTTGGCAAAATTCAAATCCACTTGGTAAAATACGGTCGATATGTGAAAATTGGGATTTATTTTGTGAAATTAAGGAGAGTTGACAAAATCGAGAAAACTTGGCAAAATCTAGGGAAGTTGGCAAAATTTAGGGAAGTTGGCAAAACTGGAAACCACTTGGTACAGGTGAGTTGTAAAAATTGGAATTGGTTTTGTGAAATTAAGGAGAGTTGGAAAAACCAAGAACTCTTCGCAAAATCTAGGGGAGTTGGCAAAATTCGAAATTTTGATTTCTCCCCCCTATAACCATAGTCCTTCGCTACGCCCCTGGTTATGATCACACTAGAAATCAGCTATTATGTACTGTATTTGCCAATCTTAACATTAGAATATATTGATCACCAAATGACATTTCAAGAGTGTAGCTCTGATTCATCTCTGATCTGCAATTGGACTTAAAATACAGGTATCGTTCCCTGGATCTTTTGAAAGATTAAAATCAGAATCCCAAATTCATGGTCAGGCAAAATGGATCCTCTCCAATTTTTCACAATGGGCAACTGCCTACCTTGTCCACTTCCTTTGCACATCACTGTTTGCCCACTATGCATTCATTCACTTCATAAAAATTTGAAAATTTCAGAGGATGGGAAAACCAGTAGTTATATAATCAACTATTGATTTATGTCAGAGTTGCATTCTTCAAAAATGGCAGCGTCGAAATTAATAAAAAGAACACTAATTGGCGAATATTGAAATAAGCTTACGGAAACTTCTAAAACGTATATTTTTAAATAAATCAATAGTAAATACACGGATCACCTGTTGACATAGAATTCAAGAAATGCAGTGAAATATCAGCATAACGAAATCGAACGGGTGAACAAAATATATTCGTAATACGGAAATGCAATAGTAAAATGCTATGATAGTTTTCTTACCACAAAATAATCATTACGAATCATTTTCACCGTGTATTAAAGTTTATTTCTTATAAAAGTCGTTAATATTTTTAAATGTTGTTGCAAGCATCTCTTCGCAAATTCTTAAAATCTTTAAAGTGCAGGAAGAATAAATAGGTTCCCAGAGTCAAATGTAATCTCATATCCATTGGGAATTATAGTTCTCAAGATAGCATGCTCTAAGAGCTTATTTTGTTTCTCATAGAAATTGCCCAAATGGGCAATTTCTATGGGAAATGGCCCAAATGGCAATTTCTATTTCCCATAGAAATTGCCAAAATGTGCAATTTCTATGGGAAACAAAAAATCATATTAATAATTAATAATTAATATGAACCTGGTGATTTATATATTCAATAAATTTGGAAAAAATGAGAAAAGAAACAAATTGCACTGCTGCCTCAGCCATTACTGTGAATTTTTTTGCACGGAAGTAATTTTGTTGTTTTCTTCCTTTTAAATGTTCCCAAACTAAACTTTCATGGAGATTGTTCTTCCGAATCTGATTTATAAATAATATATAATAATAATACTAAAGTGTAATGCAAATCAGATTAATGGGCCTAATTAAAATTAATCTCTAGGGCAATGGTTCTCAGCCTTTTATGCTTCATGTATCTCCTGGAAATGTGTATGTAGCTGGCGTACCTCTTATATAGATAGATAGATAGATAGATAGATACAACTATAGTTATAGTATAATAATGCCAACTTAGCGACCTTTGAGCATAATTTTACCGCGTACCCCACGTTGAGAACACCTGCTCGGATGTCAAAGGATTTACCACATCTAACCATCAAAATTAACTGTACCCAATAGACAATAGTACACGATGCATTGATTCTGAAGAAACTTCCTGCAGTACTTTACAAGAAAAAATATCGAACTATATAATTATCAGGTTTCAAAGAAATCTGTTTATATTTCATTAAGTAGAATCAAATGCTAGTTATTTGCCATTAGTTATTTCAGAATAGTGTTCAAACCCAATGAAATAACTCCCTTTTTTTCCATATAATTTTAAAAAGTACTGTTGAAATTAATATACTTTCTGCTTTTCTGTAATATTTTATTTTCTTGAAATTCAGAATTAAAAGTTCTTTGTTTTGGTATATGACATATCTATTTTAATCAATTAGTTCTTTCAATACAATATTTTAAAATTATTCTTTAATTCTGCTGGAAGCAGTTCAAAATTAACCCAGCAACTAGAATGAATTCTGCTCTATAAAGCCCGCATGTTTAAAGGTTAAATGATGCCGCAACAGTGAGACACAATGTCAGGAATTTCTTTCCATTTCATTAAAAAATTGCTAAGATTTCGCGCCATATTGGCTGCAAATAACGAGACTAAACTAATTAACCAACTTGACTGAAACAATGATGATAACGAAGTAATATAACAATAACTTAAATTTAACTAATGAAAAGAGTGCATTAGAAGTGCTTTCAAATTACTTTCCGCTGACGGAATCGTTACCTGTAATGAAATAGAAACAGAATTGCCTAGATCTATGGGGCGGGGGTGGCTCAGTAGGTAGCGCGCCAGGCTCGTGATTGCAATTCCCATGTTCGAGTCCCAACTGGGTCAGCGTTGAGACTTCTCTCCGCAAAACTCCCCGCCCTGTCCACGGTCAGCAGGGGACATCGATGGCTTGGAAAGGCCGCTCGTCCGTTGGATGGGACGTTATACCGTAGCCTCGTGTGCGGGAGAACCATACCCTGCCCAAGCTGGATGGGCTTGACCAGAGGTTACCATCTGTCTCCCAACACCTGTTCCAGTGGGACCCCCTCCTAACCTTCTCTGAGCCTTCGGGGTCCTTGTGACCAGGCCATTTAGTCCATGGTGTGAAAAAAAGTGCCGCTTAGAGGTAAAACAACCCAACCCAGCATAGATCTATAAATTCGGAAATACACTTTTATGCTAGAAAATTGTGCCAACACCGTTTCAAAGCACGCACGTGGTGAGAATATCGATAATACGCAGTGAGATCGGCAAAAAATGCTTTCCTGCGATGTACAATAGCACGTGATTCATAGATTCTGACTTGTTAGATACATAATCAATTCACACAGTTTTAAATCATTGCAGCTCTCCCAGATGCTAAAATATACATTATACATATCGTTTAAGAATTTTCATTTTACAAATTTCCTTATACTGACCATATTTTTGGAATCGGGAAAATTTTTATTTCGTTGAACTGCTTTTATCGTAGATTAATATTCGTTTGAATCCTTACTTGTGAGTAAGTCTACATAATGCCATATAAACCGATTTATTTGATTATTTTATAGTTCGCTATTTTTTATACAGTACTCCCAGATGTTTCTTCAGAATTATTATATTGTGTACTGTCATTCACAAGTAGTCTAACAAATATTAATCTGCCTATTCTAAGATAGCCATGAATACAATTATTTCTCTTATTTTCGTTATACCGGTATTCGTTAAAGCAAAATATTTTTTCATAGGTATAAATAGTAAATTGGTTAGTATTGGAAAAACTTTCGTTATACTGACATTTCCTTATCCTGTGGTTCGTTATATCAAAGAGTAGCCATACGTTCATGGATAAAAATGCGTATCGTCGATGTGTATGACTCGAACCCATGTCTCCCAGTTACATGCTAGCTGTTTGAACCACTAAACTACCACCAGCGCCGTCATTTAACCACTAATGGTGACGTTTGACTCTTCCTTACATTGTCCCTCGTGGCGACATCTATGACCGAGAAAGCCAACTTTCCAATATTGCTCAGATGAAATTCACTGACACTAAAGCATTATTAACGTAAGAATCAGTGAATACTAAATACACGGTTAACTGTTGATATAGAATAGTTGACACAGGGAGTATGTGTATATAATATTGACTGTTATTGCATTAACAACACTTTATTGTCAGTAACTTCCATACTGAGCAATATTGGGAAGTTGCTTTTCCCGATCATCGATGGCGCATGAGCAACAAGGCGGGAATATTTGAAAGTCAAAATTAGTGGATAAATGACAGGGCTATTGATAGTTTAGTGGTTAGCATTTCTGGTATGTAACTGGGAATTGCGAGTTTGCATCCCACCCATGAGGTGAAAACAGTTTTGCCACAAAAGTATCTTTATGAAATTTGCAAATAACCAGCTCACAACTTAATCAAAAACGCCTGTTATACGAAAGAAATATCAGATCTCTATATCTAAATATATATTTTCGTCTAAAAATTAATGTCATTGGAGAAAAGGGACACAGATGGGCGTCGTCCATCGAATGGGAATGAAAGCTTCTGCACCATGCACAAGAGAGCCGTATCTTGCGCACGTTAATAAACATGCTGGATGGCCTTGATGGGAGACTTCCATCTGTCTCTTAATACTTGTCTAGTGTGTACCCTTCCCTCAACTTTCTATGAGTCGTTTACAGAAATGATAATAGCAAATGCTTTAAGCAGAAATTCCTTATCTCTTTAAATGCAAACTAATAAAAACACGAAAATCTTTATGTGAAGCTTTTCTTCCATTTACGTCCGATGAGTTTTAACCATTTATGGAAGGGAAGTGGACCACTCTGAGTTTCCAGCAATTTAGGTAGCCCCCTAGGCCCAAACGTTTCGACATCATTTTTTAGATTTTGCTAAGTAATCTAAGTATCGAATTCTATGGCTTCTTATCTTTTACGTGAAATTCATCTCCCCTTATGGTTTTTTCATCGGGGAGGAATAAAGATCGGATTCAACACTAATTCAGCCGATACGATACCTAAAGTTACAATGAAAGGAAGCTTTATGTCGAATTCGGCTATCTTAGCTCTTATTGTTTAAAAAGACTTATTCCAAGATGATTTTTGGGAGAGATTTTTTTTTTGCAGGAGGAAAGGAAATATATTTTTGGGAAAAATTATTACATTGGTTTAGCTGATGATAAAAGGAAGCTGTATACTTTGGGTTTCGTTGTTTGTCATGGCACGTCCTTTTGGCTCAGTCGGTAGCGAGCCTGGCTCGTAATCTGTAGTTCCCAGGTTCGAGTCCCAGCTGGGTCAGCGTTGAGATTTATCTCCGCAAAATTGCCCGCCCTGCCCACGGTCAGTAGGGGACACCGATGGGTTTGGAAAGGCCGCCGTCAGTCGGATGGGACGTTAAGCCGTGGCCCCGTGTGCGGGAGAGCCATACCCTGTGCACGTTAAAGAACACCCTGGATAGCCTTGACGGGAGACTACCATCTGTCTCCCAACAGCTGTTCCAGTGGGTCCCCTCCCCAACCTTCTCTGAGCCTTCGGGGTCCATGTGACCTGGCCATTTAGCCCATGGTGTGCACAAAAGTGCCGCTCAGAGGTAAAACAACCCAACAACCCACGTCCTTTGCACACAAAGGGCTAAATGGCGATGTCTCATGTACACCAAGGGCTTAAAGAAGGATGGGGAACTTCCTTAAAGTCCCACTGAACAGATGTTAAGAGGTAGATGGAAGAATCCCATCAAGACTATTCAGTATATTCTTTAAGTTGCTTAGGATACGACTCTATTGCACACGAAATCACGGCTTAATATCCCAATCTGAGAACGACAGAGTTTCTAAGCCTATCAATGTCTTCTCCCTCACTGAGGCCAAGGAGATGCAAAGAGGAGAGAAATCTTAGAGCTAGATAGAAAACTTGGGGTTCGAATCTGGAAACTGGCGCCCTATAGAATGGGTCATCGTCTGCACCGCTTTGTACCGAATTTGTTGGTGCCCTCTGTCGTCGATTAGGAGGATCACCAATACGACTTTTGGGTTGTTGGAGGAGAATTGATGTAGAAAAACGCTTGTATGTTTTTAGTTATAATAAGAAGAAACTGGTTCCGAAGTTGGTACTCCCAGTTCTTACGGTTTCCAAGGAGTTCTTAATCACACAGACGAAGACTTTCTGAAACCCATAATAAATTTAGATAATGTTAAACCTGATTCAAATTTAAGTGATAATTTAAAACGAATGTTAAAGAAATTTTATTCAAAAACTAGTGTAATGTGTTGTCTGATACGTTATCGGCGAGTTGGGTTGTTTTACCTCTGAGCGGCACTTTTTTGCACACCATGGGCTAAATGGCCAGGTCACAAGGACCCCGAAGGCTCAGAGAAGGTTGGGGGAGGGGACCCACTGGAACAGCTGTTGGGAGACGGTAGCCTCCCATCAAGGCCATCCAGTGTGTTCTTTAACGTGCACAGGGTTATGGCTCTCCCTGCACACGGGAGCACGGCTTAACATCCCATCCGACGGACCGCGGCCTTTCCAACCCCATCGGTGTCCCCTACTGACCGTGGGCAAGGCGGGGAATTTTGCGGAGATAAATCTCAACTCTGACCCAGTGGGAGTCGAACCTGGGAACTACAGATTACGAACTTGGCGCGCTACCGACTGAGCCATCCCCGCCCCTTATCGGCAAGACAGAGTTTCAAATGAATTTAAACAAATTGTCGAATCCGCGAACTACACAACAAGCAATCGGCCAGAATTATTTTGGAAAAATAAAAAAGCTATACAGGAAATGCGTTCTGATTCGTTTCCGCTTCAATACAATAATTTTATCCTACAACAACCAATTGTTACGGAACAAAATACTGTAAAAATTTTTATTATTCGATCACAGCAAGACAGACTTAGAGTAATAAAAAAGATTGTTAGAAGCGTTATTTCCTAAACAAACACACCCATTGTTTGAAGTTGACGTAAAGCACAAACACCTGAGAGATCAGGGTCGGTTGGAGGAAGGGAACCCATGGACAGTTGTTAGGAAACAGATGGAAGAATCCCGTCAAGGTTATCCGGAGTTCATCAGTAACCGCGGCTCATTCTTCAATACGACTCGCAATGCCGACTTGGAGAGATTTGGACCTGGGGACTACAATTATGCGCCTGGAGAGTTGCTGACAGACCCCCCCCCCTCCCCCGGGAATAAGGTAAGTCCATTAAGGAATGAGGTAAGTGCAACTCTTTCTTTTGAATTTATTTGCATATAAGTAGGGTATGAAGTTTTGTCTAGGCTTGTCTTTGCTTTAGGCTTTTGCGTGTCTTTTATGTGTTTATTCTCTTATTGTATATCTTGTTTAACGAAACATGGCCTTAGTTGCCTTTATGCCATAAAACCTCAAACAACCAACAAAGTTTTAACTTTTGATTTTCGTTCTTTTATTTGTATATTCCTAAAAAATTCAGTTTAATTATTTTAAACTTGATTTATCTCTAATTTTGCTCCCCATTAACCAAGTTCTTTTATTAATAAGCCTCCCCCCCTACATAACGGACAGAGTTTGGTTCGATCAGTAATGTGCTAGGCTCGTAATCCGCAGTTCCCAGTTGTGCTAGCGTTTAAATAACTTAAAGCTTTGTTCGTTGTTCAGAGTCTCAGTTGTTCCAGCTTTGAAATTTATCTCCGATAAACCTGCCCTCAATGAGAAAGGTGACTTTTCTGTGCTTCGAAAGACACTCTCCGTCTAATGAGACATTACGACGTGTCCTCATGTGCAGAGGAGAGCCATAACCACGTTAAAGAATAAGTTGAATGGATTCCATCTGTCTCCTAACAGCTATCTACTGGGTCCCCTATCAAACTCTGAGCATTGAAGTTCTTATGACCTGGACATTTAGGCCAATGAGTGCAAAAGCGTGCCTGTGAGAACTAAAACAACACTCATATGAGAAAAATGTGCTTATTTTTAAAGAAGAATTTGAAAATGTGTTGGTTTTTGATCAATATTTCTTTCATGCCATGTTTACTTAAAAAACAATATTTGCGATTTTTATTCTCTAGGTATTTTTTTTTTTCGCTAGGTAATTTTTTATTCTCTAGGTTTTTTTGTGCATACTGTAATACTTAGTGTCTAAGTGATTTTTATAGTAAATATACGTTCCATTGTACAATTTTATCATTTCATAAATCGATATTGATTAAGCATTTTTTGCCGGAAGTGATATAATACTTAGTTCCAAAATTGCTTGTGTGTGTTGCTGCATTTTAATTGGTTGTTTATTGTTGAAAGCAATATCATTTTTGAAAGCTTTTTATATTGTCGGTAGTAATATGCGTAACGGAAATAAAGTGTCAATAATATACCTTCCGCTAATAACAAATACATTCCGGCTTTGGGAACAATTAGAGTTTATTGTTTGGATCAGTCATGCACAAGTTCGAATGCTTTTAATAATTTTATCCATCACGTGTGAAAATTCAAAACTATAAAATAATAATTAATTTAATCTGAATTTATTAAAGTGAATATCGTTTTAATAAGACAAAATTTTAAAATAAATGTCATAAAAACTAGGTACAACGTCAGTGAAGCTGAATGTTCAGCAGCTATTTCAGGGATGCAGTCCCATACTTGATATACTCATTCCACACTGCAAACACGTTTTACGTTAAATTTATATTAATATATAATTTCGTGTTATTTTGTACACATATAGGTCCGAATCTAGAAAAAAAATCGAGATTGGAAGGATTGCCAAAAAATACAATCTTGCTGAAAAAATGTAAAGTGGGGAGGAGGGAGGAGAAGAGACTGGATTTCCAAGGAAGGATAACATTTTCCCTTCCATTTCATAGGTCTTTAAAAACATTTCCTGAAAAATGCATGAAATAAAAATAAGAATTAATAGTTTTTCGCCTCTATTATCCTTACTAGCATCGTGGAAGTGGTGGTGGGGGGGAAAGAAAGCCGTGTCAATACACGGCTTTCTTTCCCCCCTCCCACCACTTCCATGCATTGTCCACGGTAAAGAACAGGCTGGATGGCCTTGACAGAAGGCTACCATCTGCCTCCCAACAGCTGTCTAGTGGATACCCTTCCCCAAACTTTCTGTGAACCATCGGGGTCATTGTGACCTGGTCATTTAGCCCATTGTGTGCGAAAAAGTACCTCTCAGAGGTAAAGCAGCTCAACTCATTCATCGCTTTCTCCATTCATTGCGTCGTCAATTCATTGCATAGCAATTTCATTGCGACCTCAATTCATCCCGACCTGAATTCATCGCATCATCAATTCGTTGTGACATCAATTTATCGCAGCGTTGAATGATCGCGGTCAAGGCATAGCACTTTCAATTCACTGTGATGTCAATTCAGCAGGACACGATTATCAATTCATTGCGTTCATCGTGAAGTAAACTCTTCGCGAACTCAATTCATCATGACTTTTATTCATTGCGTAATGAAGGCTGCGTCAATTCATCAGAGTGTGAATTCACAGCGACGGGAATTTATTGCAGTGACAATTCAGCGCGACGTCAATTTATCTCAGCCTCAATTCGCAGCGACGTCAATTTATCATCTCAGCGTCAATTGGTGAAGTGTCATTGTTAAGATGTCAAGGGGTTTACACTGAGCGAAGTGATTACACTTAGGGAAAAAGCTACTTTTTTGGTTTAAAACACAAATTTTCGAAAAATTTACCTAGAACCTACCAAAATGGGAATTTCCATGTTTTCTCAAAGGAACTCAACTTCGAAGCGCTATAAGTTTTAAAATATGAGTTTGTTTAAAAATGTGGCTGAAGGTAAATTAAAAATCATAATCGTATCTATTTAAATCTCAATTGTCAACCATATTCGTTCTGTGTTTAAAGTGTTACGAAATATGGGATATTTAACGATAATTTACCTTTCATAAAAATCATTCATAATTACATAACATTAAAATAATCATTATACAAACTTTTAAAATGCATATTTTATTAAATGGTTGGGAACAAAACTTGTTATTTAATCAACTACTGAGATTTTTCTCTGTATTTAATTAATTTGTAATAAAATTTCTTATGAAGCATGTTTTCAACTAAAAGTCGAATTTAAGTAATTTTCTCTGGACAGTCCATTTGAGCACAGTTGTGGAAAGTGAATAAAATCTTATCTCTATGTTGCAATGAAGTGATATGTCGATAAAGTGACGTCATGACGAATTGACATAGAACTGCAGGTGAGATATCAATATCACCGCATAGGGTCCAATATTAGTGTGAAGCAATTCTTGGAAAATTAAAGGCTTGATGCCGAGATATAGAACCCTTTCAAGGAAACCTGTAAAGGTGTAGAATGGAAGTGAGATAACGGAAGCAATAGGTGAATGCAAATTTTGGTGTCAAACAGTCCTCAGACAATAAAGGACATTGTGGGCAGAATTAATAATAATTAACCAGCTCTGTCTAATGCTTAAACCACTTTATATTTTTTTAAAAATTATTGTTTTTTTTATTAATTAAAAACTTACAGGATGGACAACTTAGAAGCTATATTTAGGTTTGTCTTGGTTTCTCATACAAACACTTACAGACGGACATGCCCTACTGGTCTCAGTAGTTTGGTACGCTAACCACTAGATCAGGAAGGGTCTTAATATAATGCATATTTATTAATAATAAGAAGAAGTTATATCTTTTAATTTTTGAAGAGTAAAATTACTTACATGAAGCATTTATATTTCATTTATTTATCTTTTAAAAAAAGGAAATATCTAATTTTGATAAGAATCCAAAAAAGCCGATTATATCCGCTATTCCTTAATCTTTTAAGCTTCTGTTTTTTCATTCAGATATCGTCAATCTGTGGCAAGCAGCTGCTTGATGCGGAATTTATTTATTATCATCATACATCAAGACCCGAACAGATGTACCCCGTGAAGGGAAGAAGGCGAAAATGAGTGACAACAAAGGTACATCTTTAAATATTGTTATATTCAGTCAGAAATTAAAATTTTCTCCCCCTCAACCTAGTTTCCAAATATCGTTCTCTATATGTGTGTCTACATACTGTATATACGTGTGTATATATATTATATAAGTGTATTTTGTCAATTTATTACTCATATGAACTCTTTTTTTACCAGATACAAAGTTGCACTCATACGAACCTCCAAAGAGGTTGATGTAAATGACGTACAAGCGCATAATCACTCGATCCAAGGTAGGCCCTTCTCATTTGATATCTTAATTGCTTCATTAGAATTGTAATTTTTCATTACCGTTTTTACATTTTTCATTTTCTGCTTAAATTCATTTTTCATGTCCATCTCTCTCAAGTTAATTATCCTTTCTGATTTGTCGTGTTCTGAGAACACAGAACAGGAGTCAGGCTTCGGGCCACATCTGTAAACACTGGTAAAATGATCTCAGAGTAAATAAATTTAGTGTTTTATTTTTGCGTCTTAACAATGGTGCAGAGAGCAGTAATTTCCTTAAGAGATTAAAAATATTATTCATAGTACATTAAGTGGGAATAAATAATCCATGTTCACCATATATTGCTTCAGTAAAGTGACCACAAAAATGGCTCCATTGGCACAAAGTTAGTCTAGTTGGCTTCCGTTCCAGAATAGGAATTGTGCAGAAAATCCCAAATTATACCGAGTTATTTTTGTAAAAGGAATATTTTTCTAAGTTAAAATGCTTTTAATACTGTTTTGAACTCACACAAGTAGAAGAAAAATATTAATTATAAAATGAAATGAAAATATCAAAAATGTACGATATTAGATAGAAATGGAAGAAAAACTGTCAATAGGTAGAAGGGATCTGAGCCCACGACCTCCTGATAACATATCAGGTGCTCTGACCACTGAGCTACTGGCTGCCGAACAATCGTCCTCTATTAGTGACTTTAAGCATTATACCATAGAATTAGTCATTAGAAATGTAGTTGAACAAAACGAATTAGTTTGATCGAAAACGAAACGGCTTCAGTTTTATATGAAATGACGACTGCTATCAAAATAACCCTCATCAAGTTAAAGAATCCTCAGGGAACTTCGATTTTAAAAAATGAAACAATTAACTATTAAATCTCTTCAAACTTTCTTTAGTTCGCAAAATGTGCAGGTCACAATACCCAGAGGTTTTGTTTCTGCATAATAGATCTCTCTTTCCTCAGAGATTCTTCTCTGCGGGGTATGATACTGAGAATATTACTGTCATATCTCCACAGCAAATGTTGTGCACGAAGAAAGAAGTATTCATATTTTTTCAGAAAAAAAAACTGATGTTTTTTTCACTTTGTGAGTCTGTAGACATTCGATCTCTTTGCTCTCAGAGATAAATTGGAAATTCCTTTCAAGTTCGGTAGGTATAGGTGAAATATTACAATTGACCACGCCTAATTAAATTAATTAATTTTAAACTTCCCTAAACGAAAGAGTATACTTACTGCGAATGCATTACACCGTAAAGTTTCATTGCTTTTTATTGAAATTTTGTCAATTGAAAACACTGGCTATCTCATGCTGATCACAACCTATGATTGGATTTTGATGACATATGTTTTGTTGAGATCTTTATCATTAGACAAATGTTTCATTGAAAATCGTATGAAGACGCTATTGGACTCTGAACGTGATTTTTCTGTCGATATGCCATGGAACTGTTTCCATTTTCCTCTAAACCTGTAATCAGTAGTTCTCAAGTTCGAGTCCCAGCTGGGTCAGCGTTGAGACTTATCTCCGCAAAATTCCCCGCCCTGCCCACGGTCAGTAGGTGACACCGATTGGCTTGGAAAGACCGCCGTCCGTCGGATGGGACGTTAAGCCGTGGATCCGTGTGCGGGAGAGCAATACCCTGTGCACGTTAAAGAACACGCTGGATGGCCTTGACGGGAGACTATCATCTGTCTCCCAACAGCCGTTCCAGTGGGTCCCCTGCCCCAACCTTCTGTTAGCCTTCGGAATCCTTGTGACCTGGCCATTTAGCCCATGTTGTGCAAAAAAGTGCCGCTCAGAGGTAAAACAACCAACCAACCAACCAACCTCTAAACCTGTAAGTGGTTTTTCTGTTTAAGTAAGTTCTTTAAGCATTTTCCTTTAAACAATCATTCTTCGCACTTTATTTGTTGAAAGAATACAGAAATATACTATAAGGAAGCCTAATGGGACTGGATGTTTCGAAAGCAAAAAGAACCAGTATGATGCTTCTGTGGTCCTCTATATTTCTGGTAACTTAAAATCAGTTCCCTTCTGGTTACACGAAAGATATCATACGAGTTTATTATATGAAAGCTATTGTTATCTTGATATTCAGTAACAGTTTTCTCTATTAATGTAAGCAACAGTGTCCTCTCTGACATGTTTTCCATATTTTGTAAAGCATCTGTTTCTAATAACGATGATGAAATGCTATAGAGCAGTCTCCCGATTATAACTGATTAAGTCGTGTAACCTAAAGGGTTGACAAATGCAAAACTTGCCTGCATATTTCTAATAAACTTAAAAAAATTGTATTATTGCATAATGCACTGCATATAGCTGCTGCTTTTTTAAATTTCATTTTAATTAAAGCGATTAAAGATTATGACAAGTTTAGCGATAATATACTATTAAAGCTGTACGCATTTTAAAAGTAAACAACTGCATTGGGTAACTATATGGTTAAAAATACCTTTAGACACTGGATATTGCCAAAAACCAGTTCAGTTGTACTCAGATGTGCAATTGGAGATTCCTTGCTTGCATGACTATTACAGCGCTTTTAATTCTTTCATTCGGTAGTATAGGTTCCCTATTTCACAGAGAATCCGGTTCTGTGATTGTAGCTTTCTTCTATTTTTATTATTTGTTATTAAATATCCGAGGTGTATGATGTTTAACTTTGCACAGCGCAGTTTTTCAAAAGTACATAGCAGTCTCTTTTTTCTAATTTTTACTATTAAATAAAGTTTTAGATAGATTAATGTTTACTCTTCCAGTTTGCAGTAGATCTTCTGAACTGTTTTTTTATTCTCAATATTCATTAGTATGATGACCAATTTCGACCAGCTGTGTGACATCGTCACGAGCACCGATTGTTGATAGTTTTTCAGAGGCCTTCCGCGGTCGGAATAAATACTCGAGCATTATTATTACTTCGATTAAGGAAATTAATTTACCAGTTATATTACTTCAATCGCCTTGCCATTTGCATTCGACTTTCGAACAATAAAACATTTACATAACTTGATTGACAAAGCAATTGAGTACTAATTCTATAAACGGAGTAGGTCTTTAATTCGTACTTATTTACGTATTTAATGTCGAATTTTCGATTTGAAGAATATATTCATTGAGATCGTCCTCATTGAACCTACAGATTCACTCAGCAGCTACAGATTTACACATTTATGTTATAACTATTACAGAAGTGTAGAAATGTTAATACAATTGAAAATATAATTTCCAAAATATCGAAGAGTTAAAATTGCACCATTTCATAATAATAAATTTAAATTATGCAAATGAGCCTTCATTCTTAAAATTTAATTGTTAACAGTTTACAAATTGCACACAAAGTTTACCTCCCCTCTGTTAAAATTCCTTCGAAAGTAGGTTCAATTACTTCTGTCTCTGAGAGAAAACTCTTTTGTTAAATTGCTGCAATGTCATATCACGCGACACTTCTGGGAAATTTTTTATGAAACTGCAATGCTCGGTTTTGTTGCCAGATTC
This sequence comes from Ryuthela nishihirai, assembly GCA_038380435.1. Classification (NCBI taxonomy): domain Eukaryota; kingdom Metazoa; phylum Arthropoda; class Arachnida; order Araneae; family Heptathelidae; genus Ryuthela; species Ryuthela nishihirai. Next base: position 6,604,385 of record JAWZYU010000030.1, on the reverse strand, counting down.
CCTATACTTTTCATGCGCAATTATAAATATTCCATTTCCAGGATTCCGTCCCATTACTCTTAACATACTGGTTCCAGAAACCTCCTTTAGATTTGACGTTATAATAAATTTTATATTAACATTTATTTCTCTTTACTATTTTATATATATATACAGGGAGTCTCAAAAATATAAGTACTAACTTTTAGGGGAGGTAGATAACATCTAAAGGAATGAGAATTGCATAGGAACCCATAACCGGAAATGTCATGGGAAAGTGATAGCAGAGGTACAAGATCTGAAAGGACACAAGACAGTGATTAATGGGAAAACATTTATTGGACATAATTATTACAAATGGCATACTAGATGATACATTTCATAATGTTAGTTTTTAATGACCCACAATCGCACAAATTTTGATGCGCACGCGCAAACAAACGGTGGCCCAGTACATGTCTGTGTGGGAAGCGTTCTTGATACATTCGTTGAGCGGCTCGTCCGTTGCCCTCAGCTATTCCATACACTAAGTGTATGTCTGCCAGCTACCTGTTCGAATACCTTTGCATGCTCTTCGTCAGCCGACTACCGCTCGAATGAGGAAATCCGAAATTTCCCCTCTAGCGCACTGATGAACAGCGCCGCCTATTGACTTACGGTGACGTTTCCTGTTATGGGTTCTTATGCAATTCTCATTCCTTTAGATGTTATCTACCTCCCCTAAAAGTTTATACCTATATTTTTGAGACACCCTGTATATAAGAAGTAAAATGTAACAAGCATTTTGTTTCCTCTCTATTATATTCCCTTTTCAACTATTGGCTCACAGCAAACAATATATTTTTCCATTCTGCCCAATGGGAACAAAATTTGTGCACATCTGCGACAGACGTAGTTTTTTTTATTAAGATATCGCGCGACACATAATTTTAGGAGAATACAATTTCGGTGGAGAAATGGAAATATAATTTGTCATACAAGACGAATGTTTCTTTCAATATTGGAATATGTATTATTAATAAAACAAAAGCTTGTTAACTGAATTTTTGCAGCTAATTTTCATTTGTTGAGTATTAATTTCGTATTCCCTCTGATACTACGATACTGATATTTAGTCCATTGTGGGCAAAATTAATCAAATATAAAGGAAAAGTTATTTTATTTTGGGTGAATATATCTAACTTCGAATTGATTTAGCGAATGATGATACTGTAAAATATATTTTTATCACTATCTCCCGTCATTAATCGATAAGTGTAAAAGTTATTTAGAAAAAGTTCATTTTTCGATGGCCTTTCTTTTTGCATTAATTTTATTATCTGATATCTAGTATCAATTAAAACTATTAAATAATAGTTAACCAGCTCTGTCACATATTTAAATCGCGTTTCACACTTTCTTAATAAAAACTTTTCATTTTGTTAATTTTTGAATAGTAAAATTACTTATATGAAGTGTATAATTTTTAATTTTTGTTAAAAAGACAAAAACCTGGCATTTTTAAAGTTCAGAAAAATTGGAACAAATCTACTACTCTTCAAAATTTTATGTTTTTTTTTGTTTGTTCAGATACAGGGCCGAGTGGTTAGCTCGCTTGTACTGATCTAAGGACATGCTTTTGAGCCCTGGGTAAGACATGGATGTATGGTGTCTTGTTTCTGTTGAGGTCCTGCCATCTTCATAGACCTTCTACTCTGGCATATAAAGGGAAAGGCTCCTGTTAGACCTCGGTGGCAAGCAGTTGCCTGATGCGGTATTGATTTATTATCATCATACATCAAGACTCGAACAGATGTACCCCGTGAAGGGAAGAAGGCGAAAATGAGTGACAACAAAGGTACATCTTTAAATATTGTTATATTCAGTCAGAGAAATTCAAATTTTCTCCCCCTCAACCTAGTTTCCAAATATCGTTCTCTATATGTGTGTCTACATACTGTATATACGTGTGTATATATATATTATACAGGGTGAATCTGAAAAAGTGGGCAAAACTTTACGGGGTGGTAGAACGCAGCTATACGAGCAATATTCGTCATAGAATGTATGGTCGGAACGCAAGCGGTGAGAAGTTAAAAGGTAGTTTTCCACTGTCACATTTAAAGAATGAACACAAGAAGGAGAGGAGATACTTCAGAAAACATTTTATTAACAGGAATGTAATTGAGGTACATGCTCAAAGAAATTGCTCAAAAGAGCTGCCGCCAGCTGTAATAGTTAGTATAACCAGCCATCCTCTCGGCAAACCACGGTAGAAATGCCGTTGGGTGCGAGGACCGACCCTTTTATACCATTTCCAACGCCACCTAGCGGCTCGCCGTTTGCGTTCCGACCATACATTCTATGACGAATATTGCTCGTATAGCTGCGTTCTACCACCCCGTAAAGTTTTGCCCACTTTTTCAGATTCACCCTGTATAAGTGCATTTTGTCAATTGATTACTCATATGAACACTTTTTTACCAGATACAAAGTTGCACTCATACGAACCTCCAAAGAGGTTGATGTAAATGACGTACAAGCGCATAATCACTCGATCCAAGGTAGGCCCTTCTCATTTGATATCTTAATTGCTTCATTAGAATTGTAATTTTTCATTACCATTTTTACATTTTTCATTTTCTGCTTAAATTCATTTTTCATGTCCATCTCTCTCAAGTTAATTATCCTTTCTGATTTGTCGTGTTCTGGGAACGCAGAGCAGGAGTCAGGCTTCGGGCCACATCTGTAAACACTGGTAAAATGATCTCAGAGTAAATAAATTTAGTGTTTTATTTTCGCCTAGTTGGCTTCCTTTCCAGAATAGGGATTGTGCAGAAGATCCCAAATTATACTGAATTATATTTTTGAAAAAAAAAACTCTTTTTCTAAGATAGAATGCTTTTAATAGGGTTTTGAATTCACACTAGCAGAAGAAAAATATTAATTATAAAATGAAATTGTACTGTATTAGATAGAAATAGAAGAAACATTGTCATTAGGTAGGTGGGATCTGAGGCCACGATTTCCTGATAAATGTTAGGTGCTCTGACCATTGAGCTACTGGCTGGCGAACAGTTATCCTCTGTTAGTGACTTTAAGCATTGTACCATAAAATTAGTTATTGGAAATGTAGTTCATTGTAGTTGAAGACTCTGGCCCAGAAGGCACTTTCCAGTTTAGTGCACACGACCAACCCATATCAAGTATCAAACGGCATGGTATTTTTTCAAGCAGAAAATCGAGCGTAAGCAATGTTGTTGAAATAATAGAATCTCTCAGATACACCTGGTAGTAATTTGTTAGATAAATATAGAATATTTGTTATTATATTTAATATTTGTTAGATAAAAATGTTAGCAGAGATAAATATAGAGTAAAAAGCTATATTAGATAAATATAGAGTAAAATTAGCTATATTAGATAAATATAGAGTAAAATTAGCTATATTAGATAAATATAGAGTAAAAATGTTAGCCTTACATGTTAGCAGAGGGTGGGATCTGAACCCACGACCTCCTGCTAACATGTAAGGTGCTCTGACCTGTGTTTGATGATTGTTCGGCAGCTCAGTGGTCATAGCACCTGACATGTTATCAGGAGATCATGGGTTCGGATCCCACCCGTCTAATGATAATTTTTCCTCTATATTTATCTAATATATGCTGCTTGCTTACGTTTTCAGAAAGCGAACGTACCTGTGAAGGTATCCTTAGACAATAGGTCACCTGCATTAAGCAATGTGGAGGCGTGCTGCACTCGCATTACTGACCTAGATTGCTAAAGCAGAAACATGTATTGTGCGTTTTCGGTTTCTGCGTAATCCTACATTTCTATTTAATCCAAAGAATAGGTGGAATTTCATGTGGACAAACAACATCTACAAAGAGATGAAAAGACATTTAATATTTTTTTTTCTTCTTGTTCATGTCATTAACTTTCATTTCGTGTGTCTAATCAAATATTTATGAATGTTTAAATTGTTTTAACTAAATTGCAATTTTTCTGTACATGGTTGGAGGCATAGAATGGTGTTTCCCTTCTTTATTTCTATCTCTGGTCCAGAAGGCAGAGCGAGAGCGAAAATCTTATTAATCACTGAACCTATTATACTTTTGCCAAAAGGATAAAATCATCAGCTTAATTTAAATCACAAATTTTCAAATCTCTAAATCAGTGGTTCCCAATTAAGTCATTAAACAACTAATTAAAAATCATTTTAGAATTAACAGGTGATAAATAATTGTAATATTTGGGAGTAGAACCTGGAAACTGCAGATTACGATTGGGGAAGCTAACGACTGAGCTATCCCTCTCCCAGATACTGTAGGAGAGAAACCGTAGAGGTCACGAAAACGAAATGGCTTCAATTATATATAAAATGACCACTGCTATCAAAAGAACCCTCATCAAGTTGAAGAATCCGCAGGGAACTCCGATTTTAAAAAATGAAACAATTAAATCCCTTCAAACCTTCTTTAGTTCGCAAAATGTGCTAAAGGGCCCGGGTCACAATACCCAGAGGTTTTGTTTCTGCATAATAGATCTCTCTTTCCTCAGAGATTCTTCTCTGCGGGGTATGATACTGAGAAGATTACTGTCATATCTCCACAGCAAATGTTGTGCACGAAGAAAGAAGTATTCATATTTTTTCAGAAAAAAAAAAACAGATATTTTTTTCACTTTGTGAGTCTGTAGACATTCGATCTCTTTGTTCTCAGAGATAAATTGGAAATTCCTTTCAAGTTCGTTAGGTATTGGTGAAATATTACGATTGGCCACTTCTAATTAAATTAATTAATTTCAAACTTCTCTAAACGAAAGAATATAGTTACTGCGAATTAATTACACCGTTAAGTTTCATTACTCTTTGTTGGAATTATGTCAATTGACAACACTGGCTACCTCCAGCTGTTCACAACCTATGATTGGATTTTAATGACATATATTTAGTTGAGATCTTTACCAATAGACAAATGTTTCATTGAAAATCGTATTGAAGTTGTCAAATATAAAGGAATAGTTCATTTATTTTGACGAATATATCTAATTTCTAATTGATTTAGCCAATGATGATACTTTAAAATATATTTTTTATCAATATCTCTCGTCATTAATCGATAAGTGTAAAAGTTCTTTAGAGAAAGTTTGTTTTTCCATGGCCTTCCTTTTTGCATTAATTTGATTGGTTGATATCTAGTATCAATTAAAACTCTTAAATAATAGTTAACCAGCGCTATCACATACTTAAGTCGCGTTTGACAGTTTACTAGTGAAAACTTTTCATATTGCTAATTTTTGAAGAGTAAAATTACTTACATGAAACATATAATTTTTAATTTTTGTTAAAAAGAAAAAATCTAGTATTTTTAAAGTTCAGAAAAATTTGAACAAATTTACTACCTTTAAAATTTTATTTTTTTTTGTTCAGATACGTGGTCGATTGGTTAGCTCGCTTGTACTGATCCTGGTTCGAACCCTGGGTAAAGCATGGATGTATGGTGTCGTTTTTTTTCTGAGGTCCTGCCATCCTTGCCAGAGTAGAAGGCGTATGAACTGACAGGTCCTCTCAGACCTCTGTGGCAAGCAGCTGCTTGAGGCGGTATTTATTCATTATCATCCTGCCTTCAAGACCCGGACAGATGTACCCCGTGAAGGGAAGAAGGCGAAAATGGGTGGCAACAAAGGTACGTCTTTAAATATTTTTCCATTTAATTAAAATTTTATTAGCTGACATTTTATTCGCTTTGAAATATCGTTCGTTCTCTATATGTTTGTACATATATATATTTTTGTCAACTGATTTCTCATATGACCATTTTTTTACCAGACACAAAGTTCCACCCATACGAGCCTCCAAAGAGGCTGATGAATATAAATGAGAGAAGTCAAGTCGTCAACAACGAGGATATGATCGACTAAGAGAATACCACCGAAGCGAGGGATACAGAGGAGGCACCACCTAACGAAGGTAGGTCTCTCTCATTAAATATTTGAATTTCTTGTCAAGGAATGTGATTTTTTTATTACTGATTTTACATTTTTCATTTTATATTGAAATTATTTTTTCATGTCTATGGTTCTGAAGAAAATTAGCCTTGGTGATTTATCGTGTGCTGGGAATACAGAACAGAAATCAGGCTGCTGGCCACATCTGTGAAAATTGGTAACTCGGGTTTCATATATTGTAAATATTCAGGGTGATAGAGCCTCTGAGAGGCACTTTTCGCACACAATGGGCTAAATGACCAGGTCACAACCATCTCAAGTGCTTAGAGAAGATTGAGGATAGAATTAACACTCCAGAGATGTTAGGTTACCCGGTGTGTTCTCTTCACATTGGACAACCAATAATGCACTTTTAAATTAGTGAGGAATTCTCATTTTCGGATCATCCAATATAGTGACCTAGCAGACCTTCCTGATCCATAGCCCCTTGTGGCGAATGCTCTAGTGGACAGTCGCTTGCAGAGAATCGAAGGTGCTCGTAGAGGTTTTTAACTATTGGTGCAAGGTGTATTTTTTCTCTTTTTTTATATTACATCTTGCGCAAGATAACAGAAAACATTTCCATTAAATTCAGTCAACAAAAAATTCTGATTGACGCTTTAATGGCCGTTTTGTGGTATCTGCAGCCCTCTTTTTCCTTCCACACTAGCTGCCTATGTGTGGAGGGGTTTTCTCCAGGTTAGAGCAAAACACTCTGACATGGATGGTGCCTTGACGTGGCGTCAGAGCTTTTCACTAAACCATCTGGCAGATATCTTTCCGATATCGAAGTTATTATTGTAATCATAAAAAACTACTATGAGTCAGCATATAGTCAAAGTGGAGCATGAACCGGCTATCATTCCCGTATTTCAAATATGGCAAAAACAAAAAGAAAATAGATGTTTCCAAAATTCCAAAAGCAAAAGTCTGTATTCTTTACCTATTGATCTACATTACGCATTTAACTCAGAACTGTATGAACATTACACCCAAAATCTCTGTTCTATTTATTTCTACTCAACTCAGTTGCGGTGGACAAACTACTATGCCGTGAATCCTCTATCAATAACGATAATAAAGTTTTATTTACCAGACCTGGCCCGGATCTAGAAAACAACAAAAGTGGGAGGAAGGCAAGTGAGTTGATCTAGCAGGAAAACGTGGGGCAAGTAGCTGCAATTGCATTGAAGTATAACATTTCCCCCTACTTCTTAAAAATCTATACCTGTACTAAATATACATACCTATATGTAACATTACAAAACTTTAAAAATGTTTTGCTCGATTACACTAATGAGCATTCTCTAACGGGAAGAGCCACTTCCCCCAAAACTCATCCAATAGATCCCTGTAGTAGACTAATTTGAAATGCAAGAATATCAAAATATGGTAATTTGAAATCAGCAGAAATTATCACAACTCTGTCATTATACAGAGTGTACGGAATATAACGTAACAAAATTAAACAGCAATTACTCATAATATAATGAACGTATCTTTATACTGGTGCTGTTAGAAAGTAAAAAAAAATGTGGCAGTTTTTTTTATGCAACAACTACATGAGCACAATTCGTTATACGGGCAATATCCAATCGGTTAATCCATTCTCTTTGAAGTATATCTGGAGTGAAGGTGAAAATGTTGTTAGAGGATCACATTCGTTTCAACAAAATGTGGATTGTTTCAACAAAATGTGGTTGTGAGGCTGACATTTCTCATCTTATGAAGAACATTCCGATGAGAGAATTTCTCGAGACTTGGATTGGTCTAAATGGGCAATCGCTTGGTTTCAATAGCTCCCAAATTTCAACCCTCTTGACCCTTTTGTTTGGTTCTATGTTTAAGATATCGTGTAAACTAATCCTGCTACTGCTCTTCCGAAGCCGAGCAACAGGATCTCAACTCTCATTTACACGATCACGCAAGATATGCTTCAACGAACATTGATTGCGATTGCTCTTAAGTTCAACGAATGGTTACCACGCGGAAGTTATTGCATAAAATATCCCTATGGTTTATGACTTTGCAACAGCATTCAGTGTAATGATACATTCATTATTTCACGAGATGTTATATTATATTTTGTGTACACCCTGTATTATTTTTCAAACTATCTCCTTTCCCTATCTTCCTCAACTATGACGGGAAGATTGAAAACCTTCTCGAAGACAACAACGTGGGTGTTACTTTTCACATGACGCATTATAGCCTCAGTTTCTGATAGGCCATAAAACTCAAAACAGCAAAAACCATCAAATTTTTATGCTTCCAAAAAAAGAAGCATATTAGGTAAAGTTTGTCATTCTTGTTTCCTTTTACCTACAAAGCGAAAGTATCAAATACAGGAATAGGTCTATCCAAACGAGAGACTCAAGGATGGGAGAGTGATTTAAAGGACACCGATGTAAGAGCGTTTCATCTACGGAACCTAGATTTAGAAGGAAAAGGTATGAAAATACTTCAAGATAATGCCGATTGCAATAGATAAATCAGAAAAAAATCAATTCCAGGTACAGAAAATGCATTTGGGTTTATTTGCGACAGAGTGCAGATGATTTGTAACTTCCTGCTTTGATGTGCTTCTCCTTTCTGGCTTTGCTTTACCCCTTGCCACTGCATGACATGTTGGTTAGTTTTTTCAAAAATATTCCTTATCAAAATTTTAAAATTTTCCATTGACCTCTCTTGGACCTCTCTCTGCACTTGTCCCTTCCTTACCGTTGCGTGTATGTTACATTGCGTGGTGCCTGCGCTGCGGTTGTGTGACGGATCCGCTACAGTTCGTCAATTTTTTTTTTATATTTACTTCATTTTTCACAGTTGACCTTTGTCCAAGACATTGCCACATTTTTCACCTCCGAACAAGAATAGGGGGCTTAATTAAAATTTGTTTAACTTTTGTGTCATTTATTCACGGTCCTGGAGACGTCAACAAATGCACGTATTGAGAAGTTGCCATTACCAAATTTCGGCGCGCTGTAAAATGGTAGCTAGGTAATCACTCTGGAAGGAGAGCTATGCACCAGTCCCCTGTGATGATGCATAGAACCGACCAGACCTAGCACCTAATGTCCGACCCCGCCTTCTCGTAGGGCAAGCCGTTAGTACCTTTCAAAAGAGATACTCTCTTGTGGAAATGAACGGAGAAGGAGGGCTGCCTGATTTTGTGGCCTACTTATCTGGACAACTGGTTACTTTCCCTTTTTTTTCTACCCTGCTGAGGAGTGGTCAACAGCACAGAGTCCTGGTGCTCACCCAAGGGCGTAGCTATGGGGGGATGGGGGAGGCTACTTTCCAAAGTAACTCGGAGTTGGCAAAATTTGAAGCGACTTCGTAAAATCTAGGTGAGTTGTGAAAAATTTGTAATGTTTTTTTTTTTTCGTAAAATTAAGGGGAGTTGTAAAAATCGAGGCAACTTCATAAATCTAGGACAGTTTGTAAAATAGAGACGACAAAATTTAGAACTGTTCGCAAAATTCGAAGCTACTTTAGTAAAATACAAGTAAGTTGGCAAAATCGGGACAACATGGCAAAATCGTGGGGAGTTGGCAAAATTCAGGTGAGATGAAAAAATTGCGATTTTTTTCTATAAAATTAGGGCGAGTTGGCAAAATCTAGGAGAGTTGGCAAAACGTAGGGAGTTGGCGAAATCTAGGGGCAGTTTGCAAAATTCGGAGTGACTTGGCAAAATCGTGGAGAATTGGAAAAATTCGCAGTGTCTTAGGAAAATCGAGAGGGGGGGGGGGTGGCAAAATTCAGGTATGTAAAAATTGCAATATTTTTTTTTATAAAATTATGGCGTGTTGTCAAAATCGAGCCTACTTCGCAAATATCTAGGAGAGTTGGCAAATCTTGGGGGAGTTGGCAAAATTCAGAGTGGCTTTTCAAAAATCAGGTGAGATGTAAAAATTGGGATTCTTTTCTGTAAAATTGCGACGAGTTGGCAAAATTCGAATCCATTTGGTAAAATACGGGTGAGTTGTGAAAATTGGGATTGTTTTTGTGAAATTAAGGAGAGTTGACAAAATCGAGAAAACTTGGCAAAATTTTGGGGAGTTTCAAAAATTTGAAGTAACTTGGCATATTCAGGAGAAATGTAAAAATTAGGATTGTTTTGCGAAAATAAGGAGAAGTGGTGAAATCGAGACAATGTGGCAAAATCTAGGGAAGTTGGCAAAACTGGAAACCACTTGGTAAAGTACAGGTGAGTTGTAAAATTTGGATTGGTTTTGTGAAATTAAGGAGAGTTAAAAAACCAGGAACTCGGCAAAATCTAGGGGAGTTGGTAAAATTCGAAGCCACTTGGTGAAACACAGGGGAGTTGAGTAAATTGTGCTTTTCATCTGCAATTTAGAGGAATTGTTAAAATTCCAAGTGACTTGGCAAATTCAGGGAAAATGCAAAAATTGCGATTTTTTTCCGTAAAATTACGACGAGTTTGCAAAATCTAGAGTAGTTGGCAAAATTATAATCCACTTGGTACAATATAGGCGATTTGTGAAAATTGGGATTTGTTTTGGGAAATTAAGGAGTGTTGGACAAATCGAGAGAACTGAACAAAATGGAGGGCAGTTGGCAAAATTCGAATCCACTTGGAAAATACGGGCAAATTGTGATAATTGGGATTGGGTTTGTGAAATTAAGGAGAGTTGAAAAATCGAGAAAACTTGGCAAAATCTTGGGGGGTTTGAAAATTTCGAAGTGATTTGGAAAATTTAGGAGAGATGTAAAATTTGGGATTGGTTTTGTGAAATTAAGGAGAGTTTACCAAATCAAGGGAAAAATTAACACTGACTTGCTACAATTCACACGAGATGTAAATATTGGGATTATTTCTGTGAAATTATGGCTACTTGGCAAAATTGGAAGCCATATTGCCGGACCTCCACCTCCCCCCCTCCCACACACACACGGAGCGAAAATCTAGGTAAAAACGTGACAGAGACATTATTTGCGCAGTTGGCAAAATTTGATTTACGTGTTGGAAAATTTTTTGATTTCATCCACCCCCAACCATAGTCCTTCGCTTCGCCCCTGTGCTGACCATATAAACCTACTGGACTGGACTGAATTATAAGGCTCTGAGCTTATTATGGATTCTGAATTTGCTCCACTGGTGGGCTTCTGTGCAGGGAATATCTTCCACTGTATTTTCTGTTTGTTTGTGGGTTGACAGCCCCAAGTGAATAGATTCATAGAATATGTTTATCAGCTGGTGGATAATCCTGAGCAGACGTCATCGCAGGCACCTGAACTCTTTGCTTCTATTGACATCGTCAACTTCTACTTTGGAGGAAGTCTTCCAGTGTAGATGGCTTCAGCCTTTAGTGGTGGGGGAACGGGTCTTTGCCCCATGTCTGCGATTAGGGGGCTGTTTGATATTGTCGGCATTCCCTCTCTCAATAAACATAGTTTCTTTAAACATCCCACTAACCATTTTCTCTCCATAGGTAGTTGGAATGTGAGGACTCTGCACAGAGCTTTTTCCCTTGATGTCCTCACACAAGAATTCCACCATTATAATTTAGATATTCTCGGCTTGCAAGAGACCAGATGGACAGATAAAGGTCGGATTCTTAAAAATAATCTTAAATTTCTCTTTTCAGGGAGGGACAACAATAAGCATCACCAATCTGCTTCTCAGCAGACACGCCAGTGATGCTCTTCTAGGATATGAATGCATTAATGAAAGTTTTTCTCAGCAAATTTTTAGACAAGAATTAAAGACTTGAATGTTATCTGCTGTTATACCCCTACTGAGGATACTGATGATAAAGAAGGATAGGTTTTACAGACAACTTCAGGATATTTTGAATTCTGTCAAGAAAGGAGATATTACCCTTGTTCTTGGTGACTTCAATGCCAAAGTTGGTACTGACTCTGACCTTTGGGGAGGAGTAATAGGCCCTTTTGGTATTGGTAGCTGCAATGGCAATGAGCAACGTCTCCTACAGGTAAGTAAACTCAATGGTTTCAGAATAACTAACACTTATTACAAACACCGCGACATACATAAGTACACATGGGTTTCACCTGATGGGCTGCATAAGAATATGATTGATTACATATTAATTAACAGCAAATGGGCTAGTTCTGTTAGGAATACCAGGTCATATAGGGGAGCTGAAATTGGATCTGACCATTACCTTGTTAAAGGTGTCTTGCAACTTAAACATAAAAAGTGTTGTGTTAGGGTTAAAAATTTTACTTTTAATACTGAAGCTCCGAAAGACCCAGTTATAGCCAAAGCTTACCATGATAGGTTACTTAGTCATTATGACAGTCATGGTATGCCTACTACTGAAGTTGAGGAAGAATGGGATCATTTTAAATAGGCTTTTTTGGACACTAACAATACTCATTTAGGAAAAAAGGAGCAGAGGAGACAGAATTATCTGAGTGATAAGGCAATTGAGCTTATTTCAGAAAAAAAGAACTGCAGGAATCTTCTTAATCAATACCCTACTAGTCCTAATAGAAAGCATTACAGAGAACGTAATAAACGTGTAAAGGATCAGTTAGCTGCTGATAAGAATCTTTGGCTTGATAGCTTGGCTGACAAAGCCGAGGAAGCAGTTAGACAGCACAACAACAGAGAGCTGGACCAGATAGTTAATGTTTTGTGTGGTAGAAAACGGACAGGTATACAGGGATTGAAGGATAAACAAGGTAAGGTTATAGAAGGTGAGGATACTGTGATGGCTAGGTGGGCTGAGCATTTCGGTGATGTTCTAAACAATGTGGTTAGTTCTACTCCCATTGTTTGTAATGATGATAAGATGCATTGAGGGCTTTAATGTTGCCCTATAACACAATCTGAAGTTATTTTGGCTATTTCTAAACTTAAACTTCATAAATTCCCAGGTGTACATGACATTACTTATGCAATGCTTAGAGCTGGGAATGTTTCGGTTACCATTTGGATGACTGAAATTTTTTTCCTAAGCATTTTAACATTTTTCCAAATTTCCAAAAAAGGTGATCGCAGTTCTTGTGAAAACTATAGGGGTATCAGCCTACTCTCTGTTCCAGGGAAAGTTATTTGCATGATTGTGCTTAATAGACTTAATAATCTGGTTGACAGGCAATTGCATGATGAGCAATGTGGATTCAAAAGTGGTAGGGGATGTGTGCATCAGATATTTTCACTTAGGCAGATTATTGAGAAATGTTTACAGTTTCAGAAACCTTTGGTTGCTAGGTTTGTTGATTACAAAAAGGCTTTCGACTCTCTTGATCGTTATAATTTGTGGTTGATTGTGAGATCATATGGTATACCTGACAAGTTAGTTAACATAATAAAAGCTCTCTATAATGACAATGAGTCGTGTGTGAGATGTAGTTAAGGCTTGTAGCAATTGGTTTAGCATTACCTCTGGCGTTCTACAAGGATGCATTTTTGTCTCCTTTTCTCTTTAGTTTGGTTATTGATTATGTTATGCGAAATTCACTGCAAGGGAAAATTTTTGGCCTTTGGTCTGGAGATACGAAAATTTCTGATCTAGATTATGCTGGTGATTTAGCCCTTTTGGTAAACGGTGTTGATGAGTTGAACTCTTTCATTAGAGCTGTTGATGAGACTGGTAGTAGTGTATGTTTGGTTATTAACTGAGAGAAAACTAAAGTGATGAAAATTGGTCAGGCAGGCTGTGATTCTGTTAATCTGAATGGTTGCAGTCTTGAGCAGGTGTCACAGTTTAATTACCTTGGGAGCTACGTAACAGATACTGGTGATGTGCGGCATGAGATTAACAGACGAATAGGTATTGCTGCCGGGACTTTTAAGAATCTATGGAGATTGTGGAGAAATAGGCGTATACACCTAAAGACTAAAATTAGACTGTATAATAGTTTGGTTCTTTCTAGGGTTAGTTATGGTAGTGAAACCTGGACGCTTTGTAAAAAAGATAACAGGAAACTAGATACTTTTGATTCTAGATGCTTACGCAGTATCTTGGGCATTAGGTGGTTCAACTTTGTAACTAATGATGAGGTTAAGCAAAAGAGTCGGCAACCTCCTTTAAACATCATATTGTGCAGAGAGAGACTCCGTTGGTTTGGCCATGTTGCCCGTATGCATAATTATAGATTGGCGAATAGGATTAGGAACACTGTGCCTAAAGGTCTGAGTAAGAGGGGGAGACCTAGGATGCGGTGGGCAGACAATGTGAAACAGGACCTTTTAGAATTGGTATACAGTTGCCAGATGCAGCTGATGTTGCTCAGGAGAGATATGCTTGGAGAACTAAATTGCACGGTCTGGTTGGACCTCCGTAGCCCTTGCTGCTTGAGGATGGTGGTGGTGATGATGATGATGATGCAGTTTCACGGATACTTTAGCAATTGGTCCCATATTTTTTTGCATATCCATCCCGTGGCCGAGTGGTTAGCGCGCTTGGCTACTGATTTAAAGGACCTGGGTTCGAACCCCGGATAAGGCATGGACGTTTGTGCTGTTTTTCTGCTGAGGTCCTGCCATCCTCTCAGACCTTCTACTATGACGTATAAACTGACAGGCTCCTGTCAGACCTCTGTGGCAAAGCAGCTGCTTGAGGAATTATTTATTTTTCATTTTTAGTGTCACCCATGACCGTCTATATACCTACCAGGCTTTAACGTACACAGTTGTGACGTCACAGATGTAGTGCTACTTCGCAGCAACATGTAATTGTCTGCTCGTGTATAGTATGTATTAAAACTGTGTTTACAAACCTAAAATGATTATATTACTCAAAGGAAATTTACAGTTATTTTTATTTTAAGCTTCTATTTCTTAGTTTTTGTTAATAATGTAATTTATTATAATAATTTACCTGTGTTTTCGATTTGCGCTACCATACCTGAAGTTAGGCCTACTTTTAAGGATGAACGGTAAATTTAAATTTTAAGCAATGAACTATTAAGTTATATTTACTGATTAATAAATGAAAGCGAAGTGGTGAAGTAAAGAACTATAGGTCACAGCTGTAAGGACCATAAATATTTAAACTTTTATTCAAAACCAAAATAACTGCTATAGTTTAAAATACAGTGTTCTTCAGTAAATCGTCTCAAATGTACTTAAGATTTTTATGTTTATTGAATACGATACTTTGTGTGTATGTGTGTGTATATATATATACACACAGTTGTATCAGAATAATATGACCACCTACCATAGTATATGTATGGTATGTGGTCATATTTTTCGGATACGACTGTGTATAGCTTCCGTTCGCGAGGGCCGAGAGTAGTCTTGATAACGAAGCTCGACTTTCAAACGTGTCGACACAGTGGTTCATTGAATTAGTCTGCAGAGGAAGAAGTGTAAATATCTCTTTTGTGCAATAGGCAATTGACAAACGATCGGACAGAAGTGAACACCAGTAAAAAAACTGCTGGAAGTGTGAACGGAGCAAGCGGATCGCCTAAAACATAAGTAACCACAGCAAATGCTAAATGAAGACTTTAGAGTGTAATAGTAGTACATGCTTATATATCTGTGAATCATACTTATATTCATTTAAGTCTAGATTTCCAACCAAATTCGTTCAATATCTAAAAAGTTACGGAAGCTAGAATATTTAACAGTAAATTATTTTTCATAAAAATCATTCATAATTACCTAATATTGAAATAATCATTAGGAAAACTTTTAAAATGCATATTTTATTAAATTGGTTAGCATACCCGGCCAGTTTCTGGGAGATGTGGGTTCGAATACCACTCACGTTGGAAACGATACTTGATATTTAATTAACTGCTGAGATTTTCCTCTGTATTAAATTAATATATAAGGCAATTTAGGAGAGTTGTGGAAAGTGAATAAAATCTTAAGTCTATATATCATAAGCCAAAGCTTTCCTCTGTGGGTCTCTACTTTTGCTCTTTTTCAGAAACAAAAGAACTAATGTTTCATTTTATCGTTTATATAGTTATATATCTTTTGTCGTCCCTATAGCTGTAATTTGTCTCTCTAGCAATGAAAAAGTTGAATATGGCAAAATTTAAACGAATATTGAAAGCGATGTAATTCTGTCAGAATTTTGAAATGTTGATGGTGAAATGTGAAGGTCACGAAGTTTGCATTGAGAACATTGATTTTAACCTCTACTCCCAGGGGGTTGGGGTCAGAATTTTTTTTTTTTTTGCAGAGATAATTGTTTGTTTATAAAGATAAATTAAAGGCTATTTTTGCTTTGGATAGATATTGATATTAATTATTACGATTCATACTTTTCGAATCGCCCAAAGGTTTCAATTGCGCGCTGCGAGGGTTGAATAATTTGAAAATTTCAAATATTTAATGTATATTTTAAACGATCTTTTGTGCTAGATTGACACAAATATAAAGTTGCCATAAATATGATGCTGATGATATGTGACATATGATATTTTAGTGGTGGAGTGTGATGATCCACCAACCAATTTGTTTACATTGACAGCAATTTGTCTCTTCACTCCTGGGGAGGGGGGGATGCAACTTTTTTAAAGGAGGTTAATTAAAAATTATTTTCGAGTTGAATAGGTACTAACGAAATATGATAATTCATAGTTTCCAAACCCTTCAGAAGGCTTTAATTTACATCATTTTAGGACGTTTCTGGTGATAGAATGTGTTGATCAAAAACAGATATCCAGATGATTTACTAGAAAGCAATTGATATTACAAATCATATGAAATAATAATAACTAATGAGCATCGGGTTTATCTAGCGTCCCTTAGATACACCGGGCACGGACACCATCGAACAAAAGAAGGGAAATTAAATGCGTAAAATACTTAAATGATTTAATTTTTCTAAATTTTAATTGCAATCAACCTATTTTTAAACAGTACAAAGTATAATAATTTGCTAATTATGAATTTATAATATTTATGAATATTTTAAGATTAATTACGAATTTTTAAAAATATACAGCTGTTAGTTGAATTTTAAAAGATAGAACTTTAATTCAAAACTCCTATTTATTTAAAAATTAATTCGTCTCTTAGTGCACAGTCCATGCCCGGTATGGTATAGGTGGCTCTGATTTATCCAACCCTTAACTTTATTATTCTGATTTCACCCTCTTTAAATTTTTTGTTGTGTCATGAATGACAGCTGGCTAAACCAGCTGTCTGTGGGCGTAGAGGCTTTTTAATTTACGTGTGTTTTAATTAAATTATATTGGTTAAAATTATTGGTTAAAAAACGACACAGGCTATCAGAGGCGTACTGTGAGTCCTCGTTAATCCGCGCTGCGGGGGTGGGGTACTACGTTTAGGGAGACCTAGGCAAAAACGTTTTTACAAAAATCTATGGGGAAAGCTGATACAGAACGTTTTAAAGGAATATCCCAGGATTTTTTCTAAAGCTTTGAAAAAATAATAATGGATCGGAACAATCAGCTTCACATTCCATTCTATAATTTCCTTTCCTTGCTGCCTGCGGGTCAATTGTACAATTGATTCAAGCCTTTCCTTAAGGAATGAAATTTACACGATATGTTTAGCTTTTGGATAAGTTTTTATATAGATATTTAGTATAAGTAAACACTGAGATAATCGTTTTAATCTAAACTCTGAGATAATCGTTTTAATCTAAATTTCTGTTTTTTGCAGCAAAATATAAAAATTGTGATTTTACGTTTAATTTTGGGTTCCACAAAATTTTATTATTTAAAACTAGAGAAATCTTACAGCTAACAATATTAAATCTGATTATAAAATTTTAATAATTGAAAACTAATAGATTTTTGCAAAATTAGTTAAAAACTTTTTAAAAAGTCTAACCAATTTAAATTATTGGAATTTTTTTTACAAAACTTGAGTAGCCATTAGTTGTTAAAATACTGTACTAACTTCTAAATTGAAGAAAAAAAAATGCGCCCTGCACTCAAAATATGCAAAATGGTTGGTGGAAATTTATATTTTACACCAAGACAGTTCCAAACTGGGAATCACACTTCCCTGAATAATAATTTATCAGAAAAATTTCTCAATCTATTAATCTATTATTTTTATTAAAACCGTCGCTTAATACATACGGGGAAAAACGATTCAAAAATATTAATAAAAAAGGAACAGGAATCACGTTTGAAATATATTTGTTAAAAAATATGGGTTTTGATCCAAGAAAAAATTACTTCACGTTTTAAAAACGCTATTCTCTATTTTAAGCATCTACTAAAAACCTTCAAGTTTCAACATGTATTATTTCATATCAGTTAACCTCTCTTGATGACAAAGTTCATGGGGGTGACTCGAGGGTTCACAGATTGAACTACAGAAGAACGCTGGCTGAGTAAATCTCTGAAATATTTTAACTTGTTGCTGATAAGATCTGATAAGATATTTCCTTCATTAGCGGACATCCATAAACAAATAATAATATACTAAAACAAATAAACAAATAATAATATACATAAAACAAATAATCAATATACTGAATCTGGCTCATTTTTAGGCCTGGCGTATCATGGTGTTCTTGATCAGACTAGGGATCAAGCTTGGGAAAATCTTTTGGGGCGGGGGTGGCTCAGTCGGTAGCGCGCCAGGCTCGTAACCTGTAGTTCCCAGGTTCGAGTCCCAACCGGGTCAGCGTTGAAAACTTTCTCCGCAAAATTCCCCGCCCTGTCCACGGTCAGTAGGGGACACCGATGGGCTTGGAAAGGCCGCCGTCCATCGGATGGGACGTTAAGCCCGTGGCCCTGTGTGCGGGAGAGCCATACCCTGTGCAAGTTAAAGAACACGCTGTATGGCCTTGACGGGACCATACAGCGTGTTCTTTAACTTGCACCTGACCATCTGTCTCCCAACAGCTGTTCCAGTGGATCCCCTCTCCCAACCTTCTCTGAGCCTTCAGAGTCCATATGACCTGGCCATTTAGCCCATGGTGTGCACAAAAGTGCAGCTCAGAGGTAAAACAACCCAACAACCCAAACCACTCAAACCTTCATTAGCGACAGAAATAGAAATGTTTTGAAACATTATTTCTTCCAAAATGGGATTTACACTCTTAGCTCTGAATAATATTATCATCGAAATTTATTTAAGGAAAACTATTTCTTGGAAAAAAAACATTTCCATTCTATGAACCAGAAAACCCTGGCATCTGATTAATACCATCATTTATTCCAATGTTTATTCCAACACAATTCAGCCATGTGATATTTCGTAAAGAGGTAACCCATCGAAAGTTCCTGAGTGCATGACTATCAGCTGAAGGAGAGTATTCAGTTGACAAAAACTAAGATAGGTTAAGATTACATCTTTTCTAAGAGAGCTATGATAGAAAGAACCGAACACTTCTCCACACTGAGAAGGACTATGCGAAGATATTCGGACATAATTTAAGCCAGATAGGCTTTTAAATGCTCTAAAGAAATTTGTCTCTTGTCGCCTTCTATAAGTTGACGGGGAATAACGATATTTGGAAAAATGAATTCGTACGTCTTTATGAAGATCAGAAAACTGTTCGGTGGAAAAGGTTTTAAACATTCACATACCAGATTTTACTTGTAAAAATAAGGACAGAATTTTTGCGAGATAGTGACTTGAAACGTCCTACGGAAAATACATCCAATTGCTTTCATTAAGAGCATAAACGGATTTCATGCTAAAACTGAAAACATCTTCTTTCATACCAGATTTCAGCTTACTTTGAAAACTAAGGTTAAAAAATTATGTGAGCTAGTGATTAATATTGATATGTAAAAATTTGAGTGTCAATGATGTTGCTAAAATGTGTAGGAAACAAGTAGGACCTGAGTTTGAAGCATTTCGTAAATCATCTTTTCTGCCAACATTAAACTTTAGAACTTTGCTGAACGAACTCTATGATGAACTGGTGTATACTCCTGAAACGTTTATTTAGCTTAGATCGAAGTTAAATCTTGAAATGATTTGATTTAGACATGTTTGGTCATGATACAATCCATTCAAGTTCTGACATTAATTTGTGACACAGCAACAAGTTCGATAACGTGATGTGACCGCTAAATTTCAATAGTCATATAACGGTTCTGATATTCTAACCAATGTTGGTGACATGGCCCTCCCTTGGTGGTAGCTGACGGATCAGTTTGTCGTTGGTCACCATGGAGAAAACTTTGTTATCCTTTGGCGAGGTAGTTAGATCTCATCCAGAGAGTTTTGGCATGCTTCGGTATGACAATTAAATCACTTATGAAGAATGTCTCCAGATCGTGATGCAGATTCTGACAGGAAAGATTCTCAAAGCCTTCTCCATCATAAGTGAAGGAGAAATTCTCATATATTGCATCGAAGTTGACGAAATTGCATTCGAATATATATGCCAAGTGTATTTCTCAGGCGAATTAGGCATGAGGCATGCGGAAAGCATGAACTATGGAAACGTAATTCAAGATGCAATGACGTCCATAGAGATAGCAGGAATCATGGAAGTGTCACCGTGAGAAACTAACAAGAAACCAAAAGGTTCTTTTAAGAACCACTTGATTTTGTAGGGAGAATTACCTATTGTACAATTTCTCCTTTCTGTCCGTTTTCGTAACTCTTACTTCTCTTTCTATGCGAAACGATTCTTCTATATCTCCACAGTCAACCCATTGTCTCTCTGATTAGCAGGGTGAACTTTATACCCTATTATGGTGTTTAACGTTCAATTAAAATAATAATTTTACACACTGTAATAGGATTAAACAACTCCTATAGTGTTAACCCAGAGTAGTTTTTGTTGCTAGGATCCCTCTCCACTCTTTTCAGTTTCTAGATGTTACACATTCTTGTAGAATTAATTTTCTCCCTCTCGTAATTTCGCACACATTTATTAAAAGTATCAGTTTTTCTACGAATTTAAATCAGTTTAATAAACAGTAATGGGTATAATTGGAGAAAATCAAAGGAAGAAGTTTCTTGCCTCCTCAAAAGGGAATAGGACATATGAGCTTAAAGATCAGTCCTCCCCGTCGCGTGACATGCATATTCTTAGTATTCCACACAGCCTTAATATTTTCTTTCGAATTTTATTACAGACATGGAAAAACAAAATTGCTGGGGATCTTATGTTCTATACCAAAAGTAATTATATTGATGAATTTCAATGCTTATTCTCAAAATAATAAAATATAATTTATGTATTAAGTTTTGCCAATATGAGGATGGTGGGTAAATTTTGAGTAAGAGTAAATATCGAAAGAAACAGTTTTCATATTTAATTTTGAAGCAAATACAGTGGACCTCCGCTTTACGATTGGTATGCACTTTTACGATTGTTAAGAAAAATTGTAACATATAAATATAATGTTGCCTTAAATGGTGGCGGAGGAAATTGTCATTTTTTACGAGTCACTGGATCTGGAGATTGATGCAGAGAATGTGGAGTTAACTGAGGATGATGGAAGAGAGTTGACATGAGAGGAGATCCAGGAATTAGAGAACATCAGTGAGAGTGATGGTGGAGAGGGGGAACGTAAAAAAGAGAACCATGTAGTAATACCTAAAGAAATTAAGGATATGTTTTCTGCGTAGGACATTGTGAAGCGAACAGAAAGAAAAACCCAGATATTGAAACCATTGAACAGATGACCACAGAATTTAAAGATCTGATGCTAAGTTACTTCAAGTATTTCCAAAGAAAGTGCCAAAATCAAACGACTTTGGACGTTATTTTCACAGAAGTAGCAAGAGGCAGCGATCAGAAAGAACACAAGATCCTGAAGCTTGTTCTAACATCGTTGCATGCAGTATGTAACTTCTTCTTCACCAAATCCATCACCACACCACCGTTGATTTTTAAGGAGCAGCTTTTCCAGTCTAAGTTAAATCTTAATTTATTGCTGTTTTTTAAACATTTATAACCTGCATTTATCATATCAAACACATTTTTGTTAAAAATAAATAAGTAAAAAAGTGACTCCATTAGCACTTTTTTAAAATCTTATTTCCCTTTTCTTAAGTTTTTATCATATATTTTGCATTTAATTATTTAGTATTCTATATGAAAATATTTTCATTGCAAAAACCAACTTTTCGAGAGCAAAAACACCTTAATTATGTGGCGAAATTTCAGCTTCCGATGTGTTAGAAGGAATTAATAAAAACAATGTGCATTTTAATATCATTAAGCGGGGTCGACTGCACTCTCATTTTCACAATAGCAAATAATTTTTTTACTCATTTTTCGTTTTAGGTGTAGAATAAATATTTTTATTCTAAACAATACAAATATATTTATCACTATCATTATATCGTTTTATGGCACATAATCTGATGTTTCTTGATTGGAATTTCCACGGTGCCTGCATTGAGATTTTCTCTGCTAACCTCACTCTGCCTCGGTGAGAATGGGAACATCGATGGGCTCGGAAAGGCAGTCGATCATCGAATGGGATTCTACGCAGTGGCACCGTGTGCAGGAGAGCCATATCCTGTACTCTTTTGAAGAACATGTTGGAAGGTATTGACTGTAAGCTTCCAACTGTCTTCTAACTGCTGTCCACTGAATGCCTCTTTCTTTCTCAACCTTGGCATTCTTGTGACTTACAATTTCATTCATTGTGTGCAAAATAAAGCAGTTCAGAGGTAAAGCAATCAACTTCTTCCACTCTAACAACATGCAAATTTGTTATCAATAGTTTGATCCCATTCTTCATATATTTCGTTCATTAAAAATCCCCTACAACGTAAGCTTTTTTTGCAGAAACTATGGCTTGCTAAAATGTGTTAAAGGGTAATATGTTCACTTTACATATAAATTTATTGCTAACGCGCTAAAATTTTAGACACTGTTTTTTGGTAGCTAACAGTTGTATTTCGTCTGAAATGGTATTATGAAATTTGGGAATGACAAGAATTAAACGCATTAATTAAAACGTATTAAAAGCAAACACGGTAAAGACATTTTATTCTGAATAAGTTTCAGAAAAGGAAATTTCTATTATTTCAAAATCTTTATTTCTATCATTGAGAAACATCTCATTCTATCATTGAGAAACATCTCATTCTATCATTGAGAAACATCCCTTACTATTCTTTGCGAGAGTATCATGGGAATTGTAAGAAGGGACTGTAAGAAGAGGAAGGTAGTATTCTTCTTCCTCTTGAAAACCAGTAACACTGTCAATTGCATGAGTTCACATTTTTGCTTTTTTTGTCTAAGAACATGCAAAACAGAACGAAATAAAATTCGCCTTCTCTGGAAACCCTAAAATCCACTTGCAAGTCATTGAGATTCCTTAATCTGGAATCCTAATAATCTCTTCTCTGGAAGAAAAGGAGACGAGCAAAATCCTAAAGAGTTATTTTATTCGTCTCCTTTTGATCTGAAAATATTTTCTTGCCAACGCCAAGAAGAAAATTAAATCTACATCTTTTTGGTTTAGATTTCTAAGCTGAAAAAACTGAAACAGCCTCTCAAGTAATCATTATAATATCATCATAATATCATCATAATATCATAATAATATATAATAGGTTGGCTCAGCCGGTAGTTCAATAAGCTTGTATTCTACAGTTCCCAGATTCGAGTTTCAACTGTGCGTTGAGAATTTCCACGACTAACTCCCATTCTATCCGCGGCCAGAAAGGGGATACCGATGAGTTTAGAAAGGCCGCAGTCTGTTAGATGGGACGTTTAGCTGTTGCTTCACGTGCACAAGAGCCATACCCTGTGCACATTAAAAATATGCTGGATGGCCTTGATGAGAGGCTAACATCTCCTATCAGCGGTTCAGTGGGTTTCCTTTCTCAATCTTCCCTGAATTCCTTGGGGTTTAACCCCATTTTTGTTTATCTTTGCCATTGGGTGCACAAAAGTGCCGCTCAGATGACTCCATGAGATGATCCAACTCAACTCATGAATATACGGTATCAAAAGGCATGGACAGGCAACTAATGGGCAAATGAAACACTAGTGAAACACTAGAATGCACTAAGACGCTTTCATCGGCACTGTGCATTATTTTACGCAAACTTTTAAGGGATTTTATCTGTGTTTCAATAGTTTCCGATCCTTTATAATTTTAATCAGATACTTAATCAAATGGTCCCAAATTTCGCAGGAAGGTTTGCACTTTATCACCCCGCGTCATGTTAAACCTCATGCTCCTACATCTGATGGATACTGTTTAGAAATCAAATGTCAGATCCACTGTAGCAGATATGTCACTTGTGGTGGCTTTCTAAGCTATAAATTGTGAACGAAGAAGTTGTCAGCGTAGAAATCTGCTTGAGGAAATACTCGATTCCAATCCGTCAAACGTTTAGATTGTGATATGTTAGTAGTCAATGATTTATTGTGGTAATAATCCTAAATACAAACAGAAACACGAACAGATTAAAGATTAGATTTCTGAAATTACATTTTGATTTCTTACGCTTGCTAAATGACCCAGAAATCTTAAAAGTAAATAAGAAAATTAAAAGGAATATGCATTTTGTAGTTTATCGGTTGAATGTAATAATATATGCTTACAAAGGCGTGCAAAAACAATAGAATGTTTTTACTGTGAATTGACGACACTATTTAAAATCCGCGCGAAAGGACCCATTGGTTAATCTTATTGTAACCATGACAACCGTCATTTAGTTTTTCGGGTGTTCTATTAGGCACAGAAATCGTTTGAAGTGAGGATATCTTCGTAGTCGTCTGTTAAAGGCCGCTACGAAAATATCATCATCATCATCATCATCCTCAAGCAGCCATGGGCTACGGAGGTCCAACCAGACCGTGCAATTTAGTTCTCCAAGCAAGTCTATCCGAGTTACAGCTACTGCATCTGGCCAATGCACACCAATTCTAACAAGGTCCTGTTTGACATTGTCTACCCACCGCATCCTAGGTCTCCCCTTTTTTCTGAGGCCTTAAGGCACACTGTTCATAACTCTATTCGCCAATCTATAATTATTCGTATGGGCAACATGGCCAAACCAACGGAGTCTCTCTCTGCACAATATGCTGCTTAAAGGAGGTTGCAAACTTCTTTGCCTAACCTCATCATTAGTTACAAAGTTGAACCATCTAATGCCCAAGATACTGCATAAGCATCTGGAATCAAAAGTATCTAGTTTCCTGTTATCTTGTTTACAAAGTGTCCAAGTTTCACTACCATAACTAACCCTAGAAAGAACCAAACTATTATACAGTCTAATTTTAGTCTTTATGTGTATACGCCTATTTCTCCACACTCCCCATAGATTCTTAAAAGTCCCGGCAGCAATCCCTAGTCGTCTGTTAATCTCATGCTGCACATCACCATTATCTGTTACATAGCTCCCAAGAAAATTAAACTGTGACACCTGCTCAAGACTGCAACCATTCATATTAACTGAATCACAGCCTGCCTGACCAATTTTCATCACTTTAGTTTTCTCTCTGTTTATAACCAAACCTACTCTACTGCCAGTCTCATCAACAGCTCGAATGAAAGAGTTCATCTCATCAACTTCATTTGCCAAAAGGGCTAAATCATCAGCATAATCTAAATCAGAAATTTTCGTATCTCCAGTCCATTTAAGGCCAAAATCTTTCCCTTGAAGTGAATTTCGCATAACATAATCAATAATCAAGCTAAAGAGAAAAGGAGACAAAATGCACCCTTGTCGAACACCAGAGGTAATGCTAAACCAATTGCTACAAGCCTTACCAACTCTCACACACGACTCAGTGTTATTATAGAAAGCTTTCATTACGTTAACTAACTTGTCAGGTATACCATATGATCTCACAATCAACCACAAATTATGTCGATCAACAGAGTCGAAAGCCTTTTTGAAATCAACAAAGCTAGCAACCAAAGGTTTCTGAAACTCTAAACATTTCTCAAGAATCTGCCTAAGTGAAAATATCTTATCCACACATCCCGTACCACTTCTGAATCCACACTGCTCATCACGCAATTGGCTCTCAACCAGATTCTTAATTCTATTAAGCACAATCATGGAAAGAACTTTACCTGGAACAGAGAGTAGGCTGATACCCCTATAGTTATCACAAGAACTGCGATCACCTTTTTTGAAAATAGGGATAATAATAGCTCTGATAAAATCTTTAGGAACCATGCCTTTATCATAAAAGATATTCAAAATTTCAGTCATCCACGTGGTAACCAAAACATTCCCAGCTCTGAGCATTTCTGTAGTAATTTCATCTACCCCTGGGGATTTATGAAGTTTAAGTTTAGAAACAGCCAAAGTAACTTCAGATTGTGTTATAGGGCCAACATTAAAGCCACCAATGCATCTATCATCATTGCAAACAATGGGAATGGAAATAACCGCATTGTTTAGAACATCACTGAAATGCTCAGCCCACTAGCCATGAAAGAATATTCACCTTCTATAACCTTACCTTGTTTATCCTTCAATCCCTGTATACCTGTCCGTTTTCTACCACACAAAACATTAACTATCTGGTACAGCTCTCTGCAGTTGTGCTGTCTAACTGCTTCCTCGGCTTTGTCTGCCAAACCATCAAGCCAAAGATTCTTATCAGCAGCTAACTGATCTTTTACACGTTTATTAAATTCTCTGTAATGCTTTCTATTAGGACTAGTAGGATATTGATTAAGGACATTCCTGCAGTTTTTTCTTTCCGAAATAAGCTCAAGTGCCTTATCACTCAGATAATTCTGTCTCTTCTGCTCCTTTTTTCCTAAAAGAGTACTGTTAGTGTCCAAAAAAGCCTGTTTAAAATGATCCCATTCTTCCTCAACTTCAGTAGTAAGCATACCATGACTGTCATAATGAATAAGTAACCTATCATGGTAAGCTTTGGCTATAACTGGGTCTTTCAGAGCTTCAGTATTAAAAGCAAATTTTTTAACCCTAGAACAACAAATTTTAAGTTTAAGTTGCAAGACACTTTTAACAAGATAATGGTCAGATCCAATTTCAGCTCCCCTATATGACCTGGTATTCCTAACAGAACTAGCCCATTTGCTGTTAATTAATATATAATTAATCATATTCTTATGCAGCCCATCGGGTGAAACCCATGTGTAGTTATGTATGTCGCGGTGTTTGTAATAAGTGTTAGTTATTCTGAATCCATTGAGTTTACTTACCTGCAGGAGACGTTGCCCATTGCCATTGCAGCTACCAATACCAAAAGGGCCTATTACTCCTCCCCAAAGGTCAGAGTCAGTACCAACTTTGGCAATGAAGTCACCAAGAACAAGGGTAATATCTCCTTTCTTGACAGAATTCAAAATATCCTGAAGTTGTTCATAAAACCTATCCTTCTCATCCTCATCGGCATCCTCAGTGAGGGCATAACAGCAGATAACATTCAGGTCTTTAACGCTTGTCTGAAATTTTGCTGTAAGAAACCTTTCATTAATGCACTCATATCCTAGAAGAGCATCACTAGTGTGTCTGCTTAGAAGCAGACCCACGCCTTGGTGATGCTTATTGTCGTCCCTCCCTGAAAAGAGAAATTTAAGATTATTTTAAGAATCTGACCTTTATCTGTCCATCTGGTCTCTTGCAAGCCTAGAATATCTAAATTATAATGGTGGAATTCTTGTGTGAGGACATCAAGAGAAAAAGCTCTGTGCAGTGTCCGCACATTCCAACTACCTATGGAGAGAAAATGGTTAGTGGGATGTTTAAAGAAACTATGTTTATTGAGAGAGGGAATGCCGACAATATCAAACAGCCCTCTAATCGCAGACATGGGGCAAAGACCCGTTCCCCCACCACTAAAGGCTGAAGCCATCTACACTGGAACTCTTCCTCCATAGTAGAATTTGACGATGCCAATAGAAGCAAAGAGTTCAGGTGCCTGCGATTACGTCTGCTCAGGATTATCCACCAGCTGATAAACATATTCTATGAATCTATTCACTTGGGGCTGTCAACCCACAAACAAACAGAAAATACAGTGGAAGATTTTCCCTCCACAGAAGCCCACCAGTGCAGCAAAATCAGGATCCATAATCAAGCTCAGAGCCATATATCTGTCCAGTCCAGTGGGTTTATATGGTCAGCACCAGGACCCTGTGTGGTTGACCACTCCTCAGCAGGGTAGAAAAAAAAGAAAAGTAGCCATAGCTCTCCAAATCAGTAGGCCACACTAATCTGGCAGCCCTCCCCTTCCGTTCACTTCCACAAGAGAGTATCTCTTTTGAAAGGTACTAACGGTCTGCACCACGAGAAGGCGGGGTCAGACATTAGGTGCTAGGCCTGGCCGGTTCTATGCATCATCACAGGGGATTGGTGCATAGCTCTCCTTCCAGTAACTACCTAGCTACCATTTACAGACTACGAAAATATAACGCTAGGGATATTAAAATTATTATATAATCATAATTTTTATGGATATTAAAAATATCAATCATTATGGATATTAAAAATTATTATATCTAGAACGTTATATATATATAACGTTATGGATATTAAAACTGAACAGCGTTGTGAGATAAAATTTTACGTGCCGACTTGTAAAAAATGTGCAATCATTGAAAAACTGGTCGCACCGTTCCTGCCATTTCTTTGTTGCTATTTGGAACGGCCTTCCAAATCGCCTGTGTGAACCACTGCTTGCGACCACATCCGAATCAGCGCTGAATTTTCGTCCTCACAATTTTTTTTTTAATGAAAACAACCATAAGTCACATAGCGACAGAGCTCGAACGACAGATCTGGATCGCACAACTCTGCTCAAATTTGATATCCATAACCTAAAAAACTTGAAAGAATTAGTCACAAAAAAGTGTTTAATAGGGGCATACGAAGATACCTCACTTCAAACGCTTTCTATACGTAACTGAACACCGCTAGAAACAACGACGGTAGTCATGGATATGAGACAGTGTTATTAACCAATGGGTATACTCGCGAGGCTTCTAAGCAGTGCCGACAATTTACAGTAAAAATATTCTGTTATTTTGGAACACCCTTTGTAATATGTATATTTATTATATTATAATAATATACGTAGACAATCCACGCTTTACCTAAGGGTACATTCTGCAAAACATTACGCAAGTCAAGTTTTACATGTCATATACCGGGTGATCCAAAAGTAACAGAAAAAGTAAAAATGCAATAATTCGAAAAGTATAGACAGTAGCACGATGCGGTTTTCACAGAAATGCACAGAAAGACATGGGATTTTTTTAATAACAAAAAAATTTATTGCCAGAATAGTTACATTTGCCACCGACAGGTGACGCCTCAGTTGTGTCAGTAGTTTGTTCAGTGGCGCAGCACAATTCGCAACGCAGCTAAGATTACAAATGTTCAATGTGATGTCCGTCATTCATGAGAATGGCCATCAGACATCTCACGACACTCTGCACAGCATCGAAGAGGGTTTTTTGCCAGTTCGTCTTGAAATTTCACGCATACTGCATTCCCCATGTGCGTAAGCTGCCGATTGTGTGTCGTCCTCGTCTTCGACCTCGTGCACAACTGCAATAGTTTTTTGGGTCTCCCACTTCTTGCACGTGCTTCCAAACTTCCAGTGTCCTCAAACCTTTTCATCATAGCTAACAGTGAGGAACAAGACATCGGTCCCTTTCCACTTCTAATACCCCGCATCGAACGATAGGTGCGCAAAGCTGCCCTTGCACATTTGGAGTTCTGATAGTACAGCTTAACTAAAAGTGCTTTATCTCGTAACGATAACATGCCTCACCTTGGCAGAACGTTTAAGTTCGGTAATAAATGTTAAATTTTGAAAGTTTAACTTCAGTATTCACTATATCTGAAATTTACGTACCTCACAGCAAAGTCAGATTGATCAATGTTCGCAGTTTCGCACCGTCTGAGGAGCGGCAAAAAGATCAAAGATCATTAATGACGGTATGGAGCACCGGGTGGGGACCCATATCTCCTTCATCTAAGATAAACAATGGTGAAAATTTAGAGACTACTTCGGCGCGATGCCGAGACATTTCTGTCAAGTGAGAGTGGTTTATATGGGGGGAAGAAAAAGGGGATCCTTTATCAACCCAGGAAAGTGGCCGCCCCCGGAGCTGGATTAATAATGCAGGTCTTGGGAGGGCCTCACCACATGAGAACGGAGATGTGTAATTTGATCGCTATGTCAGGACAAGAAAGGGAAAAGAAAAGAAGTCTAGGAAAGAAGGGATTTGTGGCGTCTACGTCGCATGTTGGAATGAATTTCATAGTCAAGGGCAAGATGGACCAAATGGTTGGGATGAGTTTGTGCATCAGCGTGGAATTTTTTAGCCATGTTGTGGATAATCTCAGAGATGTCAGGAATTTGTAGATCTCGCTGGAGAATGGAGTTTCGTACAAACCAGGGAGCTGCTACAGCTGATCGGAGAATAAGGAGCGGCAGCCGGCGGATCTGTTTAAATAGTGACAGGCAGCAGCTCCAAGACCGCTACAACGCCACCTGTCGGTGACAAATGTAACTATTCTGGCAATAAAATTTTTCGTTATTAAAAAAATCCCATGTCTTTCTGTGCATTTCTGTGAAAACCGCATCGTGCTACTGTCTGTACTTTTCGTATTTTTTTTAACAGAAATCGTATTTTTTAACAGATTTCGTATTTTTTTAACAGAAAAAGTAAAAATGCAAAATACTTTCGTATTTTGCATTTTTACTTTTTCTGTTACTTTTGGATCACCTGGTACTTAAGTATGTACATTTCTCATATTATATACTTTGATAGTACTATACAGGTAGTAACGATAATTTAACGGTAATATATACATAACATACCTTAGTTCTCACTGGTAGTTTGTTAAAAATATTGATGATAATAATTTTATTTAGAAAATCATGAAATAAACTATTAAAAGTAACGTATGATGAATCTATCTCTAATACACCCTTAATATAATTCGTAGTAGTTTGTGCAAAAAAAAGGACGCATGTAGAAAATATTTTATTTCTAAAATTTATGGAATAAAGTTACTTTTAATTGAATGACACTTATCTTTATTCTTAGTGTTGGCTTGCTCATATGAAGCGAATAATGTATTAGTAATATGTTGGCTTAATTATTAGATGGTTGAAAGAGGATGGGGAAAAAGGATAGATGTTCCTCCACTGGAAGTAGCGGCAAATTTGGAAGGTGTGCTAATCGTTCAGGCTTCCTTACGAACTTCTCAAGAGTAATCAAGAGTCTGCAAAGTGTAGCTTGTCAGTGCAAGAAGGTCACTTACCTGCAAATATAATTTCCGCCACTCGAAATTTTCGGAATTTTAAAATATTTTTTTTTACATACAGTCAAATTTGTGTAAGACGAATCTGCGTAATCCAGTGGGTATTAACCCGTTTTCTTAAGGATTCGTTTGCGCAAAAATTGGAATACACGTTACAACTCATCAATTAACAAAATTAAATGTAAGAATTTCTATTATTTAAAATCAGTAACAGTTATATTCCACCTAATCTCTCCAATAAGTATGAATACATCTCCAACTTCTTTCACAATATTAGCTCAATTCTGGCAACCCAAGTTCCAGCAGATGGCTTTAATCTAATTGGAATTTACTGGAATACCTCCTGCCAAGAGCTCAGCACAATGAGAGCAATATCTCAATTCCATTTTAACCGTTTCCGACAACTTGTTGATTTCCCAACAAGAGGCAATAACTTTATTAATTGGTATTTCGTACTGATGCATTTGCTTACAATGTACAAGTTTTCGACCTCTTCTCCCACAGCGACTCACCATCGCATATTCCTATCTCATTAAATCTTAATTTCAACACTCAACAATCTTGCAAACAAAAGTATCATGATTATCTTAACACTATGACTTTATAACCAACATAATCACTGATAAATTTTCACACTTAGATGCTAGCAATATTCATAATACCAGCAATTTTGATGAAGTTTATTTAGAATTTACCCTTTGTATAGAAAAATGCTTAGCAACAACAACCTTTCTTACAATCGCGAAACGTTGTACCTAATGAACAGTTCGAATTCTTGACTAAGCGTTCTACGATTCAACTACTCAATAATTTGCATTCGTGAACTTTAGATACTTTTAGATAATAATATCCTTGTTGATGTCATTTCCCTGGACTTTGAAAAGGCCTTCGATAAATTCAAACGATCCTTTTTGATTTAACATTTCTGAACCTTGGTATAGTTAGTCTAATTGTAAGGTTCTTTCCTACCTGATTACTCATCGGATACAACAAGTTCGAGTTGGGAACAATTTATTCTCCATTGGAACGGTCAAAAGTGGAGTCATACAAGGGTCCGTTCTAGTTCTGTTCTTCATAATCTTTACCTCTGAAATTCCTAGTATTTTTCGTCCTATCCAATGTACAAGATATGCAGATGATATTAATTTGTTTTGTACATCCAACAATGAAAAAGAATGTAATTCATTACAAACTCTTTGTGGCGATTTCCAGTGGAATGTAAAGTACGAACTACCTATATCAAAAGACAAATCAAGTGTTCTGTACATTGGTTGCAAGAATCCTCATTATAAACATTTCACAAAGGATCCGATTAGAAATATACAAACACAGAAAACTTAGGAGTCTTAATCTTATCACAGTTAACTTTGGTGACCATTGTGATAGTATTGATAGAAAGGTTTATTGCAGCGTTTTCTTAATTCTGAAAGTTATGTTAAATGTGGCATATATTCCCTAATTCACGCATTTGTGACTTTCATCAGAACCTCGCTAGAATATGTGTCATCTGTATGGACACTTCATCTAATATCAGACATCAAAAATCTTGACCGCGCGTAGAGATGGTTTACAAAAAGACTTTCTGGTTTTTACAATATGCTATATGAAGAAAGGTTGAAAAGGCTCTCTTTGCATTCCTCGGAGTGGAGAAGGCTAATGTTCGACATAAAAACATGGAGTAGAAAGACTTGGAGTAACTCACTATAACGTAGATACTCCTATAATCAAACTTTCAAATAGACGTACAAGAGGTCATACTCTTACTTTCGATTTACCTTTTGCTCGAAAGAACGTAAAGTACCTTCTTTTGTATGGAATTCCCTTTCCAGTGAGGTTCACTTCTACAAATATTAATGTTTTTACTTTTAGACTGAAGAGATTTGAGTTATCACCATTTCTCAAATGTTTAAAATTTTGATGTTTTTTCCTTTTCCAGTATCAGTGTACTGATTTCTGTAATAATAATAATTATAATATAGTATTTAATGCATATTATAATTAGAAATTATTATGAATATTAATTATAATATTATGCATATTATAATAATATTATATAAATGTACGAAGAAGTTTTTTAGTTACTTAGTATTTTTAGTTTAGACAAAGGAATTTTAACGTTCTAAGACTGTAATACTTTTTCCTTACTTTAGGCATAATGATTAGCAAATGGCCCGTAGTCTGTGATCGTCGTGCCACGCTTTTTCCTGGGTGCACTTCTTCTGCCACATCAGTTGAAACACTTTTCCCTTGACAGTTACTCGCACATAGTGGGGTTGAACATCAACATCTACAAGAGGCGTGTCCAAATATCTGGAAAATCATATACATAGGATGAGAAAATATTTAATCCTTTGTCCTTAATTGGTCAATCAATGTTCTATCTTTACTAATATGTAATGTATTTTTAGTTACTGCAAGTTTCAATTTTTTGGGTTGTTTTACCTCTGAGCGGACGTTTTTGCACACCATCAACTAAATGGCCAGGTCACAAGGACTCCGAAGGCTCAGAGAAGGATGGGAGAGGGGACCCACTGGAACAGCTGTTGGTAGACAGATGGTAAGCCTCCCGTCAAGGCCATCCAGTGTGTTCTTTAACGTGTACAGGATATGGCTCTCCCACACACCGGGCCACGGCTTAACGTCACATCCGACGGATGACGGCTTTTCTAAGCCCATCGGTGTCCCCTACTGACCGTGGGCATGGCGGGGAGTTTTGTGGAGATGTCTCAACGCTGACACAGCTGGGATTCGAATATGGGAACTGCAGATTACGAGCCTGGCGCGCTACCGACTGAGCCATCCCCGCCCCTCAAGTTTCAATAAGTAACAATCATTCTTAAATTTAAATACAGATTGCTAAAGTTGATCGAGGGTTATAGTTTTCTTTTTTTTTTTCAACTAGTGTTTTTTATACTTACTTTGGTAGGACATGACATTTTAAATTTGGTGGAGTCCGTTTTAAGGATCTGCAGTTCCAAAGTTCGAGTTCCAGTTTTGCCAGCATTGATATTTACCTCCGTTAGTCCCACTCTACCTGCATTAAGAAAAAAGATACTTATGTGCTTTCAAAAGGACGTCATCCGTCGGATAGGATGTTAAACCATGACTTGTGTTTAGCAGTTCCATGCCCTGTTCACGTTAAAGAATACGCTGGATGGCCTTGACTGAGGTTACCACCTGTTTGCTACTAGCTGCCTAATGGGTCCCCTTTCCTCAATCTTCTCTGTGTGTCTCTTCTTTGAGATCTATTCATTTAGCTCATTGTGTGGAAAAACGTGAAGCTCAGAGGTAAAACAACCAATCAGTTATAATAGGGGAACCCCTTGCCCGAGCTTTACGAGGGGATCCTTTTCCTAAAGCTCAAATATACCTCTATAAAATGTGCCATGCCCTGTGCACGTTAAAAAACCAGCTGGATGAACTTGACGGGAAGCTCCCATCCGTCTGCTAACAGCTGTCCAGTGGATCTCTAACTTACTCTGCGTCCTTGGGTTCTTATGACCTGGCCATTGTGTGTAAAAAAGTACCACTCGTAGGTAAAACAATCAATCAAAGCTCAATGCTAATTTTTAAGTGGGGGTGCTTACTAGTATGACAAACATGTAAAATTTTACTCGACAATGGTGGGGCGGAGGTGGCTCAGTTGGTAGAGCGCCAGGCTCGTAATCTGCAGTTCCCAGGTTCGAGTCCCAGCTGGGTCAGCATTGCGATTTATCTCCGCAAAATTCCCCGCCCTGCCCATGGTCAGTAGGGGACACCGATGGCCTTGGAAAGGCCGCCGTCCGTCGCATGGGACGTTAAACCCTGGCCCCGTGTGCGGGAAAGCCATACCTTGTGCACGTTAAAGAACACGCTGGATGGCCTTGACGGGGGGTTACCATCTGTCTCCCAACAGCTGTTCCAGTGGGTCTCCTCCCCCAACCTTCTCTGAGCCTTCGGGGTCCTTGTGACATGGCCATTTAACTCATGGTGTGCAAAAAAGTGCGGCTCAGAGATAAAACAATCTAACAACAACTCGACAGAGGATTTCAGCAGGTGCGTTAACAATGTTGCTGTATTACCTAATATACGTGTAATTAACGATCGAATTGGGAATGTTTGCAAGGGTTTCTGTTAGTAATAAATAAATATTCTTCCTGTACTTTCTGCATAAAATTGCAATCGTTTCTATGGAGCGATCCACTGCAATGATCATTTAAATGACATGAATTCTTTCTCTTAATAGATAATATATCTCTAGTTACTTTTCGATTGTAAAGGGATATCTGTGACAAATTCCTTCAACAGTAAAAGAGGCTGCGAAAAATTACATTCCTGATAAGGAGGGGGAGGGGAGGATTTTGTCATAAATTCTTTCAAAGTAATGAGGAACGTGAAAAATTCTATCATCGGTAAGGACGGAGGGCGTGATTGAAAACGTTGAGAACCACTGGTTTAGATAACTCGTTAAGGTGCCACTGAAAGAATGGAATGTCACCACAAGCCATACAACAGTCATATCCTCTTGGAATGTCTGGCATCTGGCTTTAACTCCCAGTTGTCATAGGGCACTGACAGCTTCCCAATTTGCTTCGGAGTCTGTTTTTACCACAAGAAGAAGAATTTCAAAGTTGATGCTTTCCAGAAGGCTCAGGAGAGGGAACTCTATGCAAAGCTATCGTGGTAAGTGTTCCCTTAATTCCATACCAGTGAAGACACCGTTCAAATTGTTCTCAGCAATTTGATATCTAGGTGATACCTAGAAACAATGCGCATAGATGAATGATACCTAGAAACAACGCGCGATTGTTTTCTTCAGCGATGAGTCGAGATTTCAGAGACGAACATTCTGCGGGAGAAAATGCAAGACATGTTATCATCCCTCTGACAAGAGAAAATGTAGTAACCGTATATGGAGGTAGGTTTTGTGGTTTTGGCAGGCACCAACATCAGTGGCTATGCTGATTGAGCATCTCTGGGATACCGTGGGGAGATGGATTATTAATCTCCGCTTTCTTCCCAAAAGCCGCAATGATCTTAGAACAGATTTTACATCAGTGAACCTTTACTGCTTTCAGAAATGATTGGAGACATTATTGGCATTATGACGTAGTGTTGCGAGTCCAGTGTTGCTATCAGGGGTTATCATACCCCTTAAAAAGGTAAGTTTTTTATTCATTTATTTAGATTTCCTTTTGAAATCTTCATGAAACATGGTAATTACTCATACAAATGTTGTATGAGACTCATAAAAATATTAAGGTAACACTATTTAACAGAAATGAAATCATACTGCATCTTATTAATATGCAAATATTTCTCAAAATGTGTAGACACCAATTTGAGAAATCGGCAGTATTTTGTTTCAAACGTAATTTTCCGGTGTAAGGTGAAACGCATGTTTTAATAATACTAACACTGATGTATCAGCCCTTTGGATTGCACGTTCTGCATATCCCAGTTTTTCAATGGGTTTGAAATCTGGAAGTGTTCGATGGATATTTGAGAAAGCTGAAATTGTCCGAATTTTCTACAAACTTTTCCTGCACAATATGCGCCGATATCATGGTACACTGTCTTTTTTAAAGATGCCATCGCCATTGGGAACAACACTGAAATTGAAGGTTATACCTCATCTGCAACATTGTTCAAATAGTTTACAATCACAAATGTTGTCGCACCTGTATCGAAAAACTCAACGCATCCCAACACTGATAGATCTTGACACCATTGCCTTTATAATGTATATGGGTTGGGTTGTTTTACCTCCGAGCGGTACTATTTTGTATATAATTGGCTAAACAGCCAGATAACGAGAAGGGCCCGGTGGGCTCATAGAAGGATGGGGGAAAGGGACCCAGTGGATGGTTATTCGGAAGCAGATGGTGGCCTCCCGTTAAGATCACCCAGCCGAGGGTAGGGTGGAGATTAGTGGAAATAGATCTCATCGCAAGCACAAACAAGGGGGCGGGTTGGCCACAAACAAAACCGCTGGAACTCAAACCTGGAAACTGCAGATTCCGAGACTGATACTCGACATTGTGTAGATTCCAGACAAACCCTGAATCGAAGCATCCAAAGTTAAGCAATGTGAGGTATAATGACGTTTCAAGTAGGCTATCAGGTTCGCTGAGTTCTGGACCGTGATATAAAACCATCAATAAAGTGAAAAGTAGTGAAAGTAGTCAATAAAGTCGAAGCACCCAGATTATTCAGTCGGTTGAAATTTTATAGCGCAAGTGTAACAAGGGTATATTGCACCAAACAAGAGAAACATTAAAAGAATTGACAAACAAAAATCATTTAAGAATCAGAACCAAAGTTAAAAGCAAAATGTGGACGTTTGAGTAAGAAGGTTGTTCTATTGCATGACAACTTTCGCTCTCATACTGCCCAAATAACAATAACAATGTTAAACAAATATGGTTGAGAATACTTGGAGCATTCTTACTATGTCGTGGCATCTCCCTATTGGATTTCCACATATCTCGACCTCTAAGAAACGCCATGAAAAGAGGGAAGTTAAACCTAGACGAAAAAGTGCACTGCTAATATAAATAATTGTGTTTACTATTTTTTGAAAGTAAACACACTTATTTATATTAGTACAAGTACACACTTTATTAATAACGCCTGAGTAGGCGATATAAATAGGGAGACACTACTTATTATACTGATAGGGAGACACTTTATTTATAACGCCCGAGTAGCTAAAATAAAGGTTTGTGGAGACTGCAACAATAAAGGACCAAAAATGTGATGAGAAACATAAAGTGAGTGTAAGAAGTGAGAAACGAATCCACCGCCTTCTGGAGACCAGCAGCAGTCATAGTTTTTGGCACTTGCATTGCATATACGACACTAGAGAGTCATAAAAGATTTCCAGTAAAACAATGTGCCAAATTCTCCCCCATTTGACATATTAGAGTAGACGCTTACAACGACATCTGCACCTAACTGAACAAGAAAAACTGCGACTAACATGATGCCTGGAACATCACACTTGGACCGTAGTGATGATAAAAATCTGCTAGTTTGATGAATTTGTTTTTTGTTTTATGGCTACTGATCTAAGGGACCTGGGTTCGAGCCCCGGATTAGGCATGGATGTGTGTGTCGTTTTTCTGCTGAGGTCCTGCCATCCTCTCAGATCTCCTACTGTGGCATATAAACTGACAGGCTCCTGTCAGACCTCTGTGGCAAGCAGCTGCTTGAGGGGGTATTTATTTTTTTTTTATTTATTTACTATGCAGATGGATGGATATGCTTTTAGAAGTAAACTACATTTCAATCAGAGTGTAATTTTAAAGATCGTTCAGATGAAAAGAGGACAAGTCAGAAATGAAGCATAAATCAATTATTAATCTGTTCAAACTCCCATGCCTATCGAGACATTTGGCCCTACATGAAATCAGCAATATGATATCCTTTTCCTAGAGCGACTCTGGCTGTTCCATCTGTGTCCAAGAGAAGAGAAATTTTCAAGAAATTTATTAAAAACCACTAAAACGGAGGGGAAAAGTTTATACTAGACGGCGCACCAATTTGTCTTGACTCTATATTGTCCCCCAGACTCACTTTGACAACTTGCTCCCCCTCCTTCTTCAGCCACATTATTTTTTTCAATATACCTTTCTAAATTACAGGTAAAAAATTAATAAAAATATGCCCTGCTACTTCAGGGCCTGGCACCAACAATCATGCCTCTTCCAAATTCTGAAAAATCCCATCGTTTGCTTATTATCTGTACTACTTTTTAATTTACATGTCTCACAAACTTCCCCACTAACCAAATTCTGCCATTCCTGGCACATACAAGCTTTTATTCGGCTTGGACAGTTTGTGCTTCAGCATATAGTTGGGTGAACAAAACTTTAATGTCCATTGAATATATAGAGTTTATGGGAAGTTAACAGAAATCCGTCAGAAAGCAATTACCTGTGATCTGTTTAAACCAATTGCATCGAATTACAGTGGTAACGCATGATACGAAATTGCAAATTTAATGCTTGTGGGTAGTCTAAAATCTATTTAACGCTAGTAGGTAGTCTAAAATTTATGTAATGCCCGTGTGTAGTAAACATTTAGAAATGCATCTCACTGAGTAAGGGCGCAGCGGTGACTCAGTCAGCAGCAAACCAGTCTCGTAAACTGTTGTTCCCAGGTTCTAGTTCTCATCTGGAACAGCGTTGAAATTTATCTCTGTAAAATCTCCACTCTACCCTCAGTCAGTAGAGAGCACCTATGGGCTTGAAAAGGCCACCGTCCATTGGATGGGATGCAAGTCATGGCCCAGTGTGTGAGAGAGCTAAATCCTGTGCAAGATAAAGAACTGGATAGCCTTAACGCGATACTTCCGTGAGTGGTTCTAACATCTATCCAGTGGGTCCTCTTCCATCAACCTCATCTGAGCTCTTGGGATCCTTGTGTCCTAGCCATTTAGCCCATTGTGTGCAAAAAAGTGCTGATCAGAGCTAAAACAACAACAAAGCCGAGTAACAGAATGATGGCTACCATTCCAGTCGATCATTTCGATTTCTCTCATTTTTTGGTGGAACTGATTTGAAATATGATATGCCATAACTTACGATCACCTACAAATCTATATATAGCTGGTAATCTACACTTCAGTGCATTGCCACATTCACTGATATGTTACTGCTAACAGTTTCATGCCATGTAAGGGCGCATTAGTTGAAACTACAGAGCTCACGTATTTCGATTGAAACATCCTTATATAAATATCAACGAGGGTGGATAATTTAATTCTAAGACTGCCGTTGCCAACAATTATCAGCAATTCGTAAAAGTAAATACACGATATGTGGGAACATTGCGACTCTTCAAGGGAACAGAGTAGTGTCTGCAAGCTGGAACATGTTGCGATAAAGTCACAAGGAAAGCAGAACACACAGTCAAGCACTGTCGTTTTCTCCTTTTAGAAAGGTGTTTGATTTTTTGTGTGACTTTTTGCATGCTATGGCTTATATGGAAGCTGAACAGTGGCGAAGCGTAATGGAAGCAATTGAGACAATGAGACTGCACAGTTGACGAAACAATGATTCTGCTAGATCATTGGCTGATTGAGCTGTCACTCACTTTTCGATCAATCAATGATCTATGATGCAATTGTTGATCCATGACATTATTGGTTCATTGACAAATAACTGATAATTCGGTAAATCGATCACCTGTAAGTATCATAGATGTCTTAACTGTGCAGTCTCAAGATCTCAATCGCTTCTACTCATGCTTCACGCCTAAAGCTCAGAAGTGGTACATGGTACATCACGTTGTTTGGCGAGGCCTAAATGGTACACAGGATATTTAAAGAAATAACTCATGTGTATGGAGACAGTGCTTGAGACGTAGCCTGATTTTCAAGTGGTTCAACGCTTCAGAGACAGGAGCGATTCTGTGGACGCGCTTGAATCATTTCAGTGATTGTCTGTGCGCTACTTAAGCCTCGCCAAATACAGTAATGTATCATATACCTTTGCTGTTTTCAGATCAGCCATAGCCTCCGAAATATCACACATAAAAAATTAAGATCTTTCCAAAGTGTGAAAACGACAGAGACTAACTGCTTACTATTTTGCTGTTACTTGCGACATTTTCGCAATGTGTTTTCAACTTCTACACATTGCTCCGTGTTCTTTAGGAGTCGCTGTGTTGCTATATACCATGTATTAACTCGTACGAAAAGCTGCAAATTGCTGACGTCATATCACGAATTAAATTATCCACCTTGTATATATTTTAGAATAGATATATGAACTAACCACTTGCGAGTATCGCGGAAACACATGGTTTCCATCTTTACCCATGATTTTTCTCTCTTGACTTCTGACCAGCAAAACCCCAGAGGTAAAAAAAAATGAAAATTCTTTGATTTTAACATTCCTCTGATTATATTCCTTAAAATAGTGTGTAAACAGTAGTAATATATTAAACATTTGATGTTGATGGCTTCAAATTTTTCTTCGTTAAGATTTTCTTTTTTTCTTCGTTTTTAATGTAAATTGGAAAAAATGTCAGAGTAGAAACTCAAATAGGTGACTGTCAATCATATTGATATTAACCCCTTCATATATTGTGTACATTACAATGT
Source organism: Ryuthela nishihirai (assembly GCA_038380435.1). Classification (NCBI taxonomy): domain Eukaryota; kingdom Metazoa; phylum Arthropoda; class Arachnida; order Araneae; family Heptathelidae; genus Ryuthela; species Ryuthela nishihirai. Next base: position 6,563,259 of record JAWZYU010000030.1, on the reverse strand, counting down.
AGAGGTGGGGATGGCTCAGTCGGTAATGCACCAGGCTCGTAATCTGCAGTTTCCAAGTTCGAGTCCCTGCTGGGTCAGCGTTGAGATTTAGTTAAGCAAAATTCCAAGCCCTGGCCCACGGTCAGTAGGGGACACCGATGGGCTTGGAAAGGCCGCCGTCCGTCGGATGGGACGTTAAGCAGTGACCCCGTATGCGGGAGAGCCAAACCTGTGTACGTTAAAGAACATGCTGGATGGCCTTGACGGGAGGCTACCACCTGTCCCCCAACAGCTGTTTCAGTGGGTCCCCTCCCCCAACCTTCTCTGAGCCTTTGGGGTCCATGTGACTTGGCCATTTAGCCCATGGTGTGCAAAAATGTGCCGCTCAGAGGTAAAACAACCAAACTCATTACAATGTACATTAGTTTTTACAATTTTTTTAAACAAATATATGTTTGTTGTCGTGTGATGTTTGCAAAGTGTAGACCAATCTTTAGTATATAGGAATAGACTGGAATTTGGGGACATCTATGGATATAATAGAAACTGCATACAATAACATTGAAGATAACTGTGCCTGACATGAGACAAAAACTGTTCTACTACATTTTACAGGAAACCATAAGAACTGTTTTGCTGCATTTCACAGGTCTCATTCTTTCGATGTATTTATTCATCATGGCAAAGTGCATATATTAAACATAATTGTTTTCTTCCATGTTCCTTTTTACTGTTTTCCGAGATTTCAGAATTTTACAATTTTTCGGATGGTTTTTGCATTATAACTACATTCTGAATTTGATCGAAATGATATTTATATACATATATATATTATTGTTTTTTTTGGCCATAAATAAAGCAGATTTAAATAGAAAATTAACTTTTCTGTCAAAAAAACTTTCCCGTGTGAAGGGATTAAGTTATGAGAGCATTGGTTTCAATCTCGTAATTATTTAATATAAATATACCATATTAACTGTCACAAACCCTTCTCTAAAAATAGCCCTATTGGATAGAAGTTAACTCAGTTACTTGTAGACGGCTAGATCCAGATTTAAACTGTTTCCTTCTTCTTCATCAGTTAAAGGGAAGTTCAACCTACGAGAAAAAAACTTTATAAATTATAAAATAATATTAGCATTTTATAATAAATATATAAATTTTATAAGTTTATAAAGTTAGCCTACAATGATACTTCCTAGATTGTTTTCCAAAGCTATTTATTAACTCTAAACATTTCATAAATAGTTGATTTTATTTTCAAATAGGTTGTTTAAAATTATGCAGCAGTTGTTTATATACCTATAGCTTAATGGCCTTTTTCGCAAATGTAATAAAAGCTAAACTGATCACAATTCAATTTATTTGCAGTTAAAATTGGTAACTGACCTTATTTGAACCTCAATATGTATTCAATGAGTGAGTTTCATAAGTATTCAATGAGTAATCCAAAATATATAATTTTTATACATTTTTTTTTGTTATTGATAAATGCCGCGCCCTTAAGAATGCTAGGAAAGGTAACAGATGCCAAAATTTCGTAATGTATATTTTTGGCCTCTTTGAAGAAATATTTTAAACGCTTCCAAAATGGAGATAGAGTTTTAGTCTCTTGCTCCTCTTTACTTTGCATGTCCCCCCCCCTTTCTACCCTTACCTCGACCGATTACCTACTTGCTACAATTACTTCGATTATGTTCCTTAACCTCGTTGATCCGGGCCTGATTATTAATAAAATAACCAAAACATTTGCTTGAAATGTAATCAGTTCTCGGCAATTATTATGGCAATTATTTAATTATAATGGCAAAATTCGTCACGTGACAGAAAAAGCTTTCAAGACCATTCCGCACCTTTCCTCAGCGGTAATGAAATCCATTCAGCGACCTCAGATAAGACGTGAAGTAGAGAATCTTAAAATGACTTTTCGATTTCGGGACAGTATATTCAGTTTATGTCCTCCCGTGGCCGAGTGGTTAACATGCTTGCCTACTGATCAAAGGGAACTGGGTTGTTTCACCTCCGAGCGACACTTTTTTGCACACCATGGGCTAAATGACCAGGTCACATGGACCCCGATGGCTCAGAGAAGATTGGGGGAGGGGACCCACTGGAACAGCTGTTCGGAGACAGATGGTAGCCTTCCGTCAAGACATCCAGTGTGTTCTTTAACGCGCACAGGGTATGGCTCTCCCGCACACGGAGTCACGGCTTAACGTCTCATCCGACGGACGACCGCCTTTACAAGCCCGTTGGTGTCCACTATTGATAATGGGCAGGGCGGGGAAATTTTGCGGAGATAAATCTCAACGCTGAACCAGCTGGAACTCGAACCTGGAAACTACAGAATACGAGCCTGGCGCGCTACCGACTGAGCCACCACCGCCCCACTGATCAAAGGGATCTGAGGTTCCACCCTCGGGTAAGACATTGTTGTGTTTCTGTTGAGGTCCCGCCATCCTCACAGACCTTGTACTGTGCCGTATTAAACTGCCAGGCCCCTTTCAGACTTCTGTGGCAAGAAGCTGCTTGAGGGAATATTTATTTTATTTCATTATTTATCCACTCTCTTACAAATGTCGAGACCTAAGGGCAACAAATATATACAGGGTAGTAATGCTTGTATTCTATCCAAGAAAAACACTTCCAAGCATAAAATACAGGCCTTGTAATATTCATAATATCATGAGTTTAGGCATGTCTGTAGCTGAAAGAATACATATCGTTTCTGGTAAGGGCGGATCTAGTTAGGGATCTATGTTAGGATTCATCCCCCTTTGAAAATACTAATAACTGTAATTAAGTGTAAAAATGATTAAGAGTGTGCAAAGTTCGTGCATTTTTCCAAATATCTTTTGAAGATCTTTAAAGCAGAGGGGAAAATGCTCTACTGCAATGGAAATCCAGTCACTGTCCCGCCTTTGACTTTAAAAGCTTAGACTGCGTCGCTTAATCCCACCTTCCCCATACGCAACTTTATTGCTAAAATTGTACATAGCTACTGGAAAATTCGGGAAGCACCTTTTCGAGGAGAATAAGTCTCTTATATTTTGAATTATACGCTCTCTAATAAGGGGAATTCGAACTAGAGAATGATTGGATAAATGCAAAAGATAATATTTTAATTAGCACCAATATAAAAAAAAATCGTTCATTTGTGAAAAATTTTGCATTTCCCCCTCCTGGATGGTCTTAACCTCTGTTAGCGTAAACCTCTTGAACGTCATATTTCGCCATCAAAATTTAAAATTCCTAGCAAACACAGATCGTTCGCAATATTCTTTTAAAAACTGGTTATTTTTCACATTTTCTCACAGGTTGAGGGGATATTAGAATCTATTGGAGAGATTAGAAAAGTATAAATCCTAATATTTCTTTAATGCATATCCAACCGAAAATCAATTTTTCATTTATCGCCAGAAATAGAAAAAGATGATTTTCTAGAGACTGACGACGAGGTGAAAACAATTGGTCGGTTTTTAAAAACGAGTAGAAACTAAAGTGTTGGGTTTCACCAACAAACATTACATCCATTTGTTTCCCATTCAAAAGAAAAATAATCCTGTTAGAAATTTAAATTTAGTAATATTGATAAATTTTTTTGTAATGTTGTTTGATGAACTATTCAGTTGGAATTTCGCCATTTGCTAGTCTTGAGAAATCTATGCTTGTAAATTTTTAGCATCTTAAAATCGCCACGTAACATTCTTCGAATTTCGTTTACACAATACCCATTGTTGTTCAGGGATCATTTCCTGTTTAAGCAAAAAAAAAAACGTTAAATTCCCGAAATCGGAATTGAAACTGAGTAAAATAATAATTTGATAAACAAGTTTTAGGTGAATTCATTAGAAAAAAACACAAAACATTTCTTCACAGCTGAATTTATATTGTAAAGTACATTTACTCTATTGCTCTATAAATAAAAAATTGAAATTGTGCGAATCACAGGTTTACACAAACATAAAAAAATTCTTCTTGAAGTGGGCGAGAGGAAATATTCCTACATTCCTCTACACACTTTATACACAGGCAATAATATTTATGTAATATTCCGATAATGTGGTTTATTCTTTTCAGGAAAGTATCAAACCCGAGTGAGCAGCGGAATTGCTCCTCCCCCCCCCCCCTTCAATACACCAGTGATGTAATGCAATTCATGGTGATGAGATAAGAAAAAATGCATTTTATTCGAGTCGGTTACTTGTCAATATTTGAATGAATATTTTGAATACCAACGTCATTTTAACACCAATAGTTAAATTTTCAAGGCAATTTTCTTAATCAACAACAAAGAGTGAAGTGAAACTAGACGGAGTTTGAACAATAGCTGTTCGACGTAACAATATCTATTTCCGTTATTAACGAAAGAAACATTGCTCAGACTTTTTTCATACACATTTCCGTTCTGATCCAGCCATTGCTTACGGCAGACATGTTGTGCGTTTCCTAAGATAGAACTTTTCTAATGATTGATGGACGACATGAATGCAAGGAGTTAAGCGGTAGGAATCGATTTAGGAAAAACACTTTAAAAATTTAGAATCATAATGCTGATTTGACTAATTATTAGTACTAATGGTCCATTGCTAGTTAGTGTTCGCCATTATTATTTGAGATGTGAAGGCTTGTTTTAAAATTTGTCATGGTAGCTAGAATGTTTGAATGAATTTTTGGAAAAATTTAGTTTATGTTTTAATTGAATCCACTTAATTATTACAATTTGTCAAACAAGATGGTTTATCGATATTTAGTCGTCAGCTTAAAGAATGTTGAAAAGAGTATTTTAAACATGCTACACTTTAATTGTTACTTAATAGCAATATGCTTTCATAATTCTTTTAAGTTATATTTAGATGTAGTACCAAAATGCCACCCCTTCTATCCATCACTTGCTAACTCGTGTTTGACACGAACGATTTTTTTCTCTAGCAAGTATTAATTATCCACTGGTATTTGTAAACCCGACAATTATCAATGGGAAGTGGTGTGAGAGATTATGCTACGCCATGTTAGGTACGGGAATGACAGGTGGTGCTCGCAACCATACAAGCACTGCAACATACTACTACGATCATAATAGTTAACATCGCCTCGTTTATTGCCTTCAAAGTAGTTCCTGTGTATTATCATTAATCATTTAATGTTGATAAAAATTGGCGTAAACGGCATTATGTTTGGGAAAGAACAAAAATTGTTTTTGCGGCGTTATGCTTGGGAAAGGCAATTTAAATTTCTCACATTCACATCTATAGAGTACATGACGCTTAGCAAGTCAGGATCGGTTTCCTGTTCTGGTTGAAAAACTTCTTTTGGACTAATTTGTGTTTGTCAGCTTCATTGTTAGTTGTTCTTGTCAGCTTTATCGGTAGATCTTCTTGTTAGCATTATTGCTAGTTGCTCCTTCACCTTCATTGCCTGGGGCTCTTGTCAACCACATTCTTAGTTGTTTTTGTCACTTTGTTAATATTAACATTAATTATTGTAATTAAATTAAGAGAAAATTAGAGATTACGGAGCTCAAGAAACCGGTCCTCTGAAAAATTAAAGGCCTCGATTTTCCTGTGAAGGACGGATATTTCTAAGTTTGATGGTGATTACTTCGTTCGTAATGCTAGTCTGATATTGAATGATATTACTTCACTTTGATAATGCCGTTGCTCTGTCTGCTGGTGAAGTTTCCAAATATGAGGCTCAGAAATAGTGAAGGAATGTCGACAGAGAAAGAGTGAAAAAGAGTGCTGGTGTTCGTGATGGTAAGTCACAACTGGTATAATTGTTTCAGTCCTGAGAAGGACTTTTTTCGTTTCCTGTGGAAGGAATGTTGTTCTAGAGGTCTTCGTGTGTGTGGTTTGGTCCTGAGAAAGGCTTTTAGGTGCGAGACCGAAAAGGAATTTTTTCGTGCTGTTGCTTATCATTAGTGTTGTGCTATATGTCTTCAAAAAATGATAATATTCTAGAAGCTTTTAATTTTTTTGTTCCAATTCAGTTATCTGCCTGCAAGCAAATAGCTTTGTAATGTAGGTAATGAACTGCCAAAACAGAGGATGTTAGGAGTTAGTTTGAGTTTTTTGGATTTAATACGTTCGGTGAAAATGAAAATTCGATGTCTTTTAAGTATGAAAGTAGCAGAAAGTTAATGCATGAGTGATGTACCCTTCTTTGTCTTGTGAAGAAGTTTTTAAGTTTTTTCTCGTTGGGGGTGGGGTATTTTGTGGTTGTATTTGAAGTTTTTAAGTATAACACTTAATTCGTTAATAAGGAACTCCAGAAATCGGTGCTTTAAATAAAATGCAGAGTAAAAAAAGTCTAGAGAGTGAACGAGATTACGAGGCTCCAGAAATCGGTCGTTTAAAGAGAGAAAGAGAAAAAGATTAAGACAAGCGACTGATAATGTAGGGTTAGAGTTCGTCATATAAAAAAAGTAAAGACAGAAAGCAATACAGAAGACGATCGAGTTTATGGAGCTGCAGAAATCGGTCCTTTAAAACATGCCTATAAAGTAATAAACATTGTTAGAAAGGGATCGAGTTTACGGGGCTCCAGAAATCGGTCCTCTGAAAGGTAAAAGAAGGAAATATTAGACAACTGCCTGAGAATGAGGGGCCAGCCTCCAGAAAACTGTGAAAATAAAGAAAAGTAAGGAGAGAGAACAACGCGTGCAAGGGGATCGAGTTTATGGGTCTCCAGAAACAGGTCCTTTAGAAATAAAAATTTTATGGAAAGGTAAAGAAAGAAAAGTAAATAATGGCTAGAAAGGGATCGAGTTTACGGAGCTCCAGAAAAGGGTCCTTTAAAATAATTGTATGGAAAGTAAAAAAAAATTAGAAAGGGAAAAGCCAGAAATCGGTCCTCTAAAAAGTAAAAGAAGGAAAGATTAGACAAGCGCCTGAGAATGAGGGGCCAGACTCCAGAAACCCGTGACATAAAGAAAAGTAAAGAGAGAGAACAACGCGTGCAAGGGAATCGAGATTATGGGGCTCCAGAAATCGGTCCTTTAGAAAAAAATGTGTGGAAAGTAAAAAAAAAAAGAAAAGAAGAAAAATGGACACAAAGGATCGAGATTACGGGGCTCCAGAAATCGGTCCTCTAAAAAGTAAAAGAAGGAAAGATTAGACAAGCGCCTGAGAATGAGGGGCCAGACTCCAGAAACCTGTGACATAAAAAAGTAAAGAGAGAGAACAACGCGTGCAAGGGGATCGAGATTATGGGGCTCCAGTAATCGGTCCTTTAGAAAAAATTGTGTAGAAAGTAAAAAAAAGAAAAAAAAAATGGATACAAAGGATCAAGATTATGGGGCTCCAGAAATCGGTCCTCTAAAAACTAAAAATGGAAAGATTAGACAAGCGCCTGAGAATGAGGGGCCAGACTCCAGAAACCTGTGACATATAAAAAAGTAAAGAGAGAGAACAACGCGTGCAAGGGGATCGAGATTATGGGACTCCAGAAATCGGTCCTTTAGAAAAAATTGTGTGGAAAGTAAAAAAAAACGAAAAGAAAAAAAAAATGGATACAAAGGATCGAGATTACGGGGCTCCAGAAATCGGTCCTCTAAAAAGTAAAAGAAGGAAAGATTAGACAAGCGCCTGAGAATGAGGGGCCAGACTCCAGAAACCTGTGACATAAAAAAAAGTAAAGAGAGAGAACAACGCGTGCAAGGGGATCGAGATTATGGGGCTCCAGAAATCGGTCCTTTAGAAAAAATTGTGTGGAAAGTAAAAAAAAAAGAAAAAAAAATGGATACAAAGGATCAAGATTATGGGGCTCCAGAAATCGGTCCTCTAAAAAGTAAAAGAAGGAAAGATTAGACAAGCGCCTGAGAATGAGGGGCCAGACTCCAGAAACCTGTGACATAAAAAAAAGTAAAGGGAGAGAACAAAGCGTGCAAGGGGATCGAGATTATGGATCTCCAGATATCGGTCCTTTAGAAAAAACTGTGTGGAAAGTAAAAAAAAAAAAAAAAAAAAATGGATCAAAGGGATCGAGATTACGGGGATCCAGAAATCGGTCCTCTAAAAAGTAAAAGAAGGAAAGATTAGACAAGCGCCTGAGAATGAGGGGCCAGACTCCAGAAACCCGTGACATAAAAAAAAAGTAAAGAGAGAAAACAACGCGTGCAAGGGGATCGAGATTATGTGGCTCCAGATATCGGTCCTCTAAAAAGTAAAAGAAGGAAAGATTAGACAAGCGCCTGAGAATGAGGAGCCAGACGCCAGAAACCAGTGACATAAAGAAAAGTGAAGAGAGAGAACAACGCGTGCAAGGGGATCGAGATTATGGGGCTCCAGAAATCGGTCCTTTAGAAAACATTGTGTGGAAAGTAAAAAAAAAGAAAAAAAAAAGAAAAAATGGATACAAAGGGATCGAGATTACGGGGCTCCAGAAATCGGTCCTCTAAAAAGTAAAAGAAGGAAAGATTAGACAAGCGCCTGAGAATGAGGGGCCAGACGCCAGAAACCCGTGACATAATAAAAAGTAAAGAGAGAGAACAACGCGTGCAAGGGGATCGAGATTATGGGGCTCCAGAAATCGGTCCTCTAAAAAGTAAAAGAAGGAATGATTAGACAAGCGCCTGAGAATGAGGAGCCAGACGCCAGAAACCAGTGACATAAAGAAAAGTAAAGAGAGAGAACAACGCGTGCAAGGGGATCGAGATTATGTGGCTCCAGAAATCGGTCCTTTAGAAAAAAATTGTGTGGAAAGTAAAAAAAAAGAAAAGAAAAAAAAAATGGATACAAAGGGATCGAGATAATAGGATCCAGAAATCGGTCCTCTAAAAAGTAAAAGAAGGAAAGATTAGACAAGCGCCTGAGAATGAGGGGGTCAGACGCCAGAAACCCGTGACATAAAAAAAGTAAAGAGAGAGAACAACGCGTGCAAGGGGATCGAGATTATGGGGCTCCAGAAATCGGTCCTTTAGAAAAAATTGTGTGGAAAGTAAAAAAAAGAAAAGAAAAAAAATGGATACATAGGATCGAGATTATGGGGCTCCAGAAATCGGTCCTGTAGAAAAAAATTGTGTGGAAAGTAAAAAAAAAGAAAAGTAAAAAGTGGTTAGAAAGGGATCGAGATTACGGGACTTCAGAAATGAAAAATGAAAAAGGAAAAGATTAGACAAGCGCCTGAGAATGAAGGTCCATAATAAAAAGTGAGGAGAGATTATTTGATTCTAGAAATCGGTCATTTAAAAAATTTTATATGGTGAGAAACAATAATGTTTAGAATGGAATTGAGATTACGGGACTCCAGAAATAACATAAACTCTTAGACAATGACTATAGGGTTATTTCGTACAGAATTCGATTTGCAGGGTTAGTTTTTTATTTATTATTTGTAATAATAATTTTTTTTAAACTAAACGAAACCAAATAACTAACAATGAAAGAAATTCAATTTTTGTATATCTTCCACAATTTGGACATTGTGCGTTATAATTCCAGATGAAAACTAAACAATTACTGAAACAGATATCTTGAGTAGAAAGGATAATATAATTCGGCAGAAATAATCTTAATAGAAATCCTTTTGGTGGGAAATCTGTAGCTGATTTTTGCAGTCGAAATATTACTGAACTGTCCTTCATTTCACGTGTTCTCTGGAACAATAGTTTGTCTCCCAACCGCTCTTTCATTTAAAGCTAGTTTAGTAGACGTTAACAGCTACTCCTGGGAATCAAAGAGTTGGGTTAAAAAAATAAATAAAACTTATAGAATAATTAACAAAAGAGGCTCTTAAGAGCCTTGCTTTTGTTATACAGGGAGTCTCAAAAATATAGGTACAAACTTTTAGGGGAGGTAGATAACATCTAAAGGAATGAGAATTGCATAGGAACCCATAACCGGAAACGTCATGGGAAAGTGGTAGCAGAGGTACAAGATCTGAAAGGACACACGACAGTGATTAATGGGAAAACATTTATTGGACATAATTATTACAAATGGCATACTAGATGATACATTTCATAATGTTACAGCAGATGCTCAAAGTTTGACCCATAATCGCACAAATTTTGATGCACACGCGCAAAACGGTGGCCCGGTACATGTCTGTGTGGGAAGCATTTTTGATACATTCGTTGAGCGGCTCGTCCGTTGCCCTCAGCTATTCCATACACTAAGTGCATGTCTGCCAGCTCCCTGTTCGAATACCTTTGCATGCTCTTCGTCAGCCGACTACCGCTCGAATGAGGAAATCCGAAATTTCCCCTCTATCGCACTGATGAACAGCGCCGCCTATTGACTTACGGTGACGTTTCCTGTTATGGGTTCTTATGCAATTCTCATTCCTTTAGATGTTATCTACCTCCCCTAAAAGTTTGTACCTATATTTTTGAGACACCCTGTATAGCATTTTTCTTAAGCATAACCAAATACAAGAGTAATAGTAGAGTAAGTAGGATTTGTAATAACAATATAATTTTTTTGTTTCTCTAGATTTATTTATGTTTACTGATCTCTTAGAGTTAGGCTATATGTTCTCTAGTTGTTTTCTTGCAAAGAAATCTTGTAGTACCAATGTTTAAATTCCACTTTGGAGATTTCTTAATTTCTTTCCTATTTTTTCTTGGTTTTCTAATACAAAATCCTTATCATTTATCAATTCAATTTAAAATTGAATATGATCACAGAAACGAGGATTATGTTGACTCAAAAAACAGCACCGCCCCCAGCAAAGGAACGGGGGGGGGGGCGGTGAAGAAAGCAATTTCTTGAAAGGACCCCTATCTGCTTCTACACTGGAATAGCTAGTGGTGGGAAAAACACAGTTTTCGATTAAGATATAGTTTTTTAACGATATTTATTATAATATATTTTTGAAGTTGCAGAAGCTGCGAAAGTACCCTTTTTGTTCCACGTGAAGGCATCCACGAACGTAATTGGTGAGTTGAAGAAGATGAGAGGGGACTTTTGTTCTAGTGAACAGCAAACGCATCTATCCACGGAACATCATGAATCCTTCAACTGTCTTACATACCTAGACAGAACCTGCAGACCTACCGTGTCGGCGCACTGAGCACTACAACTTGGAAGATATCTACGTTTACTTTTGAATGTTACCTAATATGAAGGACTTTTAATATTGTACGAATTTTAGGGCAAGAAGGCTGGAATGGAACACTGTGTAAGGAACTCATATTTGCGTAAATAATGTCAATTTCATTAATTGCCTATAAAATATTTGTATTAATTATATTAGTTTAATAAATATTGAACATTATTTTATAGATAATATGTCATTTTCTATTTTGTGTTCGTTGTTCATAATATCATTGTGGGATTCTTCAATTTCATTGCATGGGTGGTTAAGCCGGTAGCTTTTCAGGCTCGTAATCTGCAGTTCCCTGATTTGATGGGTTCTTGTAACTCTGAGCGGAACTTTTTTACACAAAATAGGCTAAATGGGCAGGTCATGTGGACCCCGAGGGCTCAGAGAAGGTTAGGGGAAGGGGACCCACTGGTCAGCTAACACCTCTCATATAGAATGCCAGTGGGTAAACTATGACGTCACTGTAGGTAGGTCTAAGCTCTCACTTCGTCTAATATTTTTTCTTATTTCTATGCTGCTCCTTCAGTTCTGTTCACATCACAGATTTTGTTAAAATCTTATTTAAAATTTTCGTATTATTGAGTATCATTTGCAGTTTTATATTCATATTATGAAAAAATACGATATTAATATTTCAAGCAAGTAACTGAATCTGTAACGTTTATGGCCAATTTTCTCATCAAAATTATTAGAAATAGAGCTTTGAAATCAACTTTTAATGGAAATTAAAAGCACCATTTTGTGCAACACCTAAAACATGTGACTACCGCAAAATTTAGTATAATATAACTTTTTATTCTCGGTAAACGTTAAAAAAATTGCTGACAATCGTAATCATATTTAAGTTTTTAAAAAATGTGAAGAAAATTTAAAAATACAATATATATATATATTTACATTTTTGTTATATAATAATACATTGTAAGAAAAGGTGTAATTTTGACATAGAATGTTATACGCAAGGTTAACATGGTGCAAACTTCAATTTTGCTAAATTGGCACTTAAATTTTTATTAATATAACTCGATTAATATTAAGACATTGGTTTCTTATCTTCATAAATAATCATAAAAGAATTAGGCAAATTGTATTATTTACTACATAATATATAATGCACTGTAAGCATAAAATTGCAGTAAAATATCTACTGATTAATTATAACTATGTAAGGAAATAGTATTTTTGCATTCGAAAACATAATGCCAAACAAAAGTTCAAACTCAATGACAAATATGATTTTCTCAGAAGAGAAATGCAATTTTTGCGGAAACTGTTCAATTGACAGTTAATAAAATATTCCAAAATTGCTGCATTTGCTAATCGCAAATTTGGTGTACCCCAATTTCCGTTCATTCTGGATAATAAAAGAATTTTAAAATTTTGTATCATATTTCTCAAGTTAATTCCCAAAAAAAATAATAATGCATATCTGAACTCATCCCCTAACACTTCTGAATCCACATTGCTCATAACGCAATTTTCTGTCAACCAGATTCTTAATTCTATTAAACACAGTCATGCAAAGAATTTTACCTGGAACAGAAAGTAGGCTGATACCCCTTTAGTTATCACAAGAACTGCAGTCACCTATTTTAAAAATAGAGATAATTATAGCTCTGGTCATATCCTTTAAAACAATGCCTTTATCATAAAAGATATTCAAAATTTCAGTCAGACATGTGAAACGAAACGTTCCCAGTTCTAAGCATTTCAGTAGTAATTTCATCTACCCCTGGGAATTTATGTAGTTTAAGTTTAGAAATAGCATTAAGGCCAGTAATGCATCTATCATCATTGGAAACAATGGGAGTATAACTAACCACATTGTTTAGAACATCACTAAAATGCTCAGCCATGACAGAATACCCACGTTTAATAACTTTACCTTGTCTATTCTTCAATCCCTGTATACCTGTCCGTTTCTTCTCACACAGAACATTGACTATCTGGTACAGCTCTCTGCTCTTAAGCTGTCTAGCTGCTTTCTCTGCTTTGTCAGCCAAACTGTCAAGTTTCTGATCAACTGCTAACTTTTACACGTTTATTAAGCTCTTTGTAACACTTTTTGTTAGGACTGGTAGGGTCTTGATTAAGAACATTTCTGCAGTTCTTTCTTAAATAAACTATAGTGACTTATCACTCAAATAAATTTGACTCTTCTGCTCCTTTTTACCCAAAAGGGATTGCTAGTTTCAAGAAAAGCCTGCTTAAAACGACCCCAATCCTCCTCAACTTCAGTAGTAAGCAAACCATGACTGCCATGATGACTAAGTAACCTATCATGGTAAGCTTTAGCTACAATTGGGTCTTTTAGAGCTTCAGTGTTAAAGGTAAATTTTTTAATTTTTAAGTCTAAATTGCAAGACACTTTTAACAAGGTAATGGTCAGATCCAATTTCAGCTCCCCTATATGCCCTGGTATTCCTAGCAGAACTCGTCCATTTGCTGTTAATTAATATATAATCAATCATATTCTTATGCAGCTCATCTGGTGAAACCCATGTGTACTTAATGTGTCGGTGTTTGTAATAAGTGTTAGTTATTCTCAAACCATTAAGTTTACTTACCTGCAGGAGACGTTGGCCATTGCCATTGCAGCTACCAATACCAAAGGGACGTATCACCCCTTCCCAAATGTCAGAGCGAGTACCAACTTTAGCACTGAAGTAGCCTAGAACAATTCCTTTATTGACAGAATTCAAAACAACCAGAAGTTGTCCGTAAAATCTATCGTTCTTATTCTCATTGGCATCCTCAGTGGGGACATAATAAGAGATAATATTTAGTTGTAAGAAACTTTCGTTAATGCAGTCATATCCTAGAGAACATCACTACGTGTTTCCTGAGAAGCAAACCTATGCCTTGGTGATACTTTCTATCTTCCCTCTGAAAAGATAAATTTAAGATTACTTTTAAGTATCTGACGTTTATCTGTCCATCTTGTCTCTTGCAAACTCATCTTGCATAACTTAGATTAACTTAGAAGGTCAATCTCTGTTGAGGTCACAAAGTGATCTCATTTCTTCATATATGTGCAGAGCTTCGTTCAGCTAATGATCTTTAGATAAGTAGCAACAGAAACATACGATGAGAGAATTGCTGTAAAGAAATAAAGAGCTAATTCAAGTTACCCTATTTTTTATTATTTTTGAAACTTAAAACTGTAGTTACGTTTGTAAAAAATAGTTACTGTTGAAATATTATGATTTGAACTTTCAGATTCTATCAAAATCTAAAATGCGCCTCTAACGGAAAAGTTTAAATTTCCGAAATTTAAAATGAATATTACAAATGATGCATTTGCGCTAGAAATTTTTACATATGCATAAAGTTTCTCCATGTATAATTTTGTTTAGTTTTAGAGTCAAAAAATAGAAATTTAAGTAAAAGTGCGTTTTCTGACCTGTTCCCAATATCATTATAAAATAGTCAAATTTTAAAACTAAAAATTTGTCTTTCATTGATCCATTTTGCTTACTGTAATTCTTGACATGCTTCTGCTCTGCTCTAGAATGAGAATTCTGATTTTTTTTTTCGAAAACAAGTAAAAATATCGAAAAACGCTGTTTTTTCCCTCTACACTTTATTAAAATCGGTTAAACTTTAAAAAAACTCAAAAATAATGCATTTACCACCTTTTTACTTTATTTTGTATCTAAAAACAGAAAGTAGGATAGATTGATCCCAAAGTTTAAAATAAACCCTGAAATAAACTAAAAACACAAACAGATATTTCCTCACATAAAATCCAACAGAGTGTAGCAATTTAATATTTTTAGTTAATTTTAATTAGCTAATTTTTTTATAATGAATCTGAAAGTATTCATGACCGGATTCATTCAAAGGATCTGAAAGGGATCATTCAAGGGACCTGAAAGTATGTTAAAAAAAAGCCGTCTAGCGAAATTGGGTTTGGAAATGTGTTTTATCCATTCACCCTGTTTTTAGTTAATTTTAATGAAGCTTTTGTAAAGCAATTGCGATCTAGAAATATATAAAAAGAAAGTCCTCTGGCGAAATTGGGTTTGGAAATGTGTTTTATCCATCCATCCTGCTTGTAAATCCGGCTTGTAAATGGTAGCTAGGCGTAAACTGGAAGGAAAGCTGTGTACCAATCCCCAGTGATGATGCACAGAACCGGCCAGGTCTAGCACCTAATGTCCGACCCCGCCTTCTCGTGGTGCAGGCCGTTAGTACCTTTCAAAAGAGATATTCTCTTTTGGAAGGGAACGGAAGGGGAGGGCTGCCAGTTCAGTATGGCCTACTGATCTGGTCATCTATGGCCACTTTTTTTCTTTTTTTTTCAACCCTGCTGAGGAGTGGTCAACTTCACAGGGTCCTGGTGCTGACCATTTATACCTACTAGACTGGACTTGTTTATGGATTTGAGCTTGATTATGGATCCTGGACTTGCTGCACTGGTGGGCCTCTGTTGAGGGAGAATCTGCCGCTGTGTTTTCTGTTTGCTTCTGGGTTGCCAGCTCTAAGTGAACAGAGGCATGGGATACCTTATATCAGCTGGTGGATAATCCTAATCAGAGGCCATCGCAGGTACCTGAACCTTACTTAGCTAGTTGGGCATCGTCAAGCCTAAACTGGAGTAATGTGTCTCAGGCAGGCCATATGGTTCTTGAAAAAGTCCACTTGAAAAGTGGTGCCTGAAGTTCCTACCAGCATCGGTGACTTCAGCCTTTAGCGGAAGAGGAACAGGTCTTTGCCCCATGCCTGCGATCAGGGGGCTGTTTGATATTGTTGGCCCTACCAATCTCAATAAACCTAATTTCTTTAAAAATCCTACTAATCATTTTCTCTCTGCAGGAACGTGGAACGTGAGGACATTACATAGAGATTATTCTCTTGATGTCCTCATGCAGGAATTCCAGCGCTATAACCTAGATATTCTAGGCTTGCAAGAGACCAGATGGACAGGTAAAGGTGAGATACTTAAAAATAACTTTAAATTTCTCTTTACAGGGAGGGGGGATGTAAAGCATCACCAAGGCGAGGGTCTGCTGCTCAGCAGACATGCTAGTGATGCTCTCTAGGATATGAGTGCATTAATGAAAGGTTTCTTACAGCAAAATTTCAGACAAGCATTAAAGACTTGAATGTTATCTGCTGTTATGCCCCCACTGAGGATTCTGATGAGGATGAGAAGGATATGTTTTACAGACAACTTCAGGATATTTTGAATTCTGTCAAGAAAGGAGATATTACTCTTGTTCTTGGTGACTTCAATGCCAAAGTTGGTACCGACTCTGACCTTTGGGGAGGAGTAATAGGCCCTTTTGGTATTGGTAGCTGCAATGGCAATGGGCAACGTCTCCTACAGGTAAGTAAACTAAATGGTTTCAGAATAACTAACACATATTACAAACACAGCGACATACATAAACACACATGGGTTTCACCTGATGGGCTGCATAAGAATATGATTGATTATATATTAATTAACAGCAAATGGGCTAGTTCTGTTAGAAATACCAGGGCATATAGGGGAGCTGAAATGGGATCTGACCATTACCTTGTTAAAAGTGTCTTGCAACTTAAACTTAAAAAGTGTTGTGCTAGGGTTAAAAAATTTACCTTTAATACTGAAGCTCTGAAAGACCCAGTTATAGCTAAAGCTTACCATGATAGGTTACTTAGTCATTATGACAGTCATGGTTTGCTTAATACTGAAGTTGAGGAAGAATGGGGCCATTTTAAACAGGCTTTTTTGGAAACTAACAGTACTCTTTTAGGGAAAAAGGAGCAGAGGAGGCAGAATTATTTAAGTGATAAAGCACTTGAGCTTATTTCAGAAAGAAGGAACTGCAGGAATGTCTTTAATCAGTACCCTGCTAGTCCTAATAAAAAGCATTACAAAGAACTTAATAAACGTGTGAAGGGTCAGTTAGCTACTGATAAGAATCTTTGGCTTGATGGCCTTGCTGACAAAGCTGAGGAAGCAGTTAGACAGCACAACAGCAGAGAGCTGTACCAGATAGTTAATGTTTTGTGTGGTAGAAAACGAACAGGTATACATTGATTGAAGGATAAACAAGGTAAGGTTATAGAAGGTGAGGATTCTGTCATGGCTAGGTGGGCTGAGCATTTCAGTGATGTTCTGAACAATGTGGTTAGTTCTACTCCCATTGTTTGCAATGATGATAGATGCATTGTTGGCTTTAATGTTGGCCCTATAACACAATCTGAAGTTAGTTTGGCTATTTCTAAACTTAAACTTCATAAATCCCCAGGGGTTGATGAAATTACTACGGAAATGCTTAGAGCTGGGAATGTTTCAGTTACCATTTGGATGACTGAAATTTTGAATAACTTTTATGATAAAGGCATGGTTCCTAAAGATTTTACCAGAGCTATTATTATCCCTATTTTCAAAAAAGGTGATCGCAGTTCTTGTGATAACTATAGGGGTATCAGCCTACTCTCCGTTCCAGGTAAAGTTCTTTCCATGATTGTGCTTAATAGAATTAAGAATCTGGTTGACAGGCAATTGCGTGATGAGCAATGTGGATTCAGAAGTGGTAGGGGATGTGTGGATCAGATATTTTCACTTAGGCAGATTCTTGAGAAATGTTTAGAGTTTCAGAAACCTTTGGTTGCTAGCTTTGTTGATTTCAAAAAGGCTTTCGACTCTGTTGATCGTCATAATTTGTGGTTGATTGTGAGATCATATGGTATACCAGAGAAGTTAGTTAACATAATGAAAGCTCTCTATAATAACACTGAGTCATGTGTGAGAGTTGTAAGTCTTGTAGCAATTGGTTTAGCATTACTTCTGGTGTTCGACAAGGGTGCATTTTGTCTCCTTTTCTCTTTAGTTTGGTTGTTGATTATGTTATGCGAAATTCACTTCAAGGGAAAGATTTTGGCCTTAAATGGGCTGGAGATATGAAAATTTCTGATTTAGATTATGCTGATGATTTAGCCCTTTTGGCAAATGATGTTGATGAGATGAACTCTTTCATTCGAACTGTTGATGAGACTGGTAGTACAGTAGGTTTGGTTATAAACAGAGAGAAAACTAAAGTGATGAAAATTGGTCAGGCAGGTTGTGATTCAGTTAATCTGAATGGTTGCAGTCTTGAGCAGGTTTCACAGTTTAATTATCTTGGGAGCTATGTAACAGATAATGGTGATGTGCGGCATGAGATTAACAGACGAATAGGGATTGCTTCCGGGACTTTTAAGAATCTATGGAGAGTGTGGAGAAATAGGCGTATACACCTAAAGACTAAAATTAGACTGTATAATAGTTTGGTTCTTTCTAGGGTTAAATTATGGTAGTGAAACTTGGACGCTGTGTAAGCAAGAGAACAGGAAACTAGATGCTTTTGATTCTAGATGCTTACGCAGTATCTTGGGTATTAAGTGGTTTAACTTTGTAACTAATGATGAGGTTAGGCAAAGGAGTCTGCAACCTCCTTTAAGCAGCATATTGTGGCAGAGAGGGACTCCGCTGGTTTGGCCATGTTGCCCGTATGGATAGTTATAGATTGGCGAATAAGGTTATGAACAGTGTGCCTAGAGGCCTCAGAAAGAAGGGGAGACCTAGGATGCGGTGGGCAGACAATGTCAAACAGGACCTTGTTAGAATTGGTGTACAGTGGCCAGATGCAGCAGATGTAGCTCAGGACAGATATGCTTGGAGAATTAAACTGCGCGGTCTGGTTGGACCTCCGTAGCCCATGGCTGCTTGAGGATGATGATGATGATGATGATGATCCTGTTTTTACCTCGTAACCAGATAATAGCTCCATTTTGTCATGTGTCTCGGTCCGTCCGTTTTTAGATATCGAACTTTTTTGTTTATAAAGATAAAGTAAATGTTATTTTTATGTTGCATAGGCAATTGATATATTACGATTTGCACTTTGTGAATTCCCAAAGGCTATAATTACGCCCTTTGAAGGTTGAAAAATGACAAAAATCCAAATTTTCAATTGAATATTATAAATGATGATCGAAATTGATGATGAATAATGAATGATGATCTGAAATTTTGGTGGTGGAATGTGAAAGCCACGAAGTTTCCGTTGGCAACAATGAGTTGATCCTTTATACCCAGGATGGGTGAGAAAATACAACCTTTTTGTTTTTCAGAAATAATTAGTTGTTTTTAGAGATAAATTAAAAAATCGTTTCAGGTGATGTTACTGTTGAAATATTACGATTTGAACTTTCAGATTCTACCAAAATCTAAAAATGCGCCTCTAACGGAAAAGTTGTAATTTCCGAAATTTAAAATGAATGTTACAAATGAGAAATTTTAAATTTTGATGTTGGAATGTGAAGGTCATTAAATCTTCATTCGCAACAATGAGCTGACCTCTTAGATCCAGAAGGGTGGGAAAACGCAGCTTTTGTGTTTTAACAGATAATGGAAAACTCATTTTTTTTGGTTGGATTGGTACTAATGAAATATTATAATTTGCATTTTTCAAATCCTTAGGTAATTTTAATATATATTGTTAGCGATTACTAAATGTGGCAAAGGCGTAACTCTTAACAAATATTGCAAGTGATTTGTTTATGGTAGAAATTTGAAATTTCGGTGGTGGAATGTCAAGAAATCACTGTCTCTTTTCTCCGAGGCATGTGAGAAAGCAACTATTTAAATTTAAGGAATGATTTATTTACTTTTTGATTTATGTTGTATAATATCTAAATGAAATAGTACTCTTTGTATTTTCCCCCTCGTCCATTAGCTCGAGTAAAATCTTTTCAGGAGTGAAAAAGTAGGTAAACGAAAAACTTTATTTTCTTTGAAAACGAGATTCATATATGCGTTCTTTTAGATATTAATCATGCCGTCCCATGGCCGAGTGGTTAGCGCGCTTGGAACTGATCTAATGGGACCGGGTTCGAGCCCCGGGTAAGGCATGGCTGTTTGTGTCGGTTTTCTGCTGAGGGCCTGCCATCCTATCAGACCTTCTACTATGGCATATAAACTGAGAGGCTCCTGTCAGACCTCTGTGGAAAGCAGCTGCTTGAGGGGGTATTTATTTTTATAGTTATTAATCATTTGCCTTCCGAGCACTAGAGGTCTGTGTGACTATGTATATTAGAGGTGTGTGTGACTAAGTGTATTAGAAGCCTGTGTGGTCTGTGTGACTATGCATATTAGAGGTCTGTGTGGCAAAGCATATTAGAGGTCTGTGTGGCTAAGCATATTAGAGGTCTGTGTGACTAAGTGTATTAGAAGTCTGTGTGACTATGCGTGTTAGAGGTCTGTTTGACTATGCATATTAGAGATCTGTTTGACTATGCATATTAGAGGTCTGTGTGACTAAGCGTTTTAGACATCACACAATTCTTCAAAAGCGAATAGACTACTATTTAGGTCTGTGTGACTAAACGTATTATAGGTGTGTGACTAAGCGTATTATAGGTCTGTGTGACTAAGTGTATTATAGGTCTGTGTGACTATGCATATTAAAGGCATATTAGAGGTGTGTCTGACTATGTGTATTAGAGGTCTGAGTGACTAAGTGTATTAGAGGTCTGTGTGACTATGCGTATTAGATGTCTGTATGACTAAGCATATAGGAGGCCTGTGTGACTAAGCATATTAGAGGTCTGTGTGCTAAGCGTATTAGAAGTCTGTGTGACTATGCGTATTAGAGGTCTGTTTGACTATGCATATTAGAGGTCTGTGTGACTAAGCGTTTTAGAGGTCACACGATTCTTCAAAAGTGAATAGACTATTATTTAGGTCTGTGTGACTAAGCGTATTATAGGTCTGTGTGACTAAGCGTATTATAGGTCTGTGTGATTATGCATATTAAAGGCATATTAGAGGTCTGTCTGACTATGTGTAGTAGAGGTCTGAGTGACTAAGCATATTTGAAGTCTGTGTGACTAAGCGTATTATAGGTCTGTGTGACTATGCGTATTAGATGTTTGTGTGACTAAGCATATTAGAGGCCTGTGTGACTAAGCATAATAGAGGTCTGTCTGGCTAAGCATATTACAGGTCTGTGTGACTATGCGTAGTAGAGGTCTGTTTGACTATGCATATTAGAGGTCTGTGTGGCTAAGCGTATTAGAGGTCTGTGTGACTATGCGTATTAGAGGTCTCTTTGACTATGCATATTAGAGGTCTGAGTGACTAAGCATATTAGAAGTCTGTGTGACTATGCATATTAGAGGTCTGTGTGACTATGCATATTAGAGGTCTGTGTGACTATGCATATTAGAGGTCTGTGTGACTAGGCATATTAGAGGTCTGTGTAGCTAAGCATATTAGAGATCTGTGTGACTATGTGTATTAGAGGTCTCTGTGACTATGCATATTAGAGGTCTGTGTGACTAGGCATATTAGAGGTCTGTGTAGCTAAGCATATTAGAGATCTGTGTGACTATGTGTATTAGAGGTCTCTGTAATTATGTGTATTAGTGGTTTGTGTGACTAAGCGTATTAGAGGTCACACAATTCTTCAAAAGCGAATAGACTACTATTTAGGTCTGTGTGACTATGCATGTTAGAGGCATATTAGAGGTCTGTGTGACTATGCATATTAGAGGTCTGTGTGAAAGCTTAATAGTGATCTGTGCGACTATGCATATTAGAGGTCTGTGTGACAAACATATTAGCGGTCTGTGTGACTAAGTGTATTAGAGGTCTGTCTGACTAAGCGTATTAGAGGTCTGTGTGACCATATGTACTAGAGGTCTGTGTGACCATATGCACTAGAGGTCTATGCGACCAATCACATTCATATTCAGTAATCTGTGTGACTAAACATTCTTCAATCTGTGTAACTGCAGAGTTGTAAAGCTATCATTTAGAAAACATAAATTGTCAACCTCCTAAGACTAGTAACTCTTTCTCTAGTCTGCCAGCAACAGAACGATATCGTTCTGTTAATATTAAGTTTTCCAGTAAATGTCTGCTGATTTGTTCAGAAGTCAAAAGATATTGTGTTGTTTCGTGTATACTGCATCTCTTTGGAAGACCGCATCGCACTGATATTATTGATTGGATCGACCTCTACGACACTAGCATTGAATTTAGCAATTCGCGAAGCTTGAAATTAATGGACACTGAACAA
The DNA here is from genome assembly GCA_038380435.1 of Ryuthela nishihirai. Taxonomy (NCBI): domain Eukaryota; kingdom Metazoa; phylum Arthropoda; class Arachnida; order Araneae; family Heptathelidae; genus Ryuthela; species Ryuthela nishihirai. The sequence goes on along the minus strand of JAWZYU010000030.1, from coordinate 6,541,174 downwards.
CAAATTTTGACCTTTGGTGTGTTTCGGAAGTGCAAACAGCACTCTCGAGGTGCTGAACATGAAATTGTCAACAAAAACGTTTGATTGGCTATTGTTTTCGAGATACAGTCACTTTCCTGTATTGCATCATTCGCTGAAGGTTACATATTGGCCTACAGCAAACGCCGCCTCTTCGCTTGCTGCTTATATATCAAATCTTGAGAATCTCGCATCATGTTCCAGCAGTAATCTGCTAACATTGATGGGTCCCATCCTCGAGATCTCTTTCCCATTGTAGAAATTTCCAGATGAAAACTTTTCCTGTGCTCATTACTCAACAGCGTCACAATTTTCTGGAAAGTAGTCCAAATGAGACTTAAGAAATGTACCTTCAAAATCATACTACCTCCCAGTTTGTGATATGAGAACAGCATTCTTACACGAGGTTCTTATGATTCTCTGCTTTTGTATTCCCTAAGAAGCCTGTGCCACCTGTCAGAAGGCATGCCATACTCTCCATTCATCACCAGTGATGAGACGATCAAATATCTCATCACGAGCGAATAACTCGACTGGTAAAAAAACCCTCTTTTATTTTTGCATCACTAAGTCTTGGAAATTTCTGTCGAAGGTACAGAGAGGCAGTTTTCGTCTGATCTGCAGCCTTGACAAAATTCTTCTTTAGACCTAGTTTTATGTTTAAAGGTGGCAACAAAATCTTTGTGGATTATACCACTGAATGATGCTGTGCATTCTTCTTTGATTTTCTTTTGAATTCTGGTAATATTTCCTATTTCTTTTTCGCTGTACTATATTTTTGCTATGGATTCCTCCTCTCCCTTCGCATATGCCTGACTCATAATAGAGCTTTTTTATGATTGGAAAGATGGATGGTTTACTGAAAAGCTACGACGCCACCATCCATGTCAGAGTGTTTTGCTCTAACCTGGAGAAAACCCCTCCACACATTCCACACATAGGCAGCTAGTGTGGAAGGAAAAAGAGGAATCAAGACACCACAAACCGTCTTAAAGGTATGCGCTCACTGGCCGGCAACCGACGCACGGCATTCCCACTAGGAATTGCCGTTTCCTCTGCTACCTCCCTCACTTGTGCGTATTTGCCCACGGAATCTTACGATTCAGCTAGCTGCGCGAGCACTGAAAGTGGGAGTGAGGCAGTTGCAGCTTCTTCGTTTCGTTCAAAGCTTAGACTTGAGTTGAATGCGTGAATTTTTAAGGTTGAGTGATGAAATTAACTTAAATTGAATAGTCCTGACGAAGAATTGTTTGTTTTCAGAATAAATATGTGAAGAAGAAGAAATGAGATTAAGAAGAGAAAGAAAATATTTTGAGTGCATAATATATGTCAAAAACGAATGAAGTTTCGGGAATTCCACTGTTTGTTCAGAGATTTAGTTGATGATGACTCTAAATTTTTGAATTATTTTAGAATGACTCGTGAAAAATTCAGGAAACTACTCAATTACTTAAGGTAAGGGAGGAAGAATATTTACCTAAATATTTTTTAGGCAAAAATTGAAAGTTTTTCTGTTGTTATAAACAAAACAAAAATTCTTTTTCTCTACTTCATTTGTAAATATCTGAATAAGATCATGCAAAAAAAAATCAATATCAAAACTTTTTAAAGAAAATGCATTTTATTAATGTTTGAGATTTATCTCTGCAAAACTTCCCTTCCTTCGGTAAACAGGGAACACGAAATTGGACTTCGAAAGGCCGCCGCCCGTCTAATACGATGTTATGCCGTGGCGCTGTGTTCAGTAGAAAGCTGTACCCTGTATACGTTAAAGAACATGCTGGATGCTACCGTCTGGCTCCTAACAGCTGTCCAGTGGGTCCCTTTCCCCCAACCTTCTCTGAACACTTGGGGTCCACAGGACTTGGCCATTTAGCCCAATGTGTGCAAAAAAGTGCAGCTCAAAGGTAAACCAACCCGACCTATTTGAGATATAACTCGTTACACATATAATGGAACAATCGTTTACAACTTTCACCTTTTTTGATGGGAAAGAAAGCTTTGAGGGGAGGATTTTTGCAACCTAAAACATCATTCCACAACAGAAATTTTTATTTCGCACTTAACTAATTACGCTTGGTGCAGCGTAATGATCGTTTACACTATTCTCCTCCTTTGAGGGGGGGGGGGGCAGTAGGTAGCGCGCCAGGCTCGTAATATGCAGTTCTCGGGTACGAGTCCCACCCGGGCCATCGTTGGGATTTATCTCTGCAAAATTCCGCGCCCTGCCCATGGTCAGTAGGGGACACCGATGGGTTGGAAAAGTTGCCGTCTGTCAGATGGAACGTTAAACAGTGGCTCCGTGTATGGGAGAGCCGTACCCTGTGCACGTTAAAGAACACGCTGGTGGCCTTGACGAGAGACTACCATCTCTCTCTCAACAGCTGTTCTAGTGGGTCCCCTCCCCCAACTTTCTCTGAGCCTTTTGGGTGCATGGGACCTGGCCATTTAGCCATGGTGTGCAAAAAAGTGCCGCTCAGAGGTAAAACAATCCAACACAATCATATATTTAAATGATATTCTGTTAATTAATGTAAAAACATAGATATGCCAATCGCTTACATCAATTTCTAAGCTACAATCAGAATCTGAAAAGTCACATTTAATTTAATAACATTAATATAATAATGAATAAAAATAATGATTTTTTAATATAACGAAAAAGTTTATTATTTTTATTTGTTACTTTAAGAAATGAAAACGATTTTTTTTTTTATTTCTTTTTCCACTAAACTTCTAAGCTGAGAAGCAATTAACCAAACGCAAAGAATGAACCTAATTGCTAGGATGTGAGTCCTCTTCAAGCTTTCAATGCAACCGGAAACAAATTGTTTTGTCAGGGTATACCAAGTACGCGCTTCGCTATTGATCTAAGGGACCTGGGTTCGAGCCCCAGGTAAGACGTAGTTATTTGTGTTGTCTTTCTGCTGATGTCCCGCCATCCTCACAGACTTTTACTGTGGCATATTAAATTGGCAGGCTCCTATCAGACATCTGTGGCTATTTATTATTATGTCCATATCGCCACTGCACTGCGGAGGTACAGGGTGACCCACTCCCTCTATGTGCTCTACGCCGCCAGCAGAGCGAATCACAACACCCTGATTTCTTTTCTCCAAGAAGGAATTCCAAAAGTGTCCCAGCCGCTGTGAAAAGTTCAATACAAGTTAATGTGTATCGGTACCTTTACAAAAGCACTTTGACCATTGGAAATCCGCTTCCCATACTTTGAAATGATGGACTTGGAAAAGCCGCTGTCCGTCGATTGGAAAGCTTATGCCATTGTTTCGTGGACAAGAGATTCATATACAAGGACTCTATATAAAGAACACGTTGGATGACCGGTCATCTGCCTCCCTATAACTTCCCTGAGTCCCTTGTGACACAGCCCAGGCCAGGCCCGTATCTAGAAAAAAAAAAACTAAGAGGCGGTGAGGACTCAGTCGAGTGGGAAAAAAAAGTAAATTATGGGGGGAGGACTGGATTTCCATTCCAGAGTGAATTTCCACCTGCATTTTTGTGTTACCGTTTTCTTTAAAAATGCATAAGACGGTCCTAGAAAAAATACTAAGGGTTGGGTGGAACGTTATTGACCTGGAGCTGATCGGAACACCATTCGCAAACGTAGCATTTTCCTTCTGTTTCAGTGATATTTTAAAACAATGTTCTTGAAAAACATATGTGGTATTTATTAGTTTAATGAACGGGGAGGATGCTCTGTTCTTCGCATCCCCCGAGATCGGTTTCTCGTGAGTTAACCTTTTCATTATTTTTCTATTACATGTCATTAAAAGGTTTAGCAAAAGAAAATTTAAAAAAATATTAATCCTTGCAGGATTTTTAATACCACCAACCGCTGAATAATTTATCTTCCGGTCTTTCGTAAAAGAATTTCTGACTACATTTCAGGTTGCTTAATGATGATTACATTTTTTCTTTCAAGGCAGTGATTTCCTTTATTGAATTGGAAGCGAATGCATCACATTTTTACTTTTTGTAAATAACAATGCTTAATTTCCAAAATTGAATTACAATAGCTAATTTAAAATAATTGTCGTAGCTAAGAAAATAACGTTTCTAATTATATCATCATCATCATCATCATCATCATCATCATCATCTTCCTCAAGCAGCCATGGGCTACGGAGGTCCAACCAGACCGTGCAATATAGTTCTCCAAGCAAGTCTATCCTGAGCTGCATCTACTGCATCTGGCCACTGCACACCAATTCTAACAAGGTCCTGTTTGACATTGTCTGCACACCGCATCCTAGGTCTCCCCCTCTTTCTGAGGCCTTAGGGCAGACTGTTCATAACCCTATTCGTCAATCTATAATTATCCATACGGGCAACATAGCCAAACCAACGGAGTCTCTCTCTGCACAATATGCTGCTTAAAGGAGGTTGCCGACTCCTTTGCCTAACCTCAGCATTAGTTACAAAGTTGAACCACCTAATGCCCAAGATACTGCGTAAGCATCTAGAATCAAAAGCATCTAGTTTCCTGTTATCTTGTTTACAAAGTGTCCACTTTAACTACCATAACTAACCCTAGAATGAACCAAACTATTATACAGTCTAATTTTAGTCTTTAAGTGTATACGCCTATTTCTCCACACTCTCCATATATTCTTAAAAGTCCCGGCAGCAATCCCCTGTTCGTCTGTTAATCTCATGCCGCACATCATCATTATCTGTTACATAGCTCCCAAGATAATTAAACTGTGACACCTGCTCAAGGTTGCAACCATTCAGATTAACTGAATCACAGCCTGCCTGACCAATTTTCATCAATTTAGTTTTCTCTCTGTTTATAACCAAACCTACTTTACTACCAGTTTCATCAACTGCCCTAATGAAAGAGTTCATCTCATCAACATCATTTGCCAAAAGGGGTAAATCATCAGCATAATCTAAGTCAGAAATTTTCGTATCTCCAGTCCATTTAAGGCCAAAATCTTTCCCTTGAAGTGAATTTCGCATAATATAATCAATAACCAAGCTAAAGAGAAAAGGAGACAAAATGCACCCTTGTCGAACACCAATTGCTACAAGCCTTATCTACTCTCACACACGACTCAGTGTTATTATAGAGAGCTTTCATTATGTTAACTAACTTGTCTGGTATACCATACGATCTCACAATCAACCACAAATTATGTCGATCAACAGAGTCGAAAGCCTTTTTGAAATCAACAAAGCTAGCAACCAAAGGTTTCTGAAACTCTAAACATTTCCCAAGAATCTGCCTAAGTGAAAATATCTTATCCACACATCCCGTACCACTTCTGAATCCACATTGCTCATCACGCAATTGACTGTCAACCAGATTCTTAATTCTATTAAGCACAATCATGGAAAGAACTTTTCCTGGGGTCTGAGTAGGCTGATTCCCCTATAGTTATCACAAGAACTGCGATCACCTTTTTTGCAAATAGGGATAACAATAGCTCTGGTAAAATCCTTAGGAACCATGCCTTTATCATAAAAGATATTCAGAATTTCAGTCATGCAAGTGGTAACCGAAACATTCCCAGCTCTAAGCATTTCTGTAGTAATTTCATCAACCCCTGGGGATTTATGAAGTTTAAGTTCAGAAACAGCCAAAATAACTTCAGATTGTGTTATAGGGCCAACATTAAAGCCACCAATGCATCTATCATCATTGCACACAATGGGAGTAGAACTAACCACATTGTTTAGAACATCGATGAAATGCTCAGCCCACCTAGCCATGATAGAATCCTCACCTTCTATAACCTTACCTTGTTTATCCTTCAATCCCTGTATACCTGTTCGTTTTCTACCACACAAAACATTAACTATCTGGTACAGCTCTCTGCTGTTGTGCTGTCTAACTGCTTCCTCAGCTTTGTCAGCCAAACCATCAAGCCAAAGATTCTTATCAGCAGCTAACTGATCTGTTACAAGTTTATTAAGTTCTCTGTAATGCTTTCTATTAGGACTAGTAGGGTATTGATTAAGGACATTCCTGCAGTTCTTTCTTTCCGAAATAAGCTCAAGTGCCTTATCACTCAGATAATTCTGGCTCTTCTGCTCCTTTTTTCCTAAAAGAGTACTGTCAGTGTCCAAAAAAGCATGTTTAAAATGATCCCATTCTTCCTCAACTTCAGTAGTAAGCATACCATGACTGTCATAATGACTAAGTAACCTATCATGGTAAGCTTTAGCTATTTAACTTCAGAGCTTCAGAATTAGAGATAAATTTTTTAACTTTAGCACAACACTTCTTAAGTTTAAGTTGCAAGACACTTTTAACAAGGTAATGGTCAGATCCAATTTTAGCTCCCCTATATGACCTGGTATTCCTAACAGAACTAGCCCATTTGCTGTTAATTAATATATAATGAATCATATTCTTATGCAGCCCATCGGGTGAAACACACGTGTACTTATGTATGTCGCGGTGTTTGTAATAAGTGTTAGTTATTCTGAATCCATTGAGTTTACTTACCTGTAGGAGACGTTGCCCATTGCCATTGCAGCTACCAATACCAAAAGGGCCTATTACCCCTCCCCAAAGGTCAGAGTCAGTACCAACTTTGGCATTGAAGTCACCAAGAACAAGGGTAATATCTCCTTTCTTGACAGTATTCAAAATATCCTGAAGTTGTCCATAAAACCTATCCTTCTCATCCTCAACGGCATCCTCAGTGGGGGGCATAACAGCAGATAACATTCAGGTCTTTAACGCTTGTCTGAAATTTTGCTGTAACAAACCTTTCATTAATGCACTCATATCCTAGAAGAACATCACTAGCGTGTCTGCTGAGAAGCAGACCCACGCCTTGGTGATGCTTATTGTCGTCCCACCCTGAAAAGAGAAATTTAAGATTATTTTTAAGAATCTGACCTTTATCTGTCCATCTGGTCTCTTGCAAGCCGAGAATATCTAAATTATAATGGTGGAATTCTTGTGTGAGGACATCAAAAGAAAAAGCTCTGTGCAGAGTCCTCACATTCCAACTACCTATGGAGAGAAAATGGTTAGTGGGATGTTTAAAGAAACTATGTTTATTGAGAGAGGGAATGCCGACAATATCAAACAGAACCCCTAATCGCAGACATGGGGCAAAGACCCGTTCCCCCACCACTAAAGGCTGAAGCCATCTACACTGGAAGACTTCCTCCAATGTAGAATTTGACGATGCCAATAGAAGCAAAAAGTTCAGGTGCCTGCGATGACTTCTGCTCAGGATTATCCACCAGCTGATAAACATATCCTGTGAATCTATTCACTTGGGGCTGTCAACCCACAAACAAACAGAAAACACAGCGAAAGATTTTCCTTCCACATAAGCCCACCAGTGCAGCAAAATCAGGATCCATAATCAAGCTCAGAGCCATATATCTGTCCAGTCCAGTAGGTTTATATGGTCAGCACCAGAACCCTGTGTGGTTGACCACTCCTCAGCAGGGTAGAAAAAAAAGGAAAAGTAGCCATAGTAGTCCAGATTAGTAGGCCACACTAATCTGGCAGCCCTCCCCTTCCGTTCACTTCCACAAGAGAGTATCTCTTTTGAAAGGTACTAACGGTCTGCACCACGAGAAGGTGGGGTCGGACATTAGGTGCTAGGCCTCGTCGATTCTATGCATCATCACAGGGGATTGGTGCACAGCTCTCCTTCCAGTGACTACCTAGCTGGGGAGCAGCTTCTTGCCGCAAAGTTCTGACAGGAGCCTGTCAATTTATATGACATAGTAGAAGGTCTGAGAGGATGGCGGGAACCCAACAGAAAGTCAGCGAGATTATCGCGCTTGGCTACTGATCATACCCAGGTCCCTTTGATCAGTAACAAGGGCGTGATAACCACGCAACCAAAAAACGGATGGGGTAAGACATGCCCCGATATACAATCAAAATTGGACTCGATAGAGGTATCTGTATACAGTCATTATTATTATATATTTAGTGTTGAAAACGTTACGTCTACATTGTTATTATAATGTAACATTACAATAAATGTACTTTCATGTGGCGTGTACAGTGAAATTATTCTGTATATGATTGTTGTTCTTCTTTAGGCAATGTAAAGTTTATTTTCATATCACAATTTTGTTAATAATCAATAATAAATAAAATGTAATAAAAAGCTAATATATAGTCGTCTGAAATAACAGAGATAATAAAATGGAACTCTCCTAAACAAAAATAAAAATTGGAATCCAATTTTTATTTTCCACTGACCTACATAAGTGTAGGTCAGTGGTTAGGGAAAAAATATTTTTATGGGTTAGGCAATTTACGTATGAAATTCATTCTGGAGTCAGACGAAATAATTTTATATAGACAACAGGCCACCAAAAAGAGTATTATAATCCTTTCTGCTCCTTTGAGGGATTAATCGATATCTATATTTGGTAGTGCCTGAAAATCAGAGAACTGAACATATCAACCCTCCCCCTCACCAATATATTAAATATTTTTATGGGTTAGGCAATTAGCGTATGAAATGCATTCTGGAGTGAGACGAAATAATTTTATATAGACAACAGGCCACCAAAAAGAGTATTATACACCCTTTCTGCTCCTTTGAGGGATTAATCGATATCTATATTTGGTAGTGCCTGAAAATCAGAGAACTGAACATATCAAACCTCCCCCTCACCAATATATTAAATATTTTTATGGGTTAGGCAATTAGCGTATGAAATGCATTCTGGAGTCAGACGAAATAATTTTATATAGACAACAGGCCACCAAAAAGAGTATTATAATCCTTTCTGCTCCTTTGAGGGATTAATCGATATCTATATTTGGTAGTGCCTGAAAATCAGAGAAGTGAACATATCAACCCTCCCCCTCACCAATATATTAAATATTTTTATGGGTTAGGCAATTAGCGTATGAAATGCATTCTGGAGTGAGACGAAATAATTTTATATAGACAACAGGCCACCAAAAAGAGTATTATACACCCTTTCTGCTCCTTTGAGGGATTAATCGATATCTATATTTGGTAGTGCCTGAAAATCAGAGAACTGAACATATCAACCCTCCCCCTCACCAATATATTAAATATTTTTATGGGTTAGGCAATTAGCGTATGAAATGCATTCTGGAGTGAGACGAAATAATTTTATATAGACAACAGGCCACCAAAAAGAGTATTATACACCCTTTCTGCTCCTTTGAGGGATTAATCGATATCTATATTTGGTAGTGCCTGAAAATCAGAGAACTGAACATATCAACCCTCCCCCTCACCAATATATTAAATATTTTTATGGGTTAGGCAATTAGCGTATGAAATGCATTCTGGAGTCAGACGAAATAATTTTATATAGACAACAGGCCACCAAAAAGAGTATTATACACCCTTTCTGCTCCTTTGAGGGATTAATCGATATCTATATTTGGTAGTGCCTGAAAATCAGAGAACTGAACATATCAACCCTCCCCCTCACCAATATATTAAATATTTTTATGGGTTAGGCAATTAGCGTATGAAATGCATTCTGGAGTCAGACGAAATAATTTTATATAGACAACAGGCCACCAAAAAGAGTATTATACACCCTTTCTGCTCCTTTGAGGGATTAATCGATATCTATATTTGGTAGTGCCTGAAAATCAGAGAACTGAACATATCAACCCTCCCCCTCACCAATATATTAAATATTTTTATGGGTTAGGCAATTAGCGTATGAAATGCATTCTGGAGTCAGACGAAATAATTTTATATAGACAACAGGCCACCAAAAACAGTATTATACACCCTTTCTGCTCCTTTGAGGGATTAATCGATATCTATATTTGGTAGTGCCTGAAAATCAGAGAACTGAACATATCAACCCTCCCCCTCACCAATATATTAAATATTTTTATGGGTTAGGCAATTAGCGTATGAAATGCATTCTGGAGTGAGACGAAATAATTTTATATAGACAACAGGCCACCAAAAACAGTATTATACACCCTTTCTGCTCCTTTGAGGGATTAATCGATATCTATATTTGGTAGTGCCTGAAAATCAGAGAACTGAACATATCAACCCTCCCCCTCACCAATATATTAAATATTTTTATGGGTTAGGCAATTAGCGTATGAAATGCATTCTGGAGTCAGACGAAATAATTTTATATAGACAACAGGCCACCAAAAAGAGTATTATACACCCTTTCTGCTCCTTTGAGGGATTAATCGATATCTATATTTGGTAGTGCCTGAAAATCAGAGAACTGAACATATCAACCCTCCCCCTCACCAATATATTAAATATTTTTATGGGTTAGGCAATTAGCGTATGAAATGCATTCTGGAGTCAGACGAAATAATTTTATATAGACAACAGGCCACCAAAAACAGTATTATACACCCTTTCTGCTCCTTTGAGGGATTAATCAATATCTATATTTGGTAGTGCCTGAAAATCAGAGAACTGAACATATCAACCCTCCCCCTCACCAATATATTAAATATTTTTATGGGTTAGGCAATTAGCGTATGAAATGCATTCTGGAGTCAGACGAAATAATTTTATATAGACAACAGGCCACCAAAAACAGTATTATACACCCTTTCTGCTCCTTTGAGGGATTAATCGATATCTATATTTGGTAGTGCCTGAAAATCAGAGAAGTGAACATATCAACCCTCCCCCTCACCAATATATTAAAACACGCTCTCTTCACAACCTTTAGAACTAGCTGGATACACCACGGTATATAGGTGGAGCAAATATTGTTTTTTTCTGATAAAATTAATAATTTCTTACCTCTAGTGGGCGAGTGGTTAGCGTGATTGGTAACTGATCAAAGGGATCTAGGTTCGGGTCCTGGATAAGGGATGGATTTTTTTTTGTCCTTCTGCACAGGGCCATCACCACAGACTTTATACTATGGCGTATAAACTGATAGCCGTCCCGTGGCCGAGTGGTTAGCGCGCTTGGCTACTGATCTATGGGACCTGTGTTCGAGCCGCGGGTTAAGGCATGGATGTTCGTGTTGTTTTCTGCTGAGGTCCTGCCATCCTCTCAGATCTTCTACTGTGGCATATACACTGACAGGCTAATGTCAGACCTCTGTGGCAAGCAGCTTCTTGAGGGGGTATTTATTATTTATTTTATTTATAAACTGATAGATTCCTGTCATACCGCTGTTGCAAGCCGATCCTTGAGGAGGTATTTATTTTTTTATTATAATATTCTATTCATTTGCTATATTAATATGCATTTATTATGTATCATATCCAGAACCTACCGAACAACTTTTAAGAGTATATGTTATAGAAGACACAACCAAAGAAATCGCAGAAGAATATTCAGGTTTAATAAATAAGTATTATGCTTTTAATTTTCTACAATATTAATAACAATTAAAACAAGGTGTACAAAGACAAATGTTACAGTGCTCACATTCCCAAGAACTTTCCACTTGCCTTCCAGAAACAGTTCTCTGATTCAGTTTTCGACACTTTGCGCATGTTCTTTGTCTACCAGTGATTTTTCTTCTTTTATGAATATGATTATCATGGTCGTCGATTGTGGCTGTTCGTTTTCGACTTAGGAAATCTTTCGACAACTCGTCAATCATTTCTATTTTAAAATCCCGAAGTGATTTGGGCCATTTTTAAGTGGAAAATTTGTTGTGTAAATAATAAATGAATTGTTCACCGCCGTGTCCAACAGGAACCAAAATGCATAGAACCATCACTTAAACGATTTCCTGGCAACACTATAATATTTTCTTTTTTGATCTGCCAGATCTACTCCACCCATGTATTTATTATAATTTGAAAGAGCCAAAGGACAAGTCACTTCATTGACCTCTGGGCCTTTTCTCCTTCTAACCGTGCAACATTCATTTTTTTCATTTGTTGACAACAAATAGATTTGCTTTTTATCCATCCCAGTGGTACACAATAAATTTGGCACTTCATTACACTGAAAGCTTTCATTTCCCCCCTTTTCTGTTAAAGTTACGTTGTTTAAATTCTGAGGCAAATATCTATTTGCAATTACAGTTCCACAAGCATAATACCCTACTTTTAGTAAATCGCACATTAGAGCAACGCTAGAAAAAAAACGATCAAAATATATGTTATGAAACTTACTTCTCAAACACTTCACCAGATGCATCACTACATTGTATCCGAATCCTTTTCCAGATCTAGAAATTTTATCATTTTTACCGCAATAAAATTCGTAATTTAATGTATAGCCCAGACATGAGGTACAGAACATCCACACTTTCAGTCCTCTCTTTGCAGGTTTTAGCGACATATATTGCGCTATGCCCAATCTTCTTTTGTATTTAATTAACGCTTCTTCCACAGAAATTTCTCGGTATGTATTAAAATGTGCAGAAAACTTATGTTTTAGTTCGGATGTCAATGGCTCGATCTTCTGTAATAAATGATAACTTGGGTCTCCATCTTTGGACTCTTTTTCTCGATCTGAGATGTGAAAATATTGGAGGATTTTTAAGAATCTCTGGCGACTCATAATGCGTTTCACTGCATCATTCCCTAATATGGGATTTAGTGACCAGTAATCTGACATTTTTGACATCCGAACAAGACCCATAATCATAATAATTGCGACAAATCCCCATAATTCGTCAATACTCTCTACTGACTTCCAGTTTTGATCATTAGAACCCCGAGCCTTTTCACAATATTCTGCATATTTGTTAGTGTTAATCCTTAATATTTCCATAGTATCATCGGTAAACAACAATTTAAAATAATGAATAGCTGATGATCCTGGAGGCAGTTCATGAACAGGACCCACAGTGGTTTCGCAATAATTCATAAACATTGCGTCGTTGTTAACTGTGTCTGTCCAATTTATTGAGCTATAGTCAACATCCAAAAATTCATTTTCTAAACCTTTTTCACATACTGGAATTGCATCTTCAGAGTCAGAATTTGCAGCGTTTGGATATATGTCAGATACATCCAGTTCAGTTTCAGATTCTGAAGTAATCAGAGTCGTTAAATAATAATTTACGAATCTCAACTTCTGATAAAGCTTTCCTTTGTTTAGACGCCATAACAAAGCGATAATCAACTGGTTTAATTACCCTACACAATAATTTCAATACGGAAATTATTCTAGAGAGAGAAATCTGAGATGTACTCTGACGAGTAAGATTCTGAGACTGAGAGCACAGCAGAACAGATTTTAAGACACACAGGTGACAATGTTTCAGTTGACTCTGCTATTCTCGGAACCTTTTCTATGTCCGAGAGGATGGGCAAGGGCCGGTGTTTGTGTACTGAAGTATTGCCTGTGTTATCTTCTTTGGATGAGGATTAGCAAGGCTGAGCGAGGTAGGAGTGGCTGTGCAGACTGAGTTGAGAGCCATAGTGTGTGGGAGGTTGGGGGGGGGGGGGAAAGAATGCGAACTGGCTAAGCATGTTCAAGGTAGGGTTGTCTTTAAGAGGTAGCCAAGAGTAGCAGGGATATACACAAAAATTTACAGAAACAAGATTTTAAAATTTTATATTATGAGTTAGACGTTGTTGCCACGTTTGTGTTAAAGTTGGTTGAGGTATTTATAATTTTTAATATTATGTACATTTAGCCTTTAAACGACATAGCAGGAAGGTAGCGGACTATAAAAATATTATTAGCATATGTGAATATATAGACACTTTAGTAATGAACTAACAGAACGATATGGAACATAATATTATAACATTTGTAACATTGACAGATTAAGTTAAGATATGTAACTTGGCATAAATTATTTATGCAATATTCCTAATAATTTTGGTTTTTTGAGTTTTTGACCCTGCACGTAATCCGTAAGACATTATATGACAGGGGACATTACAAGACAAATACAATCGCCAGCTAGTTACCAAAATAGAAAACTATTATGTAGTAATGGAATTGTGAATAGGTTTTTATGTGGTTGGGGACAAATTAGTAAAGAGAATAAAATTTTATTTTGCAGGATTTGTGGAAGGAAAATCGGAGGGGGGGGGGACAGATGAAAAAGTGATAAAAAGAATTTAAAGTAGATAGAGAAAGTTTCTAAAAGGATAAATGAAGGGCATAGGAAAGGGGAAAAGAGAGGTATTCGTTTTAGTTTTTTGTTATTCTAAATAAAATAACATCGAGATTTACTGATATCAATAGTTATATTTGTGAAATATTTAAAATTTAAATTTGATAGAGAACGGGAGTTGGAGCAGAAGAAGGAAGGATAGTTTGGGCGAGTAAGAAACGGCCAGAGGGAAGTGAACTGGTAGCCGAGGTTTCTTGGAGCTAGCATGTTAGGCGTGGAGGGGAAGAGGCGAACAAAGGAGAGGGGGTAACAGTTGAAGAGGGGATGGCGTCTGCTGGGACCAGAAGCAGGAGTGGGCTCGAGGTTCGAGTCTGGCCTCAAGTGAGATTGATTTATTGTGAGGGGAATTAAGCACTTATGATTAATTATATATTAGAGATGGTATGATCTGCTAGCTATATGATATGTGACAACAAAATATCTACGACTGACATGTAATTAAAAAAAATAATAATAGTAAATACCCCCTCAAGCAGCTGTTTGCCACAGAGGTCTGACAGGAGCCTGTCAGTTTAAATGCCATAGTAGAAGGTCTGAGAGGATGGCAGGACCTCAGCAGAAAAACGACACAGAAGCAAAACATAAATATTATAAAGCTTTATAATTTTGCTAATGTCTCATGCCGTATTACATATATTTTCCATTAAGTATGGACATATCACTAATGACAGATAGAAGATACAAGGACATTGCATCAACCTTTCAAAATGCTTTACTCCTATAACGAAAGTTTTGCAACTTTTCAAAATATTTCAATTTATGCATAAATAATTCAATATTTCAATTAAAAAACTTCTCTGAAACTACTTTAACCTTGAGTTAAAAGTTTCTTTTTAAAAGCACTAAAAATTACTGTTTCGAAAATGAAAAACAAACCTACGCAATCTAATCATACTCAGGCCAAAGGTGTGGGGGGGGGGGGGGGGGCGCACGCACACACACACACCTTTGTGAGCCTTAACATGGCGACTGGATGCCGTTTGGCCAATCTTTTCTAATACAAGCTCTGGAGATATTTCCGGGCTAGGAATAATTTATATTTCAAATAATTCTTGCACTTATGGAAAAAAATAAGCAAAAAGCAAAACTTTTTATTATAATTGCAATCTTTTAAACACTCTTAGTGATTAAAAACAACCACCATGCCACTTCTGATATTTCTTTATGCATTCTTATCTTTAATAAATGATGTTCCCCACGAACTTTCGGTTTCTAATGTTTTTCGTTAAAAATAGCATTAATTTTTATTTAATTTTGTCGTAAAATTATTTTAATTAATAATATAAGAATAAAATATATGATTAGCGACATCCATTTCTGTATACAAGTCTTAGGATGCATCAGTGTGTAATGCATATGTGATATGTATGTATATATGTATGTGTACATATTTGCGTATGTATGTATATATGTATGTATTGCATATGTGTATATATATATATATTCAGGTATGATATGTATTTATATATTTATGTACGATATGCATATATGTATGTATATATCTATGTACGATATGCATATATGTATGTATATATCTATGTACGATATGCATATATGTATGTATATATCTATGTACGATATGCATGTATTTTTATATATCTATGTACGAGATATATATATATATCTATGTACTATTTTTATATATCTATGTACGAGATATGCATGCATGTTTGATATGCAGGTGTGTGCATATATATATATGTATGTATAATATGTATTTATATAACATGTGTTGTACCAGAGCCTCATGTTAGCCATCCATTATCTTAGGTTTACCGCAAAGATGAAATAAATTCTAGGGAGGATTCAACAGATATTGGATGTTGCCCGTCTCCCACGATTCGGGGACGTCTGAGGATGGATTTTAGGAGAGACATTTTTTTTTTCATTTTTTTTCTTTTCTTTTTTTTATTTCTCACATATTGCTTTTCATATTTTGTTGTTGATCTAATTACATTTTCTTTCATCTTTCTTTCATTATTGAGTTCTTCATCATTATCATTTTCTGTGTCGGATACGATCTATCAAGATGTTGACAATTATGACACAGGCCATAAAAGCGAAAACTGCAAAAGAAATGATATCTCCCAAGTAACACGAAAAGCCTCTGCTCTTCGGAACATAAACAACGTTCTTTTTCCGTCTCAAGATAATTCCATGATCCGTTTGCAGTTCCCAAAATCCGTCTTGCGCAGAATCTGCTGGCAACTGACATTCCCATCTATGGGAACCGGACTCTTCTGTCATATTACTGGAATTACATGCGAGTGAAAGACTTGAAAGGTGAGGATCAGATTTCCTGAGACTTCCACTACATTCCGACTGTTGGGGCTTAATTTCATCAGACGGCTTTGCCTCTTCCATTTCAACAGTGGCGTCCCCCACTTCATCTACTCTTTCACTGGATTGTGAGGGAGCATCTATTTCATCATCATTATCTGATGATTCACCCTTAATGCAGCAGCATAAACTGCATTTCAAACATCTCCATCCCCTTTTTGATTTTCCTCGCTGTCTGCAAAGAAATGAAAGACGCGTTGTAGCGACGTTTCTCGCGTACCATGTGCACTTTCTGCCATTGTGCAGAATATCCAAGTAAAATATCGCAAGTGTTTTCTCTTAATACGAATGCAAATAAACGAATTACCTAACGCAAAATACCAAATACTCACTTTTCCAATAACGACGACAAATCTGTTACCTTAAGAAGCATACGTTTTTTAATTCTTTAATTGTTTTTCACTTGCATTGTTCAGAATTTTGAATATTTCTGATCTTCACTTGTTGCGTTTGCTAAATGCAGTAAACAATGAGACTCATTTTCCTGTTCCGGTCGGCTCCCGATTTATGTGGAGTTTGTAATATGAAAAGTAGCCGCCTAAATAAGCATAGTTTTCCCATAAGAAAGAAGGCAAATGGCAGGGATAGGTGAAACGCAGAATCAAAATTCATGCATATATATATATACACACCCTTCACTGTTTAATTTTTAACTGTGAAATGTTTGTTATAATAATAAGCACATTAATAACATTTTAAATCAGGTGACATGCCAGTGGTCTGACATCTGAACTACCGCTGCTGATCAGTTATCCTCGATTGTGGATGCTAAATCCTGTCATTATGGAATCAGCCGCTAGTGGCAGCCTTATAATGGCAAGTGAATATCTTTTATTGCAGATCTCTCAGGTTCGGGCCACGCCAAGCCACACTCTATGGCAGTGGTTCTCAAACTGTGGTCCGTGGCTAGGTCCTAGGTGGTCCGCGAAATTTTCTAAATTTTGTGTAGAAAATCTGTATTTGTAACACGCAAGTAGTGCAACTTTAAGATAAGCGGCGTGTACAGTGGTCTATCGCACTAAGCTGGGAGTGTACCTACTCCACCGCCATGAGGCTCGGGCCATCAAGGTCAAATGCGCTGAAGGATGTGCAGTACAATCGCTCAAAAAAGTATCCGAACGCTATGGTTGATTATAGAATTCAGAAAAAAAATATCTGGCAGCGTTTTTTTAAGAAATTAGTGAACTGGCAACCTTCGTGTCACATGACGCTGCCAGATATTTTTTCTGAATTCTGTAATCAGCCATAGCGTTCGGATACTCTTTTGAGCGACTGTACAATATACACATACAGTAAGAAGCCTACAGCTACAAGGCAAACAAGACAAACAAGAACAAGAAACAACTTATTTAACAATAAAAAATTAAAGACAACAGTCAACAGTTTATCATATACATGATATAATAACATACTATGATTATAAACTTACCGCAGTAACTGTAAACACCAATACCAGTCTTATCAGATTTAAAAACAATAAAAAATGCCGTAAGAGAGAGCGTTTTGCAGGGTTCCAACCAATAGAACCGTTATTCATATTATAAAGTCTGTATGACCGTAGTTTCTTTTTCCGTTGTATGTTTACTATAAATATATATATACACTATATTAATTGAACCCTTTTTTAAATAGATAATTTAGAGTACTTATACTTTGATTCAGCATTCACAAATGAAACAACTTTTCACTTAATCCCTGGAGGCCTCCAGCTGGCGAAGGTCCCAGGGCTGTAGCCCCTAAAACCATGCTTTAATCCGGCCCTGTGCCCAGTATTTAAGAAAATATCTTTTAAAACTTCTCATTGCTTGATCTTCAATTGGAATTTTTAATAGCATCGCAATATGTGTTTTTATACCATATTCAAAAGTTTTTTTATTATTATAATAACTCCCCATAAAGTTATTCTATATAGCAAGCATGACAGCTACATAATGTTTTAACGATATCCATATATATATATACTCAGTTCTTCACATAGCAATAACTGAGTGAGTTTTTTTAGAGTTGCTGAAGAAATTGTGTTTTGTCAGTTTTCCTCATTAAGCGCTTGGTTACCCGAGGATTCATTGAGGAAGACGACTCTATAGTTTTTCAGACTTGTCTCATTTAATCAATATTTAACAATAAACAAGATAGCGAAGATGAATCAGTGATTGAACTTTAATTATCTTGCGAGATGTGTGTGAGGAAATGCATAGATATTGAGAGTTTATGATTCTATGAAGAAACGTGCATCTGAAAATTAAGTTACGAGATTGTATGACAATGAAGCAGACTTGCAATCAGTTTTTTTATTCTAAATGCTTACACAACCTATGCATAGGTAGTTTGTCTGTGTAATGGTGCGTCTGATGCATAGATAGACACTTTGATTAGCGAATGTCAGAAAAAGTCCTTGAATGTGTAAAACATCCCTTGTGATCCTGACAGAATTAGACATCTACAGCAGAATGAACTCACAAGACTGTGTGGTCAGAACTTTACAGAGTTCTATTCATCTTTGATAATTTCTCAAGCATCAGGGTTTCTCAATTTATGATAGTATAGAGAAAACAAGCGAGGATCCCTATCTATATTAATGTTGTCAAGCTCAGTACATTACGTTTCACATAAGTCCATTCACGGTTTTAATGACTTTTTAGTTCTTTATTGTCTATGGGATTCCAGGTTTGTTTTTTAGTGCACGGTCGTATCGTTAGTGTGAGAAAGATCGTCCTTTGCATCGAAGTCACCAGCGTTCCACAGAAACTGCGCATTATTGCGGTTGAAAAAAAATAAAAGTTGAAACTTAAGTTATAACTCCCGAATGTCATATGAAAATTTGAAGTAAGTGCGTATAAGGATGTTAATACTATCACCTAACAAAGGATGCCAGGAATAATGCTAAAGATTTCGTATTAAGTTTTTCCACGGAATTATACGTCACACATTTCTTATGACATTAACAATTGTTCCTTTTTCTAACGTACGAGGTCAAATCATATTCTCCCTGTAACCGCTACATACTTTAATTGTGATGTCGACCTTGTAAAATCAGCTGAGCGCTTGGAGAACGCGATAACTTAGGATCCGAAGGCACCCCCCACATGGCGTTCTGATAAAGTGTAGCATTCGACAGGAAACAGTAATTATTTAACTTTGTTCAAAAGATCTTTGAGGGGGATAAGACACGAGTGGTTCTCACAAGAAATTAGACATGTTTCGTATATCAGCTTTCCATAGGTCAGCGCTTGAGTTGACCCTTGACCTCTTATCAGCGGGTGGGCAGCCTGTGTGTGCGCTCGTCTCCCAACATTTCTTTAGAATCACGTGACAATGATTAGTAGAAGAATGCGTAGCAGCGTCGAAGCGGGGGAGAAGGAATTCTTAGACACGTCGCTTCTTGTATGTGCGAACAACGGCATAAGTACAGGACAGACCCGATCAGAAAATATATTTGGATTTTCATGTTGGGCCGAAGCTTTCTCATTTCGGTGGATTACCCCTGGTATGTTGAGAAGGGTACATTCGAGTGAGACTTATTATTTTTTATAGTAGGTTATTGCTAAAAACTATTGTCCTCTATTAACGCGCATTCGTAGAAACGTGTGAAATCTACTTTTAGAATTTTGCTGCGTAGTCTTTACAGCATTTACCCAGTAGAAGCATGTAACTGACGCCGCAACGTGAATTTCATCAGCGTCTGCACGTTCGCCGATAAACGGTGGAAGAGACGATTTTTAAAAACTGTATGAGCGCTTGTATATTAATGATTACTCCCATAGCTGATTTTACTTTGGAATAGTGTTTCTTCCTCGTACTGAGGATACAACTGTAATAAGTATTTTTAAACCATGTCGCGTAACGGTGGAGAGTAATTGAGACAAACATAAAATAACTTTCCAAGACAAGTCCTGATGTGGGAACACAGATATCTGACGACATCAGCTCTTGGAGGTTTAGGGCGCATAATTTCAAAAGTCTACATGGGGTACATCGAAACGTTGACCTATCATAAAGGGTAGAATTGGGAATGCAGAGAACAGCCTGTGGACTTGTAAATATTTCGAATCCTAAAACAGAAGTCAAGGGTGCAAGTGGGTTTTCATGTTGTAAGACCCGATATGAAAACAGCGGAGATCCAAGATTCATCCGGTAAAGGTATTTTATCGGTGATATTTTCTAATCTGTTTGCTTTCTTGGCTTTTTTATCTGCTGGTTCGTTGCCTTCCCAGTCGATGTGGGCCCGGATCCAATGCAGGTTAATGTCTTGTGTTTTCCTCTTGATTTCATTTATCATTTTGTTTCTAATTTCGCTACTCCCCAAGGCCTGTAGGGCTGAAAGGGAATCGCTGTAGATGTTTATATCTTTGTTGATCTTATCCAATCGGCTGAGTCAAGAGCTTTTAAAATAGCAAACAATTTCGCTTGGTAATTTGTGGTATCATCTGGCAGC
Organism: Ryuthela nishihirai; assembly: GCA_038380435.1. Lineage (NCBI taxonomy): Eukaryota > Metazoa > Arthropoda > Arachnida > Araneae > Heptathelidae > Ryuthela > Ryuthela nishihirai. The sequence continues at coordinate 6,520,341 of JAWZYU010000030.1, read as the reverse complement.
CGAAATTCTTCTGAGTGGACCGCAATGCATTTCTGCAGCGACAAAGGATTCGACAAAAACATCTAAAATCTCTGGCGTCATTTACAGTCCCTAGCTGTTATGTTAGATTATTTTCATGTTTTTTTATTTCCTGGGCAATTTTAGATAATCCTCTAGCATTTAATTTATATCTCTGGGCCACGGGCGCTGTTTGTTAGGGTTGTAATAATAGGTTTATGATCGCTGAGCGTATCAACTTCTAGTACTTCCCACTTAGTTATTTTATCCTCTAATTTCTCGTTCGTTAGAGTTAAGTCGATCCAACATTTACTGTCTCGAAAGTGGGGGGTGAATGTCGATCGTTGATAACATGGAGATTATTCCTTATAATAAATTCTAGTGTTGCCTCTTCTTTATCATCTATTGCTGGGTTTCACCACAGTGTATGTTTCGAGTTAAAGTCCCCATTTAATAATATTTTTTTATTTCGAAATCGTCTGATTAAAAGTTTTAGTTCATCACGATTATTATCTATATCTTCTGAAGGGGGGAAATACACTGATATTATGACTATATCCTCTAAGAAGAATTAGAAGACTAAGTTTTTAGAAACGAATTTGTCAGTGTATTGTTATATTACAATTAGCATTCAGAAAGGGGGCATTCCCCCCCCCTCCCTTCTGAATGCTAATAATGGTAAAAGAGGAAAAAAATTATAAAACTTATTTATATTTAATGCATTTTTGAAGAAATTTTTTCAAGACATGTAAAAAGGAGGGAGAAATGTTATACTGCAGGTAATACAATCTCTTGCCTCCCCCCCCCCTTTTTTTTTTTGCATTTTTTTCCGTTCGATTGTTTCTATTGCCCTCTCTCCCCTGGAATTTTTTCTAGATCCGGGCCTGTATAGTTATATATTTTGCCAAAGTTTAACAGAAAGTACATATGGGTATTGCCAATATCATTTTACTTTGCATCTCCTCTTCCCCGGAATATATTTTCTGATTTCTAGTTTTGTCCGTGTTATAAAAAGTCAATGGTAAATACTCTTTGACCATAGGAGCCTGACCTTCAACCCCGGAGGAGATTTAGATGCTTCTTCGGTTAATTATGTGCGTCTGCCTTGCCGAACGCTTGTGGTTTGAAAGGAATAAACAGACTGTGTGGACTGCGGCTCCTAATTAGCACCTCTAGTACATGCAATGAAAGAGTACAAAAGGCTTATCTCCTGTGTTTCCCAAAGGGCATGATATTTGCCTCTGATTTGGCAAGGATCGCAGCAAGTGATAGAAATCGGAAAATAAATATAATAAATAAATCTGAAATTAATTCAAACAGTTGTGGAAAATACATTATTAGAAACTAAAAACAGTAACCGAAATTCAAATGCAAAATCTAGACTATACTCAGACTTTAATGTTGAGTTTTCGGAAGGAACTATTTCTGTGGACTCATACATCACTTCTCCACGAGTGATGTGTCTTGAAATAGTTCCGTAAGCAAAGTGAAGAGTCAGTAACTTATTGAAATATTTTCCTAAATTAATAACTCCATATCGAAACACAGTACGATAATAAATATTAATTTAATATATAAATAATAATATAACATTTAATCACTATTTTTTATCTCTTATACCCTTAATTTTGTTTATGTAACCCTTCTGAAAGGGGAAGATTACACACTTGCCTCCCACCTCATGGGTATTAATTATTTTAAGTATATTATTATTATTCCATTGCAAATCATTATAATATAAACCCGACCTAAAAAATATAATATATTAATCCTGTGTATTTTATTCCCATTCCCCTCTCGATATTAATCTCTAATTCCTTCATAAACGATTTAATGGTGCATTTCTAGTTGCTTAGGATAATGTAAAAAATAATGATAATTATGATTCTTTTTTTCAAGCCATTTTTTTCCATTATTATGGAATTCGAAACGAATGCATCAAATTTTACTCTTTATGAATAAGAATATTTAAATTATTTTTCAAATTTAGTCATAAATGAGTGATTAAAAAAACTGGTATACATAAGAATATAGCATTTTCAAATAAATTATAAATAAGGTAAATAATTTTAATCGTATTATCTGTTGAAATTGTGATTCATGAATATACCAGTACGTGACTAAATTGCCAAAATCTTTGGATATATTTTTCAGATTTACCCAGCACAGTTTCAGAATCTGACATAACAGAATGACTAAAAATAATTTATGAATCTGAACTTCTGATAAACCTGATTTTCGTTTTAAAAGTCAGAACAAAGCGATAATCACTTATTTGTTTTCATCAAATGATAATTTAAATACGAAAATAATTGTGAAATAAGCACTGAGATCAACCTTAGCAAGCAAGGAAAGGTTTTAAAATAAATATATAAATACCCCCTCAAGCAGCTGCTTGCAACAGATGTCTGACAGGAGCCTGTCAGTTTATATGCCACAGTAGAAGGTCTGAGAGGATGGCAGGCCCTCGGCAGAAAAACGACACAAACAGCCATGCCTTACCCGGGGCTCGAACCCAGGTCCCTTAGATCAGTAGCCAAGCGCGCTAACCACTCGGCCATGGGACGGCAAGGTTTCAAAACAGAAAACTATTGAACAGAACAGAGCAGTTTTGAAGACATACAGGTGACAATGCTACTCTCGGAGCTTTCTTTATATCGAAAAGGATGGGAAGGGGGTTGGCTGCACCCTGTGTATATGAAAGAATACTCTGCATGGCTTTGACGTAAGGCTCCCATCTGTCCCTTAACAGCTATCCATTAGGTCCCCTTCCCCCAGCCTTCTCCGAGCCTTTAGGGTCCTTATGAGCTGACCACTTAGACAATTGTTTGCAAAAAATGCCGCTCAGAGATAAAAGGGCCCAACTCAGAATTTATTTTACACTGTAACGTACGTTCTTTGACATGTAAATGTGAAGTCACTATTGTCACATTATTTTCAATTTACTTTTCAATAAAATAAAAAAAAATAAATACCCCCTCAAGCAGCTGCTTGCCACAGAGGTCTGACAGGAGCCTGTCAGTTTATATGCTAGAGTAGAAGGTCTGTGAGGATGGCAGGACCTCAGCAGAAAAAACGACACGAACATCCATACCTTAACTCCGGGGCTCGAACCCAGGTCCCTTAGATCAGCAGCCAAGTGCGCTAACCACTCTGCCACGGGACGGCTACACTTTATAATACACAATTGACAAAATATTTGATTTCTTACACATAAAAATACTGCTTAATAATATCCGGATTATAGCAGTGGCCCTCAACCTTTTATGCTTCACGTACCCCCTGGGAATGTGTATGTAACTGGCATACCCTTGTATTGATGGATAAAACTATAGTTGTAGTATGACAATGAGAATAAAATGTATATATACACATTACATTTTGTATTCATAAATTACATATATCGATAAACACAAAAAATGACATTTTTGCACAGCAGTGTTGCCAACTTAGCAACTTTGTTACTAGATTTAGCGACTTTTGAGCTCTCACGGCGTACCCCAAGAAATTTATCCCGTACCCAACGTTGAGAACCCCTGATGTAGAGCATCAAGTTAATGAGTATTAATTTTTTAGCCTATTTAAGAAAGAATATTCAATTTAAAGTGTAAGTATCTCATGAATTTAATAAAGTTTTGATAGCTGCTGGTAGTAGCAATATCTGAGTGTTAGTGTTTGACAATGGATCAAAGGGCTTAGTATAGATATACTTTTGCTACAAAAAATATTATTTAAAATAGTTAATGCAAGTGTATCCAAGAAATTTTAAAGACAATATATGTTCTTTAAGTACTAATTCCGACTATATTTTTCGGAATAAGTTCACAGCCCAACGGGTGGCACTTCATAGCCAAATTGTTGGCAACCAATGATACAGAATTCTATGGTAAATCTTACTTCAATATTTTGAAATTCTGAATACATATTTTAAAATACACTCCTCATCGTAAAAATTCATCTACCCAGAATGAGTTGAGCTATGTTTATGCAAATTAGGATGGAAGTGCCGGACACTAATATATTCAAAAGAAGGGAAAATCACGATCACACATTAAAAATGCGCCGGATGATTCCATTCGTTGTAGGGAAGGTTGTCATTTGGGAAAAGTGGACAATGCAAATTGAAGAAAACGAACCTGAGCTGTAAATCTGGTTACCGTTGAAAGGTAATATCGTTTGTACGTCGTAAACGGATGTTTAATCAAATCAGCGAATTTCAGCAAGGTCGCATCATGGTCTATATGAAACATGATGGTCTACGCCACATGTACCCACTGGGTGTATGTAACTGGCATACCACTTGTATAGATAGGTAAAACTATAGTTATAATATAACAATGGTTATTTTTACTTTGTTGCTAGATCTAGCGACTTTTGAGCTCTTATGGCGTACCCCAAAAAATTTGTATCCCGTACCCCACGTTGAGAACCTCTGCCATAAACTTAACATTAAAGCATGAAATTTATTCAAAATAACTATTGCCACCAATAATTTTGAAAAAAGGAATACATCAGAGTAAACTAATATCTGATTTCACGTGATTAAATATTAACCGTTGAAAATTATTCAAAATAACTGTTGCCACCATTAAATTTGAAATAATGAATGCATCAAATTAATTTTTTTCCGATTTCGGGTGATAAATTCATTGTTCAGTTTGCTGGGTCACGAGCGCTAGCGTCCGTGGATATCGAAGGCGTTCTAATTAAGCACGAGCGGACACGAGATTCTTTGTTGAAATGAAAGCTTCAAAATCTAAATTCGTATCGAAAGTTAAAAAATATTCAAAAGCTAATAAAAGGAAGTACTTATCATTAATAAATGTTTTAAATATTAAGCTAATAAACAATTTTGTTTAATAAAAGTATTTTTGTACCTTTACATTTTTTATGCACCTCAGATCAGAGTTAAATTTTTTTGATATAAAGTTACGTATGCCTGGCAAATTGTATCCGAGGAATCTGGTGGGTAAGAAAGTGATTTGAAAAGTTCGATTATCTGAGCGAGGAAATTTCGTTTTTTGGTTTAGAAACTTCTGACGTGGGAAGGATTATGGGTAAGTAGTGTCGTCGAAACCCAGTCCCCCCACGCACTGTGCTTTCCCCTATGATATCACAAGCCACACACCCTTCCGGCCACGCCCCTAATTAATAACTAATTAATAACTTATTAATAATCAATTAATGACTAATTAATAATAAATTAATGATTAATCAATAAACCATAATTAATTAAAAATTAATTAAACCCCTTTATTAAAAAAACCCATTTATTAAAAAATTCCTCCCCTTTATTAAAAAAAAACCTTCCTCCTCCCCCCTCTTTTAACCCATGGTGCCATTTGGTGATTATGATGAGTACTATTTTCGGAAAAACCCCTATTTTAGCTCTAATTTCCCGATTTCGACTCCCCCCCTTTTAATCCCTGGCGCCATCTAGTGACTATGAGGAGTACTATTTTAGGAAAAAACCCTATTTTAACTCTAATTTCCCAATTTTTGATTCCCCCTCCTCATTAAAAAAATCCCCATATCAAAAGTTCCACCACCTTTATTAAAATTCCCTCCCCCCTTTTAACCCTTGGCGCCATCTAGTGACTTTAATGCGGGGAAAAACCTCGATTTTAGTCGTAATTAAACTTTAATGGGTGGCAACAATCGGATGATGCAAGTCTCCGAATAATTGCAGGGGTGGAAACCTCGCGCCGAAACGGATGATGCAATCCTCAATTACAAAGTCTCAATTTTCCGCAGAAACTTATCAAAATTCCTTCCCCTTTATTAAAAACCCCCTTTTATTAAAATTCACAAACTCTCTTGTTATCCACATTCATTTTTCCAAGTCCGCTTATCAACTCCCAATTCCCTAGTAATTAAACACTTATCAAAATTCCCTCCCCTTTATTAAAAATCAAAAGAGACCTCTATTAAAACTTCACAAACTCCCATCCTTTTACAAGTGCCCTAAACATAGAAAATCAGCTCACAAAGTTGTATATTCCCTGTATTACCCATTTTTATTCCTTAGTAATTAAACACTTATCAAAAACCCCCTATATTAAAACTTCACCAAACTCCTTTGGTAAGTCCACTAAACTTAGAAAATCAATTCCCAAAGTTGTATATTCCTTGTATTACCCATTTTTATTCCTTAGTAATTAAACACTTATCAAAAACTCTGTTCCTCATCATTAAAAACCCCCGGTCGAAATAAAACTTGGCAAATCAGTTTTCTCTAGGTGCATTTAATTGGTGTCATCCAACGTCCTGTATTTTAAAAAAAATACTTCCCGATGCAGTGATTTGAACCCGCTACCTTGGTGTCCACGTTCATCTGAAATTTTGCCAAGTCCAGCTAAACTTTGGGTGGCAACCCCTCGCTGAATGGTTGATACAATCCTTGAACAAGGTCCCTGTATTTTGCGAGTTCGACCTTCACTAGAAGAAGGACTATCCCGCAGAAACTGTCCCGCAGAAAATAAAAAATGCTATTCTGTAAAAAATTAATAAAAAAAAATCTGATTTTATTCGTCATGATAAAAAATATTGAAGGTAAAAGGGTACATGCGACATAAAAGATCCGTGTTCGGATCCTCACCCTGGACCACGTTTTACTGATGGGTGGTTAAGTCCTACGAAATTAAAAAATTCCAAACGGGGAATCACAACGGTTTTATTGACGGATGAATCTTGGATCTGCTCTGCTTTCATACCGGGTCTTACAACATGAAAACCCACTTGCACCCTTGACCTCTGTTTTAGTACTCGAAATATTGACAAGTCCACTGGCTGTTCTCTGCATTCCCAATTCTACCCTTTATGATAGGTCAACGTTTCAATGTACCCCATGTAGACTTTTGAAATTATGCACCCTAAACCTCCAAGAGCTGATGTCGTCAGATATCTGTGTTCCCACATCAGGACTTGTCTTGGAAAGTTATTTTATGTTTGTCTCAATTACTCTCCACCGTTACGCGACATGGTTTAAAAATACTTATTACAGTTGTATCCTCAGTACGAGGAAGTAACACTACTCCGAATAAAAATCAGCTATGGGAGTAATCATTAATCTACAAGCGCTCACACAGTTTTAAAAAATCGTCTCTTCCACCGTTTGTCAGCGAACGTGCAGACGCTGATGAAATTCACATTTCGGCATCAGTTACATGCTTCTAACGGGTGAATTCTGTAAAGACTACATAGCAGAATGCTAAAAGTAGAATTCCCACGTTTCCGTAAAAAACGCAACACGAATGTGTGTTAATAGAGGACAATAGTTTTAACAATAACCTACTATAAAAAATAATATGTCTCACTCGAACGTATCCTTCTCAACATACTGGGGGTAATCCATCGAAATGAGAAAGCGTTCGAAATCCTTGTTGTTTCGTGCAAGAGGGGCGCGCAACATGGTTCAGCTGTTAGTATCCCTCCGCTTCATTCTTAACGCATCAGGATGTTGTGTTATTCTAAGTTTGAAAATATTCTCGGTTGTATGTCCTCTTCTATATTAGCAAAAACACACACACAAGTTTTGTTCGTTACGAGACATCTGACAGGAAGCGTAATGTAAGACAGTCGTGCTCAAAAAAAAATATTCTAACGTGTTGAAGAAAAATCCTTACATCTCCTGAAATATGCATATTCAAGTTAAGATATGTGATGAAATATTTTGCCTAACCACTAGTCTCGTTTCAAATTGTTAGCTTCTTTTGTAGCAAGCAAGTGTCAGTAAGACAATATTTTTATTCTTGCATGTGAACAAACACACACGCACACATACGATAACATATACACATAAAGATGAAACACATGCAGACACTTTAACACACAGAGAGAGAGAGAAACCTGAAGACATATACACATACAGAGAAACGACTATGTGCATACAAACATAAAGACGTATACACATACAGAGAAACGACTATGTGCATACAGACATCTTAACATATACGCACAGGCACGAAAACATATACATATAGAGAAACAAACATATTAACATACATGAACACACACACAGACACACACTCACATACGCACACATACACAATTCACTGAAACACACACACACACCGAGAGAGAAACAAACATGAAGACACAGTTACATCTTGACATATATGCACACACCTACACGTACACACATTTCGTAGAAACATACACATTTACACGCAGATACAAACACACACAGAGAAACAAACATACAGACAGACATACGCACTAGACAATGTGCTCTACTGTAATGCAGTGCCCTGTGAACTAAATCTGTCTCAAACCCAAACAGTATAACTTTCATATAGGTTCTGATATCAAAGATGGTACACTTTCCCGCGGTGCAGCACCCCCATGGGCTAAAACTCTTTCTCAAACCCGATCATAGCGTGTTTTTTCAGAAATGTGTTCCAGGGGTAGTGATCGTTATCTCTATAGATTTAAATGTGAAGCATAGAGTGCTTATCTCTTTGTATGAAATCGCTTATAATGAGACAACATTTCCTTTAAAAGTTGGAAGTTATTAGTATGAACTAAAAAAGTGATGATATATACACTATCTGATCGTTAAAATCAAACTTTAGCAAGTTAATATATCGTTCTCTAGCTAGCGAGTCCGAAATTAGTGTGTCTTTGCTTTAAAAATAAATACTTCACGCAGCTAATTGTCGTAACAGTTACAGGATCCTCTCATACGACCCCGTAGAAGGGGTGAGAGGTTGTCGGGATCTTGGTAGGTAAACAACACAAACGTTCATGTCTTACTATGGATCAAATATCCGAACACTATGGCTGATTACATAATTCTGAAAAAATATCTGTCAATGATTGCAACCTTCGTCCCTCAGAATCGAGAAGTAATTAGTACTAGCTTACTGGGGGTAATGCTACTTTCTATAGACAGTGTTCTTTCAGATTTCCAAACAAGATACATAACATTATCAAAAAACGTGTGCTTGCCCGAACCACTTTCACACCAACATAGTACCACTTGTTCTAAGAATTCCACACTAGTATAGAAATATTCTCATGCAAGGAAAAATAACTAAACCGATTCTTAGACAGTGTTAGATTGTAGTGAAACACCCCATCTTTGTCGAAAAACTTGTGTTTGCAGCGAAAAATAGCCACCTTCACCCACACTTATGCGCTTCTTCAAACGTACCGAGGGGACCGGGAACTCTGAAAAGGGCCTTGGAATAACTGTCGAGAGAGCTTACGTTTCTTACGTTACGTTTTATCGGTTGCTGAAGTCAGTGAATGCAAAGTTAGGTCTAGCGGATCGATTCTGAGACCTGATTTTTCATGGAAATACTGAAAATATTGTTTTTTTTTTATAAACAGTGAGTTTTCAGATTTTTTAATTTACAAGCAAAAGCGCCTATTCAGATTGTCTTCCGTTCGAATCATATTTAATGCAGTCAACATTGACTTATTGTGAAAGAATGACTGTTCGTGCTATTAAAATTTTCCTTTTCATACATTAGGAAATGGAAGGTTCGTGCATGTAAGAGTGAGTTCGGTGTATCTTTAAAAATATATGCAACTATCTGTCTTAATGGTTAGCTTTCACACGACCCTATAGAAGGGACGAGAGGATGTCGGGATCTTGGTAGGTAAACAACGTTCATGTCTTACTATGGATCTCAAACCTTGACTTTGTTAGAAGTAACTAACCTACTGTCTATGGGATAGATGTTGGCTATCGTAACTTGTGGCTGTATCGGTTGTGTTAAAGTACTGAATAGGCTATTGTGAGATTTTCAACGTAAGCAGATATATGGAAAAAATCTGATGATGCTTGCGATTTACCTACTTTTGTCGTTAAAGTTTGGTTTATTAGAAAGTAAATATACAGATAGGGAAGATGAATCAGTGATTGAACTTTAATTATCTTGCGAGATGTGTGTGAGGAAATGCATAGATATTGAGAGTTTATGATTCTGTGAAGAAACGTGCATCTGAAAATTAAGTTACGAGACTGTATGACAATGAAGCAGACTTGCAATCAGTTTTTTTATTCTAAATGCTTACACAACCTATGCATAGGTAGTTTGTCTGTGTAATGGTGCGTCTGATGCATACATAGACACTTTGATTAACGAATGTCAGAAAAAGTCCTTGAATGTGTAAAACATCCCTTGTGATCCTGACAGAATTAGACATCTACAGCAGAATGAACTCAGAAGACTGTGTGGCCAGAACTTTACAGAGCTCTATTCATCTTTGATAATTTCTCAAGCATCGGGGTTTCTCAATTTATGATAGTATAGAGAAAACAAGCAAGGATCCCTATCTATATTAATGTTGTCAAGCTCAGTACATTACTTTTCACATAAGTCCATTCACGGTTTTAATGACTTTTTAGTTCTTTATTGGCTATGGGATTCCAGGTTTGTTTTTTAGTGCACGGTCGTATCGTTAGTGTGAGAAAGATCGTCCTTCGCACCGAAGTCACCAGCGTTCCACAGAAACTGCGCATTATTGCGGTTGGAAAAAATAAAAGTTGAAGCTTAAGTGATAACTCCCGAATGTCATATGAAAATTTGAAGTGAGAGCGTATAAGGATGTTAATACTATCACCTAACAAAGGACGCCGAGAATAATGCTAAAGACTTCGTATTAAGTTTTTCCACGGAATTATACGTCACACATTTCTTATGACATTAACAATTGTTCCGTTTTCTAATGTACAAGGTCAAATCATATTCTCCCTGTAACCGCTACATACTTTAATTGTGATGTCGACCTTGTAAAATCAGCTGAGCGCTTGGACAATGCGACAACTTAAGATCCGAAGGCACCCCACAAGGAGTTCTGATAAAGTGTAGCATTTGACATGAAACGGTAATTATTTAACTTTGTTCAAAAGATCATTGAAGGGGATAAGACACGAGCGGTTCTCACAAGAAATTAGAAATGTTTTGTTTATCAGCTTTCGATAGGTCAGCGCTTGAGTTGACCCTTGACCTTTTATCAGCGGGTGGGCAGTCTGTGTGTGCGCTCGTCTCCCAACATCTCTTTAGAATCACGTGACAATGATTAGTAGAAGAATGCGTAGCAATGTCGAAGCGGGAAAGAAGAAATTCTTAGACACGTCACTTCTTGTACGTGCGAACAACGGCATAAGTACAGGACAGACCCGATCAGAACATATAGTTGGATTTTCATGTTTGGCCGAAGCTTTCTCATTTCGATGGATTACCCTCAGTATGTTGAGAAGGATACGTTCGAGTGAGACTTATTATTTTTTATAGTAGGTTATTGTTAAAACTATTGTCCTCTATTAACACACATTCGTGTTGCGTTTTTTACGGAAACGTGGGAATTCTACTTTTAGCATTCTGCTGCATAGTCTTTACAGAATTCACCCGTTAGAAGCATGTAACTGACGCCGCAATGTGAATTTCATCAGCGTCTGCACGTTCGCTGATAAACGGTGGAAGAGACGATTTTTAAAAACTGTGTGAGCGCTTGTAGATTAATGATTACTCCCATAGCTGATTTTTATTCGGAGTAGTGTTACTTCCTCGTACTGAGGATACAACTGTAATAAGTATTTTTAAACCATGTCGCGTAATGGTGGAGAGTAATTGAGACAAACATAAAATAACTTTCCAAGACAAGTCCTGATGTGGGAACACAGATATCTGACGACATCAGCTCTTGGAGGTTTAGGGTGCATAATTTCAAAAGTCTACATGGGGTACATTGAAACGTTGACCTATCATAAAGGGTAGAATTGGGAATGCAGAGAACAGTCTATGGACTTGTAAATATTTCGAGTACTAAAACAGAAGTCAAGGATGCAAGTGGGTTTTCATGTTGTAAGACCCGGTATGAAAGCAGAGCAGATCCAAGATTCATCCGTCAATAAAACCGTTGTGATTCCCCGTTTGGAATTTTTTAATTTCGTAGGACTTAACCACCCATCAGTAAAACGTGGTCCAGGGTGAGGATCCGAACACGGATCTTTTATGTCGCACATACCCTTTTTACCTTCAATATTTTTTATCATGACGAATAAAATCAGATTTTTTTTTATTAATTTTTTTACCCAATAGCATTTTTTATTTTCTGCGGGACAGTTTCTGCGGGATAGTTCTTCTTCTAGTGAAGGTCGAACTCGCAAAATACAGGGACCTTGTTCAAGGATTGTATCAACCATTCAGCGAGGGGTTACCACCCAAAGTTTAGCGGGACTTGGCAACATTTCAAATGAATGTGGACACCAAGGTAGCAGGTTGAAATCACTGCATCGGGAAGTATTTTTTTTAATTACAAGATGTTGGATGACACCGATTAAACGCACCTAGAAAAAACTGATTTGCCAAGTTTTATTTCGACCGGGGGTTTTTAATGATGAAGAACAGAGTTTTTGATAAGTGTTTAATTACTAAGGAATAAAAATGGGTAATACAAGGAATATACAACTTTGGGAGTTGATTTTCTGAGTTTAGTGGACTTGGAAAATTTCAGATGAACGTGAATGCCAAAGGAGTTTGGTGAAGTTTTAATATAGGGGGTTTTTGATAAGTGTTTAATTAAAGGAATAAAAATGGGTAATACAGGGAATATACAACTTTGTGAGCTGATTTTCTATGTTTAGGGAACTTGTAAAAGGATGGGAGTTTGTGAAGTTTTAATAGAGGTACCTTTTGATTTTTAATAAAGGGGAGGGAATTTTGATAAGTGTTTAATTACTAGGGAATTGGGAGTTGATTAGTGGACTTGGCAAAATGAATGTGGATAACAAGAGAGTTTGTGAAGTTTAATAGAGGGGGGTTTTCAGTAAAGGGGAAGGAATTTTGATAAGTTTCTGCGGAAAATTGGGACTTTGTAATTGAGGATTGCATCACCCCTTTCAGCGCAATGTTGCCACCCCTGCAATTATTCGGAGACTTCCATCATCCTATTGTTGCCACCCATTAAAGTTTAATTACGACTAAAATCGTGGTTGTCCCCCGACATTATATTCACTAGATGGCGCCAAGGGTTAAAAGGGGGAGGGAATTTTAATAAAGGGGGTGGAACTTTTGATAGGGGGATTTTTTTTCAATGAGGAGGGGGAATCAAAAATTGGGAAATTAGAGTTAAAATAGGGGTTTTTCCGAAAATAGTACTCCTCATAATCACCAAATGGCGCCACGGGTTAAAGGGGGGAGGAAGGGGTTTTTTTTAATAAAGGGGAGGAATTTTTTAATAAACGGGTTTTTTTTAATAAAGGGGATTCATTAATTTTTTAATTAATTATGGGTTATTGATCAGTTATTAATTGATTATTAATTAGTCATTAGTTGATTATTAATTAGTTATTAATTAGTTATTAATTAGAGGCGTGTCCGGAAGGGGTGTGGCTTGTGGCGTCATAGGGGGGAAAGCACAGTGCGTGGGTGGACTGGGTTGTGACGACACTACTTGGGTACCTCAAGCTACGTACATTTCTTTTCTCCCCTAAAGGAGAGGGATAAAATTTTAACCGGAGGGGGAAGTTGGGTTGTTTACCTTTGAGCTGTACTTTTTTTCACACAATAGGATAAATGGCAGGTCACAAGGCCTCTGAAGGGTTAGAGAAGATTGGGGAAGGGAACCCATTGGAGCAGCTGTTGGGAGACAGATGGTACTCTCCCATCATGGTCATCCAGTGTCTTTAACAGTCTTTAACATGCACAGGGTATAGCTCTCCCGCACACGAAGCCACTGCTTAACGTTCCATCCGATATGGTGACAGCCATTGGTGTCCCCTACTGACTGTGAGCAGGGCGGGGAGTTTTGTGGAGGTAAATCTTAACGCTGAACCAGATTTGACTCGAACCTGGGAACTACAGATTACGTGACTGTGGCGCTACAAACTGAAACCGCACCTCCCGGAGGGGGGAGGAGATGGAGTATAATGATATTTATGCCAAATGAGAGCTTGCGACGTGGGGAGGGCCATCCACTCTACGTTTTAGAAAGTTTCAGACCCGAGCAACGCCGGGTAAATCTGCTAGTTCTTCCTAAAGTTATATGTATGCAAAATGTAAAATAAAAATGAATTACTAAGAAATACCTCTGTTCAACTCTACAGTGGAATACATTGAAGGTTTACAAAGATTAATATAAGTACGATGACATAAAAAAAGATGTCTGCCAGATGGTTTAGTGAAAAGCTCTGACGCCACGTCAAGGCACCATCCATGTCAGAGTGTTTTGCTCTAACCTGGAGAAAACCCTTCCACACATAGGCAGTTAGTGTGGAAGGAAAAAGAGGGATTAACTCCTCGGAGGACGACCACAGTCAGGGGTCGAAATATTAGGAAAGTTACTCGCAAGTAAATGAATCCATTAGTCTTTAGTTTTTAACGTTTAATATACGACCCATTCTAAGACAGCCATGAATACATTATTACCATAAAACTTTTATTAAAGCCTCAATCAGAATTTATTTCCTGTTGAGTGACTGAGTGAATAAAATGGAAATATTTTATGGTGTCTTGGGCAACATCTAATTAAACACGGTTAGATCTTGTTCTCATCAGCAGAAACCTCGCTCGAATTCGCTTCACGACAAGCGACTTTCCACTAGAGCTTTCGCCACTAATGGCTGGTGATCAGGAAGGTCTGCTGACTCACAAGAATGAATGATCCCGAAGTGAGCACTTGTTCAGTTTAAATATGGAAAAAAAAAAACACCTTAACCTCAACCCTCTATCACGAATTAACAGGTTCCAGTTGATGTAGGAGGCAAACTACACCTTTGCTTACTCAGTCATCTGACCCAGGTGACCCCTTAACCCTGTAAATCCCACCTCCCACCAATTCAGCGACATCCAGTAAGCCATTGGAGACAGCTCAGTGTGAGTTAGAAACTAGATCCTTAAGCAATCATTATATTCTTATACTAGACAATTTTCGTTTCTTTAGATTCTTTAGATAGAAGTTGTGATTCCTCAGTCCCAGGGAGCCACTTTTGTGGTAGCTTTATTTGAGCAGCAAATGAAGAGTGTGGATTACTGATTTCCCACTTGATGCACTGAAATAACACTCTCCAAACACTTAACTAATAATTAAGTAAATCTCATTGGCAAATATTTGGTTTGAAAACTGATTACCAACAATAGAGTTTTTATAGTCTTCAGTCGGTTAACTGTTGTATTATGGAAATCTCCGTTTTCCAACGGATAAAGGATCCTTAATAGGATATACCCCTATCCATGGGAAATATTCGAAATTTCAATCTCTCTGTATACAAAAGTGGAGAGGCTATCCAGCTAAAGGCTGAACAAGATCGGGCCTCACAAGCTACTAAACTTAACATACTATTCAGCCAGAAAAGCCTATGTGAAAGCAATACTCAAAACTCGCGAAATTATGGCTATCCACACTAATTTAAAAGCACAAAATTAAAACACTAAATTTGTTCACATTATGAAGCCGTTTTACAATTTTTACAGACGTGGCCTGAAGCCCGATTTCTGTTCTGTGTTTTCAGATCACGACAAATCAGAAAGTCTAATTTGCTTGAGAAAGATATACATGAAACAGCAATTTCAATATAAAATTAAAAATTACACTTCTAGCCAAGTAATTGAGACATTGAATGCAATATTCAATACAAATATATGAAATGCAATACTCTAAAAAAACGTTTACCTTCGTTAGGGGGAAATTGTGCTCGTGCTTCATTGACATCAGCCTCTTTGGAGGCTCGTACGGATGCAACTTTATATCTGGAAAGAAAACGAAAGTTCGTATGAGAATTCAATTTACAAAATGCACATGTATGAACACATGTACACGCACATATAGAGAAAGATATTTCTAAACTAAATTCAACGAAGACAATTTCAATTTCTGATTGAATATAAAAATATTTAATTAATCACCGTTGTTGTCACCCGTTTTCGCCTTCTTCCCTTCACGGGGCACATCTGTAAGAGTACTTCTGTCCAGGTCCAGGTCTTCATGGGGTACATCTGTCCAGGTCCAGGTCTTCGTGGGGTACATTTGTCCAGGTCCAGGTCTTCATGGGGTACATCTGTCCAGGTCTTCATGGGGTACATCTGTCCAGGTCTTCGTAGGGTACATTTGTCCAGGTCCAGGTCTTCATGGGGTACATCTGTCCAGGTCCAGGTCTTCATTGGCACTGTCCTCAAGGGTACTGCCCTCAATACTTGGTACATATGTCCACGTCTTGAGGGCGGTGATGATCTGAACAAAAAGAGGAACATAAAATAATAAGAAATAGATTTTCTGGACTCTTTCGAAATCTTAAAATTAAGTTCTCATTTTTTTAAAATAAAAATAAACATTAAAATAACATGCTTTATGCAATCGACTTTTACTCTTCAAAAACACAAAACGAGAAGTTCTTATTAATAAAGTGTGAAAAGCGATTTAAGTCTTTGATAGTGCTGGTTAATTATTATTTATTATTTTTAATTGATAGTAGAAAACAATCAAGTAAAAGCAGAAAGGACGGTCATAGAAAAATATACTTTCTCCAAAGACATTTTACCCTTATCGATTAAGGACGAGAAGTGATGATGGAAACTGCATTTTAAAGTATCACCAGTTATTAAATCAGTTCGAATTTAGATGTAATGGCCAAAATTTGAAAAGAACGTTTTTTTCTACATTTGACTAAGTTTTGCCGACAATGGTCTAAATGACATTATCGTAGAATCAGGGAACGATATGAAACCAAGACACCCTAAGGATAATTAACTACAATAATTAAGTTAACAAGCTTTATTTTTATTAGTGATAATATATTACAATGTTGAAAGAAACATTGCTCATTTATGACAATTATATTGACATTTTTTCACTGAAATTGCCTTCTTAAGTGTATAATACCCTTCTCTCCCGACATATTAACAAACTAACAATGTCTAGGATACACAAACATTTTTGGCATTCAGCAGAAAGAAAAATATTACGTTTGCTGTGAGTCCAATAATCAGGGTGGTACTAAAAGAACAAAAATGTTTATTTTTGTTTATTGCATTTTATGTCATATATACATAAGTACAATAGAATAAATGAAAGTAAACATTAATACAAAATTCATTTTAACGTGAAAACTGAAGGTGATTTGTCAAACCAGTATGTGAAGAATGGGACTGGATCTCAGAAAGGAACTGCTGAATATTCGGTTCCAATGATGTTATTGCTACTTTTATAATGTAATTAAAATTTTCGTCTTTCGTCTAAATTAAATCATCGTTCAATTTAACTGTGCCAGATGAAGGAAAACCTATTTGACATTTTTCGCGCGGGCAGGATAAAATTGTTTAAAGGTCCGGAATTGGCCCGCGGACACGAGTTTGTGCACTCCCAGTCTACTGAATCTGGCAACGAAACTGAAGCATTACACTTTTATAACAAGTTCGGCAAGAATAAATGTCATGTGATATGATATTATGGCATCTTTAGCAAAGGAGATTGCTCTCAGAAATAGAAGCAATTGATTTACGTTCAAAGCAATCTTTAAAAAAAGAGGGATGCTAAACTTTGTATTCGGTTTGCAAACCGTTAACCGCTTAAATTCTTAGAATCGAGACTCATTTGCATATTTCAAATTTATTATTTTCATACCGTGCAATCTGAACTATTTTTGTTTTTTTGGTAATTTTTAATTGCATTGCCATTTTTGCGCTTCTGTAATATTTATGACAGAAATGTGTGTATCCGCATTTTCTACGTTATGCATATAAAGTAGTGTAATATCAAAAATAAAAGACCTACTTCATTTATCGAATTAGTACTCAATTACTTTGTCAATCAACTTACATAGAACTTTTGCAGTTCTAACGCAGAGCAATTGATATGAAACGAACTACGAACTGATTACAAAATTCGAAGTTGCACGATTTTCACTTGAATGTAGGAAGATTGAAGTAGTAAGAACTGGTAAATTAAAATCCTTTTTCGTGTTAATTAAAGTGATATTTTCAAGAATAGAAACGAAATGCATGAAATTTTTTTATATTTATTCAAAATATGTAAAAACGTATGACATTTGTCAACCCTTCAGGTTATTCTTACGCCACTTAATCACTGATAATCAGGAGATTGCACTATAGCATTTCGTCATCCTTATTAAAAGCAGATGATTTACAAAATATGGATAATATATCAGAGTGGACACTGTTGCTTTTATTAATAGAGAAAACTATTACTGAATATCAAGATAATAATGGCTTTCATATAATAAGCTAATATAATATCTTTTGTGTAATTAGAACGGAAGTGTTTTTATGTTACCAGAAAGCATAAAGGAGCTTAGAAGCAGCATCCTGGCTTTTTGCTTACGTTTCGAAAGTTCGTTCAGCTCCATTTTACGCCGTGATAATATATTTGCGTCTTTTTCCAACAAATAAAGTGAAAAAAGAAATGCTTAAAAATCTCAGGTGCGTCAGTAGGGGCGAAAAGACCAATGCGTGCCATCTAACGTAACAAAAGAATTCGCCTATGGCAAGTTGTCTCCTCAACTTTGAAACCCATTCAAGGCCACTGCTAAATGACCAGGTCGAAAGGTTTCCATGGGCTGAGAATAGGGCAGAGACAAGGGACCCCTTTAAGGCTATCCAATATGTCCTGTCCTACAAACGGGGCTACAACTTGACGACGCATTCAACGGACGTCAGCATCTCCAGTCCATTGGTGTCCACTTTCTGATTGAGGGCTGGGTGGGGATTAACAGAGATAAATCTCAACGAGTAACAGTTAGATTAAGAAAGAGTACTTAATATAATCTGACAGCAAATGGGACTCTACATAAAAGGCTAGAAGGAGAGCTGTGTACCAATCCCCCTGTAATGAAACAGTGAATTTTTAATCAAATTTTTGCCAATTTTTTCAGACGTGGCCGAAACCCGATTCCTGTCCTGTGTTCTCAGAACACCACACATCAGAATGTCTAATTTACTTGAAAAAGATAGACATGAAACAGCAATTTCAATAGAAAATGAAAAATTACATTTCTAGCCGAGTAATTGAGATATTGAATGAGAAAAGCCTACCTTCGTTATGGAATTTGTTCTTGTTCATGCCTCTTTGGAGGCTCGTACGAGTGCAACTTTATATCTGGTAAAAAGGAAAAAGTTCCTATGAGAATTCAATTCACAAAATGCACATCTATGAACACATGTAAACGCACATATAGAGAAAGATATTTCTATACTAGATTCTGCGAAGAAAATTTGAATTTCTGATCGAATATAAAAATATTTAAATAAGTACCGTTGTTGTCACCCGTTTTCGCCTTCTTCCCTTCACGGGGTACATCTATCCACTTCTTGAGGGCAGTGGTGACGTGCTGACGTGAGGGTAGTGATGGTATCTAAACAAAAAAGAGGAACGGAAATAAGAACAAAATATATTAAAAAAATCAGAGATTTACTCGATTTCCTCATAAACCTTAAAATTAGGTTTTCATTTTTCCAAATAAACTTTCTCCAAAGAGATTTTTACCCTTATCGATTAATGATGAGAGATGATGATGATGATGGAAACTACATTTTAAAGCCTCAGCAATTGTTAAATCAGTTCGAAGTCAGATAATATATTGGCCAAAATTCGAAGAGAACTTGTACTTCACATTGTATTAAATTTTGCCCACATGGGGTTAAATAGCGAAGTCACAAGCACTCCTGAGGGAATGTTGGGGAATGGAATCTGTTATAGATAGGACTGAAGTTGTATCTGTAAAAGAATGAAGAGAAAAGGCGCTTTGTTATCTTATATTTGAGGAATTTTTCCTAGTGAGGTCATGTGTCTTGTACTTTACCAGTTATTGTTTATTTTTTGTTTAACCAATTTCATACTTGACTGTGTCATTAATGTCGTATCCGTGCAGAATTAAACAATGATTTGCATTATTAAGGGAACATTGCTATAACACATACATCATGCAGTTATTTTTAGTTGTTAATATTTCTTATTATTTGTAGTGTAAATCTGTGATATTTATGACATTCTTTTTCTATTCACAATTTCATCACTTGTGCTCTATATCTTGGCACAATTTTCCGGGGATCATTTGACACTAAAAATGCATCCATTGATATTGATATCTCACTTCCATGCTAAACCATTACACAGGTTGCATGGGGAGGATTCTATAATCGGCATTGTGCCTTTAAATGTCGGGAATTGTTGAAACTATAACTGGACACCATCTATTGATATTGATATCTGTACCATTACACAGGTTGCATGGAGAGGGTTTTATTTTTAGACACTGTGCCTTTAATTTTCAGAATTGTCAGGGAATTGTTTGAACTGAAATTGGACCCTTACACTGGTATTGATATCTGACACCTTCTATAGCACAGCACAGGTGGCACGGGGGGAAAGCTCGGTATCTGGGAAGTGTGCTTTTAAATTATACATGTATTGTTCGATACGAAAAGTTAGCTCAATTCCTTATTATGATCTGATCTCCGTGCTATACAATTAGAGATGTGGCTGGAAGCGCATATGGTGAAGGGAATTTTTTCGCACTAGAAATGAATTCCATCCTTTGGTACTGACATCTCACTTCCGGGTTATAGCTTTACCCGGCTGGTTTGTTGTAAGTCTATTTTTGGCACTCTATCTTTTAATTTAACCTGGAATAGTAAATATTAAAAGTGTAACCCATCGTTTGGTATTGATATCTGACCTTCGTGCTTTTTGCTGAAGGGCAGTTTTAAGACAGCCCCGCCAAATTTAATGAAGAGCAGCGAAGAAAAAGCCATATTCTTAAAGAGCTGCAAGAAATATTATCTATTAAAGAAGCAAAAACATACAATTTTAACAAATAATAAATCCCCCCCTCCAAAAAAACTATTTTTAAGAAATAAAAAAACTATTCTTTTAAAACAAATATATAAATCTTTAATGGATACTCAAAATTGGCACAACATTGGACGACACAAATTTTCATTTGACATACAACTTATTACGTTCGGCCCTCGCGTTCCAAAGATACAGCAGAACAATCGTTTTAATATTACCCCTTTTTTAGAGGGGGGAATCATGGGGATAAATATTTTATAGTCTATCATATTCCTGGCAGCACAAAGTTTCGTTTGCACATAAATCATATTTTGTCCGTCGTGTTCGAAAGATACGGAGGAACAACTGTTTTGACAAGAACACAATTGACGTCTGAAAAGCAACAGGAAGACAAAATAAAAAACGTGTTTTTTAACGTAATCCTTAATCGATATTACTTGACACAGCCGCATTTGGAGGACAGCAATTTCTGGCGAATAACGGAATACAGTTTTAAAATATTAATTTCTCGTATATTGCAGTATAATATTTGAGGGGAAGTAAAAATTAATTCTAGATGCAGCCCAGTTATGGATGTAGTTTCTGGATGATGCATCTTCCCATAGTAATAAGAATCAATATCTCACGTTTAAAGCTTAAAAAGCATTACAATTTTACTAGATGGAAAAGTAGGACAAATTCGTGAAAAATCAAACTACGACTACGTATGAGTACAAACTACGCATGAGTTTGTCTGGAGAGATGACTACGTTTAGTACCAAGTAATATAATCATTTTTAAGAATTGAAACCGTAATGTAAGCAAAAACTCAAGAAAAATTCAGATTTCAACCATATTTTGATGATTTTTCATAAACTTCCTATTAATGATAAAGAACCAATGACTTTCATATATATTTGTCGGATAGAGCCATTTAAATAAAAGTAAATGAAAAGCATTCATAAATATTTTCGTTACATTAGGAATATATAACATACCATTTTAGAACCATTATTTTCGAGTGGCCATTTATAAATGACACCTTTTTTAAATTTGTTGATCGAAACAAGATACCATTCCGATGTTCTTATGAAGACTATTCTCACATATACTTTTCTATAGAATCCGCTAAACCCTCACACTCTGCCTGATTTGAAATTAAATTGTGCCATTATATATTTTTGCTTTGCAACATTTGGGACAAAGAATCCTAAAAGCTACTCCTAGCTTTTACAGGCCATCTCATAGAAGGACATGACCTACTAAGACCGAAGTCACTGCTGACCACTGTCTCAGTTAGAGCTAGCAAAAAGTTTGCCTTGCTGGAACAATGGCTAGCTTCCTAACAACAACTAGGCCAGTTTAGGCTATGCTCTTGGATAATAATAGTTGATCGGGGGTGCAACATAACGAACCAATAAGTTCAACTTTATTACATTTTACTTATAATGTTTATGGGTACAAAATAATCAATAAAAAAAATTCAAATATTGATATAAAATTCATTTTGACATTAAAACTCAGTTGGCTTGTCGAAACAATGTGAAAAGATGCCACTCTGTCCCTAAAACGAATTTCTGAACATTCAACGAACGACCTCAATGATGTTGTATGATATGATTCAAATTTTCCTCTTCTTATTAAAAACTATTCACTTTAGTAAAACCAGATTAAAAAAGAAATATTTTTGTATTTTCGAATTTTTGCATTGCAGGATAAAATTGTTTAAAGAATCTGATATGTTCATGACTGATCTGAACGATGAGCACTAATGATACAATTGTTCCCATAGCAGCAATTTATTTGTTGTTTGCTGCGGGGAAATCATTTGTCACTTTATTACATTTCGTTAGCAATATGCGATATAGTTACGCTTATTACTACAGATAATATTAAATTAAATTTGAGCAACGTTATTTCTTTTAACAATACAACAACCAATAACAATAGTCACACAATATCACACAATTCCGGCAAAAAGTCGTTATTCATTTTCGATTTATGAAGCAATAAAATTCTTCACAATGGAATATGTGTTTGTTACAAAAATAATATAGACACAATGAATACAGTATGTACAAAAATGACATTACGTATAGAATAAAATACACAAATATTGTCTTGCAAGTAAACATTACATAAAAACAGAGATAAAAACAGTATATTTCAAATTCTTATATAAAAATAATCTTATAGAGTGAACGAATTCAGTGTTTTGCTTATGTACTTTTATATTAGTATGGATAGCCATAATTTCTCGATATTTGAGTATTGCTTTCCCACAGATGTTTTTAACTTGTGAGACCTGATTATTCACCCTTTCACTGAATAGCCACGCCACTTTTCGATACAGAGAGATTGGAATTTGTAATATTCCCCAGAGATAGGAGGATATCCTGTTAGGACTGCTTTATCCGTTGGAGAGCAGAGATTTGCATAATATTAAAGTCAAAATGAGCTTCCAGAGGCTCTTTTTCTGCACACATTGAACAAAATGGCCAGGCCACAACAACCTAAACGGCTCAGAGTTGGGTAGGGGACTCACTGAATAGCTGTTAGGTGACAGATGGGATCCTCCCCTTAAAACCATTCAACTTATTCTTTAATGTGCACAGGTTACGGCTCTTCAGCACACGAGGAACAGCTTAATGTTCCATTCAATGAACAGTGGCCTTCCAAGCTAAATGGTGTCCCCATTCTTACTGGGGGTAGGGGTACCGGAGATAAATCTTAATGCCAGCAACTCTGGGACTCGAACCTGGGAACTAAAGATTATGAACCTAGCACATTACTGACGAAACCAAATCCAGCTCCTTTATGGGGGGGGGGGGGGGAGGTTCGTTAGGCCCTCTCATATAAGCGAAATATGCCGACAAGTTAAATGGGTTCAAGTAGTAAAATAAATGATATGAAAAGTTGAAAATATGCAAATTAAACAATGAAAACGAAAACTTAGAGCTTCGTTGGTTGTTTGAGGTTTTATGGCATAAAGGCAACTAAAGCCATGGTGCGGTAAACAAAATATACAATAAGAGAGATAAACAGATAAAAGTCATGCACCAAGACTTAAGGTAAGAAAAATCATGCTTTAAGAACTCAGAGTGCTTTAAAGGTACTTAAATATACTCTGATTAAAATTGTAATGCACTCCTTTTTGCCGTTATGTTTGTAAGTACAGGCTAACGTTTGAGGTTTCTTACTTCTTATATTGGGCGTGTTAGTATTGGCATTTAAAACAAGACAGCATAAAAGTAATTTTCGATTCTTAAAAATATAAATTATAACAATATTTTTATTTGAAATGGGACGGAAATATGATCTAGCATATCGTGTAGAAATGTATTCTGAAAATTTCATGTCTCTGTCTGATCTCGGAAACATTGTTTGGATAGATGTGTGGACGAATCACAGAATAACTGACTAGCACAGATAGATGACTGATCCTAAAGCACCACTGCTTGCTGCGCCATCTGTGGCAATCAGTCGAAATTCTCATTTTCCCGGCGTCTTTCAAAACGTGTGGAAGTACTTGTGTTGCAACCATTACTTTACTATGCAGTTCCGTATCTGAGAAATATTTGTTTCCTGTATTGCTTTCTTCTTACTTGAACTGATTTGATCATATATTTGGATATGGCTAGAGACCGTATTTGAACATTATTAAACAGAATTTTTTGAGAATACTGCACTGCATGCTAATGTTAAGATTTTATTTATCAAAACCAGCAACGACCACCTGGCGAGTGGCTTCTCGTCAGAGTAATTCGGCTTCAGCCAAAAATGCACTCAACTCCAAAAACTACTCAAGTCTGGCAATTATGCTTAATGAGAGTTTATTTAAACTAAAGTACGAATAAGCTACTACTAAATCTAGGTATATATTAAGCTACATTTAATTCTTGAGTGAGGCACTAGTTCTCTTAGGAAGGCCTACCTCTGCTATTCGTTGAAACCATCCAATCACTGCACATATCATTCTGTGGCTCCTTCCTCTTCCTTTTAGAACAAAAAATTCAGAAGTTCGAAAAGAAATCGAATCACTGGCGACTATGATGCTTGCCAATATCTCGATTGTACTGTCAAGAATGCGATCTTCGGTACGCTCGCAAAGTAAGGGCATTGGAAACAGCACTGGGAGATTTCTCTCAGAGTTCAGAGATCATAAGACTTCATTGAATACGTTTGCTACATGATATGATACAGAGTAAATCGACTGGAATTGCCGAGTCAGGGACTTCCGCTGTGGATAAAAATTTCTTATACTCTTATATAATTGAAGGAGTCGGCAGAGAGAAAATCCTCTCAGCAAATTCTTGAATCTGGTCAGTCGGGGGCCCGTTCTACTAATATGTAATTATGTAGCAAGATTGATCAATATTTGAAATCTGAAGTTATTGGGTTTCTAATTTACTTTTTAGATAACAAGGACAGAAAGCAGAAGTGATGATTGATTTGTATCGTTTGTGTTTCATGCCATGGGATATATCATAGTTAACTGTGTACTGGATGAGTTCATTCGGATGCTTAGCTGCATCTCTAAAGAATTTTTAAGCCTAACTGTTAATTGTGTGTTTCATCAGCAGAATTTGGGTATCGCTTGGAATAACTGAATAGCTACGAACTAGGCAGCTGCCACAGCTGATCGTAAGATGGTATGTTAAGTGTAGAGTTTCCACAACGTTTACTGACGAAGTGACGGAAATTCTTCGTGATTTCCGAAATATCTGGGGTTGTTTCTAAAATAATATTACTAAAAATGAAAGATGTTAACTTACCTGATTCCTTAATGGACTTACCTTATTCCCAGGGGTTGGGGTTGGGTCTCTCGGTAGCACAACAGGCTCGTAATCTGCAGTCCCCAGGTTCGAATCACATCCTTTTCTGAGTTGAGAAATTTCTCCAGTTAACTCCTGGACGACATTGGGCTGGTAAAGGAGGCCGCCAGGCAGATGGGACGTGAAGCCGTTGCAGGAGATACATACCCTGTGCACGTTAAACAACATACTGAATGATCTTGAAGGGAAGCTACCATCTGTATCCTAACAGTTGTCCAGTTGAATCAATCCCTTCCCCCAACCTGCTCCGATCCTTGGGATCTTTATGAACTGGCCATTTAGCCAAAGTGCCCCTCAGAGGTAAAACAATCCATCTTCTCAAAATATTAGTCAAGAAGCGAAATGTCAGTTGCAACCTGGGAAAAAGAACCTAGCAGTCGGTTCTTCAACAAGTCGCAACAAGCTTCCACTGCGCAATCTCACAGTCTCTCCAGTTCTCACTAACATCATGCCATTGGTTTTATTGCATTTTTGCACTTCCCTCCCCCTCCCCGCTCCCCTGGACTACAAACTGGACAGCAGATTTAGAACAACTACTAAGAATGTGAGCATTTGTTCAGCCAATATCACTTCTAACAATCATTTTCGTTATAGACTTACAGTAGTCTTTCTTCTAGCGATATGGTTTTTAATAATTAAAATTTTTAGATTCCAAAATAAAAGGTAAACCAAAATTATTACATTTTGCTGCATAAAATACAAATGCATGCGTTTTGAGTAAAACGATATATTAATGTTATAATTGCACTAAATGCCTAAATAAAAACTTATTCAAAAGCCAAATATATGGCTTAAATTTCATTCCTTAAGGAAAGGCTTTGAGACAATGAGTTCTGATCCACAAGCAGCAAAGAAAGGAAATTCTAGAATGGAAAACGAAGCTGAATTTTCGCGATCATTATTATTCGTTCAAAGCTATAGAAAAATCTGGGCTATTCCATTCGATAGTTCTGTATCAATTTTCCCCACAATTTTTGTAAAACGCTTTTGCAGAAGCCCTCCTAACCATGCCCCACCCCTAATCCCGCATCACGGGGACTCTCATTACGCCTCTGGTAACCTGTCGAATCTTACCCAATATAATTTAATTAAAGCACATGCAAATTAAACAGCCTCAACACCCACAGAAATGTGGTTTAGCCAGCTGTCATTCATGACACAACCAAAAATCTAAAGAGGGTGGCGTAAGATCAATAAGATTAAGGGTTGGGTAAATCACAGCCGTACCGGGTCTGAAGAGTGCAATAAGGGGAGAATTAATTTGTACATAAATTAGAGTTATAAATTAAAGCTGTATCTTTTCAAATTTATATGATTTCATTATATTTTTAAATATTTGTAATTAATTTTCAAATATTCATAAATATTTCAATTAAATTAATGATTAGCAAATTATTATACTTCATGCTATTTGAAAATGAATTGCTTGTAATTGAAGTTTAGACAAATTAAATGATTTAAATCTTTTATGCATATTTAATTCCCCTTCTTTTGCTCAATGGCTGTCCAGACCCGGTGTATCAAAGGGACTCCAGATGAACCCCTTTCTCAGTTCTATCACATTCCTTGTACCTGGGTATCTGTTCTTATATGCTGGATTGTCTTGACGGAAGACTACCATCCAACAGTTGTTCCAGTGGGTCCCCTCCCCCAACCTTCTCTGAGCCTTCGGGGTCCTTGTGACCTGGCCATTTAGCCCAATGTATGCAAAAAAGTTCCACTCAGAGGTAAAACAACCCAACCCAACCTGGTATCTGTTCTTGATGAAACATTCTACCACCAGAATTTCTAGCACAAATATGTCGTTTACAATGTTACTTCTACATTTAGCGCCCTCTAACGATGTAAATTAAAGCTTTTTGAAAGGTTTGAACTATTTCGTTAGTACCTGTTCAACTCAAAAAGAGCTTTCATTATTCTCTTAAAACAAAACGTTTCGTAAGAAATACGGAGCCAAAACGTTTCGTAGAATATATTTCTAAACATTTGGTAAAAGTAATTGGACATTTTTTATCTGTTGTTAAATGATAAACAACAGAAAGATGTTTAAAATAATTGAAACCCGATTTCCAGACCAGATGTAATGAAATATCGATTTCTCTGACTGGAGGGTATAAATCAATATCCACCTGGGTTACTACAAATCGACCCGAATATATTTACCTACTATTTAGTATATTGAACTTCTTGTTAGGCGGCTAAACGAAGATTGGATTACCAAGGGTTTGCCTTACACGTCTCCGTCTACTCGGTTAACACATAGATATAATATGTAACTGAACACATACAAATAACTCCTGAGCTAAAGTATACTTAAACAATAACAGAAATCTTATTCCCCATTTAACACCCAATACATTAAATATTCTCCAATATATTACCATTTCTTACCATCGCGATTTTACAGACGTCCGCACTTAATGCGGTGCAACCAATCTTCTGAGCGTCCAACGCTCGACAAACAGCAAGGATATTGGCTAAAACAAATACAATAAGTATGCACTAACATACATTCACTACGGCAGAAACACATAAGTTCCCTAATTAGATAAATGGTATATTGAAGTTCAGACCTACTTTGATTAGATGAGGATGCGAAGGAGAAAGACCTCGAGGACGAGGAGTTGTAGGGAATTCTAACTGAGAGAGACATGGCCTCTTCTCCAATGTTAACGTATTTTTCATTGTTTCGTAATGAATTATTCTGTTGGGTACAACACGATTCTACGACTTGGTTTGTTACGTATAACAATAGTGAAGTCAACGCAATTAATATCTTAGTTATTTACAAGTCTTATCTCCGTTGCCAAAGGTATACTCAGAAACTTTCAAGGGGGAGTTGACATGTTCTGGTCTATTTGTAATTTCTTTTATTGTATGCTTGAGTGTTTCATTTCTGGAGACTTCATTAAAAAACGTATGGTACTCAGATCCACAACCTTCTCCCACCCCCACCCCCCAACATAAGCACACTTGGGTACGCCTAGGGTTGCCAACTGTCCCGCATCATCAATATTTATCCTGCTTGCCGTACCAAAGCCATAATGGACTCCGCATTGACTGATCCGAGAATACTGTCGATCACATGACGTGCATTAGATCGAATATAAGAAACGAGCCTTAGGGACAGTTCAAACTCCACTTATCTCTGCAACCCCACTCTTTAAACAGCTGAGACTCTCTCGAAATTCAGATGAAGAATCATCCAACCAATTTTCGTCAACTGCTCAAAGAGTGATTTTTGCTGTTTATTCATAAGCAGCATATGCCGACTCAAAACTCTCATCACAAAGATACGATATTCTGACCTGGAAATTATAATTGATATATTGAATTTGAATGGAAAAATTGAATGATGATAAGCCATTTCTGGAATTTTGCATTTTTGAGAACAATATTACACATACTATTGATATGGATGGGAAAATATTAATGGAAAATGAGTCTTTGCTATTTTTTTAAATTTTTGGTAAAAATATACTCTAAACCATTTTACATTATTATTACTCTATATTAAGTATACCGGGCCCCAAGGCCGCATCTATGGGACGGCGGAGGAGGGAGGGGAGAGATGGATAGTCCAACCAGGCACGTGCGCAGGATTAAGTTTCGGTAGGGGGGTCCGAGAATTCAGTTTAGGGAGACTCCGAGAATTTAACTTCAGTGAAACCGAAATGTTTAGATTAAAGTTTATGGTTAAATTCTACCTTAACTATATATTACCGTATTTCTTCGATTCTAAGAAGCCATCGATTCTAAGACGCACCTTAATTTCAGCACCACCAACAGACAAAAAGCTTTGATTCTAAGAAAAAAATAAAAAATAAATTGTTAAATATATCTAACAAATATTTTTATTATAATAGAATTCAATTTACTAACAACAATAGTACTTATCTATCAGTAAGTATGCTATTCATCACTTCCTTCTGAATCAATATTAGAGTCTGATTCTTCTGAACCGTCTTTTTCTACGTTTCTAAGACGCCATCGATTCTAAGACGCACCCCGTTTTTAGAGACGTTCATGTGGAAAAATATTGCGTCTTAGAATCGAAGAAATACGGTACTCTCTTGGGATAAGAGGGGCATATCGAAATAACATAAAGCCTTTGATATTGTTACAAAGTCATATAATTAAATGAATTAATAAAAACAAAAAAATGCACGTGTAAGAAGCAATTGTGATGATGTAAATGTTTTGCCTATAAGGAATTAAAAAAATTAATTGCTTATAATGTACCTATGTCGTTAACGGATGTGTGACGTCATAGGGGCAAAGCACTGTCTGTTGTGGGGATACTCTCCTGCGAATACACTACTATTAGCTTATTGGCAAATTTGCAGCAAGATGAGGTAACTTTGATCCTGGACCTTTCAGTTCTAACTTCATCTGGTATGACTCAGATGCTTCGCTAAACGAAAATGAAATGAAGAATAGAAAACAGGCACTTATTTTTCAGAGTATTTTGGAAATTGGAGCTTCTGCAGCTGTTAAAAATTCTTTGATATAATATTAGAGTTGGGTTAAATTTTTATATTTGATTTTATTGTTTGAGATGGCTTTCGTTAAAGTACCTACTTCCTACATACGCCCAAAACATAAAAAATAAACCTAAAGAATATTGATGCAATATTGATTGAATTCGCATTTACTACAATGTGAGATAAAGCGCCAATTTACCTACTCAACAAGAGTAATTCCAAAGAAGTACCTAGAAACCCACGCTCCCGAAAAATTCGCCCCCACCCCCCTGCGAAAATCCAGCTGTCATACTAAATCTCAAACTTCATTACTGCTTTGAAATCCAAAACACTTGTCTTTACATAATTTTATTTCAGTCTTTAATTTCATGTCCGGCACCAAAAAGTTAAATTTAAAAAAATATAAAATCTCATACTATTTAGTTTGGTAAATGAGAAATCATACACAAGTGAGATTTACCGAAACTGAATTTTCGGACTCCTCTCAAAACAAAAATCTCGGACCTCCCCAAAACAATCTCCCTCCCACTGAAGCGAAATTCTCGGCTCGTCCTGAAGCTAAATCCTGGGTACTATGCGGGCGAACTATCTTCTTTTGAAGGGAATACGAACTCAGTGACTGATTGCACTATCTATATATTTCAGGTTTATTGTCTAAGTTTTAAGGTGTTTATAGGAAGGCCAGTTTTTTAAATTTTAAATTTTTTTTCATTTTTATTATACCACAAAAAGATGCAGAAAACAAATTCTGCACACAAAAATTTTATTTTGTTTTACTCCATTGTAAACAGCGGAAAGAAAGAAATCTGAAATATTCATAAAATAATTTCACATAATTGATATAAAGGTATGAAATTAATCTTGGAAAGACTTTTACTCTTAAAAACCTCAATTTTTCAATAATCCAGCTTTAGGGGGGGAAATGAGCCTCATATTGTTTTCAAAAAAATATAGCACTCGATTTTAAACTTTTGCCCCAATATTTTTCTCTTTTGCGTTTGTCTTTGGCTTAGAAAAAGTTGATAACTACTTAGCTATTACATGGTATTATGTTTTTTTCCCAAATGTCAGAGCAATTTGCAAGTGGATTAAATATTTTGTTTAAATGCTGACCAAAAATTAAGCTGTCTAAAAAACTAATAACTTACTAGATTGAAATTTTATGGGGAGCAAAAAGTGAAAAATGTCTTTTTTATGTTATATATTTTACTAATCGGAAATAGTGTAGGACAAGTAACGTTTGAAAAGCTTTTAAAATATTAATTTCTAAAGATATAATTTGCCCATTAATTTATGTTAATAGGAGCCTTACTAAATATTTTACTTCCCTATTTCCTTTTCCCCCTACCACACTCATTTGTGAAATTTGTGAAGTTCTCTTTCGCCATTTGCATTTTCCGAATCTGCCAAAAGCTATAATTGCGCCTTCTAACGGTGAAAAAATATCGAAAAATCCCGAAATTTAAAACGAATGTTGCAAACGATGTAGCTAAGTCAGAAATTCGAATTTTTGGTCGTGCAATATGACAGTCTTGAAGATTCCATTGGCAACAATGCATTGACCCCTACGCACAAGGTAGGTAGGAAACAGAACGGTTTTAAGAGATCATTGGAAATCTCTTTTTAGTTGGTACTAATGAAATATAATTCGCATTTTCAGAGGTAGTTTTAATTTATATCAGTAGAGATCACTAAATATCCAAATAGGAAAATTTTTAACGAATGTTAAAAGTTTTGCTCTTTGGATATATAGTGATCTCGGCTGTAGATTCTGTTATGGTTATGATAATTGCTAATAATATACTACTCTGTGCATTTTACCTCATCATACATTAAAAAAAATAAAAATAAATAACCCTCAAGCAGCTGCTTGCCACAGAAGTCTAACAGAAGCCTGTCAGTTTATAAGCCATAGTAGAAGGTCCATGAGGATGGCGTGACCTCAGAAGAAAAACAACATGAACATCCATAATTAAAACTTTTAAGGAGAAAAAAAGTAGGCAAAAGAAGAGCTTCATTCTCTTTGAAAACGAGATTATCATATGCGCCAGAGGCGATATGCGTTCTTCTAGTTATTTTACACTTTCAGTACCCTCTGACAGTGGAAATTCGAACTATTGTATAATTTAGAAAATAAACTATTAATATTTTATTAGTACCTGTAAAACACAAAAAGTGTTTTTCATCTATCTCTTAAAGCAGAAAAGTTGCATTTTACCAACGGGACAAATCATTACTATTAGTGTAAACCACTTAACCATTACAGTCTATGACCAAAAATTTAAATTTCTAGCAAAAATAGATCGTTTGAATATTCATTTAAAAATTTGGTATTTTCCAGCTTTTTTCCGCCGCTAGAGGTTGCCTTCCGAGTTTTTATTTATCACCTTTAGGGCTCTCTAACAGTGGAAATTCGAACTGATGGCGATTCGAAAAATGTAAATATTAATATTTTTTTGTGAAAAAATATTTCGCCGACATACGGGATTCTAACCTGCATCTCTTCAGAAACATGCCAGAGTATTCTACCCTGTTGAACTAACGCTGGCTTTTTTTTCATAAAAAGCATTTATTCATTTATAGACGAGATTATCAAATATTGTTTAAATCATTAATAACCCTAAGTAGCATAATGTGACTTCCTTATTTATTTCCATCTTACTCAGAGCAATAAAAAATAATTGCCACCCGAGATCATATATGACGCCATAAGGAGGCGCCCAAAATTCACGGGAAGAGTGATGGTCATTTTTAGCGGAAAAAAGAGAGACGACTGTAATTCAACGTACTGTGACATGTTTCTGGAGCGATGCGGGTTCAAATTCCGTACGTTGGCGAATTTTTTTCCACAAAAACATTTATTGATTTATAGACGTTTAAACGTCTACAGGTAGCGCTGAAATTATCAAATCTTGTTTAAATACTTAATATTTTGTTAGTGCCTGTAAACAAAAAGAATCGTTTCGTTTATCTGTTAAAAAAGTTTTATTTTCGCACCCCTTTTGGCTAAGACGACAAAGCCTTGTTGCCATTGTAAACCTTCTGACCATAACACTCTACTACCAAAATTTCAGGTTTCCAGTTTAAATAATTTGTTTGCAATATTCATTAAATATTTTAGCATTTTCCATCTTTTTCCACCACTAGAGGGCGCTATTAAACCTATTGAAAATTTTCAAAATTGCGAATCGCGATACTTGTTCGACACCTGTCCAACCCAAAAAGAATTTTTCATTTAGTTCTAAAAGTAAAAAAGTTGATTATTTATAGACGGACAGACAGGTGGAAAAACAGATGTACAGACAACAGTTAACAAAGAGACGGACAGACAGACGAACAAATACTGGCATAGGCAGACGACAAAGTGGAAATATTAGCTCGCTTTTCAAACGAACCTTAAAAGAAATTATTTGTTAGTTTTCAGTTACCTCATTCCACTGTTGCAGCCGTTTGCCGTCTTCTGATGGAGTTTCTCAGAAAAAAAATATTTATTAATTTATTTCTTTGAGTGAAATTTTTACACCCAAATGCAGCGCAGTAAGGCATTAATAAAATAGGACAGCTTAAAACATGGCGTCCATAAACCACGTGACTCAATCAACCAATGGCAGTGAATCACCGAGATGGTCCAGTTTAGAAAGAAGGATGTATAAGAAGAAGAAGGCCAGCCTCTATACAGATACAAGATACGAGCCTCTAGCGAACATGCTCTCAGATTGTAGCTCCCGATTTTATGTTTACTTTCAATTATTTAAGACATTATTTAGTTATTGTTATATCTTTCCGTGAACTTCTTATTGAAAGCCATCTATTTCAGCAGAGAACCTCTTCTTTCGTAAGTGATTGATCAGTCTATTCGAGATTTTAAATCGCAGGCTTTGTTTTCTGTTCGTAACGTCCAGTTGTGTCTTCAATCACCCTGCTTCTGGGAAGTCTATTTTTAGAAACTAAGTGACCTTGACCTACGGAGTCGCCGCCACTGCTTGTTCGAGACCTTCCGACTTGTGTGACCACTAAATCGCTCGCTCACGGACTTTGAAGTTTTTGAAGACTGCTTCCGGAAGTACCTTTTTATCCAATTTATATAGTCTTTTTTAAGACTTTGGATCCTGATAAACCCTCAACATGAACCAGCAATCTACAGGGGACCCTAGACCGGCTTCCAAGGACCTTCAAGCAGTATTCCCTCTTCTACTGCTCCTGACAAGACGAGCTGTCAACTGTCATCTCATCAGCCCATGCAGGTCTGTATGCCGTCTGTGAGTGGGGCCAGTACTAGTGCTAGTGCTGATGGCCAGGCGAATTTATCATCTCACAAACTTACTCTTTCTGATAGAAGTATTTCGGTGCCTAATTTAACTAAATCAACCCACACCACCCATCAGCAAATTTCCGCTAGCCACTCCCAATTAACCCACACCCAAAATAACCCATAAAATTTAACACAAGAAACTACACAGGAAAACATGCAAACCCATGATAGCAAGAGCAACTGGACTGTTATAAAAACAGAAAACGTTGCAGACGCCCCTCAAATTCTTCTGATAATGATACTGTCTGTGACTGCACTCTAGACCATGATTGTGTACCAGTGCTCCTCTTTTCCAACCCCACCTCGTCCCTAAAAAAGCTCAACATAAATGCGTTAACCAAACAAATAAATTCTCACATCGAAAAACCCCTGATGCCATATTCACCCACAGGGGGGAGTATCTGGTACATGTCAGAAACCTTCACCATCATCATCATCATCATCATCATCATCATCATCATCATCATCATCATCATCATCATCATCATCATCATCATCAAGCAGCCATGGGCTACGGAGGTCCAACCAGACCGCACAGTTTAATTCTCCAAGCATATCTGTCCTGAGCTACATCTGCTGCATCCAGCCACTGTACACCAATTCTAACAAGGTCCTGTTTGAAATTGTCTGCCCACCGCATCCTAGGTCTCCCCCTCCTTCTGAGGCCTCTAGGCACACTGTTCATAACCCTATTCGCCAATCTATAATTATCCATACGGGCAACATGGCCAAACCAGCGGAGTCTCTCTCTGCACAATATGCTGCTTAAAGGAGGTTGCAGACTCCTTTGCTTAACCTCATCATTAGTTACAAAGTTGAACCATCTAATGCCCAAGACACTATGTAAGCATCTAGTTTACTGTTATCTTGTTTACGAAGTGTCCAAGTTTCACTACCATAACTAACCCTAGAAAGAATCAAACTATTATACAGTCTAATTTTAGTCTTTAGGTGTATACGCCTATTTCTCCACAATCTCCATAGATTCTTAAAAGTCCCGGCAGCAATACCTATTCGTCTGTTAATCTCATGCCGCACATCACCAGTATCTGTTACGTAGCTCCCAAGGTAATTAAACTGTGACACCTGCTCAAGACTGCAACCATTCAGATTAACTGAATCACAACCTGTCTGACCAATTTTCATCACTTTAGTTTTCTCTCTGTTTATAACCAAACCTACTCTACTACCAGTCTCATCAACAGCTCGAATGAAAGAGTTCATCTCATCAACATCATTTGCCAAAAGGGGCTAAATCATCAGCATAATCTAAGCCAGAAATTTTCGTATCTCCAGCCCATTTAAGGCCAAAAGCTTTCCCTCGAAGTGAATTTCGCATAACATAATCAACAACCAAACTAAAGAGAAAAGGAGACAAAATGCATCCTTGTCGAACACCAGAAGTAATGCTAAACCAATTGCTACAAGACTCACCAACTCTCACACATGACTCAGTGTTATTATAGAGAGCTTTCATTATGTTAATTAACTTGTCTGGTATACCATATGATCTCACAATCAACCACAAATTATGACGATCAGCAGAGTCGAAAGCCTTTTTGAAATCAGCAACCAAAGGTTATGGAAACTCTAAACATTTCTCAAGAATCTGCCTAAGTGAAAATATCTGATCTACACATCCCCTACCACTTCTGAATCCACATTACTCATCACGCAATTGCCTGTCAACCAGATTCTTAATTCTATTAAGCACAATCATGGAAAGAACTTTACCTGGAACAGAGAGTAGGCTGATACCCCTATAGTTATCACAAGAACTGCGATCACCTCTTTTGAAAATAGGGATAATAATAGCTCTGGTAAAATACCATGCCTTTATCATAAAAGTTATTCAAAATTTCTGTTATCCAAGTGGTAACCGAAACATTCCCAGCTCTGAGCATTTCTGTAGTAATTTCATCAACCCCTGGGGATTTATGAAGTTTAAGTTTAGAGATAGCCAAAATAACTTTAGATTGTGTTATAGGGCTAACATTAAAGCTGCCAATGCATCTCTCATTATTACAAACAATGGGAGTAGAACTTATCACATTGTTTAGAACATCACTGAAATGCTCAGCCCACTTAATCATAACAGAATCCTCCCCTTCTATAACCTTACCTTTTTTATCCTTCAATCCTTGTATACCTGTCCGTTTTCTACCACACAAAACATTAACTATCTGGTACAGCTCTCTGCTGTTGTGCTGTCTAACTGCTTCCTCAGCTTTGTCAGCCAAACCATCAAGCCAAAGATTCTTATCAATAGCTAACTGATCCATTACACGTTTATTAAGCTCTCTGTAATCCTTTCTATTAGGACTAGTAGGGTACTGATTAAGGACATTCCTGCAGTTCCTTCTTTCTGAAATAAGCTCAAGTGCCTTATCACTTAAATAATTCTGCCTCCTCTGCTCCTTTTTTCCTAAAAGAGTAAAGTTAGTTTCCTAAAAAGCCTGTTTAAAATGGCCCCATTCTTCCTCAACTTCAGTAGTAAGCAAACTATGACTGTCAAAATGACTAAGTAACCTATCATGGTAAGCTTTAGCTATAACTGGGTCTTTCAGAGCTTCCGTATTAAAGATAAATTTTTTAACCCTTCCACAACACATTTTAAGTTTAAGTTGCAAGGCACTTTTAACAAGGTAATGGTCAGATCCAATTTCAGCTCCCCTATATGCCCTGGTATTTCTAACAGAACTAGACCATTTGCTGTTAATTAATATATAATCAATCATATTCCTATGCAGCCCATCAGGTGAAACCCATGTGTACTTATGTATGTCGCAGTGCTTGTAATAAGTGTTAGTTATTCTGAAACCATTGAGTTTACTTACCTGTAGGAGATGTTGCCCATTGCCATTGCAGCTACCAATACCAAAAGGGCCTATTACTCCTCCCCAAAGGTCAGAGTCAGTACCAACTTTGGCATTGAAGTCACCAAGAACAAGGGTAATATCTCCTTTCTTGACAGAATTCAAAATATCCTGAAGTTGTCCGTAAAACCTATCCTTCTCATCCTCATCGGCATCCTCAGTGGGAGCATAACAGCAGGCATTCAAGTCTTTAATGCTTGTCTGAAATTTTGCTGTAAGAAACCTTTCATTAATGCACTCATATCCTAGAAGAGCATCACTAGCGTGTCTGCTGAGAAGCACACCCACGCCTTGTTGATGCTTTCCATCCTCCCTCCCTGTAAAGAGAAATTTAAAGTTATTTTTAAGTATCTCACCTTTACCTGTCCATCTGGTCTCTTGCAAGCCTAGAATATCTAGGTTATAGCGCTGGAATTCCTGCATGAGGATATCAAGAGAATAATCTCTATGTAATGTCATCACGTTCCACGTTCCTGCAGAGAGAAAATGATTAGTAGGATTTTTAAACAAATTAGGTTTATTGAGATTGATAGGGCCAACAATATCAAACAGCCCCCTGATCGCAGGCATGGGGCAAAGACCTGTTCCTCCTCCGCTAAATGAAGTCACCGATGCTGGTAGGAACTTCAGGCACCACCTTTTCAAGTGGACTTTTTCAAGAGCCATATGGCTTGCCTGAGACACATTACTCCAGTTTAGGCTTGACGATGCCCAACTAGCTAAGTAAGGTTCAGGTACCTGCGATGGCCTCTGATTAGGATTATCCACCAGCTGATATAAGGTATCCCATGCCTCTGTTCACTTAGAGCTGGCAACCCAGAAGCAAACAGAAAACACAGCAGCAGACTCTCCCTCAACAGAGGCCGACCAGTGCAGCAAGTCCAGGATCCATAATCAAGCTCAAATCCATAAACAAGTCCAGTCTAGTAGGTATAAATGGTCAGCACCAGGACCCTGTGAAGTTGACCACTCCTCAGCAGGGTTGATAAAAAAGAAAAAAGTGGCCATAGATGACCAGATCAGTAGGCCATACTGAACTGGCAGCCCTCCCCTTCCGTTCCCTTCCAAAAGAGAATATCTCTTTCGAAAGGTACTAACGGCCTGCACCACGAGAAAGCGGGGTCGGACATTAGGTGCTAGACCTGGCCAGTTCTGTGCATCATCACTAGGGATTGGTACACAGCTCTCCTTCCAGTTTACGCCTAGCTCCCAAGCTAAAACTCTCATGGCTGTCAAATACATGAACAACATCCCGATTAGCACAAAATTCCCGGAGTCATACAATAAACCCTATGGCTCCATAGAAGGAGTAGATAAATATCTTGACAATGAAAGCATCCTAGACGCCTTAAAAGAGTATGATGTTCATAAAATCTAAAGGATTACATATGCTCATCACACAATGGAAGGAAACATTATCCGGAGAAATACTGAAAAGGTTATACTCTATTTTAATTCCCTACCACTCCCAAACTCTAGAACTTGGAATTCATACCTTCCAGGTCACACCCTACACCAACCCTCCCCCAGAGTGTTTCAAATGCCAACGTCATGGGCACGTAATCAATATTTGTCGAAGTACAGCACGTTGTAAATACTGTGCCCAAGCACATCTCTCACAAGAATGCAAGAGAGACCAACCCCTGCTTTGCTGTAACTGTGGAGGGGCACATGTTGCATCTTACGGAAAGTGCCCAGTTAGGCTTAGAGCCATCCAAGTCAAAACAGCTACCACTACCACCACACCCACCCTAACACAAAAAATCACACCACACCCACCCTAACACAAAAAATCACACCACACCCCAACATAACTCCAACAGTTTCAGCCACCTACACAACACGAAAGACTCTCCTCCCAACACCAGTCAACAAACCAAACACAGCTAAGAAATAAATTTCTGCTCCTTCCAGACCCACCACTACACCTAATGTGGCCTTCCCCCACCCAATATTTCAACTTCAAACTTCCCACCACTTCCCACCAACAAAACGCACAACACCAGCTCATCTGATGAGGACATCGTTAAACAATCCTTAACACATCAGTCTCTCCCCCCCACTTCACCCAAATTCTCTACCAGAAGGGCCAAGTCAAATTACTTGAGAAGGACCAGAGCAAAAAAGAACACCTCACCCAAATCGAAACCCACCTACACCCCACAAAACATCCTGGTCTTACATCTCATTCAATTACTTGTTCCCCTTATTGATGCCCTTCTGCCTCCTAAAACCAGGTCCCCACAATTAAACATTGCCCTGCAAGCCATCTTGGCCCTGCTCCACCAACTTAATTAATTTCCCCTCTCTCACACACTTGCTACAGTTCCTTTACTTTCCCCCCTGACACTACACCTAATTACACATGCATCCAATGGAACTGTAGATCCTTCACAAACAAAATCCCTGACATTAAATCAATCACTGACCAACACATTGTTCCCATTCTGGCAATTAATAAAAAAAATAAAATAAATACCCCCTCAAGCAGCTGCTTGCCACAGAGGTCTGACAGGAGCCAGTCAGTTTATATGCCATAGTAGAAGGTCTGAGAGGATGGAAGGACCTCAGCAGAAAAACGACACATACATCCATGCCTTATAATGGGGCTCGAACCCAATGAGGCCAAATTGCCACATAACTTTCAATTTAGACCCTACATAATACACAAAGCCATTACAGACAAAACCTATTCAAACTCCACCACACTAGTACACAAAAAATTCCCACACTGCATCATACCAATCACCACTAAATATACTTACATGGACATAGTTGGAGTTAATATTAAAATCCAAAACACTATCTTTAACATAAACAATACATACTTTTACCCACATGAACACATAAACTCCAACACAATAATTGATGACTTCACACATATTTTTTCCCTTTCCCCAGGACCCAATATTGTTGTGGGAGACTTTAATGCCCACAACATCCTCTGGGGTAGCAAACACAAACCTCAGGGGCACAATCATTGAAACTTTCACACAACATTTGAACTTGGCTACACATAATGATGGTTCATCCACCTTCACCAGAATCCCCTATGAGTCTGTTCTTGACCTCACACTCTCCACTCCTGACATATCCTCCATCATCACATGGCAGGTACATACATCACTCATCATGGAATAGTGACCATTACCCCATATTCATCACACTACAGGAATCAAACCCTCAGCATGCAAAACACATACACACATAAATTGGCACAAATTCTCCACCACTTGTGAAACCTCCATTAATACTCAAACACCACACAATACCACCTCCCTTTATACATGTATTAAACAAAGCTTACAAGATTTACACATATTACACATTTACAACCAAACACATGACTGGATACACCAAAAATCACCCCGAAACCACCACCCAACTGCAAATAAGGGGAAAAACAGAGGACACAGCCAGGAGACACCGCACTGTATCTACCATCAACACATTCAACAAAGCCAATGCTAAGCTAAGAAGAATAAGATTAAACGTCAAAAGAAAGGAGTGGAGAAACTTCTGTAACAACATCAGCCCCAGAACAGACTATCCCCTAATTTGGTCAACAATAAGAACACTCAGGACCCAGGCTCAACCTTTAGCCCCTTGGCACTCATATTTATGGAAATATTCACTTTCTGCTAAACAAGGGGCTAAAAACATTGCAATTCAGCTAACCACCACCCCCGCCCATGCCAACACACCTACCTACCAGCTGCATTGCACCCACACGAATGACACAATTAAACAAATGATACCATGCAAACTACCCGCACTCAACACACCCTTCACACCCAATGAACTTATCACAGCTATACACTTGGCCCTGACAACATCACCTATAACATCATAAAAAACTTTGGCACAAAAACACTAAGCACATTGCTTAACATACAAATGAATGCTGGAACTCTCACACCTTCCCCACTGAATGGGAAGATATACACATTATCCCAATTTTGAAACCACATAAACAAGCATCAGAAATTTCTTCTTATCGACCAATTGCATTAACATCATGTATACGCAAAGCTCTAGAAAGAATGGTGCTCTCCAGACTAAAATTCTTCATCCAACAAACAAATACACTCCCACTTGCCAAACTGGCTTTAGAGAGCACAGGTCAACCACAGATAATTTCTTTGTCATTATTACATCTGCTGAACTAGCCTTAAATAAAAAAGGAATTCTTTGTTGTGTCTTTCTAGACCTCACCTCTGCTTTTGATACTGCCTCACACACCAACATACTCTACAAATTACATCAATTAGGCATCACAGGAATCATTTTTGATTTTTTTAAAAATTTCCTCACACACAGAAAAATTAAAGCAAGCTGGGGACTACCCTATCTGACCCACATAAACTCAACAGAGGATTACCACAGGGCAGTGTGGTTTCCCCCACATTATTCAACATCTTACTATATGACCTCCCAACTATTTTCAACAAAAAAATCACATGCTCCATCTTTGCAGATGATATAGTGCTCTGGACCTTTGGAACTAATATCAACAGCATACAAACCACATTACAAAATGCAGTCAACCAGGTTCTTGACTTTACTAAAAAATGGGGACTTGCCATCTCAGCACCTAAATCTGCAGTCTTACCCATTGCACATAAACACTTACCTACCAATTCACCAAATATTACAATTGACAAATGCACCATTCCCACTGTCACCCATTACAAATATTTAGGGCTAACTATAGACCGTAAGCTTACCTGAAAACAACACATTAATAACATAAACTCCACATGCATTTGAGCATACAACATATTAAATTCCATCACAAGAGTGTCATGGGGGGGGGGCAGCGATAAAGTAATGCTTACTTTCATCAAAGCATTTATCAACTCTAGACTAGAGTACGGCCTCACAGCACTCAACACTGCTTCAAACACACAAATCAATAAAATTGAAAATATGCAAACACGTGCCATCAGACTTGCCCTGGGTCTTAAAGCTGGCTGCCCAAACCTCGCCACTTGGTATAATATAATCCGACTCACCGAGCCATACTTAGAATTGAATCCACCACTATCTCTACTACCACAGCACAAATAATAATAAAAAAACACTTTACCCCACTTGGCAACAAATTAAACCCTATAAACCCACGCAAACACTTCCCTATTGGTTACTTAAAAAACCAAACATTCACCTCACTCTACCACACATCACCAAAACAATGTTCACCTCCCCATTGAACTAAAAATTGCTGCAGACAACTTAATCACACAACTATCAGACACTGACCATACAATTTACACTGATGGATCTCATATTCCACACACCACCTCTGGCTTTGCTGCTTTTTACACCCCTTCCACCAAATTCTCTGGGGCGGGGGTGGCTCAGTCGGTAGCGCGCCAGGCTCGTAATCTGTAATTCCCAGGTTCGAGTCCCAGCTGGGTCAGCGTTGAGATTTACCTCCGCAAAATTCCCCACTGTCAGCAGGGGACACCGATGGGCTTGAAAAGGCCGCCGTCCGTCGGATGGGACGTTAAACCGTGGCCCCGTGTGTGGGAGAGCCATACCCTGTGCACGTTAAAGAACACGCTGGATGGCCTTGACGGGGGGGGGGCTACCATCTGTCTCCCAACAGCTGTTCCAGTGGGCCCCCTCCCCCAACCTTCTCTGAGCCTTCGGGGTCCATGTGACCTGGCCATTTAGCCTATGGTGTGCAAAAAAGTGCCGCTCAGAGGTAAAACAACCCAAACAACCCAACCAAATTCTCTTATGTTATAAAATTAAATCATGCTGAAAATAGCCCCTCTTCAGAGCTAGCAGCAATACATATGGCATTAGGCTGGGCCACCCACCTCAACAAACAACACATTAACATAATCACAGACTCAAGGCCTGCATTACAACTCATTAACGCAATAACAGAAGATCCATCACAGAACCATTCCCTTTTCCATATACAAAACATAGCACACAACATTATAGACAAGGGAAACACCCTAACAATTTACTGGATTCCCTCACATTGCAACGTCACCAATAATGAGACTGTTGACTCACTTGCTAAACAAGGCCTCACACTCACAACCCCAAATTACCACACTGTCACTACATGCAAACATCA
This sequence comes from Ryuthela nishihirai, assembly GCA_038380435.1. Lineage (NCBI taxonomy): Eukaryota > Metazoa > Arthropoda > Arachnida > Araneae > Heptathelidae > Ryuthela > Ryuthela nishihirai. The sequence continues at coordinate 6,477,004 of JAWZYU010000030.1, read as the reverse complement.
CATAAGAGAATACATAAATTTTTTTTTATCACACATGGACCCAGAATTGGGTACAACACACTACAGATAAAAACACATTCAGAGCCACAATAGCACCCTCTCCAAACACACTACATCTTAACTACCTATCCAGAAGGGCCCAAACAGCAATACACAGACTCCGAACTGGCAGAGCGAACATCAACAAAGACTTATTTATGATTAGAAAAATACATTCTGCACTCTGCCCAAACTGCCAAGTGATAGAGGATATCCCCCACTACCTACTACACTGTCAAATATACAACACACAAAGACACGCCCTCTATTGCAAACTTGCTACACTTGGAGTCACCACATTCACCTTACAGAAAATCCTAAACCCCACCCATACAAAGGCAAAATCACATTTCAGGGCCCTGGCCCATTTCATACAAAGTACTGGCAAAATCCTTTAACCATCCAACTTCCTGCAGACACTTCCTACTCAAAAGATCCATTGGATACCAAAAGATCCAGATGCCAAAAAGATCCAAATTGACAAAAAAAGATCCATTATAGGGACAAAAAAGAAGAATTTTGGACACATTACTGCACCACCTTATTTCCCTAGTGCAATTGTATTGATGTTTTCAAAAAATATATATATATATAAATACATAATTATACTCTGTAACAATAGACTGGGAAAGCATGTATAAGGACCTCCCAATTCTTTTTGTGACGTTATGAAATGAAATGAAATGTAACAACAGACTACAACTCCCAAAGTACCCTCTTTCAAAAATGATTACTAGTGGTGGCAAACCATCTGCCTGACCAATTTTCATCACTTTAGTTTTCTCTCTGTTTATAACCAAATCTACTATACTACCAGTCTCATGAACAGCTCGAATGAAAGAGTTCATCTCATGAACATCATTTGCCAAAAGAGCTAATTCATCAGCATATTCTAAATCAGAAATTTTAAGATCTGTAGACCATTTTAGGCCATCCTTAATTGTAAAAGATTAGGGGCGATTTTGAATATTTACCTTGCACCCTTCTTACCAACTTCCGGCTAACATGGGCCACACAGTCTAAGGTTTCTAATCACACGCTACAATTTTCACTCCCAGAAGAATTTTACTCCAAATCTCCCCCTCCCCACCCCCTTGCCACAAAACTATGACGCAACACTTCCTTGGCACGAAACTTCAACCACCTCCTTCATTATTAGGCGGCTGCGGCCAAAAGACTATCGCCAACATGTAGGGTCGCTAGCAGTTCACTGTACTGGTCCCTACTTTTTGACGCACACAAAAAAATTTTTCTCGTGGACCAGATGATAAAAGGGCCAAGGTCCCTTTTACAAAATGGTCCAGTTTTTAAAGAAGGATGTTAGACTCTAACTATACAGGACCTCTACCTCTAACTATACAGGACCTCTAGTGGAAGCCAAAGGAAACAATTTTGATCAAGGAGTTTGAGTGGTTGCTTGCTTTCCATCAAAGAATATAATTTATTATGTAGGATATATTAAAATTATTACCAACTTTATTTGAATTTTATAAAAAAAACAGCATTATGTGCATTTTGCAGATAAATTTCGGTACGCTTCTTGTAGAAATACTTTTGTAATTTTTTTCGAAACTGGTGTTTGGTGTAAATTAGAATTTTTTTTTTGGCCCGATTACTATTATTGAAATAATAATGATGTCTTGCAGATACCGATATCATGCAGGGCTTTTAAACCTTTGTCTGTCACGCTCTCTTCTGTAACATGAATGGTCGTACTTGGTATGACAGATCCATGATATATTTCTTAACTTTAAACACCTGCATATTGTTTTTTTTATAAGGCTTTTTACTAATTTTAAGCATATTCTGTTCTATTTTACGATCTGTTTTAACCCTTTCAGGACCATAAGGTTTCTAAGAGTAAATATTAGTATGTAACTGTTTATTTTAGTTTGTTTAGACGTAAAATAAATATAAATCATAAGAAAAATACATACAATGTGTATTTTTTTTGGAATTTTATGGGAAATATTTTTCCCAATGGACTATAAAGGTAACACAAATTATAGTTAGGCTTATTATGCAATGTCTTTTATTTATTGGTTTATTATAACAAAATGTTAACTAAAATAATACAAAATTATGAAATAAAATTACTATACAAAATGATATGCTAATTATGATATTCTGCGAAGCAATTTCTTTTGGTTGTGAAGCAAAGATGAACATTGCACAGATGCAACATTATTGCAAAGATGGACATGGACTAAACGTTCCCGTTTACGATATTGCGTTCGGCATACGTTCTATTTTGACATTCTGTATAAAAAATGCAGATAAGGTTATAATTAAATACGACAATCACCAATTTTAAAATTGGGAAAAATGTTTCCCTTAGTCGTGAAAGGGTTAAACTATAAATAACAGTCTTATTTTTTTTCTTCCAATAACCAATATTTAAGTTTTATACTTGTGAACAGGTCCTGATCTGGGAAAAATGGGGGGAGGGGGCAAGAGACTGGATTTTCAATGCAGTATAACATTTCACCTTCCGTTTAACAGTTCTTTAAAACATTTCTTCAAAACTGCATTGATTTAAGCAAATTTTATAAATTTTTGGTTCTATTACTCTTACTAGCATTCTAAAGGAGAGGTGGGGGGAAGAGATTACATCCGGTCCTGCTTCTTAATGACATTAAACCATTTTTAAATACCAGACAAGAAAAGAATTTACTCTATATCTGAGAGTGTCTGCATGTCTTTTTTCTCGTTTTTTCTGTTTCTCTGTTTCCAGGATTGACAAAATTTCTCACCCTCCCTAGAAACGTGATAGGAACTGCTTCTAAAGGGTAATAAGAGTTAGAACAGCCAAATTTAGTATATAGCTTCCTCTAATGGTAACTTAGAAAATGTAAGTGTTAGGAAAAAAATTTCTTTCCCCAAAAAATGCTCGCACCGAAAACACAAATGGTAGGAACTGCTTCTAAAAGATAAAAGTTTGAATCTCCAAATTTAGTATACAACTTCCTGAAACCGCAACTTAAAGTAGTGAAAAAGTTTGGCCCTCAAACAATAAATCCCCAGAAGTTCTTTTTTCTCTTTTCTTTAGAAAAAACGGGGAATGATTTCTGTTGAATATTTTTAACTTAATTAAACCTAAGAGCTATGGTAAAAAAACAACACCTGAGCTATGATTATCGAGTTAGGTATACAACTTCCAGTTCTAGAAGGTTAAAGAAACATAAGTATTAAATCTCCTCGTCTTTCTCCCCTTTCCCCAAAAACGTCCCCTTCCTATTCACAAACTTAAATACAAGGTAATTTCTCCTAAACATTAAAGTCATCAAATTTTGTGTAGCGCTTCCTCTTATTCTCATTTTAAGCAATGATGATTCCATTCCCCAACGTTCTCCCACAAAAAAGGCCTTCTACATAAAAGAGAGAAAAGAATTTTTCCTAAACGGTAAGACCTATGATCACCGAATTTGACACATAGAGCTTCCTCTCATCATGGCTCTAAGACATAATCTGGGTGGGTGGGCAACATCGTGTCACCCCTTTCAGAATCCTAATAACGTTAACAAAGGAAAAGAATTGTTAAACTTGTTTATATTTCATGTATTTTTCAAGAATTTTTTAAAAACCTGTAAAATAGAAGAGAAAATGTTATAATTCATTGGAAATCTAGTCTCTTCCCACCCTTTTTTCTTTTTACATTTTTCCCAGATTTTTCCAGATTTTTTTGTTTCTAGATCCGGGTCGGCACTCTACCACAAAAATTTCAAATTTCTGGCACAAATAGATCGTTTGAAATATTTCTTGAAAGGTTTGCTTGCTATTTTCCACCTTTAGAGGTTGCATTAAGCTTTTGAGATATTCTAGAAATATAATATTTCATTAATACTTATCCAACGCGCTAAAATACTTTTTATTTATCACTAAAAACAAAGGCATGGTTCCTAAGGATTTTACCAGATCTATTATTATACCTATTTTCATTCTTTTATTTTCAGTTATTGTGATAACTATAAGGATAATCAGCTTACTCTCTGTTTCAGGGAAAGTTCTTTGCATGATTGTGCTTAATGGAATTAAGAATCTGGTTGACATGAAATTGCGTTATGAGCAATGTGGATTCAGAAGTGGTAGGGGAGATGTAGATCAGATATTTTCACTTAGGCAGATTCTTGAGAAATGTTTAGAGTTTCAGAAACCTTTGGTTGCTAGCTTTGTTGATTTCAAAAAGGCTTTCGACTCTGTTGATCGTCATAATTTGTGGTTGATTGTGAGATCATATGGTATACCAGACAAGTTAGTTAACATAATGAAAGCTCTCTATAATAACACTGAGTCATGTGTGAGAGTTGGTGAGTCTTGTAGCAATTGGTTTAGCATTACTTCTGGTGTTCGACAAGGGTGCATTTTGTCTCCTTTTCTCTTTAGTTTGGTTGTTGATTACGTTATGCGAAATTCCTTGCAAGGGAAAGATTTTGGCCTTAATTGGGCTGGAGGTAGAAAAATTTCTGATTTAGATTATGCTGATGATTTAGCCCTTTTGGCAAATGATGTTGATGAGATGAACTCTTTCATTCAAGCTGTTGATGAGACTGGTAGTAGAGTAGGTTTGGTTATAAACAGAAAGAAAACTAAAGTGATGAAAATTGATCAGGCAGGTTGTGATTCAGTTCATCTGAATGGTTGCAGTCTTGAGCAGGTGTCACAGTTTAATTACCTTGGGAGCTACGTAACTGATACTGGTGATGTGCGGCATGAGATTAACAGACGAATAGGTTTTGCTGCCGGGACTTTTAAGAATCTATGGAGATTGTGGAGAAATAGGCGTATACACCTAAAGACTAAAATTAGACTGTATAATAGTTTGATTCTTTCTAGGGTTAGTTATGGTAGTGAAACTTGGACGCTTTGTAAACAAGACAACAGGAAACTAGACGCTTTTTTATTCTAGATGCTTACGCAGTATCTTGGGCATTAGGTGGTTCAACTTTGTAACTAATGATGAGGTTAGGCAAAGGAGCATATTGTGCAGAGAGAGACTCCGTTGGTTTAGCCCAGTTGCCCGTATGAATAATTATAGATTGGTGAATAGGGTTATGAACAGTATGCCTAAAGGCCTCAGCAAGAGGGGGGAGACCTAGGATACGGTGGATAGACAATGCCAAACAGGACCTTGTTAGAATTGGTGTGCAGTGGCCAAATGCAGCAGATGTAGCTCAGGACAGATATGCTTGGAGAACTAAATTGCACGGTCGGGTTGGACCTCCGTAGCCATGGCTGCTCGAGGATGATGATGATAATAATGAAAACAATAGCGTTGACACTAAGTGCCGGTTAAACGAGTATCGAAGAAATGTGGTGGTATCAATATTTTTCATCTTTTTCTGCTTAAAAATATCAGTTAGTTTTGTGATAATAAGCAAAACTGCGAAAATTGGTCAGGCAGGCTGTGATTCAGTTAATCTGAATGGTTGCAGTCTTGAGCAGGTGTCACAGTTTAATTCTCTTGGGAGCTATGTAACAGATAATGGTGATGTGCGGCATGAGATTAACAGACGAATAGGGATTGCTGCCGGGACTTTTAAGAATCTATGGAGAGTGTGGAGAAATAGGCGTATACACCTAAAGACTAAAATTAGACTGTATAATAGTTTGGTTCTTTCTAGGGTTAGTTATGTTAGTGAAACTTGGACACTTTGTAAACAAGATAACAGGAAACTAGATGCTTTTGATTCCAGATGCTTACGCAGTATCTTGGGCATTAGGTGGTTCAACTTTGTAACTAATGATGAGGTTAGGCAAAGGAGTTTGCAACCTCCTTTAAGCAGCATATTGTGCAGAGAGAGACTCCGTTGGTTTGGCCATGTTGCCCGTATGAATAATTATAGATTGGCGAATAGGGTTATGAACAGTGTGCCTAAAGGCCTCAGAAAGAAGGGGAGACCTAGGATGCGGTGGGCAGACAATGTCAAACAGGACCTTGTTAGAATTGGTGTGCAGTGGCCAGATGCAGTAGATGTAGCTCAGGATAGACTTGCTTGGAGAACTAAATTGCACGGTCTGGTTGGACCTCCGTAGCCCATGGCTGCTTGATGATGATGATGATGATGATGATGATGATGATGATGATGATGATGATGATGATGATGATGGTGGTGGTGGTGGTGGTGGTGGTGGTGGTGGTGGTGGTGGTGGTGGTGGTGGTGGTGGTGGTGGTGGTGGTGGTGGTGGTGGTGATGATGATGATGATGGTGGTGGTGGTGGTGGTGGTGGTGGTGGTGATGATGATTTCTAAACATACCCATGATTTAGTTTCAGTAGGGGGAAAAGATCTGAGAATTATTATTGTTATTATTATTTATTTATTAATTTTTTTGGGGGGAGGGCAGTTTTGGGGAGGCACCAATAAGTTATTATTTATTTTCGGGAAGAAGGGTGTGTGTTAATCAATAAGACGTGGTCCTGAGAACAAGATTGCAGCAGGATTTCCCAAATGCTAAACTAGTCCACCAAACAGGAAAGGTTAAATGATATTCTATACGGAATAAAATTTTATATTTTTTAATCTATTTTTAGTGTCAGACATAAAATATGGGCATAAAACAAAATTATACAAATACAACTGTTTTGGATTTCAAATCAAGTAGAAAAGTTTTGATATTTCGTATAATATGACAGGATAATTTTTTTGGGGGGGAGGGGGACAGAGGTAAGGTCCCTGTGCACTAATAGTTACACCGATGGCATTATGTGTTCTGTTAAATATCTAATAGGCCAATCTGAGCAAAATTCTCTTAAGTTATACTTTTGAGGTTGATATCTAATAGCGCTCTGCAAAATCTAAAGAATGAATAAACATAACGTTTTTTTTTTTTAATTAGCACATTATATATAGTGATAGATTAGGAAAACCAGCTACCAAACGTGTGCTAGAAAACCTAAAGCAGTTTCATCAATTAAAATCATTTAAAAAATTATCTTCAAAATAAAACTGAAAGGGATTAAAACACTAAATATCATTCTATACCTGGAATGATTAGATCGTGTGAAAAGCGGCTTAGAAAGTAGTTATATATGAAGAAAGCAAAAGATTCCTGATACAAAGTACGTCGTTTTCTTCCGAAAATTAGATTTTATTTTGAAATTCAACTGTAAATTATTTTACTGTTTATCAGAACAAAATAAATAGGATCAAAATTGGAACCCTATCAATAATATTAAAGAAATATGGGAATTTAAAAAAAAAATAAAAAAAATTAATTTCCCTCAAGCAGCTGCTTGCCACAGAGGTCTGACACGAGCCTGTCTGTCATGATCAGATGAACTTTGCAGTGCCAAACAGCTTACCATCTGCAGAGTACTCACCAATAACATGCAGGTCGCTTGGAAAAGGGTGAGAAGAAAACTGCAAGCATCATCTGTGCCTAAGGGGTTCAGTTCCACAAGCCACCGACAGTTGGGAGCACTGTATCACGGCTGCTTGGCAGTGGCTAACAGAGGTCACGTGAGCGGAAGTGACCAGAGGGGGAGAAGAAAGAAATAAGACGGCAGGCTGCAACCTTGAAGGAGAAAAGGGGTCAGAGGGACTCGGCTTGGCAGCCAAGAGAACAGTTGGAAAGTACGCCTGGCTCTCGTATAGAGGAGCGCATTGTCTTTTCGAGGAACGGCGTCAGTAACGGCCGAAGCTCGTAGCATCCTGTAAGCAGGAAGTGTTTTGTCTTTGTATGCTGGATGTAATAGTCTGTGATATTAAATATTTGTTAAGTTTATCCAGTATCAGTGTCGGTAGTCCACTCATTCCAGTTTCCATGTATGCTCGAGACCCTTTGTTCCAGACTTTGTGTCAGCACACTGAATAGCAGGTAGTGGCTAGCAGTCAGGAGAGATGACCTCAACAGTGGTGTCAGCAGTGTGGGTATAATTCAGTTATTATAACTGATGAGCAAACGGAGAGTGGACTACAAGTTCCAGATATTTTAATCTGTGCACCTTAGAAGAACAGCAGGTGGTTCTGCAAGTGAGGAAAGGACTCGATAGTGTGAAGCCGAAGCTAGAGGCCAAACCGTAGCCAACCGACGAGATTGGTGAGAAAGTAGCATTGTATCCTATTGTTGTGCTTATTTTGGTAAAGTATTGTGCCATTAATTTCCAGCGCTACCGGAGAAATGTACAGTGCCATAAACACACAGTCAAGACAGACAGGGGAAGATAATATCAGTAGCAGTTCTGGGGAAACGGAAATTTATGACCTTGGGATTACTGATGAGATGGAGATGATAGGGGCCGATAGCAGCAGATTAACAGAACTCTCGCACAACAACTGCGATGTGGAATTGCTAAGATTAAAAATTCAATTGCAAGCGCAAGAAGCTGAAAAGGTGCATACACACGAGGTGGAGATGGAGGATAGGCGTATGCAGCATGCTCTTATTCTAGCACGAGAGAGAAGACATGAGAGTGGTAAGGGTGAAAATACAGGCATCCCTGAGCAGTCTCTGTCAGTGGTCAGCAGAGCAACAAAAGAATTAGAAGATATTGCAAAATGGATCAAGGCCATCAGTCCCATTATTGGAAACCCCCCAGCAGACGCCAGCAATATGCCCCTCTTTTTTCAAGAGCTAGAATACATATTTGACAATCAAGGTGTACCTGAAACTATGAAAGGCAGAATCGTTCTACCCATTTGTAGGGAAAAATTGGGCAAATTAACGGATACCGTACCCATTAGATTATAAAAAAATAAAAGAATTTATTTTGTCAAGATGCCGCCTTTCAGCTGTAGAATGCAGGCTACAGTTCGATGGGGCAAGAAAAATTGCCTCAGAAACCTGGGATTCCTTTTCTAAACATATAAGGAACTTATGGTTTCGATATTTAGAAAGTAGGAAGGTGACTTTTAGAAGAAGGTGACTTTAGAAGAAGGTGATATTTAGAAGCAAGAAAAGGGGTCAGAGGGACTCTGCTTGGCAGCCAAGAGAACAGTGGGGAAGTACGCCTGGCTCTTGTATAGAGGATCGAATTAAAGCAGAAATCCCCGACCATGCCACAAAAGAATTCGTTGCCCAGAGAGAATTCGACAGCTGGTTGCGACCGCGAGAGCTGGTCGAATGCATCAAATATCATGTGGCCAGTACTCAAATAGGAATTCGAAGTAGAATGAGCAGCGATCGAGGTGCTAAATACATTCCTCCAGCAATGAGTGAGAGCTGTGAAGAACAAAAACTCCGATCAAGACAGCTGATCAAGACAATCCGTCATGTCCCACCGGTAATTAGGCGATCATGTTACGAATGTGGATCCCAATTTCACATAAAGAGGGATTGCCCCAAGGCTCGCAATAGAACAAGAGAACGATCAGCTGCTATTAGACATCTCGAAACAGAAGGCACGGTGCATGAGGATGATAGAGACCACGTAGCAGATGCACACATTTCGACGTATGCCTTGTTCCCAGTAGAAGGATTTCAAAATACTTGCAGTCGACCGCATTTGAAATTAACACAATTGCAAAGTGTGAAGGTTGCCTGTGGATCCTCGACATTAAATGCAATAGTTGACACTGGAACGGAACTCACAATGGTGAGAACTGACGTCATCCCTTAAAGGTATCGGAAACCATGTGGCTGGATAAAGGTCAGTGCAGCATTCGGGGAAGAGAAATTTGCAGCACTAGTTAATTTACCCCTCCGATTGAAAGAGTTTGGAACTGATGGGAAGGTTCGGCAAGAATTACTGGTGACTTGTGGGATGATGAAAGAACTGACGACAGAGGCCTTACTATCGCATTGGGACTTCCAAGATCTCAGGATGGCCAGCAAACGAAAAGAACATTTAGATACTTATGAAATGGAACGAAATTTGTTATTGAGCAAAAGCAATGAAACGCAGCTTGAACTGCAGAATCTAAGTGAAGAATATGTTAAATTATTGGGGCATCAGAACCACAAGCAGAAAATCCGTCATGTTACAAAATTAAGGGCGAAAACTTCAATTTAAAAAAGGAAATAATCTACTGAAAGAACAGAACCTAAAGCTAAAGAAGGCCATGGTCTGTTTAGAGGAGGAATTGAACCATTTTAGAAAACGAAAAAAAAACCTGAACAACCAGACAGACAAAAATAAGGGAAATGAAAGGCTCCAGCAAAGAACATTTGAATGCTGACGCTCAGTCTCGCCTTCCATCTCAACAGTAATGTAAAATGAACAGGGAGTGGGGACATTTTAACTACCAAGAGGCATAAACAGTCAACATTGGCATAATATTGGGTCGATGCTATCGCCATTCTAAGGGCACATGACAACACTGACTCGACATTATTGTGAAGGATGTCCTACAAGGTGCTACTGGTAGAGACACAAATCGTGTGACACCAAAACCTGCATCATAACAGGAGGAGAATGGTACTTTTCAATGTGTGGGCGCTCCAAGTCAGGACAATCTGTCATCATTCTCATGTATATTTTTATCTTCATTAGACGTGATACAGTCTAAGAAAGATTTTGTGGGGGGGGGGGCTGTAATGAACAGATGACCTTTGCGGTGCTAAACAGCTTACCATCTGCAGAGTACTCACCAATATCATGCAGGTCGCTTGGAAAAAGGGTGAGAAGAAAACTGCAAGCATCATCTGTGCCTAAGGGGTTCAGTTCCACAAGCCGCCGACAGTTGGGAGCACTGTATCACGGCTGCTTGGCAGTGGCTAACAGAGGTCACGTGGCAGAAGTGACCAGAGGGGGAGAAGAAAGAAATAAGATGGCAGACTGCAACCTTGAGGGAGAAAAGGGGTCAGGGGGACTCGGCTTGGCAGTCAAGAGAACAATGGGGAAGCACGCTTGGCTCTCATATAGAGGAGCGCATTCTCTTTTCGAGGAACAGTGTCAGTAACGGCCGAAGCTCGTAGCATCGTGTAAGCAGGAAGTATTTTGTCTTTGTATGCTGGATGTAATAGTCTGCCAATGCTGGATCAAGCATTCAAGCCGACAATGTCAGGCCTGTGTTATAGCTCGTGGTCGCAAATTCGAACACCTGTGACCTCTGTGCATTTTTTGCAAATGTACCTATTGTGATTAATAAAAAGCATTTTGTTCACTTACATGCTGCTGTTTCATTCATGTCCTGTCTGTGCACTAGCCATGTTTATTCCATTGCATTATGCCATGTATTGTTTATGCCATGTTATGCCGACCCTGCATTGCTATATGATTCCGATTCGTCTTTGTACAACCTACCCCTCCCAGAAGTTTGTACATGCTTAACTGAATCACCCTGTACATATACAGGGTGATTGTAAAGTCTTTTAAATATTTGTTAAATTTATCCAGTACCAGTGTCAGTAGTCCACTCATTCCAGATTCTGTGTTTGCGCGAGACCCCTTGTTCCAGACTTTGTGTCAGCACACTGAATAGCAGGTAGTGGCTAGCAGCCAGGAGAGATGACTTCAACACTCTCAGTTTATATGCCATAGTAAAGGATCTGAGAAGATGGCAGGACCTCAGCAGAAAACGACACTTTTAATAATGACAATTTCAAAACTTCCTCTTAAAAGATAATTGTTCTGATAATCCAAATTTGAGAAATCAAATGCATCATGCTTCTTCTTCGTTTTTTGATGATTGTGAGGTGTTTTAACCTGTATGATCGAAGTTTTGTGCAACCACAAGAGTATAAATAAATCATTCAGTAGATTCGTGAATGTGAATCAAAATTTTCACCGTTATTCAGGCAATAGGACGATAGCCCTGCTGGATCTGCCACTGCTCGAACCCCATCCGAAACTAACCTCTAGGAACCCCTCCCCCCCAAAAAAAAAACTAAATAATGCGACACATGCCTGACATAAACTACAATGTACAGGATGATTCAGTTAAGCATGTGCAAACTTCTGGGAGGGGTAGGTTGCACAAAGACGAATCGGAATCATATAGCAATGCAGGGTCAGTAACTGCATATTCACGCAGTAGATGGCGTTGTTCGACATGACAGATGGCATTGTATGGCCACAGGACTACACAATGCCCTTTGCAGGTAATCATTCGCGAATCGCCCACAGATGTAGTAGGATGGCCGATTACACAAACGCAGAGTTGGCCGATATGCGTCTCGCATACAGGGCTGTGGACTGCAATGGGCGAGCCGCTGCGCGCATGTACCAGGAACACTACCCGATGAGGCGTACTCCCAACCACCAGATGTTTGCATGGCTGCATCAGAGGTTATGTGACACTGGTTCCTTCCAGAGACCTGCCAGGAGTCGGGTACGATGGGCACAGACCCCTGACATGGGGGAGAATGTGCTACGTCATACAGAAGACACTCCAAGTGCCAGTACTCGACAATCGCCCACCAGGTTTGTCTTTCCCAATCCACTGTATGGAGGATTATGTACGAAAACCAATTACATCCATATCACGTGCAGCACGTCCAGACACTGAAGCCTGAGGATTACCCACAGCGCATTGCATTTGCGCAAAGGTACCTGCAGAAGAGTGTGGCAGAACCCCAATTTCCTGCTTCTGTGCTGTTCACAGACGAGGCTTGCTTTACACGGCAAAGGTAGCTTCAATACACATAACACGCATGCATGCATGGGTGGAGAACCCCCATGCTACACGAACACATGCAGCACAAAACCGTTTTTCTGTAAATGCTTTTAATGAGGACCACTTAATAGGCCCATACCTCATGCTTGTTCATCTGGACGGAAGGATATTTCTGGATATTTCTACCAGATCCAGAAACCTTTTCTTACCAGATATTTCTGGAGAACGTCTTGCCAGAACTTTTGGATGAACAACAGGTCCCTCAGTTGCTGCGTCGTGCAATGTGGTTCCAGCATGATGAGCCCCCACCCCCCGCCAATTTCAGCCATGAAGTTCGTCAACACTTAAATGTGACATTTGGACAACAGTGAATTGGGCTTGGTCTGCAAGATCGCCGGACCTATCATGCCTCGATTACTTCTTCTGAGGTTACAACAAAGGACTGTTGTTCGACACCCCCATTGAAAGGTGCTTAGGAGCTTGTCGCACGCATCTCCATAGCTGTGTTGGAAGTCCAAGACGCACCAGGAATCTTCCAGAATGTACGTGATTCCATGTGCCGACAATGTCAGGCCTGTGTTACAGCTCGTGGTCACAAATTCGAACACCTTCTGTGACCTCTGAGCATTTTTCGCAAATGTACCTATTGTGATTAATAAAAAGCATTTTGTTCACTTACGTGCTGCTGTTTCATTCATGTCCTCTCTGCACACTAGCCATGTTTATGCAATTACCGACCCTGCATTGCTATATGATTCCGATTCGTCTTTGTGCAACCTACCCCTCCCAGAAGTTTATACACGCTTAACTGAATCACTCTGTATATATACAGGGTGATTGTAAACTCTTTCAACAAAAAAGAGGGGTGACAGTACACATGAAGACGACCAATTTTTGCAATAGAACCTATGATCGCATTCCACTCCTTCTGCCAGAAAAGAGTACTTTCAAAAAACGCCACGCATGCACAAGTATTTACAACAAGTGCATGAAAAGCACAAGATGCAAATCAGGTGCACTGAGCAGGTGCATAGACGATTAAGAACAAACATTTAAAAACGCAGCATCGACATTACCGTGATAAAGTCACATGATAAGTGACGTATTCGTGAAGGACATGGAAGACAACACATACGAGGAATTGGCAGATATGCATCTGATATACGGCCAAGCAGGTGGTAATGGATGTGAAGCACAAAAATTGTACTGTGAGAGATTTGGCGAACACCTTCGCCAGTGTTGATTGAAGACTGAGTGAAACTGGCTCGTTGGCTATCTCAATGAGTGATACTGGACGTTCGCGAAGTGTGCGGACACTGGAAATGGAAGAACATGTCTTGCAGCGATTCGCAGAAGTTCCTTCCACAAGTAAGCGAGTGGTGTCATCAGAAATGGGAGTTTGTCAAACCTCGGTGTGGAATGTCCTACATGAGGCACAGATGCATCCCTTCCACATGCAAAAGGTCCAAGCTTTGAACGAAGATGACTATCACCACCGGATAGAGTTTGTTAGGTGGATGCTCCAGATGAACAATGCTAATCCACAATTTTCTGCATTAGTGTTATTTAGTGATGAGGCCACGTTTACCCGGGAACGCATTTTGAACAATCACAACCAGCATGCTTGGGCTCAAAAAAATCCACACATCACTGACCCTTGTAACACCAGCCGAAATTTGGCATCAACATCTGGGCAGGTATCCTGGGTGATTTTTTCTGGTGGGATCTTACTTCTTTCTAGAACGACTGACTGGCGCAGTGTACCGTGTGTTTCTGAAGCAAGTGCTTCCCATTCTGTTGCAGGGTGTTTCGCTCATCACACAGAGGGACATGTGGTTTATGCATGATGGGGCCCTAGCACACTTTTCCATCGAGGTTCGATATTTCCTAAATGCAGCATATCCCGGGCAGTGGATTGGACGTGGTGGATCGTGGTTTGGCCTCCACGCTCCCAGGACCTCAATCCACTAGACTTCTTCTCCTGGGGGTACATGAAAACACTTGTGTATGAGACAACTGTGGACTTCCTGGAAGACCTCGTCGCGAGAATCGGTGTTGCAGCGGACAAGACCAGCACCACACCAGGAGTCTACGGCAGGATGCGACAGTCCTTCATTCGCCAGTGTGGGCTGTGCAACAACGCCCTCGGACGCCACTTTGAGCAGCAACTTTGAATCTTTCTCTGACGCGAATGTAATTAAGCAACTCATAAATTGGTTAAGTGCTTTTGTTTTCACTGTTAAAGGATCAACGTGGATATGTAACTCTACACTTCTCTGGCAGAAGGAGTGTAATGCAACCCTAGGTTCCATTGCAGCAATTGTCCATCTTGATGTGTACTATCACCCCTCTTTTTTGTTGAAAGAGTTTACAATCATCCTGTATAACGTACATTTCATTTATACTTCTATATACACTGAATGTGAAAATAATTATATTCACCCCAATAATAATATGCACAGCAGAAGTATCATGTTCAGTCACGTGGGGCACTGAAACTGCCAATGCCTATATTGAGCAGGTCTCACATATTGGAAACCAGTCACAGAAAAGCAATCATGGGTAAAGCAGTGACGTGAGTTTGACTGTGACAAGATAGTAGGTGCGAGGAAGGCCAGTTGTTCAATCACTGCAACTGATGAATTGTTGAAATTTCCACATCAAACCATCACACGTGTACACCAAGACTACCTGAAATTCGTCAAAAAACTCCAACCATCGAGAAACGTGGACGTAAACGCCCAATTGACTCTCGAGGTTAGTACAGATTGTCTCACATCATTACAAAGAATCGCACTGTTATGTGGAGTAGATAACATCGGAATTGAATCAGGGTGCATCCACAAGCTTATGCACAAAGACTATTCATTGCCCCATGGAAAAAAAAGGATAAGGTAGTCGACATCCACATCGCGTCCCCTTGTTGACTACACAGCACCGAAAGATTAGGCTGCAAGGCCTTTTGCAAATTGCAGCCTAATCTTTTAGTGCCTTGTAGTGCGGAGGACTGGAAACACGTCATCTGATACGATGAATCACGGTTTCAACTTTATCACGCCGATGGGAGGATGCATGTGTGGTGGACCCACATGAAGCGATGGGCCCAGCTTCCCAAGTTGGGGTCATACAGGCAGGTGGAGGCGGTGTAAAAGTTCGGGATATGCTTACATGGCTTCCTTGGAGACTCATCGGCACAAGGTATCTGAACATCCTCACTTAACCATCTACACCCATTCGTAACGATTCACTTTCCGCACCATGATGCCACATTTCAACAGGACGTCACACCGCATACTTCCCGAGTGGCAACGAATTAGCTCCAGGAGCATTTAAGTGAGTTTACCACACTCGAATGCCTCCCCCCCCCCTCGATCGCTGGACCTCAATGCCATTGAGAACTTGTGGGACGAATTGGAAACATCTGTTCGAGCCTGCCAACCCCCACCGGCACTTGTGGATGCTCTACCACAGGCGATCCTCACTTCATTGGTGGCAATACCACCTCCGTGTTTTCAACACCTTATTGAGTCCTTACCAAGACGTATGACTTCTGTTGTGAGGGCAAAAGGTGGAGCAACGGGCTATTAGGTAAGTGTATGTGATAATTTGTCCATTCACTTTATTTCGTTTCGAAGTCAATAGACGTTCTTTTTCTCAACGAGGATAGAGTCAAGGATAGCGGAGAAAACCGCCTACATAGTGCATTAATATCTGAGCCATCACCACCCGTACCTAGTTTGTTTCGCAGTATACAAAAATATACTTGCCCTACCTATTTAGACGCTCAAGGGGCCGCCACTGGAATAGAGCAACATTACTGCCAGCAGTTTAGTATTAACTTCAAGTGTTAGGGTGTCTCTTTTTTCCTTCCTACCTCCGTACTCTTTGCAGTTCTTCATGATCTCAATAATTATGACTGACGTTGCTGGTGCTCTCTCTTGTAATAGTTCTCATAATGTTAGAAATAGCATATTCCTTTAAGAAAGGAGAAGTATGACTTATGACCAACCAATTTTTTCAAACAAAGTTGTCAGAATTCAAATTTAGATAATATTTTAATATTTAAAATACCGTGATAATAATAGTTTGAGAATTGTGTAACTTTGAGATAAAATTTGTTAAGTTTTCAATTTAATCTGTTATTTAGGCCAGAATGATCTGTTACCGTAAATATACCCCCTCAAGCAGCTGCTTGCCACAGAGGTCTGACAGGAGCCTGTCAGTTTATATGCCACAGTAGAAGATCTGAGAGGATGGCAGGACCTCAGCAGAAAAAAACACGAACATCCATGCCTTACCCGGGGCTCGAACCCAGGTCCCGTAGATCAGTAGCCAAGCGCGCTAACCACTCGGCCACCGGACGGCACCGTAAATATATACGTCGTTAATCAACTTCTAAGAGGACGAAGAAAACGAACTCGCAAAAGAATTCAAGTGTTGAAAAATGGCATCACCGGTCAAAAGGTTGAGCGTGTGTACAAAATTGTTATCCAAGTGATTGTTATGTTTCTTGCTATGTTTGATGAAATTTGTATATATTTTAAAAACTACGAAACTTTATTGAAGAAAGGCAGAAAGTTTCGGGCGAGTTTTTCATCTTTCGAAGTCTACTGTTGATTATAAGATGGGTAAGTTCGGGATAGTTGATAGTGATCTTCAACGTGTGTTCTGTTGATCACCCTTTATATACAATATTTTTTTTTAAAATGCCTCATCATTGCATTGTTTACGGTTGTTGTAATAACTTGTGTAGAAAGGAATGTTATGATCACGGCATTAGTTTTCATAGTTTTCCTCTGAAAAAACCTAAGGTATTGAAGCAATGGCTGATGAATATTAATCGAAAATCATTTGTTCCAAGTGAAAGCTCCAGGCTGTGCTCATTACATTTTTCTGAAGATTGTTTTCATTCTCAGTCTTTTACAAATCGAAGACAGTTGAAGGATGATGCTGTACCTACATTATTTCTCCATAATCCTGTAGTTGAGGGGAAGAAGAAAACATCCAAAATTGGGTAAGCAGTATATTTTGCAATATTTTTAATCAGTGTATGATAACTGTTTATTTTGATATAGTTTTTTTTTTTTTATCTTTTCTTTATTCTGGCAAGAAAATCTGACATTGTAATTTCAGTTTATATGCCCAGAACAGAAATGGTTCCAGGTGAGGTGATATCTTTCTGCAATCAAAATGTGTAGTCTATGCTATTGTGAAGCCAGTGATTGTTTTGTTAAAGTGGTCTCTTAAAATGTAACTATGTAATCATGGCTTGTTAGCTGGGCAGAAACCATTGAAGGCCTAATGAATCAATATTGTGTGCTAATTTAGTTTAAATTTTGATATTTACCATTGTTTTCTTCTCTTGGTATACATATTCAAAGCTTGGGGTACCCAATATATAGCTTGTGATCCATGTGTAGTTACAAGATGTGAAGTAATAAAAGGCTTATATCCTGGAATATGAAAAATTGGTGAAAAAGATGCAATATCACACACTTACCAAAATTAATGTGACTTTTTTAATGAGAAATTTGCAGTTAAATTTCTAAAAAAAATTTATAATGTAAAGGTAATATTTTTTTAATGGGAAAAGTGTTATTCTATATTTTGCAGTTACATCATTTTTAAAAATAAAAATCACTCTTTGAGCAACTGCTTGTACCAGAGGTTTGAAGTTGCCTATCAGTATAATATGCTATAGAAAAGGTCTGTGAGGAAGGTGAGACACCCGAAAAATAACACAGAAAAGAAACTGGGGCTTGTAAATCAAGATTCAGAGGAAATTTTATATTTATTTCTAGTAGCGTTTTTCCATAAAAAAAATTGATATGAGAAAATACTTCATGAAAAGAGCATAAATAATTAAAATTAAAGTTACTGAAAGTTCTTTGTCATTGAGCAATAAAATTTCCCTTCAAACTATTTGCATATTGTAAGGAAGTTAGAAATATGTAGCTATTAATTTTATTCTTTAGAGACTCAGCTTTTTCCTCCATATTGAATGAGTTTAAAACAGGTTTTTGATCACATCCTGTTGTTGGCGTGTAAAATTGGTTAGATATTGTAGTGTGTTGTTATGGATGTTTTATTTATTTATTTATTTATTTATAAACCTTTTTCTACTATAACACCCTCTTTCCTGACGTGCACTTCTCGATTCTGGTGCAAAACATAATTGCACTCAAATGAAACAAAACATAATTGTGTTCCATAGCCAGCTCTCTCTCTCATGTGATGCCTCATTTATAAACTACTAAATGTATGGGCATGCTTCCACCATGCAGCGAGAGTAAAATGTTGACGTTTCTGTTTGCATCAAATCTTTGGCATAGAAGAAAAATATGCTTCAAAATTTTTGTGTCACATGAACAAAATGAAAAGGATTTTGAATGGAAAGAATAAATATTGTTGAATTTTTAAAATGATTCTAGGTGATACCATGTTCATTAAGATGAGATGCCAATGATTCAGAGAATATGTGGCCAAAACTATTCATTTCAATTCCAGATCATTAAGATATCAATTAGAGATGATCCTGTTATGAAAATATTTGCTTAGGAAATGAACTATGTTTATCATAAGTGGTTTTGCCCCATCTTGTTGAAAAACGTGTCTTCCATGTTTACTCTCATGTTTTGAAGAGTTAAAAAACAAAGTGATCTTGAAAGTGTTTCATGTAGCATTCACTTCCTAGGAAGATCAGTCTAACAATTCCAGCAGATGATGTAATGCATTTTTATGGATATAAAAACATTTTCATGATTGTGGAAAGATTTCTAAATACATATATTCTCTGTTTATTGACATATTCCTTAAAGGGAAAGTTCTTCATTCAGGAACCAAATGTGTTGAGTAACTTTTTAAATCCAGTGTTTGATAGATTTGCATGGGCTATATATGAGCCAGCGTTTCCTGTATATTTGCAATATTTTCAGGCAATCTCATAGACTACTTTTTGAAACAGTGTCCTTATTGTCTAACTTAGCATTAGGCTGTTT
This sequence comes from Ryuthela nishihirai, assembly GCA_038380435.1. Lineage (NCBI taxonomy): Eukaryota > Metazoa > Arthropoda > Arachnida > Araneae > Heptathelidae > Ryuthela > Ryuthela nishihirai. The sequence continues at coordinate 6,457,471 of JAWZYU010000030.1, read as the reverse complement.
GAATTTTTCACTAATTTATAAAATGATGATTGGTTTGACCTCTGCAGCCAAATCTTAATGTAAACTCACAATGAACTGTAATATCACTGCCATTTTGGTAACACCCTTTCATGCAAAACATGCTGCTTAGTAGTATATGCTATCTTGAGTATAGCTACTTACAGAAAGTTTTGATTTCAACCATTACATGTCGTATACCAAATAACCAATATATCAAATTCATTACTTTCAGTGAATACATGAATATTATCATTTGAACCTATTGTAGCTTTTTCTGATGACCCTATAAAATAGAGGTGGGGGTGGTCCAGCCAGTAGTGTGCCAGGCTCATAATCTGCAGTTCCCAGGTTTGAGTCCCAGCTGGACCAGCATTATGATTTATCTCCACAAAACTCTCTATCTGCCCATGGTCAGTAGGGGACACCGATGGGCTTGAAAAGACCACCATCTGTCTAATGGGTCATTAAGCTGTAACCCTGTGTGTGGGAGAGCTATACCCTGTAGATTGGTAAATGATAATCAGAGTACCAGGTACTTGGGTACCCCTAAACTCTTCCATCTGAACATGTGCCTAGTTGGCATCAGTGTAAACACAAATAAAAATTTAAACCACGTGGTGGGCCCCGAAGGACATTAAAAATCAATATAAAAGTAGTAAAGATGCACAAGAGACCTAAAATGGATGACTATCTTTGCTGACAGCTATCATTTTAGGCCCCTTGTAACTATTCATGACTTCATGGTTGTAGTCAAGCAAGCAGGATATGATTTCATGTGGATTGCTTTGAACTGACTCAAAAAAGCCACGTGAAACAAACTGAATATAAGAGTAAATATGGTCGATGCCCAGATCTTTATGGATTTGTCTGTTAGTTACAAACCATGGAGCATCGGCCGCACATTTCAAGATCTTGTTCTGCAAGACCTGAATCTTGTGGATATTGGTGGGAGTAGTGTGCGCCCAAATAGGGGAAGCATATGATATGATGAGACGTATGACCTAGTCATATAGCAAAAGCTTGTGGTCAGTGGACAAGACGGAATTTCTTCTATACCCTGTGACACGGATGGCCTTTATGGGAGGCTATCATCTGCCTCCCAACCTTCTTTGAACCTTTGGGGTCCTTGTGACCTGGCCATTTAGCTCATGGTTTTCAAAAAAGTGTCTCTCAGAGGTAAAACAACCCAACCCTATAAAATATATAAGCAGGAGCCCAGCTTTAACATCATGTCAAGTCTATAAAATTTGTTTATGCGAGTTATGATTTTGCATGCAAAGAATGTGTTGAAAACAGAAACCAGTTATTATTTGGGGGGGGGGGTGTATTTTTAAGGGGTTTGGGAGAATTCGCATAGTGGTAAATAAGTGTTTTCGATAGCTGAACTCAGGAGTGGGCACTATTTATAATTTTAATTTGTTTTGGAATTAGAAACATTTTTGTAAAGAACTCTTGTGAAATGCTAGTATTCTAATGTGAAATCTATGGAGTGTTGTGAGTTTGTAGAAGTGTATAAGTATAAAGAACACCTACTGTAGCATAGGAATGTGATTAGGTTACATTGAGTTAGTTTGCTTTTTTATGCAAAGAGGTGTAGTCCTGCTGTGTGGTGAGCTGCTTTTCATTGATGTGTTTTCATGTGGAAATGTAGCAGTAAGTTGTAGAAATATGCAGTGCCATGTGCTTGAGTAGGTATCTAAAGAAAATTTTAATTATGTATTGTTATATTGGATGGTGTTTGGGTAATACATCATTCAAAAATATATATATATCTAACATTCCAGCCCCCATAATGTGATGGTGGGTGGGAGATAGAGTGAAATATCATCTTACGAGTATGAGAAAATTTAGTTTGGATATTTGTAGTGATATTTGTTATGTGAATATTGTGGAAATGACATTGTTGTAGTGGTGACTAATTTGGGGAAAACTGAAGATTGCAATTATGGAGTGTTTAAGTTTGGATGAATGGTGCTGGATAGGAAAAGGTTTTTGATTTTTTTGTTAGTGCATGGTGTCATTCAGAATTCATGTGAATGTCTGAAATGTGGAGAAATGTATAATTTTAATAGAAAGTCAGGGAGGTAAGAAAAAAAAATGGAAAGTTCATTGTAATTTTAGACATATTGGATATTCTGGCATATGGTTCGCAAGATCTAATCTGTCTCTGGGGATTATTTTGAATGTTGCTTATCTGTTTAATTATGAAACCTCCCAGACAGGAATTCTTTCAGAGAACTAGGGATAGCAAGTGTGGTAGTAGTAGTTTAAACTGATTGTCTTTTTTATTTGTGAGGTTTATATTTGTTGGTGCAGAAACAAGCAAAAAATTTGGTTGGAATGGGAAAAATGTAGACAAATGAAGCAAAAATTGGAAAGAGGAAGTATAATTGCAGAAGATTAATTGAAGGAAAGTAAGTGTTTGGAAAGTTAAAATCTATCAAATGAGATAGTAGAAAATGTTTTCTTGTGCCAGTTAATAAGTGTAGATCAGAAGAACTGGTGTGATTAAGTAGTGGATGTTGCCAGAAATTAAGATGTCAGACTATTAACTGGCTTATGACAGTATAGAAAGTGAGGCATTTAAACACCTTACAGTTAACCATAACCAGAATTTTATGGATCTGGACATGGGTACTCACATCAAACTGTAGAATGTGTTTGGAGGGAAGTCCATATCAATCATTCCAATATGGAACACAGGAGAAACATGGCTGGATATCTACCTGAGTTTCTGTGTAAAAGGAGATTTGCTAACTACACTGCTCACAAAAATTAGGGGATATTTCAAAATGAATATGAAGCGATGAAATATCCCCTAATATTTGTGAGCAGTATATAAGTGTCATATTCATGAAAGTTATTTCTGAAATATATTCTGGTGTTTAATGTAATGTTTGTTAAAAATATGTAATAAGTTTAAGATTGAATTGGTTAGATATTGTAGTGTGTTGTTATGGACATTTTATTTATTTATTTTTACAATTAATGTAGGTTTGAAGTTTTTTTGTGATTTTTACCCCATTGGGTCATTTTGCCAGAGGTTTTTGTCTTCTATTTTGAGATATGCAGGAATTGTGGGAGTGGGTTAGCCATTACTTATGTGTATGATCTAAATTTAAAAATTGTTTAAAAGATTACTAATTTTTGCTATTCTGTTTTAGGAAGAAAAGTAGTAATTTAAAAGTTTATGAAGACTGATTTGAATGAATATTCATTGAATATGTTATTTAATTACAGTGTTCCAAATGGAGCATCAGCTGTAAAGGAAATCAACAGTAAAAAGAAATATTGTTCAAGTTCTGCTAAGTGGACTAAAAGAAATGTAATAGGTAACATGTCAAAAGAAAAACACCTGAAAGTGGCATACACTCTTCATTCAACAATGGGGAAAGAAGTAGCATTTTTGCAATATGATACTGGTCGCTAATACCCATATTTTAAAGTGTCTATATTTTTTTAAACTATTACTTTTATGATATATAGCATTCCAACATCCCAACAGAACATGTAACTCCATACCATAAGTTTCATTAGATGTTTCACAGTAATTTTAAAACATTGAGGTTTGAATTCCTCACGAGACTGTCTTCTTACATAGGCACTACTCTTATTTCCAGTAAGATAAAACTGACTCATCCATAAAAATTACATTTTTTACACCTCAGCAGTCCACAGTACCTATTATAATAATCTCTTGTGAAAATCTTAATAAAGGTTTTTGGATGAGCTTTATAACTCTGCAGTCCAATTTCTAAATGTCTGCCTCTTACAGTTCTGGAGCACATATCGACATTTGCTGCCATTGTTCATTCTTTCAAAAAATTGTAGTGAATTGGCTTTCAGGCTCAAAGTACAGTCCTGTGCAATACCTCATCAGCAACTAAAGTTGATTTTCTAGGTTACCCATTTTTTCTCTGTCAGCAACAGATCTAGTTGAGTGCTCAAAACAAAACCCATAATTGTTCTTTATTAACCCTGTCAAAAAATTGAATGCAATATAACTGTCCCACATCCACAATTTCAGGTTTAAAGTGCATTGAAACTCTTACCGAGCTTACAATCCCAATTTTATGTTTACTCATCTATTTGGTCTGCATAACAAAGCATTTGATATGTTGTAATAAGAGACTTGTGTTTATAATTTTTAACAATTAAAACACTATAATTTACACTTAAAAACACTAAAGCTTCGACTGACATTCACAAAGGTTACTTTCCTATAAACTTATGAATGTAGAATTTGTAGATGTTGAGACCATAATAAAAAATTGAATAATTCGGGGGGGGGGGGTATGGTTTACCACTTGACAAAATGTAATAAAGAGTAAAAAGGTATATATGAACATAGGAAAAATTATTTTATAATATGTACAGTACCCTATTAAAGCCAATCCATATTCTCCAAGTAGGAGATTTGCTATTGTTGGCTGAAGCATAGGATTTAGAATGAAAAAACTCTGATGGTCATTTGGTTTGTTGTTTTCTGCTGTTCATTTTGAATTTCAGTATAGGTACAGGATTCATCCTTCAAATTTGCTCTTAAATTGAGAATCTGTTCTCCATTACAGGATTGTATTCAACCACTTTGTCTATGATCTCCCACTTGTAAAGGTTCCCAATGGAAACATTTCTGTTCTCAGATAATTTCAAAACCAGTGGCAGGCAATTCTAATTACGACTTACTCAGTATATCAGCAGGTAATATTATTGGTTCGAAAAATGTTTAACTAGAGTCCCCAGATAAATCTATCTAACTGTAATCTAATGTGATTTCTTGAGAATTAATAGATCAAAAAACATTTGATGTAAGGAAACTATTTATTGTTTACCAAAACAATCAATAAGATGCAGCATTTGGAAAAGCTAATATCACTTACTAAAATACTAAGCTCGCTATCAGAATCTACTTCAACTAAACTGTTAGATAAAATTAGGTAACAACAACAAAATGTTGCATGATTTTTGTTATTATACCATGTAATTAAATTGAAATTTGCCAAAAATGTATTTTAGTATAATGACATTTGTAAAAAAACAAGGACTCTTAAACTGTGAATGAATATATTGCAATAACATTTAAAACAAGAAAATATTATGCACTGCAGAAACTGACTTCAGATGCTCCAAAATATGCACATATGTATTCAGTTTGGAGTGTGATCTACTCTGACAAATAAACTGGCTCGACAATGTTAATCCATCTTAATATAAGGTTGTTCAGAAGGGCCGGAGTCAATAAATCCCATTCTTCCATGAGAGTTAACTTTGCCTTATGGATTGACCTAGGAGATGGCTGGCAGTTTTTCAATGCATTGCTCTAAGCAAGTGGTTTCAACTTTCCTTCTTGTCTTTTAAATAATTCTTGCACTTCCTTTGCCATCAAAGTTATCTTGTGCCTCCCTTAAGTTCTGAAACCAAACTTTTGTTGCTACCCCTGTAAAAAAATACTAATATGACAGTTTTGTAGATTTTTCTATTAAAAGTGTCTAAAGTGCAGCCAGCACAAATTTAAAAGGGAAAAAGTGAAAAATATATTTATAATAGAAAGAAACCACTCAGAAAATCATCTTGGCTTCTACCTCGGCTTCTCGCATGAAACTGACTCAAAACCATAGGAAATTGAACATAGGATGATATATATGGGATTTTAGTAGAATTCTATTGAAGGAAACTGATGAGGATGTGCAATTACTTATCTGAAAAGAAGGTTTTCCTGAAAACTTCCTTACTACAATACATTGCTTCTCAAAGTGGTCATCCATGAGTCTTCATTTTCCAGTCAACAGCAAGCTGCCAGGAAAGATATGTTTTCAGAAGCATAACATATTATGTATTACTTGATATGCCATAGCTACAGTTCATTCTTTTCAACACTTCAGGCGATGCCATGTGGTGCATGGTGAGGAAAGTGTCGTGCATAGACATACTTTGTTTCTTGAGGTAACACATGGACGGAAACTCCAGGTGCATACATGCTCGCTGGATCTCAGAAGCAGTTTGCTGATGGTCCCCCACATCAGAGAGTTTGATAAGCACCACTACAGTACATTCAGGACTTGGCAGCATTGGCAAATCTTGCAACAAAACTCAACTACTTTGTTATCTACCATAAAAAAATCTTCATATTAATTTTGGTTTGTATCACAATAGTTCATTTAAAAAAAAAAAACATATTGCAATATTAGAGGCAGGATATTACTCATGTTACTGGAAAAATCTTTGCACCCTTCCAGAATATCACACCCCCACACTTTAGAAACCACTGCCCTATGGCATCTCATACATGTTTGAAGGGATTTAGGTATGGCAACTTTGCTGGCTAGGTTATTCATTGGATATCTTCTCTTTCTGAGTACTCCTGGACCAGGTTAGCTCTGTTGCTGATGGGCATTGCCATCCATAAACAGGAAATTAGCATCAACTGCACCCCTAACTAGAAGAATGCATATTGCCTATGATGCATATGGAGATCTCTTTTTAAAGGGAATGAAGTTTTTCATTTTCTCACTTTTTCACTCATAAGTTTTCAATTTGAGCAAATAGAAGATGGCAAAAATGCAAATAGTAATATTTTATCAGTAATTATACAATATAAAAAGTATTTGTCTTTTATTCCTTGAATTTAAAAAGTTGCTTTTCTCACACCCTTCTGAGAAAAGTGGGTCGATTATTGCTATCAGCGGAATATCTCTTGACACTCTACCACCAAAATTAAAAATTTATATAATAAACAGAATACTTTCCACATTCATTAAACATTTTGCTGTTTCCATATTTAGTGATCTCTAATAGTATAAAATCTAAGTATTTGAAAAATGCAAATTATAATATTTCATTAGTACAAATACAACTAAATAATAGTTTTTCAATTATCTCTTAAAACGAAACAATTACATTTCCCATCTACCCTTGGTGTAAGAGGCCAACTCATTGTATCAGTGGAAACTTCATGACCTTTGCATTGCACCACCAAAGTTTTCAGTTTCTAGCCTAAATACATCATTTGCAATATTCATTAATATTTGGAATTTTCAATTTTTTTTCCAATGTTAGAAGGTGCAGTTATAATTTTTGAGATATCTGGAAAGTGCAAATTGTAATAGTTCACTGGTACCTATCAAAACCAAAAAGAATTTTTATTTCTCTAAACAAACAATTATCTCTAAAAACACAAAAGTTGTATTTTCCCACTCCCCTGGGAATAGGGGGTCAACTCATTGTTGCTAATGAATACTTCATGACCTTCACATTCCACCACTAAAATTTCAAATTTCTAGCATAACTATATTGTTTGCAATATTTGTGTGAAATTTTCAAGTTTTCCACCATTAGAGGGTGCAATTATAGCTTTTGGGAGATTCAGAAAGTTCGAATTGTAATATGTCATTAGTACCTATTCAACCTAAAAGGAATTTTTTTTATACCTAAAAGCAAACAACTCTTAAAAAAGTTGTATACCCTCCAGGTCTAGGGGTTCATCTCATTGTTGCTAATGAAAACTTCGTGACCTTAGATTCTACTACCAAAATTTCAAATTTTTTACTTATCAACATCATTTGAAATATTCATTTTGAATTTTCAGCTTTTTCTACTGTTAGAGGGCACAATTATAGATTTTGGGAGATTCAGAAAGTGCAAATTTTAATATTTTATCAATACCTATCAAATACAAAAATAATTTTAAATTTTTCTCTGTATACAAAAAAGTTTAATATCTATAGACAGACAGACATACACAGACAACAAAGTGAATCGGTTACCTTGTTTTTTTTAAAACAGAATAAAAAGTCAAATAAGGGTTCAAAGATCTCCGTGCCTTTGAATAGTTATGGTGCCTTTATCAAACGTGAAGAGGAGTATGCCTGTCGATTGATTGTACCACCCTAGACCTGCACACCACCTTCACCATGAATATCCCTTTCTCTGATATTGGAGGGATGGCATCACATTCCTTTCTTTACAGATTAAACAATGCCAAGAATCTGGTTGTAAGCAAAATTGAGACTCACCAGAAAACGGAACATTAGCCATAGTTCAGGACTGCAAGTAACATGTTGGCAGTACCAATTTAGATGAGCATTTTGGTGGTTGGTGTGATGGTTGACCATTCACTTTTATGTTCCTTAACAAATTAATTTATTTATGTGATAATTATTATTTGGATTCCTTTTTTTTGCTTTGAGTTCTTTCCATTAGGTTGCTGATCAGCAGCTCATTTGGATTGATTGCTGTTAATTACGCCTGCAACAGCAAATGTCAAAGTCACAAGTCATCACTGATGCGCTATTACTTATACATATATAGCTGTATGATGTGTTTGCAGGCACATGCCAGCATTTGTCTTAAGTCAGTGTGAGGCTGGTAGAAGTTATTTGAGTAGTTGATAGTTGATGGTGGTGAGGAAGAATAGAGCACAGTTTTGAGACCTAGTAGTTGTGAGGTGAGGAGCTCAATGTAGGAGCTTGATATTTATGGAATTGGACCTGTATATTTCATGAGTTAAATTCAATAAATATTTTATTGACATTTTTTGACTTGAACTCATTTTCTTTTGAGTATAGATTAGATTTAAGTTAGGGTACTTAACTTTTTATTGGACAATTCACTAGTTTAGATGAAATTTTGCCATTTATGTTCCAGAACTGAAAGAACCTTAATTTTTTGGCAAGTGAATTATTGCCTGGCACGTGAAATCTTGAATATCTGGCAGTTGAGATATTAATATTTGGGATTAGCAGGACACAAACCACTGGCCATCTGGCATAGAGCCTTCTTGCATTTAGCCTTGATGACACTCCTGCTGGAAATCCTTTTGTCCACAGCCACAGAAATCCCAATAGACAGTTGATCTAAAGCCATTGTACTGTTTCATCTTGCTATTACAGTCAGATAATGGTCATTTTGGTTATTGCAACTATTGGGTGACCTTGGCCAACTTTCTGGTAATGGCTCCTGTCTCCTGGGATTGTTTCCGAAGTGTGGAGATCACCTTTCTCAACACATTAAGCCATCTTGCTATATCTGTTCTCAAAAGCTGCTCCAGCCATCTTGCTCCAGCTATTATCAAAAGTCTTCCATTAACATGTACCTGTCATCACAAGAAATCTAAACAATGATGGCTTGCCATCTCAGTAGAAATAATGATATTAACCCTTCTTGGAAGCAACAGTTATGAAATGGAGTGTGATCTGATAGCAACCCATGTTTTTATAGGCATTAGTAATTTGCATACTGCAAGTAATTGTGGGGTCTTAGATCAATTTTGATTGAATATTCAAAATTTGTATGTGATGTTGCTTATGATAGCATATTTTTACATTCAAGGATTTTAAATATATTGAATATCTCTGTGTTATTTTTATTTTGTCAACCAGTGTGTTAGCTGACTTACTCTCAGCTGAACTTTCAGTTAACTGCTGATATGATGTCAGCTGGTTACATAGAAGCGCACATCTGCTTCTGGGCAAAAACACATTAGCATATCATAGCAGCTAACATTATAATGTATGTTCATCATGGCATTTCACATGGGATTGTGTGCAGCATTGAAGTTACTGGAAATAAGAAGGAGCTAATCTTTTATAGCTTGGAGCTGGAGGAGGTCATATGAGCTGTCTAGGAAATGAAATAAGATCCAGTTAAGAAAATTAAGTAAAAATATTTAAATAAATACCCCCTTAAGCTGCTGCTTGCCACAGAAGTGTGACAAGAGCCTGCCAGTTTATATGCCATAGTATGTAGGTCTGTGAGGATGGCAGGACTTCAGAAGATATACAACTCAAACATCCATGCTTTACCTAGGTTCCTTTGATCAGTAGTGAAGTGGGCTAACCACTTAGCCATGGGACGTTTATGCATAATAATTATCTCCATGACTGATTGGTTGGGGAAATAAAAATTAAATGTGGACCTCACACACTGCAGCTTTATTATTTCATTCAAAACTTTAAGGTTGAGAATAACCTTGAAACAACCTCCTCTTCCTCTTTGCTGTTCTAATTAACCATATAGAAGTGGCAGCTGTTAAATTTTTGATAGCTGAGGTAGTTCTTAAAGTGTAACTGTCAATAGTTGAATGATATTTTACTCCAGAAATGTTTCTGTCATTAACAAGAAGTTGCATCACTGTTGTAATGTAGGGTGAAGTTATAACTCCAAACATTCATCTGATGGTAGTTTGAAGTAAATATAATATATAAATTGAAAGGTATTTTTTTCTACTAAATGATTACCATTTTAGACTATACTACTGCTTCTAGGGTTACTATGTTCAGCAAGGTCATCTTTGGTCAGTTTCTTGGTGTGTGACTTTGTGTAGTACACTATGAATGTCACATATCATTTATTGTACTTTTATATTTCAAACTATGCCTATTGCATTGATAAAAGATCCTTTAGTTATGACCATTGAGTCAATCAAAGGCAAAACAGTGCGAAACGCCCGTTAGTATGTAGCATAAATCATCAGTAGAGAAGAGATTACTCAGCAGTCAGAGCACCTGGCATGTCATCAGGAGGTTTTGGGTTCAGATCCTATCCAGCTCAAGACAAATTTTCTTCTACACCCACTTCATCTTGTCACTTTAAACACCTTAATAGTGGTTAAATACTCAGCAAATCAATGATTAGCTATGAATTAATTTGTCTAAATACAATGTACTATTGATCATACCAAAGTGATGCAGATTTCGATTTGTTTACTAAAAAAGTATCGACTCTTGGTAAGCATCAGCAGCTGTTTGCCACAGTATCACTCTTGTAGTGTGGCTGGTTGTGTGCATGTGCCTGGGATGGCTCTGAAGAATAGAGTTCCCAAATGCACTCAAAAGACATTGATTGACTAGATGATGTGTAACATCAGCAGTAGAGAAGAGATTAATCAGTGGCCGGTAGCTCAGTGGTCAGAGCACCTGACATGTCATCAGGAGGTCATGGGTTCAGATCCCACCTGGCTCATGACAGTTTTTCCTCTACACCCATCTTCATCCTGTTACTTAAAATTGTTTAATATTTGTTAAATACTCTACAAATCAACGATGAGCTGTGAATTCATTTGTCTACTTCACATACACATACACAGTCATATCAGAATAACATGACCACCTACCTAATTATGGGAATAACCATCCTTGGCCCTAATGACAGCTGTGAGACAGTGTGGCATGGAAGGTTGCCAGAAGCACATGCCCATTCGGACTCCAGCAGAGCATGGAGGTTTCATAGATGACATGGTTGTGGTTCTGCATGCCAAACCTTTCAATCCAAATGGTCCCACAAGTGCTCTATAGAATTGAGATCTGGCAATTTCGCCGGCCAAGGGAGAACAGAGACATCACTGTCGTGTTCCTGGAACCAGTCACACACCACCTTAGTTACATGGCAGTCGCATTGTCCTGTCACCAGGTCACCTTTCATGTTGGACATCACCACCAGGGTAAATGTCCAACATGAAAGGATGCATGTGGTCAGCGAGGATGGACAGGTAGCCATTGGTGTTAAGGACTCATCCAGTGGTCCCAGGTCATACCAGGAAAACATCCCCCAGAAATGCACATTGCCAGGCCTGTACTTGACTGAGAAACATGTCTGGGTGTTGGTTCTTGTTTGTCTGATGCTGTATCTGCCACCGCCCATCACTTCTGTAGAGTAGAAACCATGATTCGTTGGAGAAGGCAACCTTTTTCCACTCTCCAATGACAGTAGTCCTGTGCGAACTACAGGTGTCGTTGTAGATGGACCTTGGTTAACATGGGCGTCTTTACACAGCATCGACTCCAGAGACCCATGCGTAACAGGGTTCGCTCTACTGTTATCAGAACATGTACCTGGGTGCCCCAGTGTTCATTTGGGTTGTCAATTGCTGCACTGTTGTGTGTTGATTGCCCTGTACCAATCAACGGAGGCAACATTCTGCTCTGGGGTTGATGGCCTTTGGGGCTCACAAATGACATCTGGAGGTACTCGGTGTGCCAGTGGTCCATTCTTGGTACACCCTTACCACAGCACCTTGTGAACATCCCACGAAGTCTGCTGTTTCTGAGATGCTTTCCCCCTTGGTGCGGTAGCTGATGATCATTCCTTTTTGAAAGTCCATCTAATCAATACCTCTGCCCATTGTGCTCACGTTACATACTATGGTTCATCTGTCCTGCTGGCCACTTATATCTCCGTGTGATTTACCTTGTCATGTGCACTCTGTGACACACCTGGGTGGGTACACTGTGATTCTGTGGGTGGTCATATTATTCTGATACAATTGTGTATATGTATACTATTACTATAAAATTAAAAATAGTCCAGGTTTAATGCTTCATTTATGAACATAACTGCTGTAAAGCAATAGAATTTTTTTCACTCTGGTAGCTGGCAAATATTGTGAAACTGAAAAAGTGAATACTTATTAGCAAGAAAATAATTAACCATTTGTGTACTTATTCAGTGTCTGGGATAGATATTGATGAAATATTATGACCTGCACTTTTGAAATCTCAATAGCTTTCTTAATATCCTTCAGTAGTGGAAAATAGGAAAACTTCAAAGGAATGTTTTAAAAGATAATTTTACTTTGACATTTAAATTTTTTTTGGGTAGAGATGATGCCCTTTTTGATGATTTAATCCTTTTGGCAAATGATGTTGATGAGATGAACTCTTTCATTCGAGCTGTTGATGAAACTGGTACTAGAGTAGGTTTGGTGATAAATAGAGAGCAAACTAAAGTGATGAAAATTTGTCAGGCAGGCTGTGATTCAGTTAATCTGAATGGTTGCAATCTTGAACAGGTGTCACAGTTTAATTATCTTGGAAGCTATGTAACAGATACTGGTGATGTGTGGCATGAGATTAACAGACAGATAGGGATTGCTGCCGGGACTTTTAAGAATCTATGGAGAGTGTGGAGAAATAGGCATATACACTTAAAGACTAAAATTAGACTGTATAATAGTTTGGTTCTTTCTAGGGTTAGTTATGGTAGTAAAACTTGGACACTTTGTAAACAAGATAACAGGAAACTAGATGCTTTTGATTGTAGATGCTTACGCAGTATCTTGGGCATTAGATGGTTCAACTTTGTAACTAATGATGAGGTTAGGCAAAGGAGTCGGCAACCTCCTTTACGCAGCATATTGTGCAGAGAGAGACTCCGTTGGTTTGGCCATGTTGCCCGTATGGATAATTATAGATTGGCGAATAGGGTTATGAACAGTGTGTCTAAAGGCTTCAGAAAGAAGGGGAGACTAGGATGCGGTGGGTAGACAATGTCAAACAGGATCTTATTAGAATTGGTGTGCAGTGGCCAGATGCAGCAGATGTAACTCAGGACAGATTTGCTTGGAGAACTAAATTGCACGGTCTGGTTGGACCTCCGTAGCCCATGGCTGCTTGTGGATGATGATGATGATGAGAGTTTAAGATTAAGATGTTTGTATTATCAATGATGATTTCCCATTTTATTCTCAGGAATGGTGGGAAATGGAAGCTTTTTAGTTTGAAGAGATAAATGAAAAAGTCTTTGTATTTTATAAAATAAAAATAATAAACCCCCCTCAAGCTGCTGCTTTGCCACAGAGGTCTTGACAGGATCCTGTCAGTTTAACATGCCGTAGTAGAAAGTCTGTGAGGATGGTGGGGCCTCAGCAGAAAAACAACACACATCCATGCCTTACCCAGATCTCAAACCCAGTCCCCTTAAATCAGTAGCCAAGTTTACTAACCATAGGTACTGATAAAATATTACTCTTTGCATTGCCCTGATCATCTATTAGTTCGAATTTACACTGTTAAAGATGCTAAAGGTGGGAAATAAACAACTTCAATAGCACTCACTAACAGAGGAAAAAGTTTGAAAATGGCAAAATTTTAAATGAATATTATAAGTGATTTATTTTTCTTAGAAATCTGATATTTTTATTGTATAGTGTGATGTTCAAGAGGTTTACACTGGTAGTAATGATTTGTCCCCTTATCCCCAAGGGGTGGGTTGAATGAAGCTTTTTAGTTTTTAGCAATAAATGAAAAATTCTTTTTGTGCTTACAAGTGCTAATAAAATATTACTATTTGCATTTTTACAATTAACCATTAGTTCCAGTTTTCGCTGTTAGAGGGTGTTAAATGAAGAAAACGAAAAACTATTTCTTTGAAAGTAAGCATTCCATACTCGTCAGAGACAGTATACTTTTCTGCTATTAGGACGTTTCTGGAAGTGTACCAAAAGACGAGACTAGATACATCAAGGACTCTCCATGATTAGCTATTATTAAAGCTTAACCATTTAGAATTGACATCAAACAATATCTGTAGTTCATAACAGATTTATTATTTCTTAAAAGAACATATATGTACATAGGACATCCTAAAACAATTGAGAATATTTTACTATAAATTGGCAACATTGTTTACAAGCAGCATGAGTGTATTCATTGGTTAATCTTACTGTCTTGTAACCATGACAACCGTCATTTAATTTCTCGCAGTGTTCTATTACACATAGAAATCATTTGGAGAGAGTTATCTTTATAAAGACGAGACTAGATACATCAAGGACTCTCCATGATTAGCTATTATTAAAGCTTAACCATTTAGAATTGACATCAAACAATATCTGTAGTTTATAACAGATTTATTATTTCTTAAAAGAACATATATATACATAGGACATCCTAAAACAATTGAGAATATTTTACTATAAATTGGCAACATTGTTTAGAAGCAGCATGAGTGTATTCATTGGTTAATCTTACTGTCTTGTAACCATGACAACCGTCATTTAATTTCTCGCAGTGTTCTATTACACATAGAAATCGTTTGGAGAGAGTTATCTTTATAGCTGTCTGTTAAATGCATTTTTGTGACTTTCAAGTTTTTTTATGTTTATGGATATCAGAATTGAACAGCATTGTGTAATAAAGTTTTGTGTGTGACTTGGAAAAAGTGTTTCAGAAACTGCACAGTTATTCAAAGAAGCATACAAGGAAGAATGTTAGCACAATCAACAGTTGATCAATGATACCAAGATATCAACAATGGTCTTGAATCAGCTGCTTTGATTCTGCATGGAAGCAGACTGTCCATGAGCACTGATGACATATCCCTCAACACAATTTCTGTCATTATTCATGAGGACAAAAGTTTGTTTCTTAGAGCAATAGAAGAATTATCAGGAATACTGAAAATATCAATTCACCAAATACTGATAGAAATCTTGGAAATGAGACTAGTGTGTTTGAAATGACTTCCTCACTTGTTATCTGATGAACATCACAGTTGCCATCTGTAGCTTTGTCAACAGTGGAAAGCCTTGGTTGCAAGAGATCCTCACTACCTGGACAAGGTCATCATCAGAGATTAGACAT
Source organism: Ryuthela nishihirai (assembly GCA_038380435.1). NCBI lineage: Eukaryota > Metazoa > Arthropoda > Arachnida > Araneae > Heptathelidae > Ryuthela > Ryuthela nishihirai. The sequence goes on along the minus strand of JAWZYU010000030.1, from coordinate 6,442,115 downwards.
GGCTGCACTATTACAACCTGAACAACACGAATCAAGAAAGTCTCATTTGGAAAGCATCTTATTCAAGTGAAAAACTTTGTCAATTCAAATCAGTAGGCAAGGTAATGCTGATCGCATTTTTTGACAGTTGAAATCTAGTCTGTCACCATATTGTGCTGTCAAACTCTATTGTAAATGCTCAATGCTATTGGAATGTTCTCAAACTACTTCGGACTTGGATTGCAATGAAAAGATTAGATTTGGAAAATGATTGGATCCTTCACCATGAGAATGCTCAACCACATACTGTTCAGATAGTCATTGATTTCCTGGGGAAATTTTTTTTTCATCCTGCTTGCAGCTGCCATACAATCCAGATTTGTCACTATGTGACTTTTGGTTATTAGCATTTAAAAAAAAAATAATTGGATGGAAATTCAACACAAATTCAGAGGTGATTTCAAAAACATTGGCAATTTTGAAGGCCTTTCCAAATAGCGAACTTTTGAAAACATTTAATAGGTGGCAGGAATGCTGGGACTAGTACATCATAAGTGGTGGGAGAACTTGATTTGGATGCTTAATTTAATTTTGCATTTTTAATAAATTTTTTCTTAGTTGTCTGCACTTAGAATTTCAGGGTAGTTAGCACATTTAATAATACCAGAATTAAGTGCAAAAGAGTATAAATATTGTTACGATATATTCATGGATTGTTTGAATTACTATTTCTGATACTAAAAATAATGCATACTGACCCATTTTGCAAACTTAGGAATTTTGTTTGATGAGCAATTTTAGTTAACCTGTCATCTGTTCATATGGTGTAAGTTGTCATTATAGAATTATACTCACAGCAGTTAAATCATAGTTAATGCCCTCACTATTTATGCCACTCACTACAAAAGTGTTTGGATGGAAGCGGTATTAAATTTGTCAAATCTCTTGTTGCATTTGATGGTATTTGTAGTAAATGTAGCTTAGCATATGAAGTTGTGAAATGCAGACCTAGTAAAAAAACTTTTAAAGGCATGCTTGACAATGCTTTCCTCTTCATTTAACTTTTAAAGTAGTGGACTCGTGAAAAAATGCTCTCTAACACAGTACAATAAATATTAAAATGATACCCTGTTTCAGCACCAATGTTGAAAATCTAATCTGAATGTTGTAATTTGCTTAAAACATCTCAACTGGTGATAGTGTGAATTAATATCTTATAGAGAAACATTTTTCAGTTTCATGATTTGTATTGCAAAATTTATTAATGTCTGACTACCGAGCTATTACCATGTAAATAGAGTGAGAAATATTTTGGTAATGTGGATTCTTTTTCTGGAATACATCATAAGAAATATAGCCTCCCTCCTGTATTCTTATACCATGATATTCTACTGTGCACAGATAAAATGTAGTATTTTCACAATATGTAGTTCATTTACAGAACTTTGTTGTGTGCTCTTTTTTATGTTTAACTGGTGACTGATGAATTGAATACTCAACTAAAAATTTTATAAATTTGTACTGTTAAGCTTAAAAGAATGTCAGTATTCTATATATATATATTTATGTTGCTGCCAGGTTTCAAAGTTTATTTTTATAAGTTTCAGAGTACCAAATCTTATTTAACTCTTCCAGTGTCTGGCCCGAAAAACTGGTTTACATCCAGAGGCTAAGCTATCTTCTCTCTATGCTCAGCCAAAAAAAGTTAAATTCAGAACTTTTTGCCAAATAACTAATGAAAGTAATTACGACATGTTATATGCCAAATTAATCGGCATTTAATTCTGGATTTTCTGAATATAAATATTTAACTAAAAAGATGACTAATTTTACTTTAGTGGGACATTTTTAGAGTTATGTAGTAAAAAAAAATCTAACAGTGCAAATGAAATAAAAAAAAAACTAATACAGAAATAATTATAATGCATATGAATAGAATGGCTATTTGTTTCTTAAAAAAAAAACTTGAAGCAAGAAAAGTACTCTGTTTTACAATTTGTTTCTTGGTACTATGTGTGAAAAAGTCCATGCTTTTTGCCAAATGTGATGAGTCATATAAATAAGTCAACTATAGATTTTTTTTTAACAAATAAGCACCCAGCAGAAATAGGTCATGTTATATAAAAAATATTCAGAATTGAACTTCAGATTTTATAAAAATATAAAATTTAAACAAATTGCAAAAATATTAATTTTATAGGACTTTTTTTAAACAGTGATATAGTGAAAAAATAGATTTGACTATGCAATTGAGGCTTAATTTTGGAAAATATGATCAATGAAAACAGTTAAATTATATATTAACTGAAAGGCAATTTCTTTCTGAATAATATATTTTCATGAAACATGATTTTTATTTCTTTTGTAATTCTTTTCAATGTGATGTATTTTAAAACACAGCCTAGTGTTGTGCAAGGTGACTTGAACTGATCAGATTGATGGGTTTTCTGTCCTGTTTATGATGTGGAGGCAGGGCTGCTGCAAGGCTTATGGTCATCAGTGTGCAAGATAAAAAGTGCCACCCTTCTATAGTATTCATAGGTATATTTGAAAGAGCACATGGAAATTTTTAAAAGAATATTAATTACGTTTAAATCCAGATTAACTATAATAACTAATTATTTATATATTTAGGTTTAAGATATCAATTTGAGGAATTTTTAATGTTGTTTTAACCCTTTGGACTTTCGCTATAGGAAAGTAGCAACTCGAAGCTTTTTTTGCTAAATAGTCGATGAAATTTTTTACAACTAACATAAAGTAAATCATGCATAAATTAATGGATAGAACTATTTATTTCAATATTTCATGTATTTTTACATTATATAAGATCTAATATTGAATATCAAGCTTTGTAATTTTGCCTCATATGATATTTTAGGAAGCACTCGCCATGATGCATTCTCAGTTTGTCAGGACAAGTGTTACGAGTGTGTCGAAAATCACTTCTTAGTTGATCGACCAGTGATTTAACGTATTTTAAATGACTAAATGGATGTTCATTGCTTTGCTTTTTTACAAGTTGATATAAGATGTCAGAATTAAGCATTTAAAATGTAAAGAGGAAAGATATCTGTTTATAAAGCAATTATTGTCACCTCTCAGTCGCCATTTGAGTTGCTGCATCAAACCAAGTGGCGACTGAGGGTTGCTTCTTGAGTGCAAAGGGTTAACATATCAAAAGATCCTACAACACAAAACTACCTTTATTTAAGACAAATAATACCTAGAATCATAAAGAAAGAAATTGCAACGAATGGAAATTAAAAGGAAAGTAATAAAATTATACAATAAAAATTTAAATTAATGGAAATCGGAATAAATAAGTTTAATAAAAGTACTCGTTGATGAAAGGTCAGCAATAAAATATTTTGTGTTCACTATGATTTCAGCATATCGTCAATGACATCTAACTAGACAAATCATGCATTGATATTTATGAGAGTTAAATACATCTGATCATCTGAGTTTCTTTACGATATGCAGACAATCTTTACAAGTTAAAAGAAATTAATGTGCTTTAAATAGGGCAATGTTATTTTACTGAAAATAAAGTTGATCAGTAAAACTCTTAAAAAATAACTGGGTCATTCCATATTATTTTATTTGAAAGCCACACTCGAAGCTTTTAAATTTTGAAATGTTTTTAATGGAAAAATGTCACTGTGGACAAAATGAAGATCTCAATCAAATTTGCCCAACTCACGATTTTGAACAATTTCGGTTAATGCACAATACTTATTAAAAGTGGAGCATTTAACAGCAACATTGCTGCTTATAAGAATTTACTCCAAAAGTCAATTGAAACATAAGAACAGTTGTAGGATATCAAGTACTAAAGTAAATATACGTGTAGAAATTATGTGCAATGATTCCTTTATATTTGAAATTTGAGAATTACTTTAGATTTTGAAATTAGTATGGTTGTAGAAGTTATGTACAATGAATCCTTTAAATTTCAGTATTTTTCAATTTTAGAATCCTTTATATTTTGAAATTAGTAAATATACTTGTAGAAGTTCCATGCAATGATTCTTTTAGAATTCATCAGTTTAAAAGATAAGTGTTTAAGAATGAGCAGTGATGAATTAGGTATATCTGGATGGGCCATTGGCAATTCACTACCATGGGGTTCCTTTCCAATATAGAGATGTATGATTAAAATTTCATGTTAGAAATATAATTATATCTACAAGTTATTAAGCAATATATAAAAATTGATATAATCTTATGTAATAATATAAGTATAACTGCGATACAAAGAATTCAAATGATAAAAAAATCCAGATTATCCTTGATTCGAGGTTATATGGGATCTCTTCTGACTTAGAACTGCTCTCACCGAGTCCTTCTCCCTTAATCCATCAACTAAGGAGACTGTAACAGAATGCTTCACATTCAATAACTTTTTAACTGTTAAAATGAAAAATAAATCGAGATTCAGTGACATTTGAGTGATTTTCACTTTCTCACCAATGATATTTTTCTATGTAAAACTTATTTAATGTTAAGGAGTTTTGAATGTGGTTTTCATTCTCAAAATTAATTAACTTTAGTAGAGAGCCCTACCAATTTATCAGATAATTTCCATGATATGTCAACGGGGAACTAACTTCGAAGACACACACTACACATTTTATTAAAAAAAATGTGACTGTAGATAAATTAAAATTCTCAATAAAATATTTCTAAATCCCGTTTTTTCGATAACATTCATTCACTAATTGTAGAGTTGTAGAAGCTGGAATTCTAAGGAAATTTTATCAGGGGCATTGCTCTTGTTAAATATTCCAGTTTCCATCACTCTAAATAGTGAACGAATATTGTTTGTATGGAAAAATGCGACTGAACAGTAATTACCAATATATCTAAATCTCAGGTTTTAACAATATTTGTTCAATATATAGAGTGATGGAAACCGGAGTAATACCATTCATGAGAATTTACCAAAGAATTTCAGCTTCTATAACTGTACAATTAGTGAATGAATGCTATAGTAATATCGTGATTTAGAAACATTTGATTGAGATCTTTATCTTTGGCCACATTTTTTCATGCAAAGTGTAATGTAATTTTTTGGAGCATAAGATGCAACTTTCTGTGGAGAGATGACTGCATTAGCTACCAAAGAGGGTAATTTTTTTTAAGGTGTTGACAGATTTTAAACTGTAATGTGAATATGAAATCGAGAAAATTTCAATTTTTAACCTTCATTTGATTATCCTCATTTGAAGCGAATACGAATTCAGTAACTGATTGGACAATTAATATGATTTAACTTTATTTTCTACTTTTAAGGTGCATGTAGGAAGGTAAATATATTAAAAATTTTAAAAATACTTTTATTTTTTATTTTTTCACCAAAAACACCTTCAGAAACTCATTTGTCATATGACACATAAACATCAAACCACCTTTATCCTCCCCCCTTTTGGAGTCATATATGAGGTAGCCCTTGACATTGGACATGACACAAGCTTTAATATGATATATAATTCTGTAAGGTTATAACCCTCCCCCCTCCCACCTAGAAATTTCCACCCTCTTTTTTTTGGAAGATTTTTTATGATGCGAGTCTTGAGCCGTAATTCGAAGTAATCTATGACAGTTCTCATATGAGCTTTCATTTGACTTGTAACTAAGACCTCACTTTCAGAAGATATAGTAAAAAAAGACTTTTTCAATTTCCTCTTTTTAGGGGGGAGAAGAAAGCAAGAGAGGTATATTTTTATTGCCCAAAATATTCCCCATATCACAAGCTTTCATTTAGTATACAAGTCGTTACATTTGCCCCATGAGTTTGAAAGGTGTAGTAGAACAATCAATCCCCCCCCCCTTTTTTGGGGGGGGAAGGGTGATTTTTATGTCACTCCCCATGTCACAAGCTTTCATTTGACACATATCCCGTAACTTTTGGCCCTCATGTTCTGAAGATATAGCAGAAAGATCCTTTTCCTATTATTTTCTTTTAGGGGGAAGGAGATATGTAAATATTTTTGTAACCTTTAACACTTCCTGCATCACAAGCTTTCATTTGACATTTAGTTTGTCTGCCTTGTTCGAAAGATATGGTAGAATTTGATAAATCCACAAACAAATCCACAAACCGACAAATGACGAGTGAAAAGCAGTAGGAATATAGGTAAAAATACCATTTGTCATTTCTTCCCCAAAAATACCTTTTCTGTTTGAATTAATTTCATTCAGAGTTTTGCAAATTCAGTGAACAAAAGGACACTCATACTTAACGTGCTCAAATGCAGTGGGCAGAAAATTCCAATGAGGGAGGGGATCTTGTTTGAATCTTTGATTTTTTGGGGATTACCTTAGAAAATATAAAATATTTAAGCACTCAAAGGGTCAGGGAGGGGTTTATAAGCCCTTTCCCCTTTGGTAGGCAACTGCTCAAATCCCATTGAAATAAAATAAATTTTTATTTTTGAGAATCAAAATATTTAAAAATTAATTTATTTTGGTAAACTGCTTTATATTTGGCGTATTTTTCATGCATGCCAAATTCAGTTTATTGCTTTATCAATTACAGCTGCACATGACTCTGTGTTGACTGACACTGATCTTAACCATTTGTAATTTAAGATAATACTTTAACCTTTCTGATTTCAAAAATGTCTACAGTTTGGAGAACATGGAATACTCTTCTTCAAAAGTAAAATATTTTGAAATTCTCTCCTTTGCCCTGGAGGAAGGGTAGGATAGTCTCTCAAAGTCAGACTCTTGATCACCACACTCTATTACTTATTTATCAAAATTTATAAGGAGTATATCGTATCGAGTTGGGAAAAAGTATAAAGGCAGCTGGGGTGGGGGTATGCCTCTATCCCCACCCCTCCACTCCCCATTCTCCTCCAGATCCGGACCTGGTTGTGATGTTTTACGTGGCTTACAAAAAATGTAGAAATTAATTATTCAAGAGTATTCGGAAGGGAAGCAATTAAAAACTAAAAGAACGCATTTGTGAATCTTGTTTTCAAAGAGAATAAAGTTTTTTGTTTACATACTTTTTCACTCCTGAAAAGTTTTTATTCGAACTAATGGATGAGGGGGAAAGCTCAAATAGTAGTATTTCATTAGAAATTATACAGCATAAAAAAAATTTATTTCCTTAAATTTAAAACACTGCTTTCTCACACCCCTCTGAGAAAAGGGGGCAGATTATTGCTATCAATCATTGAAATTTCAAATTTCTATTATAAACAGATCACTTGTAACATTCTTTTAAAGTTTTGCCATTTCTATATTTGTTGATCCCTAACAATATAAATTAAAAGTACTAAATATTTGAAAAGTGCGAATTGTAATATTCATTAGCACCAATCCAACTAAAAAAGAGGTTTCAAATTATCTCTTAAAACAGTTGCATTTCCCACTCGCACTGGCATAGGGGTCAACTCATTGCTGCCAATGGAACTTCATGACCTTCACATTACACCACCATAATTTCAAGTTTCTTGCATAAATACATCATTTGTAATATTTGTTAAAATTTTGGAATTTTCAGTTTTTTCCAATGTTAGAAGTCACAATTATAGCTGGGGCGGGGGTGGCTTAGTCGGTCGGTAGCGCGCCAGGCTCGTAATCTGTAGTTCCCAGGTTCGAGTCCCAGCTGGGTCAGCGTTGAGATTTATCTCCGCAAAATTCCCCGCCCTGCCCACGGTCAGTAGGGGACACCGGTGGGCTTGGAAAGGCCTCCGTCCATCGGATGGGATGTTAAGCTGTGGCCCCGTGTGCGGGAGAGCCATACCCTGTGCACATTAAAGAACACGCTGGATGGCCTTGATGGGAGGCTACCATCTGTCTCCTCATCTCCTCCGTCCATCGGATGGGATGTTAAGCCTTGGCTCCGTGTGTGGGAGAGCCATACCCTGTGCACGTTAAAGAACATGCTGGATGGCCTTGATGGGAGGCTACCATCTGTCTCCTCATCTCCTCCGTCCATCGGATGGGATGTTAAGCCTTGGCCCCGTGTGTGGGAGAGCCATACCCTGTGCACATTAAAGAACACGCTGGATGGCCTTGATGGGAGGCTACCATCTGTCTCCCAACAGCTGTTCCAGTGGTTCCCCTCCCCCAACCTTCTCTGAGCCTTCGGGGTCCATGTGACCTGGCCATTTAGCACATTGTGTGCAAAAAAGTGCCGCTGAGAGGTAAAACAATCCAATCCAATCACAGCCTTTATGATATTTGGAAAGTGCAGATCATAAGAGTTCATCAACACCTATTCAACATAAAAAGGAATTTTTAATATTTCTCTAAAAGCAAACAATTATCTCTTAAAACACAAAAGTTCCATTTTCCATCTTGGTCTAAGATGTCAACTCATTGTTGCCAATAAAAATTCAATGACCTTTATATTTCACCATCAAAATTTAAAATTTCTAACATAAATAAATCATTTGTAATATTCGTTTAAATTTCAGAATTTTCTACCTTTTCATCATGAGAGGGTGCATTTATAGTTTTTTTCAACAATAATATCACCTAAAACGATTTTTTAACTTCTCTCTAAAAGTAACCAATTATCTCTCAAAAACAAAAGGATTGTATTTTCCCACCCTCCTGGGTCAAAACATATGAGATTGTTGCCAATGGAAACTTCGTAGCCATCATATTCCACCACCAAAAGTTCAGATTTCTAGCATAGCTATATCATTTGTAATATCTGTTTGAAATTTTGGAATTTGCAAAAATTTCCACCATTAGAGAGTGTAATAATAGCCTTTGGGAATTTTGAAAAGGGCAAATCATAATATTACATCAATACCTATCCAACATAAAAATAAATTCTGATTTTTCTCTATAAACAAAATACTGTTATCTCCAACAATTATTAACAATATCTGAAAAAATTATTGCTGACGCAGCAGGAAACAAGCCTGCAACTCTAGATTTTTTTGAGATATTTTTAATAATTGTTGAAGTCTATTTCTACAGGTAATCTGTGTATTTGCTATGGATGAACTGTTATCTCATTTTTTTTTTTTGAAAATGAAATAAAATGCACATTTCCAAACCCTTTTTCACCAGAAGGCTTTTTTTCCCCTAGTTAACTAAAAAAAAGATATTTTTAGGTCCCAATTGCATTATGAAAGGTTAACTGTTAAAATTAACTAAAAAAGAATCAAATTTCTACACTCTGCTGGACTTTACATGGGGATATTTTTGCTTCTCAGCTTACTTCAGGGTTTATTTTAAACATTGAGATCAATCTTTCTGTTACATACCAAATAAAGTAATAAGATTCTAAATGCATTATTATTAAAAAAATTTTTTTAAAGTTTAACCTCTTTTAATAAAGTTTGGAGTGAAAAAAAAATGCATTTTTCTATATTTTTTTGTTTTCAACAAAAAAACAACAACATAATTCTTTAATAATAGAGCAGAGAAGAAACAAGTGGAGAATTACAGTAAGCAAAATGTATCAATGAAAGAGAAATTTTCAGTTTTTAAATTTAATTATTTTATAATCATTTTGGGAATAGATCAGAAAATGCACTTTTACTTAAATTTCCTGACTCTAAAACTAAATAAAATGAACAAGTAGAAACTTTATGCACAAAAATTAAATTTCAAAAGTAAACCAAAAATATGGTAACTTGAATAGCTATTTACCTTTATACAACATTTTTTCTTATCATATGCTTCTATTGCTACTTATCTAAAAATTCTTAGCTGAAAGAATCTCTGCACGAATTTGAAGAAATGAGATTGAACTTATGAGTCATTCCTCAAGCATTCCAATCCCCTTCCCAAAAACATAAAATGCATTCATAGTAACAAGACCATGTGAACAAGACAAAACTATAGACATTCATAGGTCACCCAGGATTAACTGCTTCCCCCTTAAGTGACTTAGCCTGCTTGGAATGGGGTTGGCTGAAGTTCAGGATATGATCATGTTGCTCTTAACTTCCGAGGACAAATTGTTTTGAATATAAATTGAAGTACTGATATGAATGCACTTACTCATTAAATCAGTTATAATTAAAATGATTATTTTTTTTTCTACAATGAACAAAGAAAAAAAGAAATTTTATCCCAATATTTCCATTAAAATTTGATATTTAATTTGTGTCTTTTGGCTGCCAGTGTGCCAAGCACACCTCGTACACCTGCTTGTGGCAGCCCTGTGTGGAGGAACAATTTCTTGACTTTATTTTGTACTGAACATTATGCATTTTTTTCTTTGTTGCATTTTGGGGATTTTGGCATAGGGTCAAAAAGTTGGTGCACCAAGACTAAAAGAAAGTCAGTATCCTCAGAGTGGCAAAGCCAAAGATTTTTTTTTTTTTTTTTTGGGGGGGGGGGGGGGGGGTTAGTTATTTTAAAGCTGTTCGATATAAATTCAAAAACTAATATTAATGTAAAAAAGTAAAAATTTTACATGGGGAGAGGGGGTAAAATGTCCTCAGCATAGACATGTAGAGGCTTTTCCATTTCCAAGACCTCATTCATTTTCAGGAAATGGTAAAAGATCAGTCTTTTGACTAAAACAAAGAAGTAATAAAAAAAATACCATTGTGTTATATGATAGCTGTAATTCTGGGCCAAGATTTGTGATATCATCGGTGGCAGAAATTATGTTTCCCTGTTGTTCTGGAGGTATTTGAACAATTAATTCCAAATTTGGTGGGATGGTCCCACCTAGTTATAGCCTTATTGGGCTACAGATCAGGTTCCTACTGCTTTGGGCCAGGAGAGATTCCTTGAAAAGTATCCAAAATTTTCTGGTGGTGCTGATTTTGCTTTGTGAATGGAGTACTACTTTGTGAGTAATATGTTAACAGTAGAAAGTTAGAATGTTATTTGTGGCAAGAGTTATTAATTGGCATGCATTTTGCCCCAAACTTTTGGTGTGGGTTTAATTAGTATAACCCTAATTTGATGTTTTAAAAAAAATCTGCAGTCCAAGCTTGTAAGCCACCCATTGTCATATCCAGTGATGTACCAACATATAAATATATGGGAATAAAATCTATAAATTGGTATATATAAAAACCAGACAAGTTATAAGCCAGCCATATTATCCCACACTTTTGTGCGGGATAATATGTATGGGATGATATGGGGACGTATCCCACATTTTATTTGGATATATTATATACATATTATATATTATCCCACATTTTATGTGGGATAATATGTAATTGGTGTAGGATGTGTGTAAAATTATTATATTTTGTGGTTTTATAATTATATTGCTTTAAATTTTTATAAAGATAGCCCTCAAAACTTTAAAATTCTATCTCCCTAACCCCTTAATAGAGGGCACCACAAGTACTACCCCCCCCCCCCCACACACACACACACAACATGCTCTGAGCTTAACATAAACAAACCCAGACTGCAGCACACTAAAATCTGTGCCTGCCACAAAACAACTATTTTGCCTGATGATGCATTGGAATAACAATGCGAAAAGCATAGTACATATGTAAAAAGAATACATTATTCACTCTTGAAAAGTTGTGACAGACACTGGAAATCTACAAATACATTGGTTTAATGTGTACAACAAATCAGATTCTTTCTCCTTGCAATTCCTGTGAAAACCAGACTGCCATGGTTTAACAATAGGCTTCTTCTCGAAAAGCTTGTTATCAATCTGTTCTCACCAAGGTCACTGTGCCCAGAGCTTGGTGGAAAAAACACTGCCAAAAGTCTATGGAACTGGCAGGAGAGTCAGACGGGCGTGGCTGACCTGCCAGCAGTATTTGCCTATTCATCGCCTCTGTTCCCGATGTGACTTGGCACTTAACAGAAGATAATGGTGGTTGTGGCTGCCAGACAATGGAGCTGCTGATGGATCTTGGACAGAACAGGGTGAGACGAATGCCTTACAGAGATCTAAGCCTGTAGCGAGTTGGTGTAAAGTGCACATACCGACGATACTGCTTAGCTGCTATGTGGTCCAAGGCAAGGCTGATTGCATGCAACTCTGCAATGAGGGTTAATAAATGATCAAGAAAAGCATTTGCATGAATTAACTGTTTCATAATAAAATATTAAATTTTTTGTATTTTCTTTTTTAGCAACTAGTACTTCTAAAGCAGAAGAGATGGGTGAAGAAGAGGAAGAGCATGCAGGACATTCTGGGGAGGAGGCTGAAGAAGAAGAAGAGCCTGCTGAAGATGGGCAAGATGGTGGCTTAGATCCATTAGAAGCAATGCAACGAAGGAGAAGCATATTAAGTGGCAGAGGAGTGACTCTGAACATGTTGCTGAGTGATGGCATTTTGGAAGCAGGAGATGGTTTGTTAACCATTGACTACCTGGTATGTAAAGCATAACTGATTACCAGCAGTTTTTTCTATTTTGCTACAGAGTGGCATAGCCAAGACAGAGATTCAAGACTTAACCCTAGAAATAAAAAAATAAATTAATTAATACCCCCTCAAGCAGCTGCTTGCCACAGAGGTCTGGCAGGAGCCTGTCAGTTTATATGCCATAGTAGAAGGTCTGAGAGGATGGCAGGGCCTCAGCAGAAAAATGACACATACATCCATGCCTTACCCGGGGCTCGAACCCAGGTCCCTTAGATCACCTGCTAAGTGCACTAACCACTCGGCCACGGGACGAACCCTAGAAGTAGCTGTCAAATTTTCAACAGCTGAGGTAGTTCTTAAAGTGCAACTGTGGATTTACCAACAGTTTCAGGAGGCATTATATTTTATCCAGAAAGAAGCTTGCTGTTAACAGCACTCTTTACCACTATTGTATTTCAGAGTGGAGTTGAAAGTCTAAACATTCATGTAATGGTAGTTTGAAGTAACTATAACATACATTTTTGTACTAAATATCTGTTATTCTAGAGTATTCATACTGCTGTTTCTAAGGTTAAACACTTTTGGGATATTTTTATCTGAATAAATCCCTATTCATCAACTTACATTAACAAAAGTGTTAAAAAATTTTTTTACCCTCCTCAATTGTCCCTTTCAAAAAAAAAAACTTGGCTATGCTATTGACTATAGAAGTGAAATGTGCAAATTACCTTTCATTATTATAGAAGATATACCTATTAGCTGAAATTTAGAATCTAAATAAGAAATAAAATGGTCAATTTAGTGTATTTTCTAGGAAGTATATTTATATCCATAATTAAAAAAGAATAGTGGATGTGAGAATTTTTAGACTTTTGCTAATTCTGTTGGTGATTATAAAAGCATCTTACGAAGATATCTGTAACTTCAATTCTTCCTTCCTCATGACAATCTAGATTCTCAGTGCTTGTGTAAGAGATGATGTATAGAAAATACTAAAATGAAAATTTCTGTTGAGTGATTTCTGTGAAGAGATCATGTGTCATGATGTATAACACTGTAAATGGTAACTAGACATGCACTGGAAGGAAAGCTGTGTACCAATCCCTTGTAATGAAGCATAGAACTGGATCCAGGCATAATACCAAAAGTTTGTTTCACCTTCTTGTTAGTACCTTTAGAAACCTGTTAGTACTATTCGAAAGAGATACTCTCATTTGGAGGGGAATGGAAGGGAAGACCTGCCAGATAGGTTTGGCTTGTTGATGTTTTTATTTATTTTTTTCTATCCTGTTAAGGAGTGACCATTAAAACTAATTGAACTGTTAAATGCAGGTATATCAAACATATGACCTGCAAATTTTTTGCAATACAATTAGCATGTGGCCCAAGGTTTGTTGACTAAGAATTCAGAATAAAGAAAATAATAAACTTAACATTGAGAAGCTTTGGTAATGGTTAGTATTTCCAATCTGTAATGTGTAACAGAGATAATCAGTCTGACTGTTAGCTGATGATTTCCTTGCTTATGTATTTTTTAAATGAGTTATGCCTAAAATTTATAATCATGATTATTTAAGTTTGATTTCATAAAACTGAATTCAAGCACAATTTTTGAAAATTTCACCCAGATGTGTAAGAATATTTTGTTTAATATTGTGTTTTTACATAATATATGGGCTGGGGGTTGTTCATTTGGTAGTATGCCAGGCTCATAATCTGTAGTTCCCAGGTTCGAGTCCCACCTGGGCCAGCATTGAGAGAACTCCTCTAAACCCACTATGCACTCAGTCAGTAGGGGAAAACAATGGGTTTGGAAAGCCTATCATCTATTTTATGGGACATTAAGCCATGTCTTGTAAAAGTTAAAAGAACACATTACCATAGTTTTGATGGGAGGCTTCCATCTGTCTCCTAACAACTGTGCAGTGGGTCCCCTTTCCCCAATCTTCTCTGAGTCCTCGAGGTCTTTGTTACCTGGCCATATAACCCATTGTGTACAAAAAAGTGCTGCTCAGAGATAAAACAACCAAACCCTACATAGTATACATCTTGGCTTATTAATGTTCTTTGTTTTTAAATTGCAAAAATTACAAAATTCTAACTCCTCTAGTCCCTTTAACTAGAAAATTTACAATTTGGTAAAAAGATGAAATATTTTTGATGAGTAATAAAAAAATTTCAGATCTGTATTGATTGAACTTTTTTTTTATGTTGTTTATTTTATAAAATCAGCTGGAAATAAGACATTTGTTCAAATAACAATCTAGCCCAATTCCCTAATATTCACAATGATTTTGTCCTGCACATTTGTGGGAGTTTGACATCTCATGTTTAATGAGCTTTGAGTATGGTTATGGATCCTGAACTGTTGGGTATCTCTTGAAAATCTATCATTATGTTTTTTGTTTGTGGGTTGCCATTCCTAAGTGAAGAGAGGTGCAGGATACTCTTATACAGCTAATCAGCGGTCATCACTGGTACCTGAACCATTGCTTCTTATGGCATCACCAATCCTAAACTGGAGTATAATATCTTGGGTAGGTCAGTTTCTCTTTTGATTCTGGTTCTGGAAAAGATCTGCTTATATAGGAGGTGTCTGAAGTTCCTACTAGTATTGGTAAGTTAGGCCTTTAGTTTTAGGGTGTGGGTCTTTGCTCCATGCCTGTGATTATGAGAGCTGTTTGATATTTTGAGCCCTACCTCTCAATAAACCTGGTTTCTTTAAAAATTCTGCTAACCATTTTCTTTCCACAGCTACTTGGAATATAAGATCCTAACCTAAAGATTGTTTGTATTGGGTGAACTTTAAAAAAAATATTTTCTGTAAATGGTAGCTAGGTATTCACTGGAAGGAGAGCTACACACCAGTCCCCTATTATAGATCTGTATAGAACTGGCCAGGCCTAGCACCTAAAGTCAAACCTCGCCTTCTTGTGGTGCAGGTCATTATTACTTTTCAAAAGAGATACTGTCTTGCAGTGGTGAAGTGTCTATGGAAGCAGGGAAAGCAATGGTTCCCCTAAGATTCTCATTAAAAAAAAATTAGAAATATAAATTAAATATATTTAAATATTTACATAAAAGCAAAAGTATTTTCATAATTTTAATAAGTTTATTTAACATAAAGTTTACATTTATATAATATTCTTCAAACATTTCTGTTATATTACACTGTATATTTAACAGAAGCACCAATTTGTTGAGCTAGGAGTGTATGAAGAATCTCGTTTAATTGCTACTGCATTGGTTACTGTACCTTACAGTGCCAGTTACGTCTTCCATATTCAATCTACAGAATTCAATGAGCAGAAATTTCTTTTATTGGAAGCACTTTGTCAATTGCATTGCATAATATTTCACATCTTTCTTACTAACCACTAGAGTCGTTGCTACTATCATCTGCAATATTGTGACTCACAAGCAGGCGTTGAACGTAAATGTAATTATTTAAATTATTTTTTTTTATGAGGTTGAATTCTCCTTTATTGCTCTATGTCCAGTTTTCTCATTCCAAATTATACGAATTTCATATCTATTATTAGTATTGCTCTACTGTTGAATGTATGTAAAATAAATGTAAACTGTGTCCTATTGCTTTCTGATATCTGTCAGCTTAATTCCTCTGATTCATTTTTTGTGGTTTATAACTTCTTAATTATGTGTTATTGTTCTCATTACCATAATAACTATAGATAATGTTATTACTACTATAGGTATAATAGAAAATATACAAAATGATTAATATATTTTGTGAATAAAGTAACCTATGAGTACTAATACTACAATTCGTCGAGACTACATTCGTCAGTATACTGTGAAAAAAATATATTGTGATACATTTCACTCACATTGATAAGTTTAATGTTTTTCGCTAACTTGTTGTTTTAAAGAACAAATTAACGACGTTAAGCAGGTACCTACTGTTTTGCACTACATTCATATACATGTAATTACATGCATTAAAATTTTTTGAAAATGTAAGAGAAATGTACGAAAATTCAGAAAATTTGAAAGTTATTTAAATATGTATTAAAATATTTGAAAACAATATAGGCACTGATTTAGTTCAGTTATTATTTATTATTATTATTGTTTTTTTAAATAATCTGTGAAGCTCTTTTCGAAAAGAGCAGAAGAAAGTTGTGAAATCTAGGATGTCTGACACTGGTACAGATGATGTTTACATACCTAAATTATGGTAATATGATAATGTTTCTTGTCAATTAAAATGTTCCTATGCTTCATCCTCTAATGTGCATAACAGTGAAAGCAAAGTAAACACAAAAGCTAATAATTTAATGGTTATTTATTAATTTAAAAAGTTTTAATTTAGGTATCTAATTAGCAGATGGTCTGTCAGTGTTTAGAGGGGATGGAAATGCATATGCCATTTGGCAGTCTCAAAATCAAACTCGGGTTTTCTATTACAGCTTTAGACAGGAGAATGGTAAAAAAAGTGCTCTAAAATTCTATCTCCAAGTTCTATTAAAGATAGAGACTTGATTTTCGAACTCAATACAGTATTGCCCAATGAAACCCCGTGCAGAAAATTTGGGACTGATCAAACAAGGTTTCATCATCAAACAATTGAAAAGGTATGGGATCCCCAAAATTTGGTAAAAGTTTGTGAATTAAACTACAATGTCACTGGTGCTGATAGCAAATGACTGCATTCACTGTTGATGCTAACAATGAGGGACACACTCAATGTCTTATAAAATATGTTATAGCTAG
This sequence comes from Ryuthela nishihirai, assembly GCA_038380435.1. Lineage (NCBI taxonomy): Eukaryota > Metazoa > Arthropoda > Arachnida > Araneae > Heptathelidae > Ryuthela > Ryuthela nishihirai. The sequence goes on along the minus strand of JAWZYU010000030.1, from coordinate 6,425,119 downwards.
TTTTCCAAAAAAAAGCTATTATTTCCCCTTTTCCATCTGTTTGTATGCAGGCATTTAGTTTCATTTTGTTTTAAGAAATAAAACATTCTTTTTGTGGTTTATAGATAAAAATAATATATAGCGATTTGCATTATCATTGGTAAACTGTATAATTTTATTCTCATTAACTGGCAGTGAAACAACAATTTATCAAGGCTTGCCCTACCTAGAACTGTTTACATAGAAGATGCAAGCTAACTTGGATGCCGAACTATTCAGTTCTGAAACTTTCTGTTAGACCTGAAGGCAAAACTGACATATGTAGGGCCCTTAACAAATCTATGAAGCAGAATTGTGCATTGTTTAGCTTTCTTCAGTATTCACGAATTTATATGTTGAGTGAACATATTGCAGGTCAGGATAGGAATATAATTAACAATTTTTTGAAAAAAAAAGAGAAAAATATGAAATGGAGGGTCTGGATTATCTCACACATCCTATTCAAGCAAGATTTGCTTCTTCTGATGTTTTCCAGTAACACATCCCTCAACATAAGCCACATCATATTGTCTTAAAAAGTCAACTCTTTACCTGTAATAGAATACAGATTCAAACTCGAAATTAATTTAAACTATGATGCAAATTCTAATTAGAAATTGAGAAATAAAGAATGGAAATATTGAAATGGAGAGAAGTTTTAAAAAAAGTTCGTATGAAAATTCTGGCATGTTTTGAAATGATTGTTTAGAGTAAAATTATATAATTTTACTAATGTTTGTCAGAATTTTCTATAGCCATTCAACTAATATGATTAACATTTGAAAAAAAAAACAATGAACAAAAAAAGCTGTCAGGGATAGAATTCTCATTCACCATTGCAATGATAAATAAAGTGTTGTGCACTCTCATCTCGCAAACATAGGGAACAAGAATGCATAATATATTAATCTCCAAATTAGTTTATGTCAAGACTACTAAAATATACTGACTGCAGCCAGGCCTGGATTTCCCATTAGACATGTTAGACCCTAGCATAGGGCACCAACTTAATATTTTTGAAATTTAAATTTATAATTTGATTGTATAATATTACTCCATATTGAATTCAGCAAGTTATATGTTATCCATAATATTAATTTATTGCATCAGTTTCATTATTTTATTAACAAAACTCTGTTATCATTGCAATTTCTACATTCATTTATTTCGATACATTATTTCCATTCTTCATGGTTATGAAAGAAAGAAAATATTTTTGTATGAAATTGAAAGAAATGTTGTTGATAATGGTGGACTACTACTTCGCATGCCTATAGATGCATGAGATGTGCAAATTCAGTCCTGTCTAAAAAAATAAAAATACCCCCTCCCTCAAGCAGCTGCTTGTCACAGAGGACAGACAGGAGGATGGCGGAACCTCAGCAGAAAAACAACACAAATATACATATCTTAACTGGTCCTCGACCCCAGGTCCCTTTCAACAATAGCCAAACAAGCTAACCACTTGGCTATGGGGGAAAAAGCAAATGAATGAAAATTGTAAAACATTAAATACATATAATTTTATGAATAATGCTAGTTTTTCAAACACACAAAAATTGCTTTGGCTTTTTTACTATTTACATAATATAAGTTTATTCAAAATTATTGACATAATAGTGCTTTTGCACAGTAGCTCAATGTATTAAATTTTTGAAATTTAATACATTGAGCTAAATTAAATGAGAATCAAATTAATTCTCTATCAGTTCTATTTTTTGAAAGTATGTTTTTTTTTTTAATTTTGTTTACATTTTTGTTAGTATTAGTTAATGAACAAAAAAATTTCCCCTCAAACAGCTGCTTGCCTCCAGAAATCTGACAGGAGCCTGTCAGTACAATATGCCATAGAGAAGTTTTGTGAGAAAGGCAAGACCTTAACAGAAATTGAACATTCATGTATTATAGCCAGGGCTTAAACCAGGCATGTCAAACTCGTTAACCACCGAGGGCCATATTAAGTATTATATATTAAATCGCGGGCCGCAAAACAAAAAAAAAAACAGATGAAAATTGTTATGTGCAAACTAGACTAGAATGCAGTATTCGTTCACTGACTGCTAACGAATAGCTTCCGACTCTACTGGCATTTCGTGACTCATTGCCATGCGGAAAGTACGTACATTTGAATGACATCGAGACGTGTATACATGTTGGAGCCCGATCGTAGAATTGCTCATATCATGAAATGCCACTATTTCATGAAATGATCGGGCATTTCATGATATGAGCAATTCTACGATCAGGCTCCGACATATACATTTATGCACAATAGTTTCCCTTATATATAAATGGAAATGTTTTCTGAAATACATTTATTTAATTCATGTACCGTGTATGCACTTATAATTTTAATTAAAGAATCCAGTGTTGTCAAAGGTTAAATAAACGTATTGGTTATCAATCTTGGCGGGCCGCAGAACAGTTACTGACGGGCCGTGTGTTTGACATGCCTGGCTTAAACCCAGGTTCCTAAGCTTAGTAGCCAAGCATGCTAACCATTTGGCCATCAGAATGCTGATGAACATTTTGTTAAAAATAATTTTTCTCAATGATGTGGAGATTGCACTCTCAACCCCACTCCTACTTTGCTACTAGACTGTATATATATATACTAACATTTGATTTAAAAAGTATAAACTACTTTCACTCAACAATTCGGAAACATCAAGTACTGGAATGCCATTCCGGTCAATGATTCGAAAATATCTAGTAGTGGAACAGTGTTCCATTTCAGTGATTCAGAAGCATAGAGTAGTGTAATGGCATTTCAGTTCAATGATTTGGTAGCAGAGAGTAGTAGAACCATGTACGATTTAGTTGTGATAGTAAGTCTGTTAATTGCTTCCCATATTCAAAATGTCATGCTTTGCCATCTCCCTTGTTTCCATACTTGTTTCCCAAATAAAATATATAAATGTTGCATTCATTCATATTTATCAAACTGTAAAAATAAAAAGAAAAAATATGTAATTTAAATTATATGTTTCTGAAATCGAATAGTCATCCTATGGTCAAGTGGTTAGCATGCTTGACTGCTGTCAAAGGGATGTGGGTCCAAGCCCTGGGTAAGACATAGATGTTTGTGTTGTCTTTCTGTTGAGGTCTATCCTTCCTCGTGGACCTTCTCTATGGTGTGTAAACTGATAGGTTCCTGTCAGACCTCTGAGGCAAGCAGCTGTTTGAGGATGAATTATTTTTTTTTTATTGAAGTCATATCTGAGTTTGAGTATTTTTAGACAAGTGTGCAAAAGGCTGCATTTCATATCACAAAAGGATGCATGCAGCATGAAAGCTACAGGTTCCCCATCTCTGGCTTAGTGGGTATATACCTAAAACTATTTTATAATGATATTTTTGAAAAGTATTCACTTAAAAATATTTTATGTAATATCAGGTAATACATCATTTCAGTATGGAGAATAACATATTGTTTTATCTCATAGTTTATGCTTTACATCTGTATTATATATATATAGATGTGCTATACAGACTGTTTTCGAAATAAAAATGTTTAAATGTTTTGTAAATTTGTAATTAATTGGAACACCACTTAACTGGAAATGTTGAGCTAGATGTAAACACCATCCTCAGAAAAAATGCCATATTTTGATTGGGGGGAGGGGAGAGATAATATTTAAAAAATAAAGCTTGTGCTAAGTAATTAGTATTTAAGTTAATTTCCGCTTAGGGTTTGAATAAGCAAATACAAACTAAATAATATAATTAAAATGCATACACAATACATTATCATTCAAAAGTCTGTGGGACAACTAGCAAAACACGTGCAAAATAAAGTGGTAGACTTGATATAAAAAACAGAAAAGTCAGTAGTTGTTAAGAGCTGCAGTGATAGTATAATAATTAAAAAGTAAAATTTTCAGCATGGCCACCTTTGACTTCATAATGCACTGTTTAGGCTATTGCTGTGCTCCATTTATTGTTTTTAATCAGTATTTCTTTGCTTATTATTATGTATCACAGCCACTGTGGCATTCTTGAATTGTGTGAAAGGAATTTTGATAGATCCTGGATTCTAGGTGTCCCCACAAGAAATCTAAAGGTCCCATGTCAGGTGAGCTGGTCTTCCATTCAATGGTACCTCTCTCTCCAACTATTTTACAGATAAATTACAATGTAATGTGTATAATATATAGGTGCACCATTCTGTTGAAAATCAGAATGATGATGAGGATCTGTAAGGTATCCTCGGTCTACACGAGAGTGTGATGTTCATATGTCCTGATAGATGGAAAATTTCCTCATCAGAAAAGATCTAGTGTCCAGTGTTCTTATGTGCCCATCCACAGAGCTCCATCCTGCAACAGTAATCACCTGGATGGAATTGTGGAAAAGTAGAAGTTTGTACAGATGTAATCTGTGTTTCTTCAGAATGTGATTGCTAAAATTTGGCTGATGTTACCTACCTATGTCAGTTTGCAAGTTGACTTCTTTTGATTTATAGCTATGGATGCAATGCATGTGATGGAAGATGGCTCCTGTTATTAATATAGTGCAACTAGGATTTGGGTTGATTGTTTGTGATTCCCATTTCTTTGAAGTCTTTGTTGTAGCAGGCAGGTTCTTTGCTTTTCCCTTCCATGTGTGTGTGTGTGAGTTTGAGTCAATAACTGCATTCAATATATATATCAGGATATGTCACGATCTTCTCAAGTGGTCGATAACTATGTACATTCATGCAACTTTATTTGCCAACACTTAATATACTGTGCTGAATACAAGAAACCATGACTGCCACCTGGCTAGTTGCAAAACACCACAGAGTTCTCCTCTGCTGAAACAAGTCTGAACCAAGCCTTCAGGTTCACAAAGGAACCACTTTCTAGGTTACTTTATTCACAAAATATTTTAAAATAAAATAATTTCAATTATATAAATAATTTCAAATAATTTCAATAAAATAAAAATAATTTCAGATGAATGACACTTACTCCTGTACACCCACAGAGCTCTCTTACAATTCTCTCTGTGAAAACTCCCACAAAGTGCCATCAGGTGATGTCTGCCATGCATGCAAGGGTATGTCCGCATCTTGTGCTCTGCCAGAACACCCCAAATGCAACAATCCTTGAGGCATATTCCTCCCTCCCCCTGTCCCCTACAGAATTGGCTCTGATGCTCTTGCTAGACGAAAAGGTCTGCCACAATAGCACTCATGCTTTTGCCCTAGCTTGGTATGTCACGCTTGACATACCAAGCCACAATAGCACTCATGCTTTTGCCCTAGCCCTTACACACTCCCCCTTTAATTGAGAAATTTGAAGCAGACATCACCTGCCTCAATTTCCATCAAGACCACTCAAGAGCTTGAATCCATCTCTTCCAAATATCTTTTTTGTAAATTCAATTAACAAAGTCTGTAAAAAATAATAGTTCAGCAAGCGAAATGTTGTCCACGGAAGTCACATTATCGTCGAGGATCACATGCAACAAAGTTTGTGTTCTGTTGAGATGAATTATTTTATGACTTGTCCCCAGAAACATTCAGACATAATGCAGATTACTTCTTAGATGTCAATGTTTACTGTAAAATTAAAGTTCATCCACTAAAAGACATTTTAAGCCAGAACACAAAGTCATAGTCTGATGCTGTCACACCCAGTCCTACATAAACGAACACCACATCTGCTGAGAGTATCTAGATGTTGCCCAGCAGAAATGGTTGTGAATAGCTGGCCACAGTCCACTCTGCTCACTGTCATCCAGTGTTGTGTGTTCCCCTCCCCCAACCTGTGATAATCCCAACTTCATTGTCATGGGAAGTCTCGTCTCGGGATGGCAAAGCATTCCCACAGAATTGCACATCGTCTGCAGCCAACCATGCAGGGCCCAATCTGCTTTTTGTTGCTGGCCAAGTGTGTACCACCTTTATGCTGAATTTGCAAAGCACGCCTCTGCTTACCTTATGCCTTTCCATGGGATGTTTTTTCTCACCAACATTGTACTTTATCAAATTTCTATCATTTTGCCTTAACCAACCATCCACTTTAATATCTTTATACCTGACTATAGAGATAACTCACTGTCAGTCTTATACCTGCTGACTTTATGCTTTTTCTTGCCTGTACCTTTGATCACACACATACCAGCTTTTGTGCCTTTTTACCTTTATCAAGGGACTGGCCCCTTTGATGTACTTCTTCCTGTCTATCAAGCACTTTTCTGACATAGACAGGCTTATACTCATTTCTTTTGTTCTCACCAAACTTTGTGCACTATTGGCTTAGACTCGCCAAAACTGTGGTTCTGTTTTTGATACTTTGCATTTATCCCTTTCCTCTCCACACCTCTGGATCTTATCCTCACAAATCATTTCACCTTCATTAGTGACATTCAGCTGGTTCCTCTTGCCAACTTCATCTGATCTCTCTGCCAAATCATCAGTAACATATCTATGATCACACCGATCATTAAAATGATCAAGCGTATTTTTAATTCTACATTTAATTTTACCTGTCATGACTTTACTATTATTGTCACCATTCAATAAGCATACTGTAATTATTATTTCCTTATTATCTACCTTCAGTGACACTTTCTACATTATTTTCATACTTTACTTTCTTAACATTTAAAATTTCTCAGAGACTTATTCTCACCTGTTGGAAAATTGTATCTTTATCACAATCACCAATTAATTTCTTACCTTCCACTAGAATCTCCCCTTTTACATTTTTGCAAGTTTAAACTCTAACATAAGCTTTCTCTTTTGAATGTCCATTATTAAAATATGTCACATCACATCTCTTATGTATAGTTTTCATCTCTTCCACCTCACGCTTCTCATTAATCTGGCCTTTTAACAAAAATAATGATGCTCATCAGCAATACTTGCTAATGATGCATCTCTACTCATTAACTCCTTAATTTGTACCGGCTTACATAGTAGAAGTTCCTTACTCTCTAAACTTCCATGTTCACTGGCAATACTTGCCAATGACACATGACTACATGCTAAATCCTCATGTTCATTAGCTATACCAGCTAACGATACACGATTAACTACTAAAGATGTTATATTATCTTTAACTATGTTTATTACTAAAGATGTTATATTATCTTTAACTAATGCACCTTGAAATTTGTTTTACTATATCTGATGTAACATGACATTTTTTAACAGATTCATTACACCCACTTTTGTTATTAAAATAACAATCATTTAATATAGCTTGCTTTTCATTTTGGACTCACCTCCACTTCTCAGTCTCACATTTAATTTGCTCAATTTTAATATTAATCCCTTTCACTTCCTCTGCAAGTTTCTGATATTCCTGTATTTCAATCTGTACTTTCTCAGCTCTGAATAACTCCGATTTCTATAAGCACAGTTTCTCATTTTCATGTTACCTTTCCTCTTTATCAAAAAACTCTCTATAGTAACTATGAATCTCTAGATTACTTGTTTATGACAATCTTATACAAGTAATATGCATCATTTTATCCTCAGCAGCAATCGCAATTCACTCACCACTTGGCACAAATTGATAAAATGTTTTTCTCTGATCTCAGCCAGTGTGCGACTATACTCCACCTTTACAACATATTTGTGCAGGTTGTGTAGCCTAGCATGTTTTTTTCATTCTCCAATGTTTCTGTTTTATCTCGCAATTCCAGCAATGCTTTATGGAGCATCAGGTGTGTAAATTCACTATGCAAATTTCTGTGGGAATGCCCAGCCACTTCTTTAACTGGTAAATTCCCACTTTTGGCTTTCCCTGCCAAATTATTTCCCTTAGTCTTCATGTTACCTCACAATGTCTGAATGTTATGTCACACTATTACTCAGTGTTATTCTGCTCCTTCACGTATTGTGTCAAATAGCACAGAACAGCAATTGAGCAAAAGTGATCTACAGGCTAGCACTCACCATATCGGAAGTGAAGTTCTCAAAGCTCTGCTATTGTTGGAGCCAAAGTGTTGCAGCAGTGACTCAATTTGACATGTCCTCGTAGCTCAGAAGTAGATGACACATTCCTCCATGAAGCTGCCAGATCCAACCTGCAGCTGCGAGATGTTTCTGAATTGTTTTAACAGAAGCACAGTTCTTGTTTGGCTGAAACAGTTCTTGATCATGTTCTACTATACCTCAGTCTTTGCTTCTTGCACTTGGCAGATGAAAATTAACACACACTGTCTCTCACTGGAATTCAACTATAAAAACTCCTTTCTCATACGCACACTCTCTGACAATAACTGTAACAGGCCTTTGCTTCGATTATGTGAGTGCCCGTGTATGTGAGTTTGAGTTGATAACTGCTTTTAATATGCATGTTAGAATATGTCAGGATCTACTCAAGTAGTCAATAACTTATTCAACTACACATGTATTATGGTGCATCCCCTCCCCACTGTCTCTAACAGAATTGGCTCTGATGTTCTTGCTAGATGAAGAGGTCTGCCACAATAGTGCTCATGCTTCCCCCTTTCGCCCTTGCATGGTGAAGCCATTACAGAAATGTTTTACAATTTTCCTCACTGCTAAAGTTGTGATCCTTCTGGATGAGCAAATATCACTTTTGCAGTTTCACTTTTGGCCGTTAAATTATAATCATGCTCCATATACAAATAAATAATTGCATGCAGATAAATTTTGAAAATATTGCTGCACTGCATTGAGTGTATACAACACTGGAAATCATTTTCAGCTACAATTATGGACTGTATTCACACAAACAGTGGTGCATGGACAATTGCAGCTAGGGCACTCATTTGCATAAAGTAGTATTAGTGCATTGGCTTTATAGTTTTGCCTATCTCCATTAACTTTTTTTATTCTACACTTCACCTGTTTTGCATTCCTCCTCCTCCTCCTCCACCACCACCACCACCGCCGCCACCACCACCACCACCACCACATCATCATCATCATCATGGAAAGAACTTTACCTGGAACGGAGAGTAGGCTGATACCCCTATAGTTATCACAAGAACTGCGATCACCTTTTTTGAAAATAGGGATAATAATAGCTCTGGTAAAATCTTTAGGAACCATGCCTTTATCATAAAAGTTATTCAAAATTTCAGTCATCCAAATGGTAACTGAAACATTCCCAGCTCTAAGCATTTCCGTAGTAATTTCATCAACCCCTGGGGATTTATGAAGTTTAAGTTTAGAAATAGCCAAACTAACTTCAGATTGTGTTTTTGTTGTTTTTCTGCTGAGGTCCTGCCATCCTCACAGACCTTCTACTATGGCATATAAACTGACAGGCTCCTGTAAGACTTTTGTGGAACCTTTGAGACCTTTGAGACCTTTTTTTTTCCTGTAAGACCTTTGAGAGGGTATTTATTATTATTATTATTATTATTATTATTTATTTTTATTAAATTAGGAAATTAAAAACATGTAATTTAATAATACTACATTCAAGGCTATATTTTAGTTTTAATAGTTCAGTTTATAATTATTATGAAATTCATTCTGATTCTGTTCAGGTCCTTGATTTTACTAATGCTTCAAAGTACAAGTCAGATAAAAATGTTTTGGTGGGTTGGGTTGTTTTACCTCTGAGCAGCACTTTTTTGCACACCATGATGTTTTGGTGATGAACTAGGGCTGGATCTAGGAGGGGGGGGGGTCGAGGCAAGGGGTCATGCCTCTCCCTTCGGAATGCAAGTAAGGGTAACAGGACAAAAAATTATTAAAGTTATTCATATTTCATGCATTTTTCAAGCAATTTTTTAAAACCTGTAAAAAAGGAAGGGGAAATGTTATATTGCATTGGAAATCAAGTGTTTGGCCCCCCCCCCCCCCCCCCCCTACAATTTTTGGCTCAATTGTGTTTCATGCCATCCCCCTCTTCCAGTTTCTTTTTCTAGATCTGCGCTGCTGAAATAATGTTTTAGGATATGATGCTTACCTGTTACTCAGACAGATCTTCAAAGTCATCATCATTATCCTCAAACAGCCATGGGCTACGGAGGTCCATTCAGATCATGCAGTTTAGTTCTCCAAGCATATCTGTCCTGAGCTATATTTGCTGCATCTCACCACTGCACACCAATTCTAGCAAAGTCCTGTTTGACATTGTCTGCCCACCACATCCTTGGTCTCCCTTTCTTTCTGAGGTCTTTAGACATACTGTTCATAATGCTATTTGCTGATCTATGATTATCAATATGGGCAATATCGCCAAACCAATGGAGTCTCTCTGTACAATATACTGCTCAGAAGATGTTGCTGACTCCTTTGCCTAACCTCTTCATTACTTACAAAGTTGAACCACCTAATTCCCAAGATACTGCATAAGCATCTAGAATCAAAAGCATCATGTGTATGGTAAAATATGTAAGGGGGGAGGGCGTCCAAGTTTCACTACTGTAGCTAACCCTAAAAAAAACATACTATTATACAGTCTAATTTTAATCTTTAGGTGTTATATGTCTATTTTTCCACATTCTCTATAGATTCCTAAAAGTCCCAGAGAAAATCCCTATTCATCAGATAATCTCATGCCGCACATGACCAGTATGTTACATAACTCCCAAGATAATTAAACTAAGACACTTGCTCAAGAGTGCAACCTTTCAGAGCAACTGAAGCACCACTGCCTTACCAATTTTCATCACTTTAGTTTTATCTCTGTTTATCACCAAACCAACTCTGTTACCAGTTTCATCAATCTCATCAACAGCCCTAATGAAAGAATTCATCTCATCAACATCATTAGCCAGCAAGGCCAAATCATCTGCATAATCTAAATCAGAAATATTGGAATCTCTAGACCATTTAAGGCTCAAATCTTTCCCTTGCAAAGAATTTCACATGACATAATCAATAACTAAAGAGAAAAGGAGATGAAATGCACCCTTGTCGAACACCAGAAGCAATGCTAAACCAATTGCTACAAGCATTACCAACTCTCACCATGACCAGTGTTATTATAGAGAGCTTTCATTATGTTAACTAACATGTCTGGTATACCATATGATCTCACAATCAACCACAAATTATGATGATCAACAGTCAAAAGTCTTTTTGAAATTAACAAAGCTAGTAATCAAAGGTTTTTGAAACTCCAAACATTTCTTAAAGCCTAAGTTAAAAAAAAAAACTCGTGCACATTCCCTACCACTTCTGAATCCACACTGCTCATCAGGCAATTGTCCATCAACCAGATTCTTAATTCAATTAAGCACAATTATACAAAGAACTTACCTGGAACAGAAAGTAGGCTGATACCCTTATAGTATCACAAGAACTGCAATCATTTTTTTAAATATAAGGATAATAATAGCACTGGTAAAATCCTTAGGAATTATGCCTTTATCATAAAAGATATTCAATATTGCAGTCATCCATGTGGTAACAGAAACAGTCCCATTCTAAGCATTTAAGTAGTAATTTCATCCACCCCTGGGGATTTGTGTATTTTAAATTTAGAAGTGGCCAAAGTAACTTCAGACTGTGATATAGTGGCAACATTAATGCCAGTAATGCATCTAGGTTCAAGGTGTTGTAAGTTCAAGGTGAAATTATCCTCCAATAAGGGGCTCCCTACATCATTATCAGACATTTTCACTCTGTCATCATTAGAAACAATTGGAGTAGGACTAAATACATTGTTTAGAACATCACAGAAATGTTCAGCTCACCAGCCATTGTAGAATCCTCACCTTCAATAAACTTGTTTATCCATCAATCCCTATATACCTGTTCATTTTCTACTGCACAAATTATTAACTACCTGGTACAGTTCTCTGCTGTTGTGCTGTCTAACTGTTTCCTCAGCTTTGCCAGCCATACCATCTAGCCAAAGTTTTTTATCAGCAGCTAACTGATCCCTTCCACGTTTATTAAACTCCCTGTAATGCTTTCTATTGTGACTAGTAGGGTATTGATTAAGGGCATTCCTGCAGTTCTTTCTTTCTGAAATAAGCTCAAGTGCTTTATCACTCAAATAATTCTGCCTCCTCTGCTCCTTTTTTCCTAAAAGAATATTGTTAGTTTCTGGAAAAGCCTGTTTAAAACTGCCCCGTTCGTCCTCAACTTCAGTAGTAAGCAAACCATGACTGTCATAATGACTAAGTAACCTATCATGGTAAGCTTTAGCTATAACTGGGTCTTTCAGAGCTTCAGTATTAAAGGTAAAATTTTCAACCCTAGCACAACACTTTTTAAGTTTAAGTTGCAAGACACTTTTAACAAGATAATGGTCAGATCCAATTTCATCTCCCCTATATGACTTGGTATTCCTAAAAGAAGTAGCCCATTTGCTGTTAATTAAAATATATAATCAATGATATTCTTATGCAGCCCATTTTGTGAAACCCATGTGTACTTATGTATGTCATGGTGTTTGTAATAAGTGTTAGTTATTTTCAAACCATTAAGTTTACTTACTTATAGGAGACATTGCCATTGCAGCAACCAATACCAAAAGGGCATATCACTCCTCCCCAAAGATCAAAGACAGTACCAACTTTGGCATTGAAGTCACCTAGAACAAGGGTAATGTCTCCTTTCTTGACTGAATTCAAAATATCCTAAGTTGTCCATGAAACCTATCCTTCTCATCCTCATCAGCATTCTCAGTGGTGGCATAACAGCAGATAACATTCAGGTCTTAATGCTTGTCTGAAATTTTGCTGTAAGAAACCTTTCATTAATGCACTCATATCCTAGAAGAGCATCACTAGCATGTCTGCTGAGCAGCAGACCCACGCCTTGGTGATGCTTATCATCTTCCCTCCCTGAAAAGAGAAATTTAAGGTTATTTTTTAGATCTGACCTTTATCTGTCCATCTGGTCTCTTGCAAGCCGAGAATATCTGAATTATAATGGTGGATTTCTTGTGTGAGGACATAAAGAGAATAAGCTCCTGTGCAGAGTCCTCACATTCCAACTTCCTATGGAGAGAAAATGATTAGTGGGATGTTTAAAGAAATTATGTTTATTGAAAGAGGGAATGTCGACATTATCAAAACAGCCTCCTAATCGCAGGCATGGGGCAAAGACCCATTCCCCTACCACTAAAGGCTGAAACCATCTGCACTGAAAGACTTCCTCCAAATTAGAATTTGATGATACCCATAGAAGCCAGAATTGCGATGATTTCTGCTCAGGATTATCCACAGCTGATCAAACATATCTTGTGAATCTATTCACTTGGGGCTGTCAACCCACAAACAAACAGAAAACACAGTGGAAGAATTTATTTTCACAGAACCCCACTATTGCAGCAAAAACAGGATCCATAATCAAGATCAGAGCCATATTCCAGTCCAGTAAGTTTATAAGGTCAGCACCAAGGCCCTGTGTGGTAGACCATTCCTCAACAGGGTAAAAAAAGTAGCCATAGTTGTTCAGATTAGTAGGAACTGGCAACCTTCCCCTTCCATTCACTTCCACAAGAGAGTATTGCTTTGGAAAGGTACTAATGGCATGCACCACAAGTAGGTGGGGCCAGACGTTAGGTGCTAGGCCTGGCCGGTTCTATGCATCATCACAGGGGATTGATGCATGGCTCTCCTTCCAGTGACTACCTAGCTACCATGTACATATCATATTAAGGAGACAGTAGTCTCCTTAATATTATATGTACCAATTTCAATGCTTCTGCAACTTCTGGAAACGTTCCTGATACACTTCTTTTGAAATTTCTATAGTTCCTTGTCATACTGTGAATAATTTCTTCAGTTTTTGCAAATCAGTGGCCTTTTGACGAGGCTTTAACATTGAGAAAAAAATCACAGGGAGATATCTTGTGACTATATTGGATAGCAGGACCAAAGTGATGCCCTCAATTCATCATCAATAGTAATGTAAAAAACAAGAGTTTTTGTCAGCAGTAGCATGTTGCTGAAGACCAGTAGCATGTTGCTGAAGAACTTGCCATTATCTTTGATCATCAATGAGGATACAAAGCACAGATTTGGCAGAAGTGAATTACATTTCCAAATCTTGTGTTAAAATTGATTGACATGTCCCATAAGAAATTCCAGTTTTACTAACATCTTTGTGGATAGTTCACACATCAGTCACTTCTGATCAGATCACAAATATGAGGGACTGAATAATTGTTTTTCAATGTTGAAAGACAACCTGACAGTTAGGATCATATTCAATGGACACATGATCCTCTTTGAATCTTGTGAACCACTGATTCACAAGATTTAAATAAGTCTAAAGTTTTCAAATAACATAGCATCTACGAAAGCTGTTTATAACATTTCTTGGTCTTGAGTCTTCTGTTGCATTTTTCCCTAATTTGAAACTAAAGTTTATACAAATATGCTGCTCAGTATAATCACTCATTGTAAAATATGATTACACAAAAACACGTTCAACTTATACTAATTAAGACTGACTGCAGATAAAGAGGGGATTCGTGAATTATTATGTCTAGATGACTCACTGAACACGTTGCAACAATGCAATTCATTATGATGACACATTATTAAAAATACAGAGTTAATTTTTAATGTTTGATTACACTGTATATCACAGGCCTAGACTCATTGCTACAAAATGTCTTATTCAATCCACATCTTTTTACTGATGCATGGAAATTATATTTCACATTCTTTATAAATGTAAGAGTAATGTATTTTTTTTTTATCAAATAGTATGTGCAGCCTGCTAATGTTAATAATTTGACTTTGTATATGTAAGTTTTTAAGTTTTTGTATTTTTGAAAATATTTAGATTTCTCCTACAGAATTTTTTTTACTTCTTTTTTTCTTCTTGATCTTAAGATACCAAAAAAAAAAGAGCATCTATGAATTAAGAAGTCTTAACTCATGGATATTAACAAAATGAAGTTATTTGCTGTATTTATCTATGCTTTACCTGTTAAAGTAAGACAGCTGTAAGCACAAGTAATGATCACTGGTATATTTACTCAACTTTTATGGATTGATGATAATGCAACTTGATTATAATGTAAAATCTAATGTTTGAATCCAAAGGCATATTTTTTTCAAATGCTTAATTGATTAATTTCACACAACAATGTGAATAATACAATATACAGTTACTAATCTGCAAAAAGTATGAAAGCTTAAAATAATTTTAAAAATTGATAATTCACATTATATTTAGTGAAAATTACTACTGATATTATCTCTGTTACTATTATGTTAATTTTAGGTTAGTAGATAATTAAATAGAAGACACCTATTTTTGCTATTTTACTACAGGGAGCTAAATTTATTGGTGACTTACTTCCTGGTGGAAAAATCAGAGCCCAAGAAACACAAAAAATGTTTTCTTCCCCTAGCTCTTGGGCGATTCATTGTAAAAAGCTTCTTAATCCAGATAAGAAGTCAGGTTGTGGATGGTCCTCTGTAAGTTTTTTTTTTTCTTTTCAAAAATTTGTGCTCTTGACTTATTGATATTATTGACTGCTTGACAAAATTATTATAATTAAAGTTACAAACACAGCAATTGTTTAAATTAATTTAATTAATCACCATAATGTTGTTAATATAAAAATAGCTTATGAGCAAGCCTTATTAACTCCTAGGAGTTTGCGATATATTGCCATTGTGGCAACCATAGTAACTGATATATAAATTTAATATTACTCAGAGATGCTTTTTGCCTTATAAAAAATTCTTGAGTTTTTTTATGTTACATTTTTAGCTCAGTACATTTAATCAATGGTGTTATTGCCAATTGAAAGCTATTACAATTTTAAAAATGGAAGAATTCATACCACTTATTAAGTTTCATTTGTTGGCTGGTTCACCTGGTCTATGTTACAGCATATTGACATTGTTCTGCCAACTTCCCTTGTTGGTGACTTAAAATTTGATGACACACTGGATACCATTCCATCTTAAACTTGATGTTTCACTTATTTGCTGGTTACCTTGATTGAAATGGCTGATTCCTTAGGATGTCAAGTCTTCCTGTTTTATTTCTAAGTTGCATTGGCATGTTTTGTAAAGCTTGCTCACTTAGCTTAAAATCCTAACAATTTGACAATCACAACATTAAAACCAATGTAAAAAGTTAAAAGTTTTAAAAAAGTAATGCAATGTGTTTTGCCTCATATGCATGAGGTTTCAGCTTGCTTATCAAAATAATGGAAACACCCATGGTGGCTGGAGTACACACAGTGTGACATATGCATATCACAGGGACGATGTCACCCACTATTTGAGGTATATAAAGTGGAGAAGTACAATGTTGGCTATCATGTAACAGTGCTATAGGTGCAGGTGAAACAGCTGTTGTGGGTAATTGTCGACAATGTCAGATCTCAGTGACCTCCAAAAAGCCATGATCATTGATGTGCATCTTGCAGGAGCTTCAGTTACCAGAACAGCAGAAATAGTAGGTGTAACACAAGGAACTGCATTGAAGACTATGACTACCTATTGAAAAGGACAGGGCATTGCCTCCAAATGTGTAAATTGTGGACGTCATAGGAAGTTGTCAGATAGGGAATGGCAAACATTGGCACGAATTGTACAATGGAAGCACAAGACCATGGCACTGCAAATAGCAGCAGTTGAACATCATCGGAATGATCCCGTTTAACAGTTCATCGTTATCCATCATAACAGTTCATCAGGAACTACATTGTGCCAGTATTTATGGCAGCGCTGCAATCTGCAAACCTCTGATTACCAACATCAATGCAACAAAATGTGTAAGGTGTTGCAAAGCACATAAAAATTGGCAATGTGTCATCTGGTCTGATGAATCGTGCTACACATTGTTTCCCACCAGTGGTAGAGTACATCTAGTAAAACCTGCAGAAGCATACCACCCTGACTGTGAAGCATGGAGGTGGATCTCTGATGTGGGGTGCCATATCATGGCATTCCTTAGGGCCATTAGTTATTCTGCAGATTTGTGTCACATCCACAACATACAAATCCATTCTCAGGGAACCACCTGCACCCAATGTTGCGAACATTGTTTCCTAATGACGGTCCCTGGTTTCAAGCAGATAATGCACCTGTGCATTGTGCAAAACATGTCAAGTGGTGGTTTGCAGAGCATGAGGTACAGCAGTTATCCTGGCGATCTCAATATCCAGACCTCAATATTATTGAACATTGGGAATATCTGGAGTGCAAAGTCAGATGACACTTTCCATCTGCAGCATTATTGGCACAGTTGGGCCGTATTTTATAGGAAGAATGGTCCCACATTACATTACTGTATGTGCATGACTTGTATAAGCATATTCCACATCAAATTGTGTCTTTCTGAATGCCTGAGATGGGCCTATAGCTTATTAATAAAATGTTCTCCACAAACAGTACATGTTTCCATTATTTTGATAAACCCCTGTAAGTAGTAAGCACAGTTTTTATTTGGCTGTCATTAACAGCTTGCTCATTGAGCAGTAGGTTCCAGGCTGGTGGGAGTGGTGTTATTTCAGTATTGCAGATGTGATCTTTATATAAATTTATTAGAATATTTCTAGGAATTAAATTGAAATTTTGTGGGGGGTGCAGCTAATGATGTAATCGATATAGATAGATAAATTCTGTATTTATTTGATTATCAGTTATTGTTTGAACTAATGCAGTTGTTGGTTTTTGTTTTAGTATATTTTAAGTTCTGTGAGTCTTTGTTCTATTGTTCTATATGTCTTTTCAACATAACTATTCATTCCTTTGAGTTTATTGTTAGGATCTGGAATCAACCATATGTACTCCTCCTGTTGGTTTAAGCTTACCTCTATCATTTAATAGATTTTTTTTTATGTTGTTATTATATGAGGTAAGTTTAACTCATATTTATTGACTGTTTTTTGAGGTTTGGGAGATTCTTGGTATAAATAGAAAACTACATGTATATTAGGTATTATCTTTTCTTTGTGCTGGTATTGGTTGGGAATCTTGTTATATTTTATGGATTTATGCACCCTATTAATAAACTTAGTTGAGTATCCTGCCTTTTTATTGATGTTATAAATAAAAGTTATTTTTTTCTTTAAATCGTTTTTCTGAGTAGTATTTGTATGCTCTAATTAAATATGTGTTTATTATTAATTTTTTATAACTTATTGGATGTGCTGAATCTTGTTGGGTAACATTAGGTGTATGTCGGTTTTCTATAGGCTTTGGTAACACATCTGTTCATTTTATGCTCAATACATTCAAATATGACAATTCACCATTAACTTCTGCTTTGTGAGTACATTTTATACTAGATGATACATTATTAAATGTATTAATAAGTTTTTGCAATTAATATACAGAGTGATCCCAAAAAATTACTATATGATCTACGTACTGAAGGTACAAAGACTGTTTTAATTCAGATTTTGTAGTGTTGTATGTTCTCCATGTCTCATCACTATGTCACCCATGAGCCCAGAGAGTGGTGATTCCATTGAGACCCCCTCTTCCTCTGCACATGGTTTTCTGTTTACTGCAAACCAAGTTTGAGATGGTGACCAGGTCTAGAGCTTTATTAACATTACAGTATTCTTGAGCCATGGGCCTGGCAACCTCCAACCATTCAGCTTTCAGTTGCATTGTTGCATCTAGAATGTCTTATTTGGATTCAGCAATCTAGAAAGTGAATGGTTGTGTCCGAACTGGTGTTTATTGAATAATTTGTGCTGCTGTTAAGAATGAAGTTAAAGTGTATTGTGTGGGTGAAAAATAAGGTGTGAAAAGGTTAAATAAAGCTCTTTCCAAATTATATATTGGAGATTTTCTTTGCTTACTAATGGTCTGAATGGGTGACCAGCTATATGTAATAAATATTTTTGTGGATTGGCCAAGTGGTTAGCGCGCTTGGCTACTGATCTACGGGACCTGGGTTCGAGCCCCGGGTAAGGCATGGATGTTCATGTTGTTTTCTGCTGAGGTCCTGCCATCCTCTCAGATCTTCTACTGTGGCATATAAACTGACAGGCTCCTGTCAGACCTCTGTGGCAAGCAGCTGCTTGAGGGGGTATTTATTTTTTTTTATTTATTGTAGACGTTATTAATGATTTAAACAATAATTGATAATCTCAGCATTACCCATTGGCTTTTAAACGTCTATAAATTATTATAGACGTTTAAAAGTCAACAGGTAACACTGAGATTATCAATTATTGTTTAAACCATTAATAATGCTAAAAGCATGATTTGATCTTACTCAGCACACTAAAATGAAATTGTTGCCACCTGAGTTAATATATGGTGCCAAATGTAGGTGCTGAAAATCACAGGAAGAGGTAAAGTCATACTTAGTGGAAAAAAGACATAGCTGGCATTAATTCAACAGGATAGAATACTCTGGCATGTTCCTGGAGAGATGTGGGTTCGATTCCTGTATGTCAGTAAAATTCCATAAAAACCTTTATTGATTTATAGACATTTAAAAATCAACAGGTAATGCTGAGATTATCAATTGTTGTTTAAATCATTAATAATGCTAATAGCATGATGTGACTTGACTAATTATTTTTCCCATCTTACTCATCATCATCATCCTCAAGCTGCCATGGGCTATATAGGTCCAACCACACCATGCAATTTAGTTCTTCAAGCATATCTGTCCTGAGCAATATCTGCTGCACCTCGCCACGGCACACCAATTCTAACTAGGTCCTGTTTGACATTGTCTGCTCACCACATCCTGGTTTCCCCGTCTTTCTCAGGCCTTTAGGAACACTGTTCATAACCCTATTCGCTAATCTGTAATTATCCATGCAGGTAACGTGGCCAAACCAACAGAGTCTCTCTCTTACAATATGCTTCTTGAAGGAGTTTGCTGATTTCTTTGCCTAACCTCTTCATTACTTACAAAGTTGAACCGCCTAATGCCCAAGATATTGTGTAAGCATCTAGAATCAAAAGCATCAAGTTTCCTGTTATCTTGTTGTTTACAAAGCATCCAAGTTTCACTACCATAATTAACCCTAGAATGAACCAAACTATTATACAGTCTAATTTTAGTCTTTAGGTGTATACACCTATTTCTCCACACTCTCAATAGGTTCTTAAAAGTCCCAGAGGCAATCCCTTTTTGCCTGTTAATCTCATGCCACACATCACCAGTATCTGTTACATACGTAACTCCCAAGATAATTAAACTGAGACACTTGCTCAAGGGTGCAACCATTCAGAGTGACTGAAGCACCAACTGCCTCATCAATTTTCATCATTTTAGTTATATCTCTGTTTTATCACCAAACCAACTCTATTACCAGTCTCATCAACAGCCCTAATGAAAGAATTCATCTCATCAATATCATTAGCCAACAAGGAACAATCATCTTCATAATCTAAATCAGAATTTTTGAAATCTCTAGACAATTTAAGGGCAAAATCTTTCCATTGCAAAGAATTTCGTATAACCTAATCAATAACCAAACTAAAGAGAAAAGGAGACAAAATACACCCTTGTCAAATGCCAGAAACAGTGCTAAGCCAATTGTTACAAGCCTTACCAACTCTCACACATGACTCAGTGTTATTATACAGAGCTTTCATTGTGTTAACTAAATATAATTTAATCTTACATGAATAGTGCTGTTACAATAAAGTCATTTAAAACCGAAATCACCGAAAACTAATCACCGAAAAATAGCACAAAATGTTTATGGCTTTCAATTGGAAAGTGAACTATAACAGCAAAATTAGGCAGTTGAACATTGTTTCTGTTATCTCAACATAACGTTTAAGACAGTTGATATTCATAAGTTGCTAATGACAATAATCCATTAAAAGGCTGTGAAAAGATACATCAATTAAAGTGGCAGTTGGGTAGCCACATAACTACTTCACAGCAAGTGGACATTGAAGTTACTATGAAATAACACCAAAATAAATTGAAGACACTGCATTACAACTGAAAATATAGTATCAGTGCTACAACAATCAACTGATTGAAGACGTAAGCAGCAAAAACATCCCATCGACCTTACTTCAGTATAACAACTGCAAAGTATGCCTACTGTAACATCAATATGCTTTTGTGCTTTATCAAAGGACTAGTAGCTATGGACTAGTTAATTACATCAATTATGCATTGTAACATCTACGAATGCATACATCACTTTGAAGTGAGCTTGCAGTTCCATTGCAGATGTACCAGCCACCAAGTATTGGTAACTAATTTTATCTTATTATTCACTCTAGTTTGCTTTTGTGTTGTAAAACAAAAGGTATATCTTAAGGTTTAAAAATGATTAAGAACTTTAGAGATGGGTAGATATTAAGTAATATGAGCTCAGACCTCACCTTTTGCACTTCTCATGACTTGAGAATTGATAGGTTTTAGATGATTTTATTGTAACAGTACTATTCGTGTAAGATTAAATTATACTTATTTAGCTGTGTTTATCTTTACTTTAATGTTAGTAACTTATCTGCTATGACATGCAATCTCACAATCAACCACAAATTATGACGATCAAGCCTTTGAGCCATGAGTCGAAAGCCTTTCTGAAATCAACAAAGATAGCAACCAAAAGTTTCTGAAATTCTAAACATTTCTCAAGAATCTGCCTGAGTGAAAATATCTGATCTACACACCCCTACCATTTTTGAATCCACATTGCTCATCACACAATTGACTGTCAACCAGATTCTTAATTCTGTTAAGCACAGTCTTGCAAAGAACTTTACCTGGAACAGAAAGCAGGCTGATACCCGTGTAGTTATCACAAGAACTGCGATCACTTTTTTTAAAAATAGGGATAATAATAGCTTGGGTAAAATCCTTTGGAAACATGCCTTTATCATAAAAGATATTCAAAATTTCAGTCATCCACATGGTAACTGAAACATTCCCAGCTCTAAGCATTTCTGTAGTAATTTCGTCTACCTCTGGAGATTTATGTAGTTTAAGTTTTGAAACAGCTAAAATAACTTTAGACTGTGTTATAGGGCCAACATTAAAGCCAGTAATGCATCTATCATCATTACAATCCCCTGTGATGATGCATAGAACTGGCCAGACCTAGCACCTAATGTCCAACCCTGCCTTCTCGTGGTGCAGATCATTAGTAATATCAAAATAAATACTCTCTTGTGAAAGTGAACAGAAGGGGAGGGCTGCCAGATTAGTTTGGCCTACTGATCTGGATAACTCTGGCTACTTTTCTTTTTTTTTTCTACCCTGCTGAGGAGTGGTCAACCACACAGGGTCCTGGTACTGACCATATAAACCCACTGGACTGGACTGAATTATGGCTCCGAACTTGATTATGGATCCTGAATTTGCTGCAGTGGTGGGCTTTTGTGGAGGGAAAATCTTCCGCTGTGTTTTCTGTTTGTTTGTGGGTTGACAACCCCAAGTGAATAGATTCACAGGATATGTTTATCAGCTGGTGGATATCCTGAGCAGAGGTCATCGCAGGCACCTGAACTCTTTGCTTCTACTGGCATCATCAAATTCTACATTGGGGGGAAGTGTAGATGGCTTTAGCCTTTAGTGTTGGGGAAACGGGTCGTTGCCCTCTGTCTGCGATTAGGGGGCTGTTTGATATTGTGGCCATTTCCTCTCTCAATAAACATAGTTTCTTTAAACATCCCACTAACCATTTTCTCTCCATGAGTAGTTGGTATTTGAGGACTCTGCACAGAGCTTTTTTTTCTTTATGTCCTCACACAAGAATACCATTATTGTAATTTAGATATCCTCGGCTTGCAAGAGACCAGATGGACAAAGGTCAGATTCTTAAAAATAATCTTAAATTTCTCTTTTCAGGGAGGAACGATAATAAACATCACCAAGGCGTAGGTCACATTTCCACTGATCCGTTACACATTTATTAAGCTCTCTGTAATGCTTTCTATTAGGATTAATATGGTATTGATTAAGGACATTCCTGCAGTTCTTTCTTTCTGAAATAAGCTTAAGTGCCTTATCACTCAAATAATTCTGCCTCCTCTGCTCCTTTTTCCCTAAAAGAGTACTGTTTGTTTCCAAAAAAGCCTGTTTAAAATGGTCCGATTCCTACTGAACTTCAGTAGTAAACAAACATGAGTGTCATAATAACTAAGTAACCTGTCATGGTACGCTTTAGCTATTTAACTGGGTCTTTCAGAGCTTCAGAATTAGAGGTAAATTTTTTAACTTTAGCACAACACTTCTTAAGTTTAAGTTGCAAGAAACTTTTAACTAGGTAATCGTCAGATCCAATTTTAGCTCCCCTATATGACCTGGTATTCCTAACAAAACTATCCCATTTGCTGTTAATTAATATATATTCAATCATATTCTTATGGAACCCATCTGGTGAAACTCTGTACTTATGTATGTCACGGTGTTTGTAATAGGTGTTAGTTATTTTCAAACCATTAAGTGTACTTACCTCTAGGAGACATTGCCCATTGCCATTGCAGCTACCATACCAAAATGGCCTATTACCCCTCCCCAAAGTTCAGAGTCAGTACCTAATTTGACATTGAAGTCACCTAGAACAAGGGTAATATCTCCTTTCTTGATAGAATAAAAAATATCCTGAAGTTGACCGTAAACCCTATCCTTCTCATCCTCATCGGCATCCTCGGTGGGAGCATAACAGCAGATAACATTCAAGTCTTTAACGCTTGTCTGAAATTTTGCTGTAAGAAAACTTTCATTAATGCACTCATATCCTAGAAGAGCATCACTAGCATGTCTGGTGAGAAGCAGACCCATGCCTTGGTGATGCTTATTGTTATCCCTCCCTGAAAAGAGAAATTTAAGATTATTTTTAAGAATCTGACCTTTATCTGTCCATCTGGTCTCTTGCAAGCCGAGAATATCTAAACTATAATGGTGGAATTCTTGTGTGAGGCCATAAAGAGAGAAAGCTCTGTGCAGAGTCCTCAAATACCAACTACCTATGGAGAGAAAATGGTTAGTGGAATGTTTAAAGAAACTATGTTTATTGAGAGAGGAAATGGCAACAATATCAAACAGCCCCCTAATTGCAGACATGGGGCAACGACCCATTTCCCCACCACTAAAGGCTAAAGCCATCTACACTTCCCCCAATGTAGAATTTGACGATGCCAGTAGAAGCAAAGAGTTCAGGTGTCTGTGATGACCTCTGCTCAGGATTATCCACCAGCTGATAAACATATCCTGTGAATCTATTCACTTGGGGCTGTCAACCCACAAACAAAGAGATAACACAGCGGAAGATTTTCCCTCCACAGAAGCCCACCAATGCAGCAAAATCAGGATCCATAATCAAGCTCAGAGCCATATATCTGTCCAGTCCAGTGGGTTTATATGGTCAGCACCAGGACCCTGTGTGGTTGACCACTCCTCAGCAGGATACAAAAAAAAAAAGAAAAGTACCCATAGTTGTCCAGATCAGTAGGCCACACTAATCTGGTAGCCCTCCCCTCCCCTTCCGTTCACTTCCAACAAGAGAGTATCTCTCTTGAAAGGTACTAATGGTCTGCACCACGAGAAGGCGGGGTAGGACATTAGGTACTAGGCCTGGCCGGTTCTATGCATCATCACAGGGGTTTGGTGCATAGCTCTCCTTCCAGTGACTACCTAGCTACTATTTACAGACCACTCACCTGCACTAAAAAGAAATAGTTGCCCTGAGATCATAGATGGTGCCAAATGTAGGTGCCAAAAATCATGGTGTCACACTTAATTGAAATAAGACATAGCTGGCATTAGTTGAACATGATAGAATATTGGCATGTTTCTGGAAAGATGTGGGTTTGATTCCCTTTTGTCAGCGTAACTTTTTTTCCACAAAAACATTTATTGATATATATATATGTTTAAAACTCAGCATAACAGGTAATGCTGAGATTATCAATTAGGGTTTATGTAGTTTAATTTTTATGAATAATTGAGGTACTGTAGTGTACATAGGGGGTATACTTGTTTTTGCTATTTGTATAGGTAAGAATGGGTCATTCTTTTGCTATGCTAACCTTTTATTGTATTAGGTATTGGGTTATTTTCTAAGGGTGTACATTTCAACTAATTTAACAAATCATTTATTTTTTCAACATATTCATTCTGATTTCTTTATCGTTATTGGCATGGCCGAGTTGTTAGCGCACTTGGCCACTGATCTAAGGGACCCGGGTTCGAGTCCCGGGTAAGGCATGGATGTGTGTGTTGTTTTTCTGCTGAGGTCCTGCCATCCTCTCAGACCTTCTACGGTGGCATATAAACTGACAGGCTCCTGTCAGACTTCTGTGACAAGCAGCTGCTTGAGGGGTATTTACCTAGGTAATGGGAATGCCTGCTGATTGGGAATCTAACTTCGAAGCTCTATAAGTTCTAAAATATTCATTTAATGGAAAAAGGTTTAATCTCGATTTTCAACAGCATTTGTCTAGTATTTAAGGAATTGTAGAAGGCAAAATGTTTCAGAATAGTAATGGGTGATAAGAATTTATCTCAGATATTAATTAAAAGTTAAATAACAAGTATTGTTTCAAATCATTTGATAAAATATACATTTTTAAGAGTTTGCATGATGATTATTTTGAGTGCTAGGTATAGTAGTAAAATGTCACTCATTTTCTTTGAATTCGGACACTCTTGTCCCCTCCTCCCTCTCTTCTTAAACCAGTCTTGTATATGACTAATGGAATATGGAAATTTATAATAGTTTGTCAGTATTTTGTATGGCACTAATACACAGTCCTATCAGAATAATGGTAAATGGTCATATTATTCTGATACGATTGTGTATATGTATGAACCAGGACAAATTAAGCAATTTGGAGATCTGAAGCCAAGTTCTAAATAGGTGCCCTGGAACAATGTTCCAAATAGTAGCCTTACAGCTGTATTCTAAATGGAGCTCCTTTATCCTTCTAAACTGAAAAATAATGAAAAGTGAACTACTTTATGTAAAATCGATTGACGTGATTAACCCTTCCAGTTTAGAGCCTGAAAAACAAGTTTCCACCCAGAGACCAAACTATTTTCTCCCTATGGGTAGCCAAAAAAAAAATTAACTTTAGAACTTTTTTGCCAGATAGCTAATGAAAGGAATTATGGCATGTTGTTTGCCATATTAATCAGCATTTAATTCGGATTTTCTGGAAATAAAGTATTTAACAAAAAGATATGTTTTATTTTAATAGGTTTTTTTAGAGTCATGTAGTAAAAATATGTATCTGCCAATGCAAATAAAAATAAAACAAAACTACTAGACAGAAATGATTACAATGCACATGAATAGAATGGCTGTATATTTCTGAATAAAAAAAATTTTTTTGGGTTTTAAGTAAATATTTCTTTCGTTTTGTAATTTTTTTCTCGGTACCATACTTTGAGAAAATTCCAAGCTTTTAGCCAATTGTGCTGAGTCAAGGAAACAAGTCAACTTTAGAATTAAAAAAAAAAAGAACCAGTCAACAGAAATAGGTCATGTTATATATCAAATTAAACAGAATTTAATTACGAATTTTATGAAAATAAATAATGTAAGCAAATTTGCAAGATACATATTTTTACTACATGACTCTAAAAAAACCTATTAAAATAAAACGTATCTTTTTGTTAAATACTTTATTTTCAGAAAATTCGAATTAAATGCTGATTAATAAGCTTTTTTCAATGTTGTATGGTGAAAAAAATGATCACACTATACATTTAAGGCTTCATTTTGGAAAACCTGATGAATAAAAATAATTAAATTATATATTTATTGGAAAAAAATTCCTCAAGAATAATATAATATTCAACCTGAAATATGATTTTTATTTCTTTCAATGATTCTTTTCAGTATTGTGTATTTTAAACACAGCCAGTGTTATGTAAAGTGACTTGGACTTTTCACATTCACGGGATTTTCTGAACTGGTTATGAAATAGAAAAAAATCTTCCTTGGCTGCTTTATTTGCTAAACATTATAAATTTTTCGTTGGGTGTTGAAGTTTGGTGATCTTGGCTAAATGCAGAAAGGTTTGTGCACCAAAGCAAAAGAAAAAACAGTGTTATATCTTCTTTGTGACACTCCCAAGGCACTAAGGAGGGGGGGGGGGGGGATGCCTTTAAAATCATTCAATATAAATGTAAAAACTCGTAATTAAGAAAACAAATTCTGGATTGGAGTTGGTGTGTATGTGTGTGGGGGTGGGGTGAAACTTTCACCATGAGTTTAGCAGATGGGACACCTTCCCGAGATTGCCCTCCCACATGATGACTGATTTCCATAGCAAGGAAGTCTATTTTACTTCTGTATCCAAGACATTAATTTTCAGAAAATGGTACAAGCTCAAAGTTTTTTGCAAAAAATAAGAAATAATAAAAGAAATATATATATCATCATTATCATCATCATCCTCAAGCAGCCATGGGCTACGGAGTCCAACCAGACCGTGCAGTTTAATTCTCCAAGCATATCTGTCCTGAGCCACATCTGCTGCATCCGGCCACTGCACACCAATTCTAACAAGGTCCTGTTTGACATTGTCTGCCCACCGCATCCTAGGTCTCCCCCTCCTTCTGAGGCCTCTAGGCACACTGTTCATAACCGTATTCGCCAATCTATAATTATCCATACGGGCAACATGGCCAAACCAGCGGAGTCTCTCTCTGCACAATATGCTGCTTAAAGGAGGTTGCCAACTCCTTTGCCTAACCTCATCATTAGTTACAAAGTTAAACCGCCTAATACCCAAGATACTGCGTAAGCATCTAGAATCAAAAGCATCTAGTTTCCTGTTATCTTGTTTCTTGTTATCTTGTTACATAGCGTCCAAGTTTTACTACCATAACTAACCCTAGAAAGAACCAAACTATTATACAGTCTAATTTTAGTCTTTAGGTGTATACGCCTATTTCTCCACAATCTCCATAGATTCTTAAAAGTCCCAGCAGCAATACCTATTCGTCTGTTAATCTCATGCCGTACATCACCAGTATCAGTTACATAGCTCCCAAGGTAATTAAACTGTGACACCTGCTCAAGACTGCAACCATTCAGATGAACTGAATCACAACCTGTCTGACCAATTTTCATCACTTTAGTTTTCTCTCTGTTTATAACCAAACCTACTCTACTACCAGTTTCATCAACAGCTCGAATGAAAGAGTTCATCTCATCAACATCATTTGCCAAAAGGGCTAAATCATCAGCATAAACTAAATCAGAAATTTTCGTATCTCCAGCCTAATTAAGGCCAAAATCTTTCCCTTGAAGTGAATTTCGCATAACATAATCAACAACCAAACTAAAGAGAAAAGGAGACAAAATGCACCCTTGTCGAACACCAGACGTAATGCTAAACCAATTGCTACAAGACTTACCAACTCTCACACATGACTCATTGTTATTATAGAGAGCTTTCATTATGTTAACTAACTTGTCTGGTATACCATATGATCTCACAATCAACCACAAATTATGACGATCAACAGAGTCGAAAGCCTTTTTGAAATCAACAAAGCTAGCAACCAAAGGTTTCTGAAACTCTAAACATTTCTCAAGAATCTGCCTGAGTGAAAATATCTGATCCACACATCCCCTACCACTTCTGAATCCACATTGCTCACCATGCAATTGCCTGTCAACCAGATTCTTAATTCTATTAAGCACAATCATGGAAAGAACTTTACCTGGAACAGAGAGTAGGCTGATACCCCTATAGTTATCACAAGAACTGCGATCACCTTTTTTGAAAATAGGGATAATAATAGCTCTGGTAAAATCTTTAGGAACCATGCCTTTATCATAAAAGTTATTCAAAATTTCAGTCATCCAAGTGGTAACCGAAACATTCCCAGCTCCGAGCATTTCTGTAGTAATTTCATCAACCCCTGGGGATTTATGAAGTTTAAGTTTAGAGATAGCCAAACTAACTTCAGATTGTGTTATAGGGCTAACATTAAAGCTGCCAATGCATCTATCATTATTACAAACAATGGGAGCAGAACTAACCACATTGTTTAGAACATCACTGAAATGCTCAGCCCACTTAGTCATGACAGAATCCTCCCCTTCTAATAACCTTACCTTTTTTATCCTTCAATCCTTATATACCTGTCCGTTTTCTACCACACAAAACATTAACTATCTGGTACAGCTCTCTGCTGTTGTGCTGTCTAACTGCTTCCTCTGCTTTGTCAGCCAAACCATTAAGCCAAAGATTCTTATCAGTAGCTAACTGATCCTTTACACGTTTTTTAAGCTCTCTGTAATCCTTTCTATTAGGACTAGTAGGGTCTGATTAAGGACATTCCTGCAGTTCCTTCTTTCTGAAATAAGCTCAAGTGCCTTATCACTTAAATAATTCTGCCTCCTCTGCTCCTTTTTTCCTAAAAGAGTAGAGTTAGTTTCCAAAAAAGTCTGTTTAAAATGGCCCCATTCTTCCTCAACTTCAGTAGTAAGCAAACTATGACTGTCAAAATGACTAAGTAACCTATCATGGTATATTTGAGACTATATCTATATAAATATGAAAAAAATTCTAAAAAAAAAAATTGGCAGTTAATGGGTTAACATCGCATTATACTAGGCTATACATTAATTTTTTTTTTATAATATATTACTTTTCCAGTAAAACTTTAATCTGGTATCATTTTCTGAAAATAAATAAGATCTTGGATATGGAAGCAAATTCATTTCTGTAGATTTATTTTCGTTAGTTAGTGATCTAATCATGGTATATTTGAGACTATAGCTATATATATGAGCTTTAGCTATAACTGGGTCTTTCAGAGCTTCGGTATTAAAGGTAAATTTTTTAACCCTTACACAACACATTTTAAGTTTAAGTTGCAAGACACTTTTAACAAGGTAATGGTCAGATCCAATTTCAGCTCTCCTATATGCCCTGGTATTTCTAACAGAACTAGACCATTTGCTGTTAATTAATATATAATCAATCATATTCCTATGCAGCCCATCAGGTGAAACCCATGTGTACTTATGTATGTCGCGGTGTTTGTATTAAGTGTTAGAATATTGCGAAACCATTGAGTTTACTTACCTGTAGGAGATATTGCCCATTGCCATTGGAGCTACTGATACCAAAAGGGTCTATCACCCCTCCCCAAAGGTCAGAGTCAGTACCAACTTTGGCATTGAAGTCACCAAGAACAAGGGTAATATCTCCTTTCTTGACAGAATTCAAAATATCCTGAAGTTGTCCGTAAAACCTATCCTTCTCATCCTCATCGGCATCCTCAGTGGGGGCATAACAGCAGGCATTCAAGTCTTTAATGCTTGTCTGAAATTTTGCTGTAATTTTGCTGTACTCATATCCTAGAACAGCATCACTAGCGTGTCTGCTGAGAAGCAGACCCACGCCTTGGTGATGCTTTCCATCCTCCCTCCCTGTAAAGAGAAATTTAAAGTTATTTTTAAGTATCTCACCTTTACCTGTCCATATGGTCTCTTGCTAGCCTAGGATATCTAGGTTACAGCTCTGGAATTCCTGCATGAGGACATCAAGAGAATAATCTCTATGTAATGTCCTCACGTTCCACGTTCCTGCAGAGAGAAAATGATTAGTAGGATTTTTAAAGAAATTAGGTTTATTGAGATTGGTAGGGCCAACAATATCAAACAGCCCCCTGATCGCAGGCATGGGGCAAAGACCTGTTTCTCCTCCGCTAAAGGCTGAAGTCACCGATGCTGGTAGGAACTTCAGGCACCACCTTTTCAAGTGGACTTTTTCAAGAGCCACATGGCCTGCCTGAGACACATTACTCCAGTTTAGGCTTGACGATGCCCAACTAGCTAAGTAAGGTTCAGGTACCTGCGATGGCCTCTGATTAGGATTATCCACCAGCTGATATAAGGTATCCCATGCCTCTGTTCACTTAGAGCTGGCAACCCAGAAGCAAACAGAAAACACAGTGGCAGACTCTCCCTCAACAGAGGCCCACCAGTGCAGCAAGTCCAGGATCAATAATCAAGCTCAAATCCATAAACAAGTCCAGTCTAGTAGGTATAAATGGTCAGCACCAGGACCCTGTGAAGTTGACCACTCCTCAGCAGGGTTGGAAAAAAAGAAAAAAGTGGCCATAGATGACCAGATCAGTAGGCCATACTGAACTGGCAGCCCTCCCCTTCCGTTCCTTTCCAAAAGAGAATATCTCTCTAATGGCATATTAAATAAAATATCTGCAATCACTTTTAACCCGCCTCCAATCTAGCATAACTTGGAAAGATCAATAAATCAGCTCATCGGAAGATCACTAACTAACGAAAATAAATCTACAGAAATGAATTTGCTTCCATATCCAAGATCTTATTTATTTTCAGAAAATGATACCAGATTAAAGTTTTACTGGAAAAGTAATATATTATAAAAAAAAATTAATGTATAGCCTAGTATAATGCGATGTTAACCCATTAACTGCCAATTTCTTTTTTAAAATTTTTTTCATATTTATATAAATATAGTCTCAAATAAGTACTAAAAATGTTTAAAAAAATGTGTCATACAAATATTTTTAAAAATTACATTATATTTTTGGTAGTCATTTGAAGCCCATGGCAGTTACAGTGAACATTATGTGTTACCAGTAAGCAAGCAATTATTTTAAATTTTACGGTTCAGAATTCTAATTTTAAGTATGGTTTTAATAGTTTAATACAAGTATAATGTAACATTTAATACATTTTATTTACTATTTACATATTTTACACTTATATACATATATATTATGAAAACAATACAATCATTTTTTAGTATGCCAAATGGGAAAACACTCTAAATGTAGACCCATGTTGCATTTACAGCATTGTTTTCTAACATGACTTTTGCATAAAGCACATTTATGTTGTTTACCCTCTAATGTTCTCTCCAAAATATGGCCAGTAGCATCATATCATATTTCACGTGGTATACGACTGCTTATAATTGTGCTTGGACGTCCTGGATTTTTAGGATTAGAAATTGATTCTTTTTTGAGATATACTCTTGTAGTACACTCCAATCTAATTTATGAACACCTCCCATGTAGCAGTTATACTGTCCAATAGCCGAAGGGCGATTTATTTGAATATATTTCTTCTCAGATTTAGACCACCTTTTCACCTGATCTAAAGGCTCCAATCCTAAATGGTTCGATATTATTTTCACAGCATTTTTATCATTCCATGTCATCATCATTATCATCCTCAAGCAGCCATGGGCTACGGAGGTCCAACCATACCATGCAATTTAGTTCTCCAAGCAAGTCTATCCTGGGCTACATGTACTGCATCTGGCCACTGCACACCAATTCTAACAAGGTCCTGTGTGACATTGTGTGCCCACCGCATCCTGGGTCTCCCCCTCTTTCTGAGGCCTTTAGGCACACTGTTCATAACCCTATTCGCCAATATATAATTATTCATACAGGCAACATGGACAAACCAACGGAGTCTCTCTCTGCACAATATGCTGCTTAAAGGATGTTGCAAACTCCTTTTCCTAACCACATCATTAGTTACAAAGTTGAACCACCTAATGCCCAAGATACTGCGTAAGCATCTACAATCAAAAGTATCTAGTTTCCTGTTATCTTGTTTACAAAGTGTCCAAGTTTCACTACCATAACTAACCCTAGAAAGAACCAAACTATTATACAATCTAATTTTAGTCTTTAGGTGTATATGCCTATTTCTCCACACTCTCCATAGATTCTTAAATGTCCTGGCAGCAATCCCTATTCGTCTGTTAATCTCATGCCGCACATCACCATTATCTGTTACATAGCTCCCAAGATAATTAAACTGTGACACCTGCTCAACACTGCAACCATTCATATTAACTGAATCACAGCCTGCCTGACCAATTTTCATCACTTTAGTTTTCTCTCTGTTTATAACCAAACCTACTCTACTACCAGTTTCATCAACAGCTCGAATGAAAGAGTTCATCTCATCAACATCATTTGCCAAAAGGGCTAAATCATCAGCATAATCTAAATCAGAAATTTTCGTATCTCCAGTCCATTTAAGGCCAAAATCTTTCCCATAAAGTGAATTTCGCATAACATAATCAATAACCAAGCTAAAGAGAAAAGGAGACAAAATGCACCCTTGTTGAACACCAGAAGCAATGATAAACCAATTGCTACAAGACTTACCAACTCTCACATACAACTCAGTGTTATTATAGAGAGCTTTCATTATGTTAACTAACTTGTCTGGTATACCATATGATATCACAATCAACCAAAAATTATGACGATCAAAAGAGTAGAAAGCCTTTTTGAAATCAACAAAGCTAGCAACCAAAGGTTTCTGAAACTCTAAACATTTCTCAAGAATCTGCTTAAGTGAAAATATCTGATCCACACATCCCCTACCACTTCTGAATCCACATTGCTCATCACGCAATTGACTGTCAGCAAGATTCTTAATTCTATTAAGCACAATCACGGAAAGAACTTTACCTGGAACAGAGAGTAGGCTGATACCCCTGTAGTTATCACAAGAACTGCGATCACCTTTTTTGAAAATAGGGATAACAATAGCTCTGGTAAAATCCTTAGGAACCATGCCTTTATCATAAAAGATAATCAGAATTTCAGTCATCCAAGTGGTAACCGAAACATTCCCAGCTCTAAGCATTTCTGTAGTAATTTCATCTACCCCTGGGGATTTATGAAGTTTAAGTTTAGAAACAGCCAAAATAACTTCAGATTGTGTTAATAGGGCCAACATTAAAGCCACCAATGTCTCTATCTTCATTGCAAACAATGGGAATAGAACTAACCGCATTGTTTAGAATATCACCGAAATGCTCAGCCCACCTAGCAATGACAGAATCCTCACCTTCTATAACCTTACCTTGTTTATCCTTCAATCCCTGTATACCTGTCCGTTTTCTACCACACAAAACATTAACTATCTGGTACAGCTCTCTGCTGTTGTGCTGTCTAACTGCTTCCTCGGCTTTGTCAGCAAACCATCAAGCCAAGGATTCTTATCAGCAGCTAACTGATCTGTTACACGTTTATTAAGTTCTCTGTAATGCTTTCTATTAGGACTAGTAGGGTATTGATTAAGGGCATTCCTGCAGTTCTTTCTTTCCGAAATAAGCTCAAGTGCCTTATCACTCAGATAATTCTGTCTCTTCTGCTCCTTTTTTCCTAAAAGTGTACTGTCAGTGTCCAAAAAAGCCTGTTTAAAATGACCCCATTCTTCCTCAACTTCAGTAGTAAGCATACCATGACTGTCATAATGACTAAGTAACCTATCATGGTAAGATTTGGCTTTAACTGGGTCTTTCAGAGCTTCAGTATTAAAAGCAAATTTTTTAACCCTAGCACAATACTTTTTAAGTTTAAGTTGCAAGACACTTTTAACAAGATAATGGTCAGATACAATTTCAGCTCCCCTATATGACCTGGTATTCCTAACAGAACTAGCCCATTTGCTGTTAATTAATATATAATCAATCATATTCTTATGCAGCCCATCGGGTGAAATCCATGTGTACTTATGTATGTTGCGGTGTTTGTTATAAGTGTTAGTTATTCTGAATCCATTGAGTTTACTTACCTGTAGGAGACGTTGCCCATTGCCATTGCAGCTACCAATACCAAAAGGGCCTATCACTCCTCCCCAAAGATCAGAGTCAGTACCAACTTTGGTATTGAAGTCACCAAGAACAAGGGTAATATCTCCTTTCTTGACAGAATTAAAAATATCCTGAAGTTGTCCATAAAACCTATCCTTCTCATCGGCATCCTCAGTGGGGGCATAACAGCAGATAACATTCAAGTCTTTAACGATTGTCTGAAATTTTGCTGTAAGAAACCGTTCATTAATGCACTCATATCCTAGAAGAGCATCACTAGCGTGTCTGCTGAGAAGCAGTCCCACGCCTTGGTGATGCTTATTGTCGTCCCGCCCTGAAAAGAGAAATTTAAGATTATTTTTAAGAATCTGACCTTTATCTGTCCATCTGGTCTCTTGCAAGCCGAGAATATCTAAATTATAATGGTGGAATTCTTGTGTGAGGACATCAAGAGAAAAAGCTCTGTGCAGAGTCCTCACATTCCAACTACCTATGGAGAGAAAATGGTTAGTAGGATGTTTAAAGAAACTATGTTTATTGAGAGAGGGAATGCCGACAATATCAAACAGCCCCCTAATCGCAGACATGGGGCAAAGACCTGTTCCCCCACCACTAAAGGCTGAAGCCATCTACACTGGAAGACTTCCTCCAATGTAGAATTTGACGATGCCAATAGAAGCAAAGAGTTCAGGTGCCTGCCATGACCTCTGCTCAGGATTATCCACCAGCTGATAAACATATCCTGTGAATCTATTCACTTGGGGCTGTTAACCCACAAACAGAAAACACAGTGGAAGATTTTCTTTCCACAAAATCCCACCAGTGCAGCAAAATCAGGATCCATAATCAAGCTCAGAGCCATATATTTGTCCAGTCCAGTGGGTTTATATGGTCAGCACCAGGACCCTGTGTGGTTGACCACTCCTCAGCAGGGTAGAAAAAAAAATGAAAAGTAGCCATAGTTGTCCAGATTAGTAGGCCACACTAATCTGGCAGCCCTCCCCTTCCGTTCACTTTCACAAGAGAGTATCTCTTTTGAAAGGTTCTAACGGTCTGCACCACAAGAAGGCGGACATTAGGTGCTAGGCCTGGCCATGCATCATCACAGGGGATTGGTGCATAGCTCTCCGTCCAGTGACTACCTAGCTACCATTAACAGACCATTCCATGTCACAGCAAAAATTTTATTTTTTGTGTCGTATCTATAGTCAATATACACCCCGATTTTCTTTTTTTATTTCTTTATCATTTTTATGGGACATTTGTTCATCCTGTTATATCATGCTGTACCAGTTGCCTTTATACCATTTTCCTTTAATTTTACGCTCAAAACTTGTAAAAAAGTTATCGAAATACAATTCGTACTCTGCTTTATTGGATGTTGTAATATTTTTGCCAACTTCATTATAACAGATGATCCTAAACCACTAATTTCTTGTTTTTCAGATTGGCCTTCATAAATGTCCATATGAAAGCAAAAACCAGTGACAGAAGAACATAACACCCATTGTTTGAATCCGAACCTTATAGGTTTCCCCGAATAAATTGTTTTAGAAAATGATGGCCATAATATCTGACCATTTGCTCATCAATGCAAAATATTCCGAATTTTTTGAACTTATTATTCAGTTTATCAATAATAGGTCGAATTTTGAACAATTTGTCTACCTTATCTGATTGAGAGATCATAGAATTATTATTGAAATGCAGATACTTTTTTATTTCTATGAATATGTTTTTAGTCATACAATTTCATACAGACTTGATATCGATATCTTCGTCTTCACACCAGTACATTTGCTCTTGGGGTAAAGAATGATATCCAGATAATAAAAATATTCCAATAAATTTTCGGAGACAACCAGTAGATAAATTAGAAATTGTGGCAGTTTTTCTGTTCTGCAAATATTTTACTCTGAGTAATAATATACTCTAATAAAGATTCATCAAAAATTTCTTCAAAGATTTCAATTGGAGTTTTCCCTTTCAAATTCTGTTTGATGTCGCTACCATTTTTCCCAAGATGACGATAAAGTAACCTTCTTTTTTTTCGTAGTTGGTTCCGGTGCAGTTTCTGACTCAGTGACGTGTAATTCAACTTCACCACAAACATCTTGTGGCATAGTATCCTGTAATAGATCTTCATCCATATCCTTGCAATCCGACACTATATCCACCCTTTCTGGTGGTAGTTCCACTACGTCAACAACGTCCTCTTCCAAATCTTTGAAAAACTCATCATCATCAAGTATATTTTGTAACTCAGCAAGCGTTAAAAATTTTTTGGTCATCATATTGCCACAAAAACTGTAATCACAATATTTATTATAATAAAAATGATTGTACGTGCCTAGGTTCACAAATGGGGACCGACGTAAATATCCATAGTACTTTGTGATACTGCAACATATTAACTCACCTTTAGCATAAAATTTGTCTATAATGTTCAATTTTCAAATTACAACAGTAAATTTCAAAATATATTCATAACGACCCCTGATAGACGCTTTCGTAATACTGTGACTTGCTAACTTCTCACATAACCTCAAATAATAATCTTCAATATTATTTCATAACTAAACGGTATTGCCAACTTAAGGAAACTAAAATTTGTAATGACAATTAAGACCTGCAATGGTCTCATGTATTTAATAAATATATATATATTTTTATTTAATTAAAAATTAAATAAAAAATCAAAGGTCCCCATTTGAGAACCATGGCAGCTAATGGGTTAAAATATCCACAGCGACAAGTTGTAGGCCAGACATTTGATGTAGCATAACTATGAAAAAACAATACTTATCGATTGGCCAAAAGATCACTAATTTCCGAAAATAAGTCTTCTGAAATGAAAACTAAGGTTTAAGTATAAAAAGGTAAATACTAACTTTGCAAAGGATATACAATATGCTGGACAAAAACTAAAAGAAACTTATAGCACATGGAATGGAGGTAGCATGTGTCAGCCATCTGCTTCTTGTTTGCCTCAGTGAAGCATACCTAATTAAATGCAGCTGCAGCTAGAATTTCTAAGAAGGATGTGTTTACTTCCAGTTTAGATTTTAAGAGTGGCAAAAATGCATAGAATGCTGGGAAAAAAGATAAAGAATAACTTGGGAATACTGAAATAGGTTTATGACAGAAAAGAGTGTAAAACAGAAAAAAAAAATTCTGGTATGTACTTTGTAATTACTTCCAAAATCTATCATTTTTAAAAATAGCATTTTTTTTTTTGGTTAATTTTTAGGAGATTTTCTAAAATTTAAGGAAAAAGTCGTTGATAATAGTTCAAATCAAACTTGTGAGCTTAAATCAGAAGGTTACTTCACCAAATAGGAACGTTAACAAGCAAATCGGCAGTACCATTTATGCTTCTAAGAAATGGCAATCAGGTGGCTTTATAAGGTTATTATTTATTTACTTATTTACTTTGTAGTTTAATAAAATATGCATCAAATTAAAAAACAAAATGTTATTTTTGAAGCCTGAATTATATATTTTTATAAAATATATATATATATAAAAATTACAACGGCATGATTTTTTTTTGTTGTTGTTGTACTAAAGACAGATACATACGTCCTTGGCCTCTCAATTCAGATTCCCCAAACATACACACTGGAAGGGTTAAAAATAACATTGCTTTAAGACAAGCAAAAAAAAAAACAGGAGGGGCCATGTAGATCAGAAGAAGAAACATTGAAATAAAAAGGCTAATATATAAGGAATCAATTTTTTTGCTGGAACATAAACTTTGTGTCTATTGCATTTAAAAACTATTACTTTTAATAATTAATTTTTATAGCAAATTTTCCAATTCATGCTTAATTTAAAAATTTGGGTATTAATATCAAAATAATCTTGCTTAAATCTATTGCTTATACATTTCACTTAACAATAAGGTCTATTGCAATCGTAATTAAAATTATTAAATTAGGTAAAGAATTGGTTTGGAAAAAAATTTAATTTTGTTCTTTAAAGAATTACTGTTAAATAATATTATTGGGTAAACACTTAAAAATTTCGGATTTTAATGGATAATAATTTTCAAAAACCCATCCATAATAAATACACAGATTACCTGTAGAAATAGACTTCAACAATTATTACAATGGTGGGCATAATTCAAA
Source organism: Ryuthela nishihirai (assembly GCA_038380435.1). Taxonomy (NCBI): domain Eukaryota; kingdom Metazoa; phylum Arthropoda; class Arachnida; order Araneae; family Heptathelidae; genus Ryuthela; species Ryuthela nishihirai. The sequence goes on along the minus strand of JAWZYU010000030.1, from coordinate 6,386,585 downwards.
ATAGTCTATGACAGTCTTCATGTGAACTTTGATACCTAACTCATAACAGTAGGCCCTTGTATTCGAAAGATATTGTAGAAGAACAATTTTCACATTTCTGCTTTTTCAGGGAAATTTTATTACCCACAACATTCCCAACATCACAAGCCTTCATTTGACATACAACTTGTTACATTTGGCCCATGCATTCTGAAGATATAGGTCTACTACATATCAGTGAAAGATTTATAGGTCTTATTCTGCAAGATTTTAGCGTCTGCCTCATGGTTTAACAGTACAGCACTCTGGCATGTACCTAGAGAGTTGCAAGTTCGATTCCTGCCGTGGCAGTGATAATTTTTTTCAGATGTTTGTAATAATAATTTTCAATTGTAACACAATTTTTTTAAACATTTTTCGTTATGGAAAGTTTAATAATTATTCCCATTGTATCTCTAAGAAAGGTTCTAGTTTACTGTATTTGATTAACCATCTGTTCCTTTTTTTTACCATATAACTTTGACCAGATTGCTATATATCTACCGTTAGTGTAGGTTAGCTTACTGCGGAATAGTGCTGCCCACATGTGGCAAGTTCTGAAGCTTCCTATAATGCGCTTGTTAACATGCGGATTCGCAGAAATCAACAGGCATTCCCATTATGTAGGCACCATCATTACTATTTGTTCAGTTTTGTCAACTGAAACAATTTTAGTATTTATGTTCTTTTTTAATTGATTTAATATTTGGTTTCTTTATGTGTGCTCCCTCTTGATTGTTTCTGTAGTTGATATTTTATACTTCTATACATTTTAAATCTCCCGTTTTCTTTTTGCAAAATGGGGATTTTACAAATTGTTTGTTCAAGTTGAGCTATTAGATTTTCTAATTTTGATATCTGGTTAGGTATGCAAACTTTCCACCCTGTTCCATTCTTTCAGTTTCATTTGTATCCAATGGAAGTTGGAAAGATTAGAAAATTTTGATTTTTTACTTTTTATTTGCTGTTGGAGGTTTAATTCTAAATTCTCATTTTGCTTTGTAGTATTCAATTCTAAATTTTCACTTGGTGGAGGGTGTTTAATTCTAAATTGCCATTATTGTATGTGGGTGGGAAAAAACTTTTTATAAGGTAAAAGGCATCTCTGAGTAATATTAAACTCATATGAGTTACTATGGTTGCCTAAAGGGCAGTATATAGCAAACTTCTAGGAGTTATTAACGCTTGCTCATAAGCTATTTTTATATTTAAGAGCATTATCGTGAGTAATTAAAATTATTTTTTCAAAATTAAAGTAACACTAACAAAACTGGTGTAACTTTTTTATGGTGTGATATAATTAAACAAATATTTGCCCAGAAATTTATTTTAGTGTAAGAAGGAAATGTGTAAAAAACAAGAATCCACAAACAAGAAAAGAATGTATTGCAATGATGTCATTAAAAAAAAGATATATGTGCATATTTCAGATGCTCTGAAATATGCACATATGACACCAATATGAGTATGATCCCCTCTGACACCTAAATAGGCCTGATAGCATTGATTCATGCTCAATATAAGGTTGTTCAGAAGGGCCTTAAGCAACAAATCCCATTCTTCCTCAATAGCTAACTTCACTGGGTGATTGAGGATGTGGTTGATAGTTTGCATTGCATCTCTTTAAGGCATTCTATACACCGAAGAACCAAAACATTATTATGACCAGCACATCTTTATGCAAAGCAACTGCAGGTAAACGATGGCACATGTGAAGGTCATGAAATGGTATAAATAACCTGATACTGAGCTTTGTTATTCAGTGTTATTCTTGTTCTTCAGATGGTAAAGGCAGCAGACTTCAGTGAGTTTGACAAAGACCAAATTGTAATGGCTAGATGACTGGATTAGAGCATTTCCAAGATGGCAAGGCTTGTGGGGTGCTCACGGTCAGCCATGGTTAGTACCTTCAAAAAGTGGCCAAGGGAAAAAACCACAAATCACCAGCAAGGTATGGGCCGACCACGGCTTATCGATGCTGGAGGTGAGCGAAAGCTATCCTGTATGGTATGAGCCAACAGAAGGGATACTGTGGTGCAACTCGCCTGTAATTTGAATGCTGGTGACAAGAGTAATGTGCCACAACATACAATACATTGAACCTTGCTGAAAATGGGGCTACATAGCTGCAGGCTGCTCTGAGTGCCCTTGCTAACCTCAGTCCACTGTCAAAAGTGCCTACAGTGGGCACTTGAGCATCAAAACTGGACCTTGAATGATTAGAAGAAGGTCGTCTGGTCCGATGAAGCTCATTTCCTGTTGCACCTTGTAGCTGGATATGTGTGCGTCATTTATCTGGGGAAGTGTTGGCACCAGGATGCATTGTGGGACGAAAACAAGCCGGTGGAGGAAGTGTAATGCTTTGTGCAATGTTCTGCTGGGAAACCCTGGGTCCAGTCATTCATTTACAGAAAACTATGACATTTACAACATATCTAAACATCATTGCAGACCAGGTACATCCTTTCATGGCAATGGTATGTCCCTCTACTAGTGCCTTCTTTCAGTAGGATAATGTGCCATGCCACACTGCCCGGATTGTTCGAGAATGGTTCATGGAACATGAGGAAGACTTCCAGGTATTGCCTGGGCCCCAAATTCCTCAGATGTCAATCAAGCAACTGTGGTTTGTGTTGGAACAGCATATCTGATCTGTGGCTGCTCAACCACATAATTTACAAGAGTTAAAGGATCTGCTGATAACATGTTGATACCAGATACTACAAGACACCTATAGAAATCTTTCAGTGTCCATGCCTCATTGGGTAAGAGCTGTTTTGGCGGCACATGGAGGACCAATATCATATTAGGCATGTGGTCATAATGTTTCGGCTCTTTGGTGGATATGTTCAATGGGATTTAGATCTAGCGGTAGTTATTGGATAGGCTTTTCATTAGATTCTTCCTTTTTTAAGTACCTCTGCACTACATTAGTTCCATGCAGATAGGTATGACTATCAATAAACAGGAAATCAGTCTCAACTACATCATTAAAGGGTCAAACATAGGATTTCAGGATCCCTTTTCTGTTCTTTTCAGTAGCTAAAAAACTTCCATTGAACACATGACAGGTAGTACAGCTATTGATGGTTATGCACCTCAAAGCAGCACACTACCTCCACCATTCCTTTCTCTGATATTGGAGGGATAGTATCATATTCTTTGTTCTCTCCAGATTAGACAACATCTAGAACCTGGCTGTAGGCTAAATCAAAAGTCATCAGAAAACAGAACATTAGACCATTGCCTTTAAGCAATGGTCTAATGTTCTGTTTTCTGTTTCTTTAACTCCGATGACATGCTGGTAGCATCAGTTTAGACAAGCATTTCAATGGTTAGCAGGACACAAACCATTGACCTCCTGGCTTGGAGACCAAGTGCATTAAGTCTTTGTGACACTATTCTGCTGGAAATTCTTTAACCTCCTGCTGCTACTGTTCTATCTTGCCATTAGAGCCACATGATGATCGTTTATGATGGGTTGAAGTAACTCTCAGGTGACCTTGACCAGCTCTTCTGATAATAGTTTCTGTCTACTGCAATGTTAAAAAAATATATCCACTGCAAAGAGTTTCAAGCCAGCCAGTCATAACCAGTGTATCATTACTCTGAAAGATCGATAACGACATATAAATATATACAAGAATAAAATCAGTAAATCTGTGGAAAAATGAAATAGCAAGTTGTAAGCTAGCCATCGTCTTAACTAAGCATGCAGTGTAACTCCGAAAGATCAATACATATAAATCTAAGAAATAATACCATAACAGATCTGTAGAAATAAAAACAAAGGTTTAATTATAAAAATAAAAATAAAAGACTAACTGAATTGAAAAGTTTTCCAATGTTGATGTCGCTATACCCAGCATATTTATTGATAATGGTTCAACTCAAACTAGTGAGCTTAAATTAGGTGTGTTTCAACACAGGGTAATGTTAACACAAACAACTTGGAAATTCCATATATTGCATCTAAGAAATGGCAGTCAGATGGCTTTAACAAATTATTTATATTGTAGCTTAATAAATTATGCATCAAATGAAAGAAGAGAATATTATTTTCAAGCTTGAATTGCATATTTTTATAAGATATACGTGTCCCGTGGCCGAGGGGTTAGCGCACTTGGCTACTGATCTACGGGACCTGGGTTTGAGCCCCAGGTAAGGCATGGATGTTCATTTTGTTTTCTGCTGAGGTCCTGCCATCCTCTCAGATCTTCTATTGTGGCATATAAACTGACAGGCTCCTGTCAGACCTCTGTGGCAAGCAGCTGCTTGAGGGGTTATTATTATTATTTTATATGTAAGAAAATTTTCAGATGGCAATTTCTATTCAAAAAAAAATTGAAATTTCCCATGTTGTACTAAAAACAGACATAGGCATCTTGGACCTCTCATTTTGCATTCTGTTAGTGTGTGTAATTGGTGGGGACCCTGGAAGGGTTAACTGTCTGTTACAACTCCCTGTTATTGTGTTTAGAGCTTTCTCTGCTCTATCATCCAGTCTATGAAATCAAAGATTCCTATCAGCCTTCAACTGATCATGTGCAAATTAAGCAGCATATAAGTTTTGATTTTTCTGAATAAAATGTTTAACAAAAGTGAGAAATGTATTAATTTTAATGAGACATTCTTAGTGATATGGTAAAAAAGGGTCCTGTCAAGGCAAATAAAAATTTATTTAAAAACAAAGAAATGGACCAAAATAATTATAATGTATTTGAACAGAAAGAAAAGTAAAATTTTACTTGAAACAGGGAAATTAAAAAGGCTATTAAAAAGAAACGGTGCTATGCTGCTCATGTGTAATGTTTGTTGGAAGAATATCCAAGTAAGACAGTATAATCTCGCAACCACATTCTTTTATTTTTCCTTATGGCAAATTATATGTTGTAACAATTAGCTAATTCTAAAATTAGTAATTTTTAAACAGTTGAATCAAATCGTGTGTCACTAATTAGTGTGTTGCATGTGACATCAGTTAAGTGTTATGTTATCATGCATTATTGGATACAGTCAGGCCAGAAAGAAAATGATGGCATAATGATTTATTAATATTTATCTAAAATACTGTTTTGTATCTTAACTGTTGAACCTATCTAGTTAATATTTTGCACTGCACATCCTCATGCATGAAATTCCAGTTCCTAGCCTTTTTATGTAATGTGTTATGGCAACCACAGACATATAGCCTTTTATTATTATAAATTTTAAATACTGTTTTGTATCTTAACTGTTGAACCTATCTAGTTAATATTTTGCACTGCACATCCTCATGCATGAAATTCCAGTTCCTAGCCTTTTTATGTAATGTGTTATGGCAACCACAGACATATAGCCTTTTATTATTATAAATTTTACATAGCTCTACCAAGTACTTAGGGGATATCCTTGTTATTCCAGAAAGCCAAATTAGAAACTCATTATCTTAAAGAATAAACTTTTTATGGGAGCGAGACTGAAGATAAAGATTTAAATCAAACCTGTCTCAATTTTGAATTTTAGAAATATTTGTTCAGTTTTCAAAGACTTATGAAAGCTAGAATATTTAACAGTAAAGAAGTTAGAGACAGTCATAAGAATTTGTTTCAAAAACTGATAAAACACAAATAATAACTGCTGTATCAAACTGGCTGCTAAAATAATTAGCTGAAAAAAAATTGGTTTGCCCTGTGTGGCTTCTGGGAAATGTGGTTCGTATCAAACTCAGGGCAATCAATTTTTTCAGCTAATTATTTCAAGTGTTTCTTATCTACAGGACATTTTTCTGTGATACTTTATTACTGAATCTTTCTCTTTTGTATGTAAATGGTAGTTAGGCATATGTGTGAAGGAGAGCGTGTACCAATCTCCTGTGATGATGCAAAGAAAATTGGCCAGGCTTAACACCTAAAGTCTGACCCAACTTTCTCGCTTTTTTTTTTTCTTTTATGTCTATGAGATGCTACAGCCTGTTTTGTTGCCATATATCCAAGCCATTAGTACCTTTAAAAAAAAAAGAAAAAATTATCTTTTGGAAGAAAATGGAAGGTGAGTGCTAATAGGATAGATGATCAGATCATTGTGGCCTACTGGTCATCTATGGCCACATTTTCCTTTTCCCCCTGTCCTGATTATGAGTGGTCAATTTCACATGGTACTGACCATTTAAACCCACTAGACTGTCTTTTGGATTTGAGCTTGATTATAGATTCTGAACTGCTGCATTGGTGGTCCTCTTTTTAGGTAAAATCTGCTTCTGTGCTTTCTATTCACCTGTGGATTGATGCAATGATTGAACAGATGCACAGGACACTTTGTCAGCTAGTGGAAAAATCCTGATCAGAGGCCATCACTGGTAAAAATGTCGTCCACATCAATCAATGGACGACATTCGACGTGATGTACAGGCAGCTGAGAACATCCCTGTGTTGACAGACTGTGAAACGCAGATTGGCTGAGGCAGGTTTGCACTTTTGTCAGCCATTGTGATGGCTGCCACTTACTGCAGCACATCTTCATGCAAGGTTTCAGTGGTGCTGTACCAGACATACCTGGTGGGACAAACGGAACCATGTATTTAGTGACGAGTCTCACTTATTTATCAATGCTGATGATCACCGATTGAGAGTCTGGAGATGACATAGTCACTGGCTGATATTGCTGCCATCTGTGAGTATCATACAGCTCCTCAGCATGGTGTCATGGTTTGCAGGGCTATCAGTTTCAACAGCTGTTCACTGCTCGTATGCATGTTGATATGTCGAGGTGCTGCAGCCTGTTTTGTTGCCATATATCCATGGAATCCCTGATGCACAGTTTCAACGTGATAATGCCTACCCATGCATTGCCAACATTAGCAGACAGTGTCTACAGGTATCCAGTTGCTGCCTTTGCCAGTGTATTCTCCAGACTTCTCCCCAATAGGGAATGGATGGGACATCATTGATAGATAACTTCACACCACTGCAAGCCCCCTTCACAATGTCGATGAATTATGGGCACAGGTCAATGACGCATGGTCTGCGATACCTCAGCACACCATCCGGGGACTTTTCCAGTCGGTGCCATGTTGCTGAATGTATAGTCCAGCATGGCAGTCATACAACCTACTGACTCAGGTCACATTATACTGTCTACTTACCCATCACATTCATATAATCTCTCAGAAATTAAATCATTTCTTTTCCACCTACTTATCTATTATACATGTGTGGTAAGCTTTGTCTCATTTTATGTATTCCTTCATGGTGTGGCATTTTCTATATTGAGCAGTGTAGTTCAAATCAAACTTGTGAGCATAAATTGCTTCAGCATAGAATAATGCTAACAAATAAATCAGTAATGCTGTATATCACTTCTAAGAAATCTACTGTATATCTACTATATATCACTTCAGATGATTTTAACAAATTATTTATATTGTAGTTTAATAAAATATGCATTAAATGGAAAAACAAAGTATTTTTTAACCATTAATAATCTATTTTTATACAATAAATGTAAAAAAAGTTTCAGATGGCAATTTAAAAGAAAAAATGAAGTTTCATGTGTTGTATTAAAAACTGATATAGGCATCTGTGGTGTCTCATTTGGATTCTTTCAACTTGTATACAAGACATGGGCACTGGAAAGGTTAAGAAGTATTGTGTAAAAGTTAAAAAGTTACTTTTAACACTGAAGGTCTGAAAGAACCAGATATAGCTAAAGCTTGCCATGATAGTTACTTAGTTATTATGAAAATCATGGTTTGCCTACTACTGAAGTTGAGGAAGAATGGGACCATTTTAAACAGGCTTTTCATGAAATTAATATTCTTTTTGGGTAAAAAGGAGCAGAGGAGGAAAAAGTATTTGAGTCATAAAGCACTGGAGTTTATTTTGGAAAGAAAGAACTGCAGGAATGTCATCACTACCTGACTGGTCCAAGCAGAAAGCATTACAGAGCTTAATTGGCATGTAAAGGATCAGTTAGTAGCTAAGAATCTTTGACTTGATCACTTGGCTGACAAAGCTGAGGAAGCAGTTAGACAGCACAACAGCAGAGAGCTGTACCAGATAGTTAATGTTTTGCATGGTAGAAAATGGACAGGTATACAGGGATTGAAGGATAAACAAGGTAAGGTTATAGAAGGTGAGGATTCTGTTGCAGATAGGTGGGCTGAGCATTTCAGTGATGTTCTAAACCAGAGGTTCCCAAACTTATTTGTCCTACCGCCCCCTTTTCAAAAAAAAAAAATTTATTTAGCGCCCCCCTGGATTTCTACCTTCTTTAAGCGAACAAACAGAAAGATTCACATATTCCTGCCGATCCATGCTGGACTTCCTGACAATGCGTGACACGCTCACCTGCCAACACTTGTTTGATAAAACCTGTCGGCGGACTTGACCACTGATCGGTTATAACTTGCATTTTATGTGTTTATTTGGAAAATAAAGTAATCACTATGACTTTAACTCTATGTTACACAACAGATGAAACATATATGAACAGTTTTTCAAAATTTTCTTATCTTTCCTTCTTTCTTTATTCTCCCACCACCCCCCAATTGCACCCAAGGCTACTATTGACCCCCTGGATCGTCCCCCCCCCCCCCCCCGACGATATCGCCCACTTTGGGAAACATTGTTCTAAACAATGTGGTTAGTTCTAACCCATTGTTTGTGATGAGGATAGATGCATTTCTTGTTTTAATGTTGGCTTAATATCACATTCTTAAGTTACTTTGGCTATCTCTAAATTAAAACTGCATAAATTCCCAGTGGCAGATGAAATTACTGCTGAAATGCTTAGAGCTGGGAATGTTTTTGTTATCACACTGCTGATGGAAAGTTTGAATATTTTTTATGATAAATGCATTGTTCCTAAGGATTTTACCATAACTATTATTATCCCCATTTTTAAAAAGGGTGATCGTAGTTCTTGTGATAACTATAGGGGCATTAGCCTACTTTCTGTTCCAGGTACAGTTTTTTGCATTATTGTGCTTAATGTAATTAAGAATATGGTTAATGGACAACTGTGTAATGAACAGTGCAGATTTGGAAGTGGTAAGGAATGCATTCAAATATTTTCACTTAAACAGATTCTTGAGAAATTTTTAGAATTTCAGAAACTGAAGTTATGAGTGTTGTAGATTTCAAAAAAGCTTTTGATTGTCTTAATTTGTAGTTGATTGTGAGATTGTAATCAACAATTTTGATATAACAAAATCTCTTAATATTAACAAAATACAATAATGGAATCTTGGAACATTTAAAGTAAATGGTATTAATGGAAATAAAATCTGATAATAATTAGGATAAAAACTGATAATAATTATATAAAATCTGATATAAGCTAGGAGTAGCTTCTAGGATTCTTCTCTGTCCTATATGTCGCAAATCAAAAAAAAAATTATACAAACAAATACTACTAAATCAGCAGTTTGGCAAGTATGAAAATCCACCCTTCCATTCCTTACTACTAAAGCAAAATGCACTAGTTTTTGGAATGAAAATATGTCCTTTCTCCCTCCCCCCAGAAGATCCAGCTTCTGCCTTGATAAAATGCATTATTTCCCCTGTTTTTTCAGTGTGCATTTGAAGAGAATGCTAGCAGGGCATCATTGAACATGCTTATGTAAAGATGTGTGTGATTTGGATGAAACTTGTTCATTCTCTGCCAAAACTGAAAAATCTGGACTCCTTTGATTGCATTGCTGCAGACATGTTTTTGACCTTTGAATAATAACTTGTATCCTGTAAATTTGAATCCACACATTTCAGATTGTATCGTATTTTTGAATTTTCTGATTTCCTGCCTTTGGAAGATTACAAAACTCCTGCCCTGCCCCTCAGTCACTAGGGGACATTGATAGACTTGGAAAGACTGCCGTCCATCAGATGGGATATTAAGATGTAACCCTGTGTCATACCCTGTGCACCTTAAAGAACACACTGGATGGCCTTGATGGGAAGCTACCATCATCATTCATCATGTCTTCTAACAGGTGTCCAGTGGGTCCTCTTCCCTAACCTTCTCTGAATCCTTGGGGCTTTTGTGACTTGGACATTTAGCTCACTGTGTGCAAAAAAAGTGCAGATCAGAGGTAAAACAATTCATCCCAAGCCTTTGGAAGTAACTGAGCTTTATATCAGCTGTGAATACAGTTTTTGTATTATTACATATAACTCTTTTGTAATCATGGTCACTTTAAATAAGTAAATAAAAAATAAATACCCCCTCAAGCAGCTGCTTGCCACAGAGGTCTGACAGGAGCCTGTCAGTTTATATGCCAAAGTAGAAGGTCTGAGAGGGTGGCAGGACCTCAGCAGAAAAACGACACATACATCCATGCCTTACCCGGGGCTCGAACCCAAGTCCCTTAGATCAGTAGCCAAGCACGCTAACCACTCGGCCATCAAATTAAATTTCCTCTATATGCAAACTACAAAAGAATTAGCAAAATATTTAATCTATTTTTTTCAGTATTTGTTCACAGGGATAAGTTATAATTCTCTGCTTGAGTGCTGTATTCACTGTAATTTAACAGTATTGGCTACCTAAACCAAATTTGGGTATTTAAAACTACTTTTTTGCAGCTGGTTCAATCGCTGTCATGTTCACATTTGATTATCCCCTTGTGTTGGTGCCAGGGTGTCTCAGTCAGTAGCACACTAGGATTGTAATCTGCAGTTCCCAAGTTAGAGTCCTGCCTGGACTAGCACTGAGATTTATCTCTGCAAAACTCACTGCCCTGCTCTCAGCAAGTAGGGGACACCTGTGGGTTAGAAAAGGCTTTCGTCCATTGGATGGGACATTAAGTGCACTCTGTGTACATTAAAGAACACACTTGGGTGGCCTTGATGGGATGCTACCATCTGTCTCCCAACAACTGTCCAGTGGGTCTCCCCCAACCTTCTCTTGAGTCCTTGGTGTCCTTTGACCTGACCATTTAGCCCACTGTATGCAAAAAAGTGCTAAGAGGCTAAACAACCTAACTCCTTGTGTTCTTATGGGAATGATATATTTCCTTGATAAGCTGCTGCTGGCATATTTATTATCCTGTAGTCAGCTCTGGTCTACTTACATACACCGCCTTTGAACCAGGTTAGCCACACAATAAAAATACCAGGTGATAATTTCATTGAGTATATTTCAATATATTAAGTAATAGTGGTGTACATAAGTATAGACCAGAACTACTAACTAATAAATATGCCAACCGCAGCTTATCAAGGAAATATATTATTCCCATCAGAACACAAGGGGATGATCAAATGTGAACAGTGTGACAGCAATTGAACCCTGTTGCAGGAAGGTAATGTTTAATCTTTTTTCTTCTTCTTGTTACCTGAATTGAGTTTAGGTAGCAAATACTGCTAAATTACAGTGAAGATAGTGTTCAAGCAGAGAAATATCTAGTCTACGGTGAATGGACAAATTATTATATAAACCTACCTAATAACCTTTTGCACCAACTTTTTCCCTTACAGCAGCAGCCAGAAGTCTTGGTAAGGACTCAATGAGGTCTTGAAAACACAGAGGAGGTATTACCACCCATGAAGTGAAGATATCTGTCATAGAGCATCCACAGTTGTTGATGGGGGTTGGCAGACTCGAATAGATTTTTCTAATTCATCCCAAAAATTCTCAATGGGGTTGAGGTCCGGCGATTCAGGGAGCCATTTGAGTGTGGTAAACTCACTTGAATGCTCCTGGAGCTAATTGGTCATCACTTGGGAACTATACGATATGGCATTGTCCTATTGAAAGATGGCATCATGGTGCAGAAAGAGAATTGCTATGAATGGGTGTAGATGGTTGGCGAGGATGTTCACATACCTTGTGCCAGTGATGGAGTCTTGACAGATACAAGGGGGCCCCAAGGAAGCCCATGTAAATGCAGCCCAAACTGTTAGACTTGGCAAGTTGGGTCCATTGCTTTGTTTGGTTTACTACACACACACATACCCTCTAATTGACATGATAGAGTTGAAACCATGATTCATCAGACCAGATGGCATGTTTCCAGTCCTCTGCACTCCAGTTGCAATATGCCTTTGCAAACTGCAACCTAATCTTTCGGTGCCTTGCAGTCAACAAGCGGTTAAGATGTGGATGTCGACTGCCATAGCATTTTTTTTTCAATGGTATGACAGGTAGTCTTTGTGCATAAACTTGTCCATCATCTTCATTCAATTTTGACATTATCTGCTCCACGGTAGTCGTGTGATTCCTTGTAATGATGTGGGATAGTCTGCGCTTACCTCGAGAGTCAGTTGCATGTTTGCATCCACAATTCTCCTGCTGGTTGGAAGTTTTGCTTCCAACCAGCCTTTCCAACCATCATTTCACATAATCTTGGTATACATGTGTGATGGCTGATGTGGAAATCACATCAATCAAAGTATCAGAGATTGAGCAACTGGCTTTCCCAACATCTACTATCTGGCCACAGTCAAACTCACTTATGTTGCTGCCTTTACCCATGATTACTTTTCCATGAATGGTTTCCAATGTGTAGAGACCAGCTCTGTTTATAGGCATTACCAGTTTCAGTGTCCCATGTTGCTGGACATGATACTTCTATCTTTGCATATTGTTATTGTGGTGTATGTGATAATTTGTCCATTCAGTATATGTTATATATATATATGTAAAACTGTTTAATTATTGTACATACTTATGAATATGTGAGCTTCTTTCAAACCATGATCAATTTTTGAAAGATTCATAATAATAAATTGTATACAGGGTTGGCTTGGGTTGTTTTACCTCTGAGGGCACTTTTTTGCACACCATGGGCTAAATGGCCAAGTCACATGGACCCCGAAGGCTCAGAGAAGGTTGGGGGAGGGGACCCACTGGAACAGCTGTTGGGAGACATATGGTAGCCTCCCGTCAAGGCCATCCGGCATGTTCTTGAACGTGCACAGGGTATGGCTCTCCCGCACACGGGGCCACGATTTAACATCCCATCTGATGGACGGCGGCCCTTCCAAGCCCATCAGTGTCCCCTACTGACCGTGGGCAGGGCGAGGAATTTTGCGGAGATAAATCTCAATGCTGACACAGCTGGGACTCGAACCTGGGAACTACAGATTACGAGCCTGGCATGCTACCGACCCCCGCCCCATTTTATATAGTAAAATCTGGTTAGTTCAAAATAAAAGGGACTGAAAAAAAAATTAATTATGGGAAACCTGGTTAATTTGAAATTCACCAAACCAACAGAACTCAATAAATGGGTTGTAGAAAAAAGTTTCGCTGATGTGCGGGATTTAAACCTAAGTCTCTCCAGAAACATGCCAGAATGTTCTAAGACCACTAATGTCGACTGTCTTTTCTCCACTAATCACTCTTCCAGTGATTTCTGCACCTGGGCTTGGCACCATCTATGATCTGGGGCAGCAACTATTTCTTTTTTATGTTGTGCTGAGTAAGATGTAAATAAATAAAAAAGTAATTTCACGCTATTAGTGTTATTAATGATTTAATCAATAAATAATATCCACAGAGTTACCTGTTGACTTTAACATCAATAAATCAATAAATGGTTTCGTGCAACTTGGAGTGTTCTTAGAATACTGGCATGTGTCTGTAGAAATGTGGGTTCGAATCCCACACATCGATGAACTTTTTTCCACAAAACCATCATTTGATTTATTGATGTTAAAGTTAACAGGTAACTCTGTTGATATTATTTATTGATTAAATCCTTAATAACACTAATAACATAAAATGACTTACTTATTTGTTTACATCTTACTTAGCACAACATAAAAAAGAAATAGTTTCTGTTCCAGATCATATATGGCACCAAGCCAAGTGCAGAAATCATAGGAAGAGTGATAAGTCATATTAGTGAAGAAAAGGCAGAGCCAACCTTAGTGTAGTGGTCTTAGAGAACTCTAACAAGTTTCTGGAGAGACATGGGTTTAAATCCTACATATTGGTGAAGCTTTTTTCCACAAAACCATTTATTGATTTATTGATATTAAAGTTAATAGATAGCTCTGTGGATATTAATTATTGATTAAAGCAAGAGAACTATCCACTTAAATAAAAAAAAAAAAACATATGTACAATATAAAAAAGGATATGGCTTACCCCATTATAATGTGGTCTAAGTCCAATTCCAAATGATTTATTTTAAAACTGAATTCAAAATTTTGTTTCACTAATTGATAATAGAAATCATTGTTACCAGCTGTGTACTTGATATTGGATAGTATAACTGGCATATCTTGTATCTTTCAGATTATTGCTGGAGTATATCCAAAGCTGCAAATACAATCTTCCTTAGACAGTAGCGAATGACATTTAAGAGATATGTCATTATCATTTTCTCTTTCATTATTGTGGTTGTTTAATGTTTGTGTTTGCAAATTCATAATTTTTGCAACTTTTTTGTATTATTTAGAAATAATTTAGGTCCAAATATGTCGATATTTTGAGCATAGGGATAAGTTTTTTGAATTGTCCAAGTATTTGAAAAAATTGGCTTATTTGGTCTTAAAATTGAAAAAAAAAAATTCAAATTATATGGAAATTTTGAATTAGAGTTTTAAATTAATCAGATTTTACAGTATTAAATGTTTAATTTTTTAATGTTTTTCAACAAACACATCATTGCAGGTTGAATATATTATAAATTTTTTCTAAAGATGCTTTTCATATTCAAGAGTGTTTTAATGAAAGCTATTTTGTTCTTTCAGATAAGGTACAAAGGGAAAAAGCTTGATACATACAAAAATTTGTGGTTTCGGAAGCATAAGAAAGAACAAGAAGCAGCTTCAGCGGTAGTTATTGTTAATTCTTTTTCTATTAATTATTTGCAGCTAAATTCATGGTGCTATTTCCATCAAAATTAGTAGTGTGTGCTTGATAAGACAGCAGTTGCATATGTATTTAACTTAGATAGAAATGTTTATTAGGTTTGCAAACATCATTTAATATAAAAAATTGTGAAATTTAATAAAGGTGAAAAGAACATCAATATTAATGAGTTTAATAAATTAATTCGTAATTTACCATTATTAAATTATAGGTTTTTTACTAATAATTTCCACTCTGTAAATTAATTCAAATATTTAGAGGAAAAATTGTCTTGAGCTGAGGGGGATATGAACCCACAACCTCCTGATAACATGTCAGGTGCTCTGGGCCACTGAGCTACCAGCCGCTGATCAAGATCTCCTCTAACTGATGTTATGAACATTTTCAACCTACTTTCCTAATATGTAGGGAGTGTTCAGGCAATCCCGCCTCAAGCAGCTTTTTAATGCCTTAGATGGAATGCATGTCTTACGAGTATGCAATCTACAAATAATTATTATTAAACTCAACTATTAAGTGTCCACTAATAATTTCCACTCTGTAAATTGATTCAAATATTTAGAGGAAAAATTGTCTTGAGCCAGGTGGGATATGAACCCATGACCTCCTGATAACATGTCAGGTGCTCTGGGCCACTGAGATACCAGCCACTGATCAAGATCTCCTCTAACTGATGTTATGAACATTTTCAACCTACTTTCTTAATATGTAGGGAGTGTTCAGGCAATCCCGCCTCAAGCAGCTTTTTAATGCCTTAGTGGAATGCATGTCTTACAAGTATGCAATCTACAAATAATTATTATTAAACTCAACTATTAAGTGTCCACTAATAATTTCCACTCTGTAAATTGATTCAAATATTTCGATCATGGGTTCTTATCCCACCTGGCTCAAGACAATTTTTCCTCTAAATATTTGAATTATGTTAATGTTAACTCTTTAATGTTGTTTTGCTTAACTTCAGGTTTTAAAGAACAAATTAACAACATTAAGCAGATACCAACTGTATTGTGCTTCATTCAAACACATGTGATTAGATGCATTGAAAAGTTTTAAAAATGTAATAGAAGTATATGAAAATTCAGGAAATTTCAAACTCGAAATTTATGTAAATAAGCATTAAAATATTTGAATAACAAATATCATGGTCTACAACTGGTCTGCACAAATGTAATTTTTTTAATTTTACTATTATTTTAATGTAGAAAGGCATGAAATGCATCTAGGGGAATCTTGTATAATAATCAGTGTTCAACTACATCAATACCCACTAGCTGATTGCCAGATATTAAGATTGTGTAGAAATTTTGTTCCTAATGTAACAAATTTATAATGCAAAATTGCAGATTGTTTGGCTCTCTTCAATATTCACAATTTACTATTGAGTGAGCATATTGCACTTTGTGATAATGATTTAATTAGCAATTTCTTTAAACGTATAGCATGATAGGACTGAAGTATCTCACTTTTCATATTCAAATAAGGTTTGCTGATACCAAAGTTTTCCAAGAATGCAATTTCTTAGCATAAGCGATGATATAAGCAAGTTCAAATCTGTGATAGAATACAAGTTTGAACTTGAAATTAGTTTAAACTATGATGTAAATTCTAAATACAAATCAAGAAAAAAAGGACTAATGCATTGAAATACCGAAAATAGGAAAGTTTAAAATAGTTCATATAAGAAATTATGCACATTTCAAAAATGTGAAATTACCCAGTTTTATTAAGGTTTGTCATTGAATTTTCAAAAGGCATTCAACTATTATGATTCAAATTATAAACATATTAATGAATGGAAATGCTGTTTCAGGAATAGGAACTCTCATACATTGTAACGGTAAATAAATGTTGTTCATTCACATCTCTCTAACTTAGGGAACAAGAATGCATATTATATTAATCTTGAAAAATTAGTTTATATCAGAGTTATTAAAGTAGTAGTCTGTGGTATAAGAAATATATTCTGGACTCTTAAAAACTTCCGAAATATACAAAAACAGAAATGTTTGAAAATGAGCTGTGAAAAATTGGTGAAATTGTAAAACATTCAAACATTAAATACCCGTAATTTTATCATTAATTCTGGCTTTTGCATTCAAGTCATAATACATTTGGCTTTTTTACTATATACTGATAATACAAGATTAGTCAACATTAACAATATAATGGTTCTTATGCACAGTAATTCAATATATTAAATTTAGAATATCAAAATTAGGCTAAATTAAATGAAAATCCAATTGATTCTCTGTCATCATCGTCGTCATCATCATCATCATCCTCAAGCAGCCATGGGCTACGGAGGTCCAACCAGACCATGCAATTTAGTTCTCCAAGCAAGTCTATCCTGAGCTACATCTACTGCATCTGGCCACTGCACACCAATTCTAACAAGGTCCTGTTTGACATTGTCTGCCCACCGCATCCTAGGTCTCCCTCTCCTTCTGAGGCCTCTAGGCACACTGTTCATAACCCTATTCGCCCAATCTATAATTATCCATATGGGCAACATGGCCAAACCAGCGGAGTCTCTCTCTGCACAATATGCTGCTTAAAGGAGGTTGCAAACTGCTTTGCCTAACGTCATCATTAGTTACAAAGTTGAACCACCTAATGCCCAAGATACTGCGTAAGCATCTACAATCAAAAGCATCTGGTTTCCTGTTATCTTGTTTACAAAGTGTCCAAGTTTCACTACCATAACTAACCCTAGAAAGAAACAAACTATTATACAGTCTAATTTTAGTCTTTAGGTGTATACGCCTATTTCTCCACACTCTCCATAGATTCTTAAAAGTTCCGGCAGCAATCCCTATTCATCTGTTAATCTCATGCTGCACATCACCATTATCTGTTACATAGCTCCCAAGATAATTAAACTGTGACACCTGCTCAAGACTGCAACCATTCAGATTAACTGAATCACAGCCTGCCTGACCAATTTTCGTAATTTTGAAAGGGTCCCACTCAAATGTATACAATACAGGCATTTATAAGCTTCTCACTAGATGTCTCTTTTTATTACTTTCTCTGTGACTTGCTAATCAAAAGTCATCAGAATAGTCTTTCAGTTTGTAGCATGCCAGACTAGTATTCTGATGTTCCCAAGCTCGAGTCCCAACTGTGAGATTTATTTCTGTTAATCCACACCCTGCCCTTAGTGAGAAAGCGGACACTTTGAGCTTGGAAATACCACATATTTAGTGTACCACAGTTTGTCAAATTGTTTCACTACACAAAAAATACCACAGTTTGTCAAATTAGACATAAGTCATGATCCCTTGCTCAGGAGAACTCTACCTTCTGTATTGAAGGACATGCTTGATGATATTCATGGGAGATTTCCTTCTGTCTCATAATAATCGCCCAGTGGAACCCCTTCTTCTACTCAACTCTGAGCTCTTAAGGGCCCTTGTGACCTAGATCTTTAGTCCATTGTGTACAAAAAAAGGGCTGTTCAGAGGTAAGACTATCCAAATCTGGCATAGGAATGGCAGCAAAAATATTTTAAATGTGAAAGATCTTCCCCACTTGTGTTTATGGAATTCAGCATTGGAAGGAGAAGTTGTGCTGTATTTTTACTGATGATAATGCCTTTATTCAAGTGCACATATAATGACAATTAAATAGAAAATAAGAAGAATAAAGTTTAGGAATTATGCATAATTCTTTAGTATGCAATCAGTGGTATAGCAAAAATTAGCTGAAATATTTTGTTAATATTTTTATTAATACCAGTTAATGAGCAATTAAACAAATTCCCCCTTAAGCAGCTGCTTGCTACAGAGGTGTGAAGAAGCTGTCAGTTAACATGCCATAGAGAAGGTCTCTGAGGAAGTTGAGACCTCAGCAGAAAGACAACACAAGAAAGAAACACCATACCTTTGATCTGAGATTTGAATCCAGATAAAGTTCCTAAGATCAGCAGCCAAACAGATTAACCATTCAGCCACCAAAATGCCAATGAACAAATTGTTTCATAAAAGTATTTCCTCCATAAGGGGAGATTGCACTCTCAATTCCACCCTCCACATACAGACACATGCACAAATGCACACGCACATGCACAAATGCACACGCACATGCACAAATGCACACACACGTGCACAAATGCACACACACATGCACATATGCATGCACACACACACACCTTTGGTACTAGATAATATATGTAATACTAATATTCATTAATATTTGATTTAAAAAGTATAGAACTCTTTGCACTCAACAGTTTGAAACATTGGGTACCAGTACAGTGTTCCAGTTCAATGATTCAGAAACATCAAGCACTTGAATGGCATTCCAGTTCAATGATTGGGGAACACTGAGCACCAGAATGACATTCCAATTTAACTGGGCACTGCTTTTGATGATTGTTTCCCCTATGGAAAAAGTGATGCTTCACCACTGCTGTTACCCTTCCCGGGTCAACTTCGAACATAGATGTTGACAGAATCCGAAATGAGAGGTCAAAAACATTGATAGATGTCTTTTGTTCAACACATGAAACTTCGATTTTTTTTTAAAAATTGCTATTTGAAAATTTTCTTAGATATATCCTTTAAAAAATATGCAATTCAAGTTTGAAAAGTAATAAATAATGTTTTCTTTTTTCATTTGATGTATATTCTATTAAACTATAATATAAATAATTTGTTAAAGCCATCTGGTTGCAATTTCTTAGAAGTGCCATATGGAATTGCCGATTTGTTTGTTAACGTTACTCTGTGCTGAAGCAATCACCTGATTTAAGATCACGAGTTTGATTTGAACTAATGTCAACAAATTTTTCCTTAAAGTTTCGAAAATCACCTATAGATTAACAAAAAACTGCCATTTTAAAAAAATGGAAGATTTTGGAAGTAATTGCAAAGTATGTACCATCATTTTTTTTTTTCCATTTTACACTTCTTTCCACCACAAACCTTTTCGCTATTACTAGAATTATTTTTATCATTTATTTAAGCATTCTATACATCTTTCCCACCCTTCAAATCGAAACTGTAACTAACAAAAACTTTCTTAGAAAGCAAGCTGAGTTGCAGTTCCAAAGTTCCCTGCAATCTAAAGTAGGTCACATAGCAGGTGCCGTTGATTGCAGTGGCCTTGTTATTGCTCACATGTGCAGTAAAGTGACTCTATAGTGAATATTTACAGAAAGAATTCTTCTTGGTTATAGGATAATGCGATCATGCATTTATCAAATCGGTATTAACCTTCATTTTCATTTTTTGTAGATTTATTTTGTTTCTGCAAATTATTAATTTTTTCCATTTTATAACCAGTTCAGAAAATCCCGTGAATGTGAGAAGTCCAAATCACTTTGTATAATGCTGGCTGTGTTTAAAATATACAATACTGAAAGGAATCATTAAAAGAAATAATCATATTTCAGGTTGAATATTACATTATTCAGGAGGAAATTTCCTTTCGATAAATATATAATTTAACTATTTTTATTCATTAGGTTTTCCAAAATGAAGCCTTAATTGTATAGTGCGATCTCTTTTTCACCATATCACGTTGAAAAAGGCTTATAAAATCAATATGCTTGTAATTTATGTATATTATTTATTTTCCTAAAATTCATGATTAAATTCTCTTTAATTTGGTATATAACATGACCTATTTCCATTGATTGGTTATTTTTTTTTAAATTCTAAAGTTGACATGTTTATCTAACTCAGCACAGTTGGCTAAAAGCCTGGAATTTTCTCAAAGTATGGTACCGAGAAAAAAAAATTGCAAAACAAGAGATATATATATTTAAAACCAAAAAAAATTTTTTTTGTTATTCAGAAATAAATAGCTTTTTTATTCATGTGCATTATACTCATTTCTGTCTATTAGTTTAAATAAATTTTTATTTGTGTTGCCAGATGCATTTTTTTATTGCATGACTCTAAAAAACCCTATTAAAATAAAACATCTTTTTGTTAAATACTTTATTTTCAGAAAATCCAGAATTAAATGCTGATTAATTTGGCATATAACATGCCATAATTCCTTTCATTAGTTATTTGGCAAAAAAAAGTTCTAAATTTAATTTTTTTTAGCTGATCAGAGAGAGAAAAAATTGCTGAACCTCTGGATGTAAATCAGTTTTTCAGACTGGACCTGGGAAGGGTTAAAGTTCTGAAATATCTATATTTAATATATATATAAATAATAAAAGCTAGATTAAAATTTTATATTTAAAAAAAAAAATTTGCACTACTGATGCAAGTTACTACTGATGCAGTTTAGTGTTTATAGCCAAAATTTCAAGCTTCGTGAATTGCATTTTAACAGTTGCAGTGTCATAAGGTTTAAATACTCGGTGACTATTGTTTTAAATTGAGATTGAGATTTCCAATTATTTATCTTTTTCATTTACATTTTTTCCACAAATAGTTTATTTAAGAAGTTACTGAGCTCTTAATCTGACTCTCTATTAACATCTTGGGTCTGATTTCAGTAAAGCTGCCACTGAGTGATGTAATAATGAGACAAAAGCATTAAAGATACTGATAAATACACAGAAACAAAAATTGCCAAATATCCATTTCAATAAGAACAGTTTTAAAATTGTGGTATATATGTATATAGTACATAAAAATGGCTAGTAATAAGGGAAAGTATTGCACCTTGTAGGCCAGATGATATTGTGCCAATAATAACCCATGGAGCGTTTTCTCTCTTAATTTCAGAATTTCATTTCCTTAATTTAAAGACTTTAGTTCACATGCATTTTATGTAGTGTTTAGACCGGATGATGCTGCTGTAATCAAATATTTAGCACAATAACAACTGTATAGTTTGAAGTTATTTTGTTGTGTTTTGTTAAAGCTGAAAGGAAATCTATAAAATTTAATAGTATGTTTGCATAAATTCTTCTGTAAAATTATATCTATAAGCATGATTTAAAAAACATTAAAATGTTAAGTAGCTCTGATCTGTTACATTTACTAAGATAAATATTTTCACTGACTCTTATTGGCCAGGATCTTCAGAATAATTATGTACCTGTAGATGTTGAACAACACAAATATTTAATCTATGAAATTTATGCTGAAGTAATATATCAGTTGATTAATTCTTTTTTTTTTCATTTCATTTAGCAATCAACAGCTGGAACAAGCAGTACTGCTATTAAAGGACCAGGATCGTCTGATCATCAGGAGGATGATATAAAGAAAGGGTGATAAGTTTATTCTGTATACCTAGTAGAAAAAAATAGACAAATTAATTAAATAAGTTTATTTTTAATTTGGTAAAAAAAATATTTTTCTGGTTAAAGTAATAGCATTTTTCTCTTTACAGAATGGATGGTAAGAAGTGGGAAATAGGTAAATATTTTTATTTATTTCTGTTGTTTCAAAGTTTGTTAATCCCCAAAAGTATTATTCTGCATAAAAAAAAAGAAGTGACTAACAAAATAGCAGTTTTTAAATTTTGCAGTAGTCCATGGCCGAGTGGTGCGCGCTCTTGGCTACTGATCTAAGGGACCTGGGTTCGAGCCCCGGATAAGGCATGGTTGTATGTGTTGTTTTTCTGCTGAGGTCCTGCCATCCTCTCAGATCTTCTACTTTGGCATATAAACTGACAGGCTCCTGTCAGACATCTGTGGCAAGCAGCCGCTTGAGGGGGTATTTATTATTTTTTTTATTTACAGCTTATTGTGTTGGTTTTTTATATCCCTGAACATAAGCATATGCAGCTAAATTTCTAGAGAGGGACAAAGTGCCAATTTTATTGTACAATATGTCCTGTACATAAATGTAATCATCCATTGTTAAGTACTGCTTTATCAGAAGCTTTCTCTGAACAACATAAGCTCTTATCCACACAGATCCTTCTCATGAGCTAAAACAACGCAAAAGTTGTTTCCTTAATGGGAACAATCACAAGTATAGAGGAAAAATTGCCTCTGTATTCCTTTGTTGTTACAGGCATTTAACTGAGCTGTGTTAAGTGGATTGTGAATCTCTTGCTGTATTAGGATAAATTTTATTCTTTAAAATAAATAGATATTAACTGAAAGTGGTAAAATTGGGCTTAAAGCAACTATTACTATTAAATTCATTCATCAATATCATCATAATTCAAAAGAGTATTTATCTTAGTTTAATAATATATTAAAATTGCCTTATTTGTGTGTGCATCAAGAAAAATTCAGAAATTTTAGGTATTGGGACAGGAATTAAAATACTAGTACAAAGCTTGAGAAGATTCAGAAGCATTCAAAACTAAATATAAGTGCAGTTGTTTCAATGAAATGTTACATGTCTAAATGTTGGTACTTACAGTTCTGTAAAAGATGGGAAGTTTTAGTAAGTAGCGGTAGTTTTGTGAAAAAAAGAGGCTTGAAATCAGTTTAAGTGATGTAGAGCATACAGGGGTAATGTTTCATTATACTGTTCTTGAAAAATAATTTTTCTAAAGTAGTGTTATTTAAAAGAATAGTTTAACCATTAAGCCTCTTTCAACTTGACTTGTGTATTTCTTTCATTTGTGTGAAATGAAGTAAAAATTGCAATTTAGATATTTGTTAGTAATAATTGGTTTACAAAATAAAGAGATTTGATTTGAATCATTTTCAGTTTCCTTTTAATATTGTGAATAGTTTAATGTTATGTAACTTGATTCAATTATTTTATGTGATGTTATTTAGAGTTCTTTTTATCTTGTCCATTATGCATTTTTGCCAGAATATTAGTGTTAAATGTTTATATATGTATATTCTTTTTTTAAAGATAAATTGCAAGCTTTTACTCAAAGATCCCGAAGTTCACAGAAGAGAATTATAGTTCCACATTCAGTGTTAGGAAATCGTTCTTTTTCACAGTAAGCATCATTTGTTAAACAATTCAACTTGTAATGAATTCCATATTTTTAATTTTTTTAAATAGCACAAATGTTTTTCTTCATTTATACTATTTTATTATTTTTTGAATTTAAAGTTTTGTATTTATAAGAATTAGAAGACTATTTTTGCATATATACTGCTCAAAGTGGAAATCGCAACACCACGAAGGATGGAAGCTATGAGGCTAGATGTACAAATGATCGAAAAACGGAATGTGAGAATGTAAGGTATATGTGTTTATTGCTGATTCACCAGTACATAGTAGGCCCACCTTGGGCAGTTATACAACCCTGTAGACATCTCAACATTCCTTCAGTCAGTGGTTAATGGTATCCTGAGGTATGGTGTTCCAAACAGCATCCAATTAGGCATGCAATTAGGTTTGCTGCTGGAAGGAGCTGGCGAAGGCAGTGACCCATAAGATCCCACACATGCTCAATCGGTGACTAGTCCAGGGTGTATGGTGGCTATGGTAGAATGTCCACATCTTGTAGACTGTTCATCATTGCATATGCAGTATGTGGGATGGCATTATTCTGCTGCAGAATAGTCCAGGCATGGTGGTAAAAAAGAGTTGTGCCACAGGATTAATGTCATTGATGTAATAATGTCTTGCTGTTATCATGCCAGAAACATCTGACCACCATCTGTGATGTTACCTCATACCATTGTACCACAGTGGGGAGTCATGGTGGCTAATGGAATAGGCTTCCTCGTGTCATTGATGATGCCAACACCATGCAGACAAACAGCCGTCTGGCATGCCGAAACAGAATCAGGATTCATCTGTGAACAACACTCTCCTCCATTCCATAGTCCAATGTTGCCTCCCTGGATACCAGTGGAGATGGCCTAACTGGTGATGTTGCTGCAACAGAAGATACTGGAAAGAACACCTTGCCCTCATTGTTATATCATACAAATGTTGTCTAATGGTTTGCATGGAGACCACAGTACTTGTAGCAGTCTGCAAATCACTGCAGCACAGTCACTATGGTGAAAGGTTTCACCATGCATAGTGAAACCTTTCACCAAGCATGGTGAAAGGCCTCCTATGGAGCATGCGGTCTTCGCGTCCTGTGGTGTGGCATGTGGTCCCCTACCTATCCTTCATGTCATTAGGTGCTCCATGATGTTGCATGGGATGCACCATTGCACTGTGCTTACACTGTTCCCATGCGTGCGGCAATCACTCAAAGACTGAATCTGAGCTCTTGCATATCAATGATATGCACTCTCTCAGAAGGCATCAATTGTGCATAAGGATCCTGCCAGCATCTCCAAGGCATGTTCCGAACATTTTTGCAGCATGCACTCCAACCTCACTGTCACTCATGCTATGATATGAGCTCATGGGTTCCCAATATTTATTCACGGCTTGGCTGGGTGTCATGCTCCCATTCGCTGCGGAACTGTGATCATCTGCATATCTCTCATGGCATCCTGTGATTTGCATATCTCTACATCCATTCCTTCTTGGTGTTGCAATTTCCACTTTGAGAAGTGTATAACAGAATATGTACATCATATCACATGTTCACCTATTTTATTAATTCTATTAGCATTTTATTTGTCATATGTATTTTTCCTACAGCAGAATAAAATCATGTCTTGCTGGCCAATACCAAATTATATAGTTGACATCAACACAGTTATGATCCATAAAGTTATAACAAAGAGTTCTTCAGGTATTTTAAGTGTGCATTAATGTAAGAGAGTTAGACAAAAGCATCATAGCTATCATCATCATCATGCCTAACATTTTATTGGCTGAGTACTATAGATCAATGTTTCTTAACCAGTGGGACTGTAGATGTCTCAAATGGATCAATATTTCTTAACCAATGGACCACTTCCCCCACCGGCTTGTTTTCATCCCACGGTGCATGCTGGTGTCAACACTTCCCCAGGTAAACAAGGCACACATACTCGGCTGTCCACATGGTGCAACAGGAAACGAGATTCATCAGACCAGATGACCTTCCAATCATTCAAGGTTCAGTTTTGATGCTTGCATTCCCATTGTAGGCACTTTTGACAGTGAACTGTGGTTAGCATGGGCACTCGGAGCAGTCTGCGGCTATGCAGCCCCATTTTCAACAGGGTTCATTGTACTGTGTTGTGACACGCCATTCCCTTCTGTTGGTTCGTACCATACGGGATAGCCTTTGCTCACCTCTAGCATCAATGAGCTGTGGTTTGCCCACACCTTGCCAGTGGTTCATTGTTTTTCCCTCCTCAGACCATTTTTGAAGGTATTAAACCACAACTGATCATAAGCACACCACAAGCCTTGCTGTCTCGGAAATGCTCTGACCCAGTCATCTGGTCGTTAGAATTTGGCCTTTGTCAAACTCACTTAAGTTCATTGCCTTTCCCATCTGAAGAACAAGAATAACACTCATTAACAGAGCTCAGTATCAGATGTTATTTATACTGTTTCATGAACTTCACATGCACCGTCATTTACCTGCAGTTGCTACGATTTACATAAAGATGCGCTGGTCATAATTTTGGCTCTTCAGTGTATATACAGGGTTCATTCTACTGTTATCAGGGATACATACCTGGGTACCCCATCATTCATTTGAGTGGTCAATTGCTGCACCGTTACACGTCAATTGCCCTTTACCAGTCGACGGAGGCGACGTCCTCTGGGGTCAATGGCCTTTAGGGGTTCCACAGTTATGACATCTGGAGGTGCTCTGTTTGCCAGTGGTCCATTCTTGGTACACTCTTACTAGAGCACCTCGCAAACAGCCCATGAAGTCTGCTGTCTCTGAGATGCTTCCACTTTAGTGCGGTAGCCGATGATCATTCCTTTTTGAACGTCCGTCAAATCAATACCTCTGCCCATTGTGCTCACATTACGCACTGTGGCTCATCTGTCCTGGCTGGCTACTTATATCTCCATGTGGTCGACCTTGTCAGGTGCACTGTGTGATGCACCTGGGTGGGTACACTGTGATTCTGTGGGTAGTCATATTCTCATAAGACTGTGTATATATTTCAGGAGTAATTTTTCACATTATTTGTATTTACAAATGTTTAAAATGCCATTGAAAAATAAAGGTAACTTTTTTTTTTGAAGCAAATTTCACATATTTATATTTGTGATGATAAAAGTGAAATCTTTAGGTAAAAATGTTACACTTAGGTGAAATTTCAAAATCGAAATGCCAGTTTTATTTACGTAAAAAATCTACCTCTAATAATACCTGTCCTCACAGAGCAAAATTGGCCAACCAAATTGTGAAGAAGGTATGCAACAAATGCAGTTGCCTGCCTCCTCTCTAGATCTTAACCCAAATAGAACATATGTGGTAGGTTATCACACACATCTTCATGAACTCTGAATGCATCTGGTTTCTGAAAATTCCTTATTATCTGAATGGGAAAAGTCCGGATAGTTGAAGATGGGTGGTTCAGTTGTTGGCACACTAGATTCTAATCCAATCTGTGTAAGCATTGAGATTTATCTCTTGATAAACCCCACATTGCCCTAGGTTAGAAAAGGGGATGCTGATGGACTTGGAAATGCTATCGTCCATTAGATGGGACTTAAAGCTATGTCCCCATGTGTTGGAGCTCCATACCCTGTGCATTCTAAAGAATATGGTAGATAACCATATTCTTTAGGGGTATTATGGTAGATAACCATATTCATAATGGGAGGCTCCCATCTGCTTCCTGACTGCTTCCAGTGATTACCCCCTTCCTCCACCTTTTTCTGAACCCTTTGTGGTCTTGTGACCTGGCCATTTAATTGCATGCAAAAAATTGCTTCTAGAGATAAAACAATCCAAATCTGGAGCATTTCGTCAGTATTTTACTAACTGTGATAAATCATTATATTTTGCTGAACAGTAAATTTTTTTAATTATGCCAGTTTTACTAGTATAGTTTTTTTTTATTGTTTTCAGTTCAAGACATTTTTGCTTTATTTTTATTTGACATGTATTAAAAAAATTTTTAACATATCTTTGAATCTAAAAATTTGAGGTCTAATATAGTTGATGATATACAAAATTCGTTTATTATGTAATATACCTCTAATGTATGAAAACTCAGTGTGGGACAAATTAGTACTATAAACTTGTAATTTAAATAAAAATGTAAATGGGACATTTTTGGTTGGTATTATTTTGTTTTCCAAGTTTTAAATGATACTTGTATACTGTCAGTATGTATACTGGAAGGTGTTCTTACATACATTCCAGTATGTATGTGAAGATCAGTATTCATGCCCAAGTTACATTAGTTTTCATTGTTTACGTACAATCATTTGCTTTCATATTTTACATGCATTGTTTTAACTTTGCATAAATTATTTACATTTATTAAATAATAATGAAAAAAATCTGGCAGTACTGTGTAATTTAGATATTGAAATCATTTATTTTCATCCTATACCTATTTCAAAATAGAAATATGGGATTATTTTTACATTTTTTGGTAAAGCTAAGCTTGCAGATAAATTTGTGGGAGAAAAATGGATGTATATGCAAAATTACATAAATAATGTGTAGTTAGAAATGCAATATTCGTATTATCATACTTTAATATTCAGGCTTTACATGCTGTATTTTTGACCATGTATTTTTTTTACCAGTGATCTGAATACCCTTGTTAAATGCACCCCATTTAGTGCATTAGATAGGATACAACCATTCACTGTAACAATAGCCACTAACTGCCTTCTCCTAGTGGTAAGTAAACATTTCAATATTCCTTTTATAAATATGTTTAAAATATAATACCTATAACAATATCTTCAGAAAATGTTATATATGTATATACACAGTCGTATCAGAATAATATGCCATTGGCATTCAGGGACCCATCCAGTGGTACCAGTGGTCCCAGGTCATACCAGGAAAACATCTCCCAGACATGCACATTGCCACTGCTGGCCTGTACTTGACCGACAAGTATGTCCGGGTGTTGGTTCTCGTGTATCTGCACCGTATCTGCCATTGCCCATCACTTCTGGGGAGTAGAAACCTCAATTCATTGGAGAAGGAAACCTTTTTCCACTGTCCAATGATGGTAGTCCCATGCGAACTGCAGGCGTCATTGCTGATGGACCTTGGTTAACATGGGCGCCTTTATGCAGCATTGACTTCGGAAACCCATGCATAACAGGGTTCGCTCTACTGTTATTGGGGACACATACCCGGGTACCCCAGTATTAATTTGAGTGGTCAATTGCTGTACTGCTCCACATCGATTGGCCTTCAGGGGTCCACAGTTATGACATTTGGAGGTACTTGGTGTGCCAGCAGTCCATTCTTGGTACACCCTTACTACAGCACCTCGCAAAGGGGCGGGGAGGGCTCAGTTGGTAGTGCGGCAGGCTTGTAATCTGCAGTTTCCAGGTTGGAATCCCAGCTGGGTCAATGTTGAGATTTATCTCCACAAAATTACCTGCCCTGCCCAGGTCAGTAGGGGACACCGATGGGCTTAAAAAGGCCACCGTCCTTCAGATGGGACGTTAAACCGTGGCTCCGTGTGCGGGAGAGCCATACCCTGTGCACGTTAAAGAACACACTGGATGGCCTTGATGGGAGGCTACCATCTGTCTCCCAACAGCTGTTCCAATGGGTCCCCTCCTCCAACCTTCTCTGAGCCTTTGGGGTCCATGTGACCTGGCCACTTAGCCCATGGTGTGCAAAAAAGTGCCGCTCAGAGTTAAAACAACCCAACAATGCACCTCGCGAACAGCCCA
Source organism: Ryuthela nishihirai (assembly GCA_038380435.1). NCBI lineage: Eukaryota > Metazoa > Arthropoda > Arachnida > Araneae > Heptathelidae > Ryuthela > Ryuthela nishihirai. Next base: position 6,357,186 of record JAWZYU010000030.1, on the reverse strand, counting down.
CAAAGTCTGCTGTTTTCCAAGATGCTTCCACCTTTGGCACCATAGCCGATGATCATTCCTTTTTGAATGTCTGTCAAATCAATACCTCTCCCATTGTGCTCACGTTACGCACTCTGGCTCATCTGTCCTGGCTGGCTGCTTATATCTGTGTGTGGTCGACCTTGTGATGTGCACTCTGTGAAGTGCCTAGGCGGGTACACTGTGATTCCATGGGTGGTCATATTATTCTGATATGACTGTGTATATACATAATGTCATAATAGAGTTTTATCAAATTATCTAATTAAGCACTATAGCTTAAACTTCTTAGGTCAGGAGAGACATCTCTCACCATGATTCATGTGGCATATTTATCATAAGGTGAGTAAGGGTTTAATTTATGATATAATTCCAACTATTGCTGAAGGAAGCTCGCATCATATCATCAAATAACTGAAACATCTTTCACCACATGTAGTGATGAATAAATAATATTTAATACAAAATTTCATTTTCACCATGTTAAAGACAAATGAACACTAAAAGACATAAAGCCTAAAGCATATTTCATCACACTGTATGTAGTATTTTCGATCTGTACAAATTTATGCAATAGAGTAAATGAATTTTTAGCATTGTAAAATTACCTAATTCATAACAATTCTTGGAAATAAGATGTTCTAGGAGATGTTCCTGGATATGATGTCACAAGACTCTAGACCCTAGTTGCAAAAGTTTAATAAACAATTTCACTGTAAAATTAATAACTATGGAACATCAAATCCATAAAAGTTCCTAACACTCATTTTACATTTAGAGTTTACATACCAATTACAAAATTGAGGATGGATTATCATGTTAATGAAAAGAAAATGTAAATATAGAAGTATTATTCCAAGTTCAATGACTAAATTAACAAACTTGTAAAATGGAAATGAAAATAACTGGGAAATGCCTAGTAGATGCCAGTTGATCAAAATCCTCAGATTAATTAATCTTCATTAGATGTTTATTATGAAGTGAGCAGATTTCTGCCCAATCTTTTGCAATGTTGATATCTGTAACAAATTGTTAACTGAAGATAGTGGTCATATTATTTTCTATAGCTATTATCTTAAGCACTGCAAATTACTGAAGTTGCAGCTTTATTGCAATCATGTTGTTTCACTGTAGGACCACACAGACAATGCAATCAGTTTTTAACTATTAACACCTGTTTTTCTTGATAAAACTTCAAATGGAACAATATCTGATAACATTTTATAGTTTTTAGTGAGGAATCATCTCTTGGGGTGGGTTGTATTTGTTTAAGGGTTTGTATCCATCCTTATACAGAAGTGTTCAAGAAGTATTTTTTACTCGAAATTTGTGAATGTATTACATGAAAGAGATTGCACTTCTATATCTAATTAGTACATGTATATCATCTATCTACATATGTTGTGGAATACTGATATACTTCACATAGGTGTTGGAAATGCCCATCATTCTCTTGCAAACACAGTTCCACATGCTTGCACATATTTTGTGATGCACGTCGTAACTTAGAAGTGGACAGATGCAATCACTCCCACAACACAGTTGTGGTAGTGATTGCATCTGTTGCGTGTGAAATTGCCTGCTTCGGGTCATTCAATATTTCACAGTTATTTTTGTAGGATGTTTCCTTCAAGTGACCTCCACAGAAAAAGTATCTGGTGGGGTTAAATCAGGAGAGCATGGTAATCAAAGATGCTTAGAGATGAGTTGATCACCCAAAAGAAAAGTCCCTGATCATGTCCATGGTTTTGTTAGCAGTGTGGGTGTTGTACCATTCTGCTGAAACTAACATTCGTGTTCATTCACTTCTAACAAAGCCACAAATTGCTGCACATCTCTATATACAGCACCATCTACCATGGATTCATAAAACATGTCCCACAATTCTACACAATATGCACACCAAATGCTGACTTTCTCAGAATAAAGTTGTACCTTATATGAGGCATGGGGATTTTTTGCAGCCCAAATTCATGTGTTCTGGGGACTGATGTATCCATTTAGTTGGGACATTGCCTCATCTGTGAAGAAAGTCTTATTCAGAATGGTCACATTGTTGCAAATGAATTTGCAAAACCACTGGCAATAATGAAAGCATTTACCTGCATCTGGCAACTATAGCTCCTGCACCACTTTTACTTGATACTCGTGTAACTTCAAATGTTTCATAGTGATGTTCCAATATGCTTCAAAAAATGCCTTGCAGATTTCTCAGGTGTTGTAATATTTGCTGCTTGACATCTCCGATGAAATCCATCATGAGTACCTGGGGTCTCCCACTTCACCACCTATCATCCACAGAACCAATATCACGAAACCAGCATACCAGTTGGTACAGTGTGACTTGGTGCTGGAATATCTGGATATTTTCAGATATCCAGATATGCCTCCATCAAAGTGATCCTTTGACCATGCATAAAACCCATTCTCAACTGACTGACTTTCAGCTTCCTTCCCTGAGGCTCCTAACCGGTCACACCATGCACATTTCTACAGGGTTACTGAACTCTTGGAGTTAAGTATGGCTGCACAACAAGTGTAATAAAGTAATAATATTTTTTCAAACTTTGAGTAAAGGGACTTTTTGGGTACTCTATATAACATAATTGCAACAAAAGAACGAGGTAGTGAGGACTTGCTGACCATGCAAATCGTAAATGAAATTGGATATAGATTAAACACGATATCTTTACGAAGCACTTGTTAAAGTTGGTACTGGTCTCAGCTTTGTAAACTTAGGTTTTATATACATCTTTCCTTATCTTTGCTACAAACTTATAGGGCTGACAGTCTTGCAGCATGAAACTATAAACTGTTGTTGTATACTCTTCTAATTTTTGCTTTCTGCTGCTGAATTTCTTATTGTTTTCAGTGAAGTGGAATAATATGGGTATAGTTTATTTTTAGTGCACATCTCGTCAAAGCACAGGACTCTGTGCCAATGTACCTGTTGTACCCTCTGAAAACAGTCCTGATGCAGTGATAAAATTTGCTTCAAATGAATATTCTTAATCAGTACATGAATGAGAATGAGAAATGAGAAACATTTAAAGTAAAATTTAGTTTTTTAATTTTAAATTAGTTTGAGATTTTAATTTATTATGCTGTAAGGTTTTGTATGGGGATTATATTGAGATTAATAGTGTTATTCATAATCCCCTTCATAATCAAATTCAAGTTAAAATGAAAATCAAAAAAAAGTTTTTCTTAATATTTTTCTCCGTCATTTCTACCTTGTGGGTTCCTGGAGACAGCTATAGAGGATAAGGGAAAATTAAAAATGCCAAATAAGAAAAAAAAAATGTCTTCCAGTTTTCCTAATTTCAACTTGTATATTGTAATATTTCTTACCTCTACAGGACTTCCATTGCCATCTCACAAAAAGCGAAGTTGTTGGATACTTGGGAGGAACATGGGATATTGCTTCACATAGTAAGTACTGAGGAACAAAGAAAGGCTCTAAAAATGTTACTTACTTCATTTCCCTTTTAATAGTTAAAGTAGTTAAGAGATTATGCTTATTTTATATATGCAGTAATTCCCCATTATCCATGGGTTAAATTTTTAAAAGTGCAATGGCTAATGAATTAGTGGATAACAGAACAATTATTATTAAATTAAAATATATTAGAAGTTCTAATATAATTAATTAATTCTACAGGGTTACTGACACTCTTGGAGTAAGTCTCTGTAAGAAATAAGTTATTAAAATATATTAGAAATAAGTTCCAGAACTTGAAATATGCACTTGCAACAGTAGTAAAGTGTGTCATTTGTTTTCCACCTGATAATAATGCATTAACCCTTCCAGTGTCCAGGCTGAAAAACCAGTTTCCATTCAAAGGCCAAGCTATTTTCTCACTATGTTTAGCCAAAAAAAAACTTTAACTTTAGAAATTTTTTGCCAAATAAGTAATGAAGGAATTATGGCATGTTGTATACCCGATTAATCAGCATTTAATTCTGGATTTTCTGAAAATCAAGTATTTAACAAAAAAGATGATGTTTTATTTTAATAAGACTTTTTTAGAGTCATGTAGTAAAAAAAATTGGTCAGGCAGGCTGTGATTCAGTTAATCTGAATGGTTGCAGTCTTGAGCAGGTGTCAAAGCTTAATTATCTTGGGAGCTATGTAACAGATATTGGTGATGTGCGGCATGAGATTAACAGACGAATAGGGATTGCTGCCGGGACTTTTAAGAATCTATTGAGAGTGTGGAGAAATAGGTATATACACCTAAAGATTAAAATTAGACTGTATAATAGTTTGGTTCTTTCTAGGGTTAGTTATGGTAGTGAAACTTGGACATTGTGTAAACAAGATAACAGGAAACTTGATGCTTTTGATTCTAGATGCTTATGCAGTATCTTGGGCATTAGGTGGTTTAACTTTGTAACTAATGATGAGGTTAGGCAAAGGAGTCGGCAACCTCCTGACTCCTTGCCTAACCTCATCATTAGAGAGAGACTACATTAGTTTGGCCATGTTGCCTGTGTGGATAATTATAGATTGGTGAGAATAGGGTTATATGAACAGTGTGCCTAAAGGCCTCAGAAAGAGGGGGAGACCTAGGATGCAGTGGGCAGACAATGTCAAACAGGACCTTGTTGGAATTGGTGTGCAGTGGTGAGATGCAGCAGATATAGCTCAAGACAGATATTCTTGGAGAATTAAACTGCACAGTGTGGTTGGACCTCCGTAGTCCATGGCTGCTGGAGGATGATGAGTAAAAAAATGCATCTGGCAATGCAAATAAAAATTTATTTAAAAAAAAATACTAATAGGCAGAAATGATTACAGTGAACATGAATAGAATGGCTATATATTTCTGTATAAAAATTTTTTTTGGTTTTAAGTAAATATTTCTCTTATTTTGTAATATTTTTTCTCAGTACCATACTTTGATAAAATTCCAGGCTTTTAGCCAATTGTGCTGAGCCAAATAAACAAGTCAAAATAAAATAAATAAATACCCCCTCAAGCAGCTGCTTGCCACAGAGGTCTGACAGGAGCCTGTCAGTTTATATGCCACAGTAGGAGATCTGAGAGGATGGCAGGACCTCAGCAGAAAAACGACACATACATCCATGCCTTACCCGGGGCTCGAACCCAGGTCCCTTAGATCAGTAGCCAAGCGTGCTAACCACTCGGCCATGGGACGGAATACAAACAAGTCAACTTTAGAATTTTTTTTAAATAAACAATTAATGGAAATAGGTCATGTTACATATCAAATTAAACATAATTTAATTACGAATTTTATAAAAATAAATAATAGAAATAAATTTTCAAGCATATTGATTTTAATAAGCCTTTTTTAATGTGATATGGTGAAAAAAAAAGATCACACTATACAATTAAAACTTCACTTTGGAAAACCTAATGAATAAAAATAGTTAAATTATATATTTATTGAAAGGAAATTTCCTCCCGAATAATATAATATTCAACCTGAAATATGATTATTTCTTTTAATGATTCTTTTCAGTATCATATATTTTAAATACAGTGACTTGGGACTTCTCACATTCACTGGTTACGAAATAGAAAAAAACTTCCTTGGCTGCTTTTTTACTAAACATTATGAATTTTTTCTTTGGGTGTTGAAATTTGGCAATCTTGGCTAAGTGCAGAAAGGTTTGTGCACCAAAGCACCAGCCCTTTCCCAAAATTACCCTTCCACATGACTGCCGATTTCTATAGCTAGGAAGTGTATGCACAGCTTGCCGAGGCAAACTCACCTGTGCTCGCCATGGCATTTAGGATCATCTCGATCCTGACTGCACAGCAGAAAAGGCAAGCTGTGTCAACTGTAGTGGCGAACATCCGCCATATTCCTGCGGCTGTCCCAAGTGGAAAGAGGAAAAGGAGGTACAATGTCTAAAGATCATGAATAACATCTCTTATGCTGAGGCAAGAAAGCTCATTGCACTGCCCCACTCCCACCTGGCAAGGTATCCTTTGCCAGTGCAGTCATTGGAAAGTCCATTGTTCCATTTGCACTGCCACTGAAGTGCAGACATATTGTACCACCTACTGAGTCTCACCTGCAGCTACCTCTGTGGCCAGCAGCTGCTTGAGGGGTATTTATTTTTATTTTATACACTTAGTAATTAGCATGTACCAAATAAGAATATAATAATAGAAGGAAAGGTGAGATGTGAAAAAGTGAATAAATAGTAGGAGGAAAGGTGAGACGCATAATGATTAATAAGTAATAAAATGAAATATGATAATTTAAACTGTGCCTAAACAGGGAAGTCAGGAGAGATATATTCTGGCTACGATTTAGGCTCACCTATGCAGATGGGAATTTCATACAGTGAAGAGCTGAGTGTCCTTTGATTCACCTCTGCCTGAAGTGAGGGCTTTTGACATTCCTCAGTGTGCCGCTCCTGCCTGGAAAGCAGCGAAAGTGCAGGGCAGAGACTTAAAGGTCAAGTTCAGGGTCGGAGACAAACATATGTCATTGGGATTGGCTAATGAGTGGTGACCAAAGCCGTCTGAAGGAATTTGCACTGGCAAACTAGCAGGGTGTGTGGTGGGAGGGAGGTACACAGGAAAACAAGGAGTCAGTAGGATGAGCACAGAGGAGTGGAGAGAAAAGGGGGGAAAGCATAGGATGGGACCTGTTAACAGAATGTAAGTCGTGGTTTGAATCTGTTGAGAGAAAGAAGGGATATAGATAATGAAATAAAGATTCAAATTAAAATAACACTGACTATACAGTTAAAAGAAAAAGACATTATTATGTAGTTAAAGGAAATAATTATTTTAGACAAACAGAACCTGTATACTGACACTGCACACATTCGCAAACACCATTCTTCTTCTTCTCTCTCTCTCAAATTCTTCTAATTAAACATATACAAAACAACAAGAGATATTTTTGTTATTTTAGTGAACTTTATAGGTTTTTTTTTTTGTTTTATTTATTTTTTGGTTTTTTTATACGGACAACACAAACATAGATTAACACAGTTATAGAAACATGCTATATTTTTTGTTTTTTTGGTTTTTATATATAGAGAGAGATCTATCTACCTTTGAAATGCCTTTATGTCCAGAGACCTGCCTGCCACTGTGAGTGAAATAGTTTTATGTGATTGCCTCTTGAGAGAAGTCTTCATAGTGCTCTAAAATTATCTTCATAGCATTGGAGATGATTGTTAAATTTTCTTGGCTTGTTATGCTTGAGTAATCTTGATTGATGTAGATACAGCTCTAAACGATTTTGTTATGAGCAATGCAGATTGGCACTGAGCGCAAAGTATACATTTGCGTAATGTTTCATCTTAATCAATTTTATTTCCCTACATTCCGTGTCTATAAACAATTATTCGCTCCAAGCTTCTCTTGTAAATCTGTTTTAATAGATCTCTTTTTTTGCCATATAATTATCTTCCGACTCCTATTAGTTTGTACATTACATTGGATACTCTATCCTTTAATGCCTGAAAATGCTTGTAAAAATCTAAATGATTGTCTACTAAGACTCCTAGAATTTTTAATTCCGTTACATGTTTTATCGGATCGTCTCCTATCTTTAATATGAGCTGTCGGGCCATCCATCCCCACCGAGCTATTACCATGGCTTGACTTTTTTCTTTGCTAAATTCCAGTTTATTCGATATACTCCATTCTGTTAACTTGTCCAAAGCTTGTTTTCCTAATTCTTCTATTTTGTGTCTTGTATTTACACCTACAATTACTAATAGATCGTCTGCTTATGCTCGTACCTTGACTTGCTCTGGATATGTCAATGACAAAGTTTGATTCATTTTTAAATTCCAGTATAGCGGACTGGAACTAGAGGCTTGTCAGCATCCTCTTATAATCTTTTGGGTGTGCTCAAATGTGTTTGTTTTGGAATATAATGCTTCTCTCTGAAAAATAGTTCTATCAATCTGTAAATATTTTCTGGGCAATTTTTATTTCTTAATTCCTGTAGGATGCCATGAAACATTATCAAAAGCACCGCTAAGATCCAATGAGATGATAGCTGTATGTAATTTGTTGGATTTATTTTCTTCTATTTTCTTGTATAATTTATAATTTGTATAGTGCCAAATTGCACGATTTGTGTGTTCTGAACCCATACTGCTCCTAATTTAAGTTATTTGTTTTATGAAGATGATAATAAATTCTCCTTGTGATCAGTTAATCTAATACTTAAAGATGTAAGTAAGCATATTAGCCTGAATGATTTTGCCTTGCTTGGATCTTTGTCAGGTTTATTAGAATTACTCATGCTATTTTCCACGCTGATGAGAAGAAATCTAGTTTGAGACATAAATTATATATTTCCAAAATTACATCTGGGATCACAGAATTTATTGCTGCGATAATTTCAGTATTTATCCTGTCTGGTCCTGGGGCCTCATTTTTCAGCATAGATTTGATCACTTCTAAGACTTCCTGTTTAGTAAAGTTTTCATCGTTAAAACTTGTATAATTACTTTTTAGAAAAGAATCATTTTGTATAATTACTTTTTAGCTGTGCTCGTATTTTTTTAAATAAAAAAAAAATAAATACCCCCTCAAGCAGCTGCGCTTGCCACAGAGGTCTGACAGGAGCCTGTCAGTTTATATGCCATAGTAGAAGGTCTGTGAGGATGGCAGGACCTCAGCAGAAAAACGACACATACATCCATGCCTTACCCGGGGCTCGAACCCAGGTCCCTTAGATCACTAGCCAAGCGCGCTAACCACTCGGATGTTTCCTTAAATCTTCATTAGGGTTATCGTCTATAAATAATTCTTTTAAGATACTTTTAATAACATTTTCATATTCCTCAATTCTTGTATTATCTTCTGTGACTATAGTGGTGATTTGTAATGGATTTCCTATATTTATGTTTAGCTGTCTTGTAAGGGAGAGAAAACTGATTTTCTTTTGATATTTTTTTTTGCAAAAAAAGAAGTTTTTCCAAAGAAGTTTTCCCAAGAAGTTTTTCTACTGAAATTTATTAATCTTCTGTAAAACTGCTTGTTTCTTGTAATCTGGTTTTTTTTTTTAATTTTTCTATCCTCTTCCTCTGTTGCTCTTTGGAATCGTCTTCTCAAAGCTTTTCATTTTTTCCTTTCAATATTCAGCTGTTGATTCCACCAGGGAACTTTTTCTGCTGTCCACTCCCTTTTCTTTCAGGTGCTTGTCGCTTGTCCTTGATATAGTTTCAATGAATGAGTTAATGAATTCATCTAATTGATTTGCTGTGTTAATATTTTTTAATTTATCTTCTAATGGTGCATCCTGTTTCTTGATATCTTACACTATTTTAAATAATCCTCGGTGGGCTAGCTTGTACCTCTGAGCAGTGGATGCTGTTTGTTTTTCTCCTAATACTGTTATGATGAATTTGTGGTTGCTGAGGGAATCCTCTTGTGTTACTTCCCACTTGGAGATTTCATCTTCCAAATTTTCATTTGTTGTTGTCAGGTCAATCCAGCTTTTCCCATTCACTGTTTCAAATGTTGGGGGTGAGTGTTGATAATTTATTAATTTTAAATTGTTTCTCAGGATAAAGTTGAGTATTTCTTCTCCTTTTTCGTCCATTGCAGAGTTTCCCCACATAGTGTATGTATCTGGATGGTAGATAGTGATGCCATCGGTGTCTTTCTGGCTGCTCTCACTATTGTGCGATCCTCCCATCCAGTTATTTGCCTGGGCCGGCTGGTGCCTTTGTGGCAGGTATGTGTGCCCTGCTGGACTCGCTGCCTACAATATTGTCCTACTGCAGCATTGCTCCAACCCAGATGCCAGCCGATATATCTACATGACCAACTGGCTTCTTTGAGGCCCATCATCCCCTCTCGAACTTGCTGAGTTGCTGATACAGTCATCGGGTGCATTGTCACAGCATCCTCATTGGCTACTGATGTCAATGCAACTGCAACAATGGTCAGAATGGCCAATTCATGTGAGTGATGTTTCTTACATATACCCTGGGATATACTTTTTCCCTGTGTGCTGGATCACTCTGTACCTTTATTGGCCTCGAATTTCTAATCATTTGCATACCTGGCCAGGAGGTATTTGCATGCTGAGTTTCATGGTTGACGGACTATTTTAATTGGATGGGAGGGAGGGGGGGCTCATTTTTTGCCACAGAGTGTATTTTTTGGCAGATGATGATATAGTCTCACCCTCTTTATGATTTCAGCTTAATTTTACAGAAAATTTATTAATAAATAAGAGCAGAAATTCTTAATGCAGTTATTAAACCTCCACCCTCTGCATGGAATTTAATATTTAAAAATTATAAACTAAGAATGCAAACTTTTGGAGACACTGTAGAGGGCTAATAATATGTCAAGCAACATCAAAATGGCATTCAGTAAGCCACCTGAAGATGCTGGCACCTTGCCCAGTGAAACATCATAGGCACTTAATTTTAAAACACATTTTACAATTTTTAAAATTAGTTTAAAAGTTTTAAAAATACTAATCTGGAATCTACAAATTCAAGTGAGATGCTAGACAAGAACAGCTATAAGCCGTCTGAATAATAACTGACTAGTAACATTGGGGTCTGTAAATGGTAGCTAGGCATAAATTGGAAGGAGAGCTGTGTACCAATCCCTAGTGATGATGCACAGAACCAGCCAGGTCTAGCACCTAATGTCCGATCCCGCCTTCTCGTGGTGCAGGCCGTTAGTACCTTTCAAAAGAGATATTCTCTTTTGGAAGGGAAGGGGAGGGCTGCCAGTTCAGTATGGCCTACTGATCTGGTCATCTATGGCCACTTTTTTCTTTTTTTTTTCAACCCTGCTGAGGAGTGGTCAACTTCACAGGGTCCTGGTGCTGACCATTTATACCTACTAGACTGGACTGGTTTATGGATTTGAGCTTGATTATGGATCCTGGACTTGCTGCATTGGGGGACCTCTGTTGAGGGAGAGTCTGCAGCTGTGTTTTCTGTTTGCTTCTGGGTTGCCAGCTCTAAGTGAACAGAGGCATGGGATACCTTATATCAGCTGGTGGATAATCCTAATCAGAGGCCATCGCAGGTACCTGAACCTTACTTAGCTAGTTGGGCATCGTCAAACCTAAACTGGAGTAATGTGTCTCAGACAGGCCATATGGCTCTTGAAAAAGTCCACTTGAAAAGGTGGTGCCTGAGGTTCCTACCAGTGACTTCAGCCTTTAGCAGAGGAGGAACAGGTCTTTGCCCCATGTCTGCAATTAGGGGGATGTTTGATATTGTCGGCATTCCCTCTCTCAATAAACCTAATTTCTTTAAAAATCCAACTAATCATATTCTCTTGATGTCCTCACACAAGAATTACACTGTTATAATTTAGATATTCTCGGCTTGCAAGAGAGCAGATGGACTGATAAAGGTCAGATTCTTAAAAATAATCTTAAATTTCTCTTTTCAGGGAGGGACGACAATAAGCATCACCAAGGCGTCGGTCTGCTTATCAGCAGACACGCTAGTGATGCTCTTCTAGGATATGAGTGCATTAATGAAAGGTTTCTTACAGCAAAATTTCAGACAAGCATTAAGACCTGAATGTTATCTGCTGTTATGCCCCCACTGAGGATACCAGTGAGGATGAGAAGGATAGGTTTTACAGACAACTTCACGATATTTTGAATTCTATCAAGAAAGGAAATATTACCCTTGTTCTAGGTGACTTCAATTCCAAAGTTGGTACTGACTCTGACCTTTGGGAAGGAGTGATAGGCTCTTTTGGTATTGGTAGCTGCAATGGTAATGGGCAACATCTCCTACAGGTAAGTAAACTCAATAGTTTCAGAATAACTAACACTTATTACAAGCACTGCGACATACATAAGTACACATGGGTTTCACCTGATGTGCTGCATAAGAATATGATTGATTATATATTAATTAACAGCAAGTGGGCTAGTTCTATTAGGAATACCAGGGCATGTAGGGGAGCTGAAATTGGATCTGACCATTACCTTGTTAAAAGTGTCTTGCAACTTAAACTTAAAAAGTGTTGTGCTACGGTTAAAATATTTACTCTTAATACTGAAACTCTGAAAGACCCAGTTATAGCTAAAGCTTACCATGATAGGTTACTTAGTCATTATGACAGTCATGGTTTGCTTACTACTGAAGTTGAGGAAGAATGGGGCCATTTTAAACAGCCTTTTTTGGAAACTAACAGTACTCTTTTAGGAAAAAAGGAGCAGAGGAGACAGAATTATTTGAGTGATAAAGCACGTGAGCTTGTTTCGGAAAGAAAGAACTGCAAGAATGTCCTTAATCAATACCCTACTAGTCCTTATATAAAGCATTACAGAGAGCTTAATAAATGTGTAAAGGATCAGTTAGCTGCTGACATGAATCTTTGGCTTAATGGTTTGGCTGACAAAGCCGAGGAAGCAGTTAGACAGCACAACAGCAGAGAGCTGTACCAGTTAGTTAATGTTTTATGTAGTAGAAAACGGACAGGTATACAGGGATTGGAGGATAAACAAGGTAAGGTTATAGAAGGTGAGGATTCTGTCATGGGCTAGGTGGGCTGAGCATTTCAGTGATATTCTAAACAATGTGGTTAGTTCTACTCCCATTGTTTGTAATGATGATAGATGCATTGGTGGCTTTAATGTTGGCCCTATAACACAATCTGAAGTTATTTTGACTGTTTCTAAATTTAAACTTCATAAATCCCTAGGTGTAGATGAAATTACTACAGAAATGCTTAGAGCTGGTAATATTTCGGTTACCACTTGGATGACTGAAAATTTGAATATCTTTTGTGTTAAAGGCATGGTTCCTAAAGATTTTACCAGAGCTATTATTATCCCTATGTTCAAAAAGGTGATTTCAGTTCTTGTGATAACTATAGGGGTATCAGCCTACTCTCTGTTCCAGGTAAAGTTCTTTCCATGATTGTGCTTAATAGAATTAAGAATCTGATTGACAGTCAATTGCGTGATGAGCAATGTGGATTCAGAAGTGGTAGGGGATGTGTAGATCAGATATTTTCACTTAGGCAGATTCTTGAGAAATGTTTAGTTTCAGAAAACTTTGGTTGCTTTGTTGATTTCAAAAAGGCTTTCGACTCTGTTGATCGATATAATTTGTTGTTGATTGTGAGATCATATGGTATACCGGACAAGTTAGTTAACCTAATGAAAGCTCTCTATAATAACACTGAGTCGTGTGTGAGAGTTGGTACGGCTTGTAGCAATTGGTTTAGCATTACTTCTGGTGTTCGACAAGGGTGCATTTTGTCTCCTTTTCTCTTTAGTTTGGTTATTGATTACGTTATGCGAAATTCATTGCAAGGGAAAGATTTTGGCCTTAAATGGTCTGGAGATGCTAAAATTTTTGAATTAGATTATGCTGATGATTTAGCCCTTTTGGCAAATGAAGTTGATAAGATGAACTCTTTCATTCGAGCTGTTGATGAGACTGGCAGTAGAGTAGGTTTGCTTATAAACAGAGAGAAAACTAAAGTGATGAAAATTGGTCAGGCAGACTGTGATTCAATTCATCTGAATGGTTGCAGTCTTGAGCAGGTGTCACAGTTTAATTACCTTGGGAGCTATGTAACAGATACTTGTGATATGCGGAATGAGATTAACAGACGAATAGGTATTGCTGCCATGACTTTTAAGAATCTATGGAGGAAACTAGGTGCTTTTGATTCTAGATGCTTACGCAGTATCTTGGGTATTAGGTGGTTTAACTTTGTAACTAATGATGTGGTTAGGCAAAGGAGTTTGCAACCTCCTTTAAGCAGCATATTGTGCAGAGAGAGACTCCGTTGGTTTGGCCATGTTGCCTGTATGAAGTGGGCGGGGGTGTCTCAGTCGGTAGCGCGCCAGGCTCGTAATCTGTAGTTCCCAGGTTCGAGTCCCAGCTGGGTCAGCGTTGAGATTTGTCTCCGCAAAAATTCCCCGCCCTGCCCACGGTCAGTAGGGGACACCGATGGGCTTGAAAAGGCCGCCGTCCGTCAGATGGGACGTTAAGCCGTGGCCCCGTGTGTGGGAGAGCCATACCCTGTGCACGTTAAAGAACACGCTGGATGGCCTTGACGGGAGGCTCCCAACAGCTCTTCCAGTGGGTCCCCTTCCCCAACCTTCTCTGAGCCTTCGGGGTCCATGTGACCTGGCCATTTAGCCCATGGTGTGCAAAAAAGTGCCGCTCAGAGGTAAAACAACCCAACCCAAAGCCTGTATGAATAATTATAGATTGGCGAATAGGATTATGAAGAGTGTGCCTAGAGGTCTCAGAAGGAGGGGGAGACCTAGGGTGCGGTGGACAGACAATGTCAAACAGGACCTTGTTGAATTGGTGTGCAGCAGATGTAGCTCAGGACAGAAGCTCAGCAGATGTATGCTTGGAGAATTAAACTGCATGGTCTGGTTGGACCTCCGTAACTCATGGCTGCTTGAGGATGATGATGATGAGTAACATTGGTTACTAAGTGTATCATCCAAAGGTTAAATATTATGGAATGGTATCACCAACAGTTGCAACATGAACAACAACAGCATGGCAGTAAACAGTGGCCAAAGGCAAGAGTGCAAACACACAAGCCTCTTCAGGGAAAGTCAAGTGTGTTGCTAGCCAAGACCACAGCTTATGTACTCTGATCAATGATATTTTCTCACATATTCTGACATTACTTTCTGCATCTCTGCATGGGCAGAGAAACTCAGTAAGTTGTATTAGTCACACCATAACATAACTTCCATTACCAACGGCAGTGGACTGTTTTCAAAGTATTGACGTTAGATAAGAATTTCCAGATTCGTATAATGTTTTTAAAATAATATATATATGGCAAATTTGTAGCAATAAATTCTGTGATCTGTTAAATTTATACCAAATTTTGTTATTTGCCATTGATATTTCATGTATCTATTGCTATGATATTCACCAACAAAAATTTCCTGAGCTGCCCTATAAAGACTGAATATTACAGACAATAACAAAATTACTTTTTTTTTTGTGTTGTTTTTATGGCATGCTGCATATGTACACATTCAGTGTGTTATAAATATTTTAATACTGTAGTATATATCATCATCATCATCATCCTCAAGCAGCCATGGGATACGGAGGTCCAACCAGACCGTGCAATTTAGTTCTCCAAGCAAGTCTATCCTGAGCTACATCTACTGCATCTGGCCACTGCACACCAATTCTAACAAGGTCCTGTTTGACATTGTCTGTCCACCGCATCCTAGGTCTCCCCTTCTTTCTGAGGCCTTTAGGCACACTGTTCATAACCCTATTCGCCAATCTATAATTATTCATACGGGCAACATGGCCAAACCAACGGAGTCTCTCTCTGCACAATATGCTGCTTAAAGGAGGTTGCAAACTCCTTTGCCTAACCTCATCATTAGTTACAAAGTTGAATGCCCAAGATACTGCGTAAGCATCTGGAATCAAAAGCATCTAGTTTCCTGTTATCTTGTTTACAGAGTGTCCAAGTTTCACTATCATAACTAACCCTAGAAAGAACCAAACTATTATACAGTCTAATTTTAGTCTTTAGGTGTATACGCCTATTTCTCCACACTCTCCATAGGTTCTTAAAAGTCCCGGCAGCAATCCCTATTCATCTGTTAATCTCATGCCACACATCACCATTATCTGTTACATAGCTCCCAAGATAATTAAACTGTGACACCTGCAACCATTCAGATTAACTGAATCACAGCCTGATTGACCAATTTTCATCACTTTAGTTTTCTCTCTGTTTATAACCAAACCTACTCTACTACCAGTCTCATCAACAGCTCGAATGAAAGAGTTCATCTCCTCAACATCATTTGCCAAAAGGGCTAAATCATCAGCATAATCTAAATCAGAAACTTTCGTATCTCCAGCCCATTTAAGGCCAAAATCTTTCCCTTGAAGTGAATTTCGCATAACATAATCAATAACCAAACTAAAGAGAAAAGGAGACAAAATGCACCCTTGTCGAACACCAGAAGTAATGCTAAACCAATTGCTACAAGCCTTACCAACTCTCACACACGACTCAGTGTTATTATAGAGAGCTTTCATTATGTTAACTAACTTGTCTGGTATACCATATGATCTCACAATCAACCACAAATTATGGCGATCAACAGAGTCGAAAGCCTTTTTGAAATCAACAAAGCTAGCAAACCAAAGGTTTCTGAAACTCTAAACATTTCTCAAGAATCTGCCTAAGTGAAAATATCTGACCCACACATCCCCTACCACTTCTGAATCCACATTGTTCATCACGCAATTGACTGTCAACCAGATTCTTAATTCTATTAAGCACAATCATGGAAAGAACTTTACCTGGAACAGAGAGTAGGCTGATACCCCTATAGTTATCACAAGAACTGCGATCACCTTTTTTGAAAATAGGGATAACAATAGCTCTGGTAAAATCCTTAGGAACCATGCCTTTATCATAAAAGATATTCAGAATTTCAGTCATTCAAGTGGTAACCGAAACATTTCCAGCTCTAAGCATTTCTGTAGTAATTTCATCTACCCCTGGGGATTTATGAAGTTTAAGTTTAGAAACAGCCAAAATAACTTCAGAATGTGTTATAGGGCCAACATTAGAGCTACCAATGCATCTATCATCATTGCAAACAATGGGAATAGAACTAACCGCATTGTTTAGAATATCACTGAAATGCTCAGCTCACCTAGCCATGACAAAATCCTCACCTTCTATAACCTTACCTTGTTTATCCTTCAATCCCTGTATACCTGTCCGTTTTCTACCACACAAAACATTAACTATCTGGTACAGCTCTCTGCTGTTGTGCTGTCTAACTGCTTCCTCAGCTTTGTCAGCCAAACCATCAAGCCAGAGGTTCTTATCAGCAGCTAACTGATCTTTTACACATTTATTAAGTTCTCTGTAATGCTTTCTATTAGGACTAGTAGGGTATTGATTAAGGACATTCCTGCAGTTCTTCCTTTCCGAAATAAGCTCAAGTGCCTTATCACTCAGATAATTCTGTCTCTTCTGCTCCTTTTTTCCTAAAAGAATACTGTTAGTGTCCAAAAAAGCCTGTTTAAAATGATCCCATTCTTCCTCAACTTCAGTAGTAAGCATACCATGACTGTCATAATGACTAAGTAACCTATCATCGTAAGCTTTGGCTATAACTGGGTCTTTCAGAGCTTCAGTATTAAAAACAAATTTTTTAACCCTAGCACAACACTTTTTAAGTTTAAGTTGCAAGACACTTTTAACAAGGTAATGGTCAGATCCAATTTCAGCTCCCCTATATGCCCTGGTATTTCTAACAGAACTAGCCCATTTGCTGTTAATTAATATATGATCAATCATATTCCTATGCAGCCCATCAGGTGAAATCCATGTGTACTTATGTATGTCGCGGTGTTTATAATATGTGTTAGTTATTCTGAAACCATTGAGTTTACTTACCTGTAGGAGATGTTGCCCATTGCCATTGCAGCTACCAATACCCAAAGGGCCAATCACCCCTCCCCAAAGGTCAGAGTCAGTACCAACTTTGGCATTGAAGTCACCAAGAACAAGGGTAATATATCTCCTTTCTTGACAGAATTCAAAATATCCTGAAGTTGTTCATAAAACCTATCCTTCTCATCCTCATCAGCATCCTCAGTGGGGGCATAACAGCAGATAACATTCAGGTCCTTAACGCTTGTCTGAAATTTTGCTGTAAGAAACCTTTCATTAATGCACTCGTGGTCTTTGCCCCATGTCTGCGATTAGGGGGCTGTTTGATATTGTCGGCATTCCCTCTCTCAATAAACATAGTTATCCTACTAACCATTTTCTCTCCATAGGTAGTATATATATTTATATTTAAACAAATTGCACAGAATTAATAAATGTGCATATGCAGTACTGCAATATAAATAGCAGTGGTGGCTCACGATTAAAATTTTTGGTGGGGCATTTTCCCCCAGAACATGTAGGGCCTGGATGTTGGAAAATATTTTGGGAGATGCCTGATATTGAATTGATCTGAATTGGACTAAAAATGTGTTTTTATGAAGCATATATTCTTTTTTTTTTTTCAGATATTTTACAAAACATTTTCGAAGAAAGAAAAAAAATCTCGGAAACTGTTCTGGTCCTTTTTAGTTTAATCTAGTATTTTGCCCCCCCCCCCCCCCCCCCAATAATAATTACCTATACAGGATGTTTCCAAAAGGCCTAGTCAAGCTTTGGGAATATGTTCTACTCTTTATAATGATGAAAAATGTTCCTGTGAACATTAGACCAGAAATGCTTCCCTTCTGAGTTATAGCACATTTTGAGAATGCGAGTAAGGAAACCTGTCAAAAGGTACAATGCTTGATATATTTCCATCATTTGCACATTTGACAGTTATAGTAGATGTATGTAAATGTTGCACAAAGTCTTAGCACTCCTGGGTACGGTAAGCTACATAAAGTGAGTCAGCAGTTGTTCAGAAGTCACACATAAGTGAATCAGCAGTCTTCTTGTTGTTGTTGTCATCCTTGGATTAGTTGTGAGCTTGACCACAAATAATCAGTTCCCCAATGCAAATTGGCAGATATTCATTTCATTTATGGATGAACAATTAGAAACTGCAGTGAAGCTCAGCATCACTACAGGATAGCTTTTCTGCACTGACATTCATAAGTACCTTGATCAGAAACTTACATTTTGCTTTTTATACTTTTTTTTCCTTATCATGTTTTGAAAAATTATGATTATAATATATTTACGGTCAGATACCAATAAAGCATT
Organism: Ryuthela nishihirai; assembly: GCA_038380435.1. Classification (NCBI taxonomy): domain Eukaryota; kingdom Metazoa; phylum Arthropoda; class Arachnida; order Araneae; family Heptathelidae; genus Ryuthela; species Ryuthela nishihirai. The sequence continues at coordinate 6,338,462 of JAWZYU010000030.1, read as the reverse complement.
TCTCAGTTATATATTTTAGTTATTATAAATTTACATCAGTTCCAAAAAATCTCATGCATCATTGTTATTTTATTTATATCTAAGTCATTTATAATATTATGCTATTTTTGTCGTAATTTTACATTACATTTTATGGAATAAAAAGAAACCATTTTGTTTGACAGGCTTCTGCATTCATTTTTTTATTTGTGCATTAGAACTATCTAATACTGTGGGGGGGGGGAATCATATTTCAACTTTTAGCAGGATTCCTTTGTTTTTCTAGCTCACCTGGTATGGTCCAGGAAAAGTGCTGTAGAGAATGTGATCTTATATGACACCTGTCTGATCAAAGAGAATTCAGATCACAGTGACCAACTTGAATGTTAAGCTCATTACTAGAAAGAAAGGAACCAGAAATATTTCCAAAGATCCCTTGGGCATTAAGCTCCCCAAAAAGCTTTGAGAAGGAGTTAGATTCTCATGTGTAGAACACATGTAGCCTTTATTACTGCTTCAGAATCTTTTTTTCCTTCTGTTTTCTGCACATTGAAGACTTGAATAGTGTTTTGCAAAAGAAAGGCTTTGTCACTAAGGGCAAATATTAATTAATTCTGTTATAGCATTATATGCATTGAATTTTCTAAATATTATTATGACAAAATTAAGGTAACACTAACAAACTGTGGCTATAACTTTTTTATTGCATAATGTAATTTAATGAAAATTTGCCCAGAAATATATTTTAATATAACAAAATATGTAGAAAATGAGAACCTGGGGCCTAAAATTAACACATTACAATAACATCATTAAAACAAAAAATATTGTGCATCACGGAAGTTGTCTTCAAATGCTCCAAAATGTACACATATGATGTCTATATGGAATATGATGTCCCTCTGATGACTAAACAGTCCTGACATCATCGATTCATTATCAATACAAGGTTTTTCACAAGGACCTGAGACAACAAATCCCATGCTTTCACAGGTGCTAACTTTATCTTGCAGAGTAACTGAGGAGGTGACTGATGGTTTGCAATGCATTCCCCTAAAGCATCCCATCGTGTTCGATGGGATTTAGGTCTGGCAACATTGCTGGCCAAATTATTTGTTGGATACATTTTATTTTCTACGATTTTTGCTGTGAGGGTTTTACTTGAGTAAGGCCTAAATTAGTATTTTCACTACATTCTTCCCATTGTTACAATGCAATGTGCTTAGCAATTTTTAATTTCCAATATTCAAAGCTTAAAGTGCTAAAAAGAGTACCAAAGTTCTAAATTTGACTGATATTACTATTTACTGTGATGATGATAGCTGGCTCAGACATTGCATTCTCGACTCTGAGTAATGATGTTTTCTAATGCATCAGTATTGAAACTGTTTTACAAGTTGGGAACAGTACGATATTATTACTGCAAAGCTTGCTTTTGAAGGTAGATTGTGTCATGATCACTTTTGTTTCACACACACACTACTTGGTAGAATTTTGGAAGCTGCATGGGTAATCACTGTTTTTACTACTTAGAACAATGTGATGTTAACAATATCAATGTGTTGCAGACATTCTCAAAATTTAAATTAATTAGCAATTGTTCTGCATATTGTTATTGAAACTTAGTGGCTGGTGCAGCCAGAGGTGTATGTTTCAGATGATTTTTTTCAAGTTTATTTTCTAAAATAGTTTGTGTTAGGGCCATGTTAGGTTTATTGGTTTTTATATCTTATGTTCTTTAATACGCTGATCATATGTACAGTATGTTTTTCCAATATATCTGTTTTTTCCTTGTAATTTATTTTCAGGATCATCAATCTGAATGTCATACACACCACCTGTTGGAGGGAAGTTTATCGCTTATGACAATGGGGGGTGGGGTTATTTTGTAATTAAGATATCCAAGTACAGTAATTTATCCTGATTTTCTTTTTTCTTTTTGAATATAATGGAAGGTAAAACCCTCTATTGTAAATACAACAAAAATCGTGGAAAATAAAGCGTATTCTATATTGCTGTAAATAAATGTATTTTAGCTTTTAATTTGTTGGATATCTTCCATTTTTAAGTGTTCCTGCACCAGGTTAACTTTATGCTAATAGCCATTGTTATCCATATGCAAAATCAGCACCAACCACACCCCTAAAAGGTCACACATTAGGTTCAAGGATTTCTTTTCTGTACCTTTGAGCAGTTATAGAGGAGTATGGCTGTTGATGGTTATGCCACCCCAGACCTTGCACACCCTAAGTAGCCCTTTTTCTGATATTGGAGGGATGGTATTGCATTCCTTATTCTCTCCAGATGAAGCAATGTCTAGAATGGGGCAGTAAGGCTAAATCGAGACTTGTCAGAAAACAGGATATTAGCCTATTATTCAGGACCTCAATTTACATATTGGCAGCACCAGTTTATACAGGCTTTTTGATGGTTGGAGGTTAGTGATACACAAATCATTGACCTCCAGACATAGATCTCATGTGCATTAAAACCTTGGTGACACTTCTGCTGGAAATCCTTTCACCTGTGGCCTTAGAAACCCCAAAAGAGGCAGTTGACATGAAGTCATCATACTGTTTCATCTTACCATTAGAGCCAGATAACAGCTAATTTGGGTTGAAGTAACTCTTAGGTGATTTTATCCAGCTCTTCTGGTAATGAGTTCCTGTCACCTGGAACTGTTTTCAAAGTGTTGATATCAATATCGCCACATTGAGTCATCTTGCTACCCCTGCCTGTGACTGTCCTGCTTAATATCTTCCAACAGTTCAAAAATACTATGTTACCTTAATTTTATCAACAAGTGTACTTGATTTTTAATGGATTGCACCTGTCATCATTTCACTGATACCCTTTTGATTTTGGTCCCCTGAAGAATGTATAACCAATGTTCTGCTGTATCACAAATCTTAGAGTTTTGCAGTGCAGTTAGACAACTTTTGGTGTGCCATTTTAGGCCCACAAAATTTATTTGTGCTTTTTTTTTTTATTAGACTTAGCAGTACTTCAAGCATTTCCATGTAGATCTGGACTTGGTGACAAAGAGAATTCAGCTGTTGTTGAAGAGGAGGTAAATATTTTTATAAGCAAAACTAAAACTGTGTTATCTGTAAATAGTTTCTTTTTATTGATAGAAAACAATATCCCTGTTCTTTCTTTTAGTATATAAGAAACATATGTATCAAGTTTACTTAAATCATTTATCTCTAGTAAAGTAGTTACCAATACTGGAATGACTGAATTTATGTTTCTGAGCAGGAAACAAAAATGTGTAAGCCTATATATAAATTACCTGAACATGAAACTGATCTAGAGCTGCCAACTACTATATTTTTGGAATTTCTCCAATCTTTGGTTTAAAATCCGAATTTTAAGTTTTTCACTTTTATCCTTATGAAAATCTGCCCCCAAATTTTGCAGTATTTTTGCCCTTTTCCCAAAAAGGGAATTTTAAAGAAAGGGGAGAATTATTTCTGATTTAGTTCTTTTATTGTACTAAAGATGCAGATGTGTCCTCACTCCCTAGTTTCTACTTGCTTGTGGGCTCGCCTGCACACAAATCAGAGGAAATCTATGACTTTAGGTGACTATTTCTGAACAGAACACATGGCAAAGTGCACATCTAAATTCTTTTACAGAGCTAAGGTTGTAGAATGTTTCTAAATATGTGTTTGTTGAACTTCTTCCCAACTATTTGGCTCTGACCAACTAAACTCAAATTGTAACAGATTTAACACTTTTCTTACTAGTTGAGACACGTTAAGTGATGGTTCACAAAATATTATTGAGTGATTTGTGTAGCAGGAAAGGACTGACTTCACCTACTATACAGGAGATGACTAACCTCTGTATTATCCTGTAGTCACCATTCGAAATGCTATTTTGAATAAGTAAAACGATAATAAACAGCTTGGATAGTGATCATTTTTTAAACACTAATTGGATTACTTATTGCTTAGTATTGGAAACTTCAGAGGGAAGGAGATAATACAAATTAAAGAACTTCCCTAGTCTGTGGACCATCATTGACAGTGCAACTGGAATGGGCCTCATGCATATATATATTGTTATCTAGGTTGGGCTAATAGGTTGATAAAGGATTAAAACGTCTCTTACGCTATAGTTAAGGGAAGTTAATAGCTGGGTCAAAGCTCCTCTCTTTGGTTTGGTTTCAGATTTGTAGCAATACTGTCTTCTTATCTCTGCACTTTCTCATTTGCTGCTGTGTTTAAAAAGTTTCATTACTAGTTTTGTGATACAGTTTTTACTCTAATTCCTAAATGTGAATGAGAATGGAATATTTAGTGAAATATTCCCAAGCATTTGAATTTGTGAAATCGTTGCATAAAGGGGACATGGCTGATCACAAAAGAGGTATATATTTGGATTGTTTTACATCTGGCTGCACAGAAGTGCTGCTCAGAGGCTATTGGTTGATTATTAATCAATGAATTATGTTTATTTATTGGTTTTTAGTTATTCTAACTGTTAAGTTAAAATCATTAATATCAAAAATGTAAAGATGCTGTTGACTTGGCTCCCCACCTTGCTCACAGCCAGTAGGGGCAACCTAGAGGAGAAGGCTGTAGCACTCATTTGTGACGTCAGCATTAGTGGACGGGACTGTCAGCAGAATAGGATGATAGATAGCTTATCCTTGTTAATAGAACTTTCCATTTAACCTTTTGAATATTCACTAATAAATCATCATCATCATTAAAATAATTTGTTTTCATATAATTTTTAAAAAAATTCCTTCCCTCCTTTTTTTTTCTAATTTTTTTAGAGATAACATTATTTTTTATACTTTGATTAGTATTGATAAATCATTAATTACCATTTCCGATTATACAGATAGCTTTAATACCACTCTTTAAATGTTTGGAAATTCCAAAACTTTTAACTAAATTTGATAACTAAATTAAATATATTGAACAGCTACTAAATTTTCACTCTTAAAGGATTCTAGAAGCGCAAAATATATTTAAAGAAAATATTATCAAAACACCACAGATATCTATTTTTTTTTCACAAATATGTATGTATACATATAAAAGAGGTTAAGACATTATTTAATGAAAACAGTATGTTCAAATATTGCATATGTTAAGAAAAACAACCAACAAATTTCACATTAAAAAATACTTCTTATTTGCAATCTGAAACCACATCTTTACACCTCACAATTATATATAGGATACACATTACAATGAAACAAATAGTTCACATCATTGTTTACTTTATTTTTAAGAAAATTGTGCGATTAAAACAGGAAAATTCACCAATCATATGGGAGAATTTTTAAGTAATATGAAGGAACTGAATATTGTGCAATACTATTTGAATTGAAAAGGGAAATTCTAAGGTATTCCATTCATCCCAGTTGAACAATTGCTGATTTTTTTAAAATAATTTAATATGAAAGCTATGTTTTTAAAATGAATCACATTGGCACAGCATTGTCACAACTATGACTTTTAGTTAAAAAGAACAACAACAAAAAAAGAAGAAAAACTGCTTTCCCATACTTTTTCACACTAATAATTTCTTCACATAAGATTAGAAATTTTTATCATTTTTGGTATCATAATAACATTTAAAGAAATAAACTTTAATAATACCAAAAAAATCTGAAGAAATGTGAAAGCAACATCAAAATTTTTGTAGCCCAAAGGTTTGAACAGATCCAAAATACAACAGAAATATAAAATAAAATGAATATCATACAATGTAAAGGTCACATTGAAATATCTATATACACTCGGTGATTATGAAACCTAATTCCATGTTATGTCAGTGGAAAGCTAATTTCAAAGTTTTGTAACTTTTTAAAATGAGCTTTTTTTGAAAAAAAAAAGGAAATGAAGATCAATTAAAGATCTCAACGAAATTTATCTAAATATATGTTCATTAAAAATTAAAAGAATTATGGAAACTGGGATATTTAATATGAACAATGACTGTTAAAAATATAGATCTAGGAAGTAGTAGAAATAAGTTAATCTTAAAACAATTTCCCCATATTAAATTTTATTGGAATGTTATTAGCATAGTTTTTGCAGAATGTGTAACAATTATTTCAATTTTCACCAACTCTGCAGAATGGGCATTACTGTTTAAGATGTTGATATATTAAATAAAATACCCCTTCAAGCAGCTGCTTGCCACATCGATCTGACATGAGTCTGTCAGTTTTATTCGCCATAGTAGGTCTGTGAGGATGGCGGGACCTTGACAGAAAAACAACACGAACAACCATGCCTTACCTAGGGCTCGAACCCAGGTCAGTAGCCAAGTAAAGCCTCTTTAAATACTAAATGAATATTATTGGAATATAGAAAATTAAGATAGATTTTTAACTTATATATGTTCAGTCATATTTTCTCATGAAATGTTTATTTAAGAAATTACAGAGCTTTGAAATTATCTTTCCATTGACATAATATGGGATTGGGTAGTCATAATTCACTGAGTGTTATGTGGTAAAGTTTCATGGCAGCATTCAACACATAGACTTTTATAACACGAAACTTAAAATATTTATGAAAACTGTAGTTTGAATTGTGAAATGAAGGCAATACATTTGTACATACATGTAATAACAGCCAACTTATTTAACTTGTAAAATTTGCAGCTATATATAATTATCTTTCCATTGACATAATATGGGATTGGGTAGTCATAATTCACTGAGTGTTATGTGGTAAAGTTTCATGGCAGCATTCAACACATAGACTTTTATAACACGAAACTTAAAATATTTATGAAAACTGTAGTTTGAATTGTGAAATGAAGGCAATACATTTGTACATACATGTAATAACAGCCAACTTATTTAACTTGTAAAATTTGCAGCTATGTATATATAATTAGTAGAATTGTAGCATCACCAGCAACTTAGATTAAATGACATTTCAAAACTTGAATGAAGTAAAAATAAAGTACTACAAGCAATATATATCAACTATTGAACATTTTACTAGCATTGAATAGATAGAATTAGCATCTAATTTTTTTTTAATATTTTTATAGAGAGGTCAAGCTGTTCCAAATGATTAAGTATACTCCAAATGTGCAAATCAAATTGAAGTATTAAAAAAATATCTAGATGTCATTTACATAAAGGTTGATGAAGTCACAAAAATAAACTACACCAGTAGGCTCTTAATAAGATTCCTTCCCAAAGGCAAGTCGATAAAGTAACTTTAAATTTGTATAGTGTCAAAAATATACAGAACAGAAAAAAAAGTTTTGCTATTTTGTAAAGAGCATATACTTAACATGTATGGAAACATATTAAAAAATACATTATTCTAATCTTGACCTTCTGCAGAGTTTTTTAAATTTAAGTCATTAACTATTATGCATATCTTAACTGCCATATCTGGTGAAAATACTTTCAAATGCTAAGAGCAACAGGGTATATTTCCTTTATAAACATATATCTTTACACTAAAATTTTAATATTACTTGGACTCACTATCAATGTAAAACCAATTATTAACAAAGAACTTGGAAGAATAAAATATTTATCAGAACCAGTACAAGGTTTCTAATAACATAATCAATCATCTCCCTCCAAGCAGAAACTGACATCCACAATAATACAGAAAACCATATTGATCTGTTGACCAGGCTAGTTTATAGTCATATCAAACACCCATTGCAATCACTATTAAAAATTAAAAGCCACAAGATTTGCATATATATTAAAGAAAATCAAGGAATAAATTAACTTCCTAAATCTCCCATGGCTTTTACAAAAATCAAAGTTTGACACTTAAGTTTTCTACTTATAATGTTTTCAATTTAAAGTAATGAAAGAAAAGTAACGTTCAGAAAATTCTATTTGCAGTTTAATGAAAGTTTCAGTTGATGATTTCATCCAGAAACTGGTGGTGTATGTTCCTAAAGAAAATTATAAATTTCAGACCCACGCTAAGTACATGTATAAGAGAAGCAGTGAAATGGATTAGAAAGAAAATCATTTACTGTCACATACTGTATCCAGTACTGAATATCTGTCCAAACAAAAGCATCCACTCCAAGTATTTGATACATTGATAAAAAATTTAAAGACTACCAAAAATATAATACGAGTATAGTGGAAAGTGAAAATGTTGTGGAATTGGCAAAAGGCCACTCAAAAGTAACACACTAAAAATAAAATTAAGAAAAACATACTAAAAGGTGCAATAGAGATTCCCTTTGATCATAGATTTAGCCACAAAAGACATGTTAAATCAGTAAAATAAAAAAGAAATAAATATAGTAGACCCAACAGTAATAAAAACACTAGTCTGAGGACTTAAAAAGAAAACTGCCAAATCATTGTGATTCATGTAATATTGTGAAATAAATGTGAAGTACAAAGCAATGAACTATTTACTGAAATAAAAAAAATTCAAATTCATCACATACTAACCATAAAACATTTAAAAATAATAATTTAATCATTAAACATTTTAAAGAAACAAAGTTGTTCAATCATTTATGGAAAAAAAAAGAAATCATGATCACTTGCCATAAAATAGTTTTGCCTTCTTTCTACATTTTACAAATGCTCAAAATGCTAAGCCTTTTTTCTCAGATCCCTTATGCACTGCAATCGAAGTTTCTACATAGTAGCAGAATATAAATAAAGGAATTGAAAACAACTATTGCAAAATGTTTGACAATAAAGTTAACCAGTTTTTATGTGTAAAAACAATGATGGAAACACAATAGCACACCATTCCAAAGCGTATTAGTATGTTTTCCACCATTATACTTATTGGGGTACAATTGTTTAAAGGTGGGTCTATGATGTGGAGCCTTTTCTTTCCAAAAGGAGCTGATGAAAATGGCAACCAGCTATCTTTACCTCCCTCCAAACTTGATATTTCTTAACTTTCTTTTTGACATTGGATACTTTAGGATACTTACAGACTAGCCAAGTGCATGAGCAGATGGACAATCCAAAGACTTGTATAATATGAAAAATAAAAAAGCATGCTTCATAGAAGATCCATATTCAATTACTGCTCAAAGCCTGGGAAAATTTGTTTTCCAGATATTAAAGATGAATGAAGATAAATAAAGATGATTAAATAAAGAAATTATTAAACAGTTTAAAAGAAATTATCTGCATTGGATGAAATTAAAACATTGAATTCAGGACTCAATAAAAATATTTATTTAAAAGTATCAACCATTGATATCAAATTTGTAACATGATTGAGACTACCAAGCATACATTTTTGAATTATATTAAATCTCATAAGAGTAATTTTTAGGTGTGAAATTAGACAATCAGCATTTTGACTTCAACACAACTTCAAACTGTATAAAAATTTGAATATAATTTTTCTCAAAGTGAAAGTAACATACACAAATTAATCCACAGTACATCATTGATTTACTAACATTTCATCACTATCAAACTGTTTAAGTATCATGATGACAATGAGTATAGTGGAAAAATTACCTCGAGCCAGGTGAGATCCAAACACAATCAACAGGAGTAGGGTTACCAGATGCCAGTGTTTTAAAAGGATGACAAAAGAGCTAGAAATGGAGGACAAAGGAGGCCAATAAAACTGGAAATGGAGGACATGCTTTCTTTGAAATAAAATAAGTTTTATGTCAAGTACCAACTAACAGTTGAGTCAAAAAAAAGGAACAATACTTATTAAATATACTCTACAATCTATGATGCGGTGATTTTTATTCCTATTTCATAAGCAATCAAAGGTTATTTCTCCTTAAGTGTCATAAAGGTTAGTAACTCTGCACTGTTGCAGAAGGTAAACTTTCTGTTTCTTCGAACTCTGATTGAGGTAGTGGTCAGCATTGATTTCGGTTTTGGCAGGGCATGCTCTTGTGTGAGAAGGCTCCTATAAACTACAAGTAGTTCCTTAATTACTGCACTATCTTTTATGTTGTAAAAAAAACTGCTATCAACTTTCACAGTTCCTGCTATACATGGGTGGAGGTAAAATTTTTTGCAGTTTTATAAAGCTCATGCTTTTTTAATCTGACATGTAAATTGTATGTGTTGAGATTAGAGAAAATAGTAACTTTTACAATATTAATAGAGTTAATTTAGCATTCACGATTTGCATTTTTCAGTAAATTATTTCATGGTTAACAGTAAATGTTATTATAGTCATAAGTTGAAGAAATTTAGAAAAGGAAAGTACAAAAAATGAGTGCTTTAATTTTAGTTTGAAACATGTTATGAATTTATACATAAAGGAGGACATTTCATGTATTTTCAAAATTCTGAGAGGACATGAGGTGAAAAAGGAGTACTGTCCTCCTTGTGGAGGACATATGGTAACCCTAACCAGGAGGTCATGAGGTTCAGATCCCACCTGATTCAATTTTTTTTTTCTTCTTCTGCACCAATTGTCATCGTGATATTTGCACAGCTGAATAGCAATGAAATGCTTAGTAAAATTATATAGCATAAAGGCTAAAGTTTCAAGTTTCCTTTTTTTGTTTCTAGCACTTGTTGCAATGTTATCTTTTTTTAGGCACAATAATTTTTTTTAAATGTGATTGTGGCAAGCAGCTGCTTGAGGGGGTATTTTTTTTTATTTGTGGATGCTTTAAGGACATATCTTAAAAGCACTTCAAGTATGTCCATTAACACACTGCTCATATAGCAAACATTCCCTCTCCATTAGTATCTGTAATGTAATATCTGCCACTAAATTTCTTTGGTTTTGCACTTTTAAAAATAAATCCCCAGATTCTTTGGATAAGAGCTTTTTGATAACAGTGTAGTTATAGGATACAGCTTGAGCAATATCTTGATGAGCAAACTGCCCTTATCTATGCTCTTTATGCAAGAATATATGTCGACTATGTCCAACATTTTATAAACTGTTAAACTTGTCCTGCATGATTCACATTTGACTTTCTTCAACCACTTATAAATGCAGTAACCTGCAAGGTAATTTATTAAGGGCAAAATATCAATTCGATTTAAATCATCTGCAGTTACTTTGAGTGATGTAAAAACCATTTTAAAAGTTTCATTATTATTTATTTCATCTAAGTCTTCAGGTTCTTCAAGTTATTTACTTCTATTTTGCCAAACTTTGATGATTGAATTATCAATGGCAGATGATCTTGAATTCTCAATTTAGTTTTCGTTTCAAAAATTTGAACAATAGATACATGATGCTGAGATCCTGACAGTCAATGATATTTCCCAAATCTTTCTTTTAATTTATCCGTTTCTATTTTCCTTGGAAGAAAATGCTTTAACTTTAGTTCTTCAAAACAGTACCAAGATATTTCAAGGATAGCATATGTTGTATGTGTTAATGCTGCATGGGTATCTTTTGAGAGTATACCAGTTGAACATTTTTTTTCTTTCCAAACATTAAGCCAAGTTAGAAAATTTTCCAGAAACATTCGTCTTTCATCATTTTCATCTGCTGTTGGTGGTTCTTGATATTTGCTGTTTAATCTGTTTCCTTTAAATGGAGTTTTAACATTAACAATTTCAAACCATGTGCATATGATATCTATGAAATTAGCAGTAGAGTTGAAATCTAATAAATTGTGCTTTTTCCCCATTTCAACAAGACCTTTTTGAACAAATCTATTGAAAATCTTCAGTGCCAAGCTCACATTTTGGCTTTCTAAATTGCTGGGATTCAAGGCTTTCATTGTTAGGCCATAACCATATTTTAATAGCACTGTGCTATTTTCTCCACTTTCTAACTTATACATTTTTTTTGGTCTGTAAATGGTAGCTAGGTAGTCACTGGAAGGTGAGCTATGCACTAATCCCCTGTGATGATGCATAGAACCGGCCAGGCCTAGTACCTAATATCCGACCCCGCCTTCTCGTGGTGCAGACAGTTAGTACCTTTCAAAAGAGATACTCTCTTGTGGAAGTGAACCGAAGGGCTGCCAGATTAGTGTGGCCTACTGATCTGGACAACTATGGCTACTTTTCTTTTTTTTTTCTACCCTGCTGAGGAGTGGTCAACCACACAGGGTCCTGGTGCTGACCATATAAACCCACTGGAGTGGACAGATATATGGCTCTGAGCTTGATTATGGATCCTGATTTTGCTGCACTGGTGGGCTTTTGTGGAGGGAAAATCTTCCGCTGTGTTTTCTGTTTGTTTGTGGGTTGACAGCCCCAAGTGAATAGATTCACAGGATATGTTTATCAGCTGGTGGATAATCCTGAGCAGAGGTCATCGCAGGCACCTGAACTCTTTGCTTCTATTGGCATCGTCAAATTTTACATTAGAGGAAGTCTTCCAGTGTAGATGGCTTCAGCCTTTAGTGGTGGGGGAACGGGTCTTTGCCCCATGTCTGCGATTAGGGGGCTGTTTGATATTGTCGGTATTCCCTCTCTCAATAAACATAGTTTCTTTAAACATCCCACTAACCATTTTCTCTCCATAGGTAGTTGGAATGTGAGGACTCTGCACAGAGCTTTTTCTCTTGATGTCCTCACACAAGAATTACACCATTATAATTTAGATATTCTCGGCTTGCAAGAGGCCAGATGGACAGATAAAGGTCAGATTCTTAAAAATAATCGTAAATTTCTCTTTTCAGGCAGGGACGACAATAAGCATCACCAAGGCATGGGTCTGCTTCTCAGCAGACACGCTAGTGATGCTCTTCTAGGATATGAGTGCATTAATGAAATGTTTCTTACAGCAAAATTTCAGACAAGCGTTAAAGACTTGAATTTTATCTGCTGTTATGCCCCCACTGAGGATGCCGATGAGGATGAGAAGGATAGGTTTTATGGACAACTTCAGGATATTTAGAATTCTGTCAAGAAAGGAGATATTACCCTTCTTCTTGGTGACTTCAATGCCAAAGTTGGTACTGACTCTGACCTGTGGGGAGGAGTGATAAGCCCTTTTGGTATTGGTAGCTGCAATGGCAATGAGCAACATCTCCTACAGGTAAGTAAACTCAGTGGATTCAGAATAAGTAACACTTATTACAAACACCGCGACATGCATAAGTACACATGGGTTTCACCCAATGGGTTGCATACGAATATGATTGATTATATATTAATTAACAGCAAATGGGCTAGTTCTGTTAGGAATACCAGGTCATATAGGGGAGCTGAAATTGGATCTGACCATTACCTTGTTAAAAGTGTCTTGCAACTTAAACTTAAAAAGTCTTGTGCTAGGGTTAAAAAATTTGCTTTTAATATTGAAGCTCTGAAAGACCCAGTTATAGCCAAAGCTTACCATGATAGGTTACTTAGTCATTATGACAGTCATGGTATGCTTACTACTGAAGTTGAGGAAGAATGGGGCCATTTTAAACAGGCTTTTTTGGAAACTAATAGTACTCTTTTAGGAAAAAAGGAGCAGAGGAGGCAGAATTATTTAAGTGATAAGGCACTTGAGCTTATTTCGGAAAGAAAGAACTGCAGGAATGTCCTTAATCAATACCCTACTAGTCCTAATAGAAAGCATTACAGAGAACTTAATAAACGTGTAAAAGATCAGTTAGCTGCTAATAAGAATCTTTGGCTTGATGGTTTGGCTGACAATGCCAAGGAAGCAGGGGGCGGGGGTGGCTCAGTCGGCAGCGCGCCAGGCTCGTAATCTGTACTTCCCAGGTTCGAGTCCCAGCTGGGTCAGCGTTGAGATTTATCTCCGCAAAATTTCTCCGCTCTGCCCACGGTCAGTAGGGGACACCGATGGGCTTGGAAAGACAGCCGTCCGTCGGATGGGACTTTAAGCCGTGGCCCTGTGTGCGGGAGAGCCATACCCTGTGCACGTTAAAGAACATGCTGGATGGCCTTGACGGGAGGCTACCATCTGTCTCCCAACAGCTGTTCCAGTGGGTCCCCTCCCCCAACCTTCTCTGAGCCTTCGAGGTCCATGTGACCTGGCCATTTAGCCCATGGTGTGCAAAAAAGTGCCGCTCAGAGGTGAAACAACCCAGCCGAGGAAGCAGTTAGACAGCACAACAGCAGAGAGCTGTACCAGATAGTTAATGTTTTGTGTGGTAGAAAACGGACAGGTATACAGGGATTGAAGGATAAACAAGGTAAGGTTATAGAAGGTGAGGATTCTGTCATGGCTAGGTGAGCTGAGCATTTCAGTGATATTCTAAACAATGTGGTTAGTTCTATTTCCATTGTTCGCAATGATGATAGATGCATTGGTGGCTTTAATGTTGGCCCTATAACACAATCTGAAGTTATTTTGGTTGTTTCTAAACTTAAACTTCATAAATCCCCAGGTGTAGATGAAATTACTACAGAAATGCTTAGAGCTGGGAATGTTTCGGTTACCACTTGGATGACTGAAATTCTGAATATCTTTTATGTTAAAGGCCTCTGGTAAATTTCCTAAGGTTTTTACCAGAGCTATTATTATCCCTATTTTCAAAAAAGGTGATCGCAGTTCTTGTGATAACTATAGGGGTATCAGCCTACTCTCTGTTCCAGGTAAAGTTCTTTTCATGATCGTGCTTAATAGAATTAAGAATCTGGTTGACAGGCAATTGCGTGATGAGCAATGTGGATTCAGAAGTGGTAGGGGATGTGTTGATCAGATAATTTCTCTCAGGCAGATTCTTGAGAAATATTTAGAGTTTCGGAAACCTTTGGTTGCTAGCTTTGTTGATTTCAATAAGGCTTTCGACTCTGTTGATCGTCATAATTTGTGATTGATTGTGAGATCATATGGTATACCAGACAAGTTAGTTAACATAATGAATGTTCTCTATTATAACACTGAGTCGTGTCAGAGTTGGTAAGGTTTGTAGCAATTGGTTTAGCATTACTTCTGGTGTTTGACAAGGGTACTTTTTGTGACCTTTTCTCTTTAGTTTGGTTATTGATTATGTTATGCAAAATTCATTTCAAGGGAAAGATTTTGGCCATAAATGGTGTAGAGATTTCAAAATGTTTTATTTAGATTATGCAGATGATTTGGCCTTGTTGGCTAATGGTGTAGATGAGATGAATTCTTTCATTTGAGCTGTTCATGAGACTGGTAATAGAGTAGGTTTGGTTATAAACAGAGAGAAAACTAAAGTGATGAAAATTGGTTAGGCAGGCTGTGATTCAGTTAATCTGAATGATTGCAGTCTTGAGCAGGTGTCACAGTTTAATTATCTTGGGAGCTACGTAACTGATACTGGTGGTGTGCAGCATGAGATTAGCAGACAAATAGGGATTGCTGCCGGAACTTTTAAGAATCTATGGAGAGTGTGGAAAAATGGGCATATACACCTAAAGACTAAAATTAGACTGTATAAAAATAGTTTGGTTCTTTCTAGGGTTAGTTATGGTAATGAAACTTGGACACTCTGTAAACAAGATAACATCTTGTTACAGTTCCTTGCCCGGTTGGATAATTATATAATTGTATATTGTTATTATATACTTTGTTACAGCTCCTTGCCCGTATGGATAATTATAGATTGGTGAACTCTGTAAACAAGATAACAGGAAACTTGATGCTTTTGATTCTAGATGCTTACGCAGTATCTTGGGCATTAGGTGGTTCAACTTTGTAATTAATGATGACGTTAGGCAAAGTAGTTGGCAACCTCCTTTAAGCAGCATATTGTGCAGAGAGACACTCCGTTGGTTTGTCCATGTTGCCCGTATGGATAATTATAGATTGGTGAATAGGGTTATGAACAGTGTGCCTAAAGGCCTCAGAAAGAGGGGGAGACCTAGGATGCGGTGAGCAGACAATGTCAAACAGGACCTTGTTAGAATTGGTGTGCAGTGGCCAGATGCAGCAGATGTGGCTCAGGACAGACATGCTTGGAGAACTAAATTGCACAGTCTGGTTGGACCTCCGTAGCTCATGGCTGCTTCAGGATGATGATGATTAGGTTTTTTACATAATAAAAATAACATCAAATTAATCTATACAAGATCAATGATATTATATATGTATATTATGGAATCATAGTATACAATAGTTAAAACAATAATTTTCACTTTAGAAGTTCATAAATATGACAACAGATATTAATAAAGAATAAACTTCTCCTTACCTTAGATGCTTTCGTTGGATAGAAGTTTTGCCTTGGTATTGAACTGTAATGCTTCAAAGATTAATAACTTTTTGAAGTTTGGAACTTTTATCTGATCCAATTTATTGAAACTCTGGATAGCTTAATCGGGCGCCAGGCAATAATAACTTGCTAAATAAAGTTGAAATAGGGTTCGGTAAATATTTGTGAAGCGTTGCTTATTGAGTAAGAATTCAAAAATGATTGTCAAGTTTAAATATTAAATACTATCAAAAATTAATTCACGTTGCTCAAGAGAAAAAAAAATAGCAAAGATTCAAAAGTTTCTAAAACAAACAAAGTTTTATTTCCAAAAATTCAACTCACCAAACATCGAATGAAAATCTTGAACAACAACTCTGCTACTACATCTCTTATACTTAAAACTATCTCCTCTACTACTTACCACACTCAACTCACTAACTCTTCTCTCTGATAACTCTGTGACCTAACATCACTGTTATAACAGTGGCATACAAAAGCCCGCACGTGTCATGTTATATGCTGGGAAAGACATTTACATAAACTGACAAGCACACAAGCTATGACGCAAGAAAGGGCATGTCCTTGAACGTGGGCACTTTAGTGGTTGACAATCAAAAGGTTGGAGTTGCGCATGCACAATTCCTGCAGCTCGGAGGAGGATCAAGACAGCCCACGAAAAGGAAATAAAATCCCCAAACTGATAAATATAACATAAATAAAGCAAAACTGGTTAAGGAAAAGCAAAAGTGAATGGGTGGACCATCACAGAACGAATCCATTTCTGTCGCAAATCGATATCTTCTTGAAATTTAAAAACTGAGAATTTCTTTTCCCTGTTGTAATTGCTCCTGCACTGAGGAATGCAGCAACGCAATGGTATTTCACTGAAAAAAATTCTTTAATTTAATAACGAAAATACTCTGTGCACACACCAAATCAAATGCAGCAAACTTCTTAAACACTGACTATAGCAAGATGGATGCACACTGCTAGATTACCACGTTCTCCTAGGTCGACCAGAAATGACATCATCAGAATCGCTTCAGCCACTGGTATGGCCTTTCTCATCTAGGTGGTGTTAATTAGAGGAGAAGAACTAGCAGTTTCATTTTCAAACATTTCAAATTAATTATTCTTTATAATTGCAATAAACATTTGAGAAACAATAATAAATAATTCCAAAAGTACCAGAGTGAAAAAAAGTCTTTAAAATTGGAAGTCTGCTAAAATATTTACTGAAAGCGATGTGTGTATTTCCCAAATGATGCAATGTCCAGTAGTAAAAAAAAATGTTAAAAGTTTAGAAAGCATTACAACTCTGCTAGAGAGAGAGCAATTAATTAGATCAGAATACCAGAAATCAACCAAAAAAGTTGATAAATTAAGTATGGCAGAATAAAAGCATAAACAAATCGTTTGCTGCTTAATGCTATTTACAGTGACTTAGCATCATTGTATGATCACTATAAGCTCAAATAGATTAATTTTAATGTTTGTGGAAAAAATTTTGTCAATGTATGGAACTTGAACCTGTATCTGTCCAGAAACATGCCAGAGTATTCTACCATTGAACTAATGCCAGCTGTGTCTTTTTTCCTCCGAGTATGACTTTTCACTCTTCCCCGTGATTTTCGGCACCTACATATGGCAACATCTGTGATCTCAGTGGCAGCTATTTCTTTATTGCACTGAGTAAGATGGAAATAAATAATGAAGTCATATCATGCTATTTAGCATTCATAGCAATAATTTTACCATATGATTTAAACAATAATCGACACAATCTCTTGGCAAACATTTTTCCACAAAATATTTATTGATTTATAGACATTAAAAAGTCTACAGGTAGCTCTGAGGTTGTCAATTATTGTTTGAATCATTAATAACTCTAAATAGCATGATATGACATAATTCTTTATTTCCATCTTACTCAGCACAATAAAAAGAAATAGTTGCCACCCAAAATGTAGGCGCTGAAAATCATGGGAAGAGTGAAAAGTTATACTTAGTGGAAAAAGACAGCTGGCATTAGTTCAATGGTAGAATACTCTGGCATGTTTCTGGAGAGATGTGGGTTCAAGTTCTGTGTGTTCATGAAAATTCTTCCACAAAACATTTATCTTTATCAGAATTTTTTTAAGCAGAATCAATAGGAAGCAAATATATGTCATAGACTGAAATGTTATTTTTAACATTTCATCAGAAACAGTTAATAAAATGCTGATTTCTGTTTAAAAAAATTTAAAATTTATCATCTTACACTATGAAATGGTAAAACACTCCATGTACCACTAGAATCAGGAAAATGAAAACAGTAAATCCAGCTCTGATACCCATATGTTTAATTATTAGCAATTAAGTTATAAGTTAATTTCAGATAATATCCTAGAAGTATGGATGCTGTTGACTTGGGCATGTCTGTGGCAAGACACCGTTTTCTGTGCCTCATGCCAAACTTCCATTGCTGACGATTCAGCACTTTCTAAAAAATCATTGGAGAAGGAGGTGCAGTAATTGTTGAAATGTAATTAAAAGTATTGCTAAATAAAGTCCTACCTTTTAAAAATAGCCTATTTTTAGTAATCCTAATGTTGTTTTGATTGCAACCATTATACATTGCTAGCAGTTTCCTATTTGATCGTTTCTAATTAATTGTTTATAATTGCAGGATCCATTTAAGAAGCAATAAAGAATAATTTTAAATTCTTTAAAGTAAAAAAAAATTATTTAAATTTGAACGTCTGCTAAAATATTGATCGAAAGCTGATGTGCGTAGTTCCCGATGAGTAGTAATAAAATCAATATAGATTAAAAGTTTAGAAAGCATTACAACCCTTACTTAAAAGTTTAGAAAACATAGTAGAACTGTAAATAACCCAAAATGTGAGGAATTGCAACTGATCAATAATCTAAGCACGGTATGACAGAATAAAGGCATAAACTAAATTGATGCTACTCAATACTAATCATGGTGACTGAACATGTGTATACATTCACTGTGTACTCAGATTTATTTTTAAACTTTATCATAATTTTTTCAAGTGGAATCAACAGGTGAAAAATATGTATTATAAATTTAAATGTTATTTTTGATATTTGATTAGCAACAGTTTAAAAAAAAATTCAGATTTCTATTTGGAAATTCTTTTTTACAACCTTGTGGACAAAACAACCTTGGAACAAAACTTGCATCTCCAATCACTAAAATTCAAAAGATGTAAACGATTATTCAGGTTTCGACATGGAGTGGATTAAGAATATCCAATGGAAGAAAAGAAATTGCTTCAGCTTGATCTGTATTTTTTTCACATTCATCATCATCTTACACTTGGTGTTGGGAACCTGCACATCGGAATTTCTTCAGAATAGTTTCTCATGAAATTTCCTTCCAGGCATTGATTACTCATTTAATTGCCTGAAGTGCTGATGTTATTGTGTTGAATTCTGATTTTGTGCTACAGTTATCTGTAATTCTTGAAAAATATTGTAGCATCTTATAATTGTTATTTTAACATCTTGCCGCAATCCAAAGTTCAACTCAGATCAGTGTCCAAGTACACCTAATCTTTCTCTGGCAAGTTTCCAGCCTTTATACTTGGCTCCCTTCTGTGCCACACTTTTTCTGGGTATCTACTGATAAATAGCCTTTTTATGTGCACTAAATTAGCCTGCTTGTCAACTAATCAAAGGGACTTGTTTTCGAGCCCTGGGTAAGGCATGACTGTTTGTGTTGTCTTTCTGCTAAGGTCTTTCCTTGCTCACAGATCACCTACTATGGCAGTGGTTCTCAACCCCAATGCTTCATGTACCCCCTGGAAATGTGTATGTTACTGGCATACACCTTGTATAGATAGATAAAACTACAGTTAGAGTATAACAGTCGAAATAAAAGAAAACACACACATATATATATACATTCATAAATTACATATATCGATAAAAAAAAAATGACATTTTTGCAAAGCAGTGTTGCCAACTTAGGTGGCTTTGTTACTAGATCTAGCGACTTTTGAGCTCTCACTGTGTACCCCAAAAAATTTAACCGCATACCCCATGTTCAGAACCCCTGTACTATGGTATATAAATTGACAGACTTCACTCTCCTACTGCTTCTAAGTCAACCACTGCTACTTCACCAGAGCCAGACTCGTAATCTGCAATTCCCAGATTCAAATCCCAGCTGGGTCAACATTGAGATTTATCTCCGCAAAACTCCCCGCCTTGCCCACGACTGTGGGCAACCCCGCTGTCTGTCAGATGGGATGTTAAGCTGTGGGCCCGTGTGCAGGAGAGCCATACCCTTTGCATGCTAAAGAACACACTGGATGGCCTTGATGGGAGGCTACCATATGTCTCCCAACAGCTGTTCCAGTGGGTTCCCTCCCCCAACCTTCTCTGAGTCTTTGGGGTCCTTGTGACCTGGCCATTTAGCCCATTGTGTGCTCAGAGGTAAAACAAAACAAACTACTTCACCAGAAAGGAATTTGCAATTTAGGTCAAATAGGATGTTTTAACTAATTTTGGGGTGCTAAATTTAAGTATAAAAAAATAAAAAAAAAAATAAATACCCCCTCAAGCAGCTGCTTGCCACAGAGGTCTGACAGGAGCCTGTCAGTTTATATATGCCACAGTAGGAGATCTGAGAGGATGGCAAGACCTCAGCAGAAAAACGACACACACATCCATGCCTAATCCGGGGCTCGAACCCAGGTCCCTTAGATCAGTAGCCAAAGCTGTGAAAAATCTGCAGCCTATACGGTTTTTTTTTTATAAATTACAGATTGATGTATTTCAAATTTTAATGAATATGCATATCTGGGAAATGAAAATAAATGTGACTATTTTATTAAATTGCAGCTTAAAACTCATTAGTTAATTACTTGATTACAGTGGAAAAAATTTGGTGACATCATAGTTATAGACCACTGAATGTAAAGTAACAAATGAAATAATATTGAAATGCAGAATAAGAAAACATGGGTAAGGATCTTTTATACTTACAAGAAGTTCATTTTTGTCTTTTATGTGCTGAGGTATCTTCCTTCAGCAAAAACCAGCAGTAGTCATCCATCATTGCTGGATCCCACCTGCCTTGGTATCTCTCCATGGTTTGAATATACTGGTGAAATCTTTCCCCTTGCTCATCACTGACAGCTCCTAAGTTCTTGGGAAAGAAGTTGAGATGCGAGTGCAAAAAATGGATCTTCAAAGAAATTCGGATGTAACTGGCAGCCAAGATTTAATGTAATTCGGATGTAATTCAGCAGCCAAGATTTTCATAGTTTTTGAGAAAATCTTGAATGAGCTGATGATAGTTTTCCTCTTTGCGATTCCCCAGAAAACTCTGGACCACAGACATGAAGGATTTCCATGCAGCACACTCCTTCATATTCAGTTTTTCTTCAAAGACAGTATCATTCAGTATCTTCCTGATCTGAGGACCAACGAAGATCCCTTCTTTGAGTTTGGCATCACTTAGTTTTGGAAATTTTTCCTTCAAGTGCAAAAAACCTTTTACCAGTTTTGTCCATACCCTTTACAAAGTTTTTCATATGCCCCAGTTTGATGTATAATGTTGAGAGCAAAACATCAGAGGGGTCAACTAGAGGCTTATAGCTCACATTACTCTTTCCAGGAATAAAAACATCTCATTTGGGCCAGTCTTGTGTTTCGTAGTGTTCCTTTCTTGCCCTACTGCCCCACAAATACAGAAAATAGGAAAATTTTGTGAAGCATCCTTGAAGACCGAGCAAGAGAGATATGAATTTTAGGTCACCACATATTGTCCATTTAAACTGGTCATATTTTATAGCAGTGAGTATTTTTCCATGCTTTCATAAGTTTCCTTCATTCCCACAGTGTGTGTCCTTGGAATGAAAGGTTTTTGGTTCCCTTTATGCAAAAGGACAGTTTTTAAGATGAATTTTGATGAATTTATAAATAGATTCCATAAATTTCCATGCTTTCATAAGTTTCCTTCATTCCCACAGTGTATCTCCTTGGAATGAAAGGTTTTTGGTTCCCTTTATGCAAAAGGACAGTTTTTAAGATGAATTTTGATGAATTTATAAATAGACACTATTCCTTAGGGTCACGAGTTGTTCCAATTTCTTCCATCAGTCCTGTAATATCTGTGCACAAACACAAACCATCTGCATCTCATAATAAGCAGATAAAGCCAAATTTCTCTTTCTGACAGAGAAACTCTGGTACCTTTGGGCAGAATATTCCACTTATGAAATCTTGAACCTAAAACCTCAGCTTGTTGTTTGGATAGTCCTAGATCTCGAACAAGATCATTTAGTTCATTTTGCTGAATCAGATGAGGCTCATCTAACTTTTTAGGGGTGTATGTAGGATCTGTATCTGCCTCAAAGTCTTCCTCTGATGAATGTGAATCCATCTCCTCCCAGTTGGTTGGAGGTGTTGATATAGGAAGATCTTCTCCATGAGGAACTGGCCTTATGTCTGAAGGCACATTTGGATATTGTATTTTGCTTTTGTTCTTTTTTTAAAAGCTCGACACTTTAGTTAAACAAAAATAGCAATAATGCAAGTGACTAGTTGGCTCATGCCAAACCATTGGAACTGCAAAGGGCATGGATTTTATCTTAAATTTCACAGTCTTTCACTCAGGCCAACAAAGCACGAAATGCAGCACACATGTGGAGCCCATGTTTTGTCCTGATCTCCAACATGACATCCAAAATACAAGTTATAGGCTTTCTTCACAATCTTTGTCAAAGAACGACCCTGGGTTTTAAAATATAATTTTTAGACACATAACGAAACTTATCTGGCATATTAACACATCCATGACGCCTGCCTTTATGCTATTTAAACACCAAAATTCATTCTTCAATGTATAGCATGTGTTCCTCCTACAATGAAAACAATAAGAATGGCGGTGTGAGGTTAGGTTACTGTTTCATGTTTTCTCCCATTTGGAATCATTGTTGCCAGCCACAAAAAATAAAATATCTAGTATCCTCCCAGTTGCCTGGAGGTGTTATAGGAAGATCTTAATAGGAGTCAAAATGATCAATAACATAAAAATGTGATGTGCTAGCCATTTTTAAGGCCAGATCTGAAATCAGCACCCTGAAAAATAAAGGCAGCTAAAATTGTTTATGTTATAAAAACCTTGTAAACTAGTGTTATTGCAAAGCAAAACTTTTTAATATATTTTATGTAATTATACAGGGTAATCAAAAAGCTACAAAACCCACAATAAACACATATTTTGTGAGGTTAATTATAAACATATATAAAATTAAGCAACTGCAAATATAAGTTATAATCTGACCTAGCAAAAGAAGACTATAAATATCATTTTGTCATACGTTGAAAATGCCCTCCTTGTTCAATGATGCAAATGTGAGCTCTTTTTACCATGTTTGATGCCACATTGTGAAGTACCTGATGACTGATGTTTGTGATTGCTGTTGTAATGTTTGTCTTGAGTTCATCAAGTGTGTGAGGATTATTTTGTTACAGAACTCCTTTGAGATACCCACAGAGGAAAAAGGCTGCAGGTGATAAATCTGGCAATTTTGAGGGCCACAAGCATTTAGAAATGAGATGATCAATCAAAACCTTGCAAAAGCTGCATGGTTTTGTTTGACGTGTCGCATGTGACATTGTCTTGCTGCAACCAGCAGTTGCATTTATCAACCTTAAGTATTGCAATGAACTGTGTAATAATGTCTTGGTATGCTGTAGTATTCACTGCTGTCTCAAAGAAAATAGATCTCACTACATTCCGACTTGATACTGCATGTCGTACTCTGATTTTTTTAGATTGCATGTGCTGTTCATGAAAAACGTGGATTTTCAGAGGACCAAATCCTATTGTTTTGACTATTCTTATAGCCACTTAAGTGGAACCTAGCTTTGTCAATGAAAAATAAAACTATCAAGCTGCACTATTCCACATTCTTAAATAAAAGACTATAGCCATTGACTGTAGATTACCTTTATCTGGGTTCTTGAAAATTCTCATGTGGCCTGCTGATAGAAAAGTTTGCTTATACCTGTTCTAAGTAATTCTAGCCATTCATTGCTTATTTAAGCTTCATCAGTCACACTCTGCTTCATAGCATGGATGATTGCACTGGGTCTGAGAGATCCAGTGCATTAAACACCTCTGTGTAATTTTTTTTATGAAACTTTTTTTTCCTACTAATTTGAAACATATTTTTATCACCAATGTACATATTAATATATTTTATACCATAAATAACAGGGTTTTTTTGTCTTTCAGTAACCAATATTTCACAGTTTTATACTGGGAATAACATCAAGCATTTTTAAATATCAGACAAGAAAAGATTATGCTATATATATCTGAGAGGGTTAGGTTAACCTCAATCTATCTGTTTCTTTGTTTGGAGTACCCCCAAATATGACACCCCCAAAAAAATCAAATTAAAATGGTAGGAATTGCTTTCAAAAGGGTAAGTGCTAGAATTGCCAAACTCAGTATTCTGCTTCCTCTAACCTTTAATCATTGCTTAGGCCAATTTAAGTGTTCGGGCACCCAAGAATTTCCCTCTCTCCAAAAAATATCCTACCCTGCTTTTAAAAAAATACTAGGAATTGCTTCTAAATGGTAAGTGCTAGAACTGCCAAACTCTGTATACTGCTTCCTCTAATCTTTGGACCCCAAAAATAAAAAAAACTTCCCACCCATAAAAAAGGTAGGAACTGTTTCTAAACAATAAGAACTAAAACCACCAAACTCAATATACTGCTTCCTCTAATCATAACTTAGACCAGTGGAAGGTTTCAAACACCCAAGAATTTCTCTCCCCCAAAAAATTCCCCCCTCCTTAAATAGTGGTAGGAACTGCTTCTAGATGGTGAGAGCTAGAAATACCAAATTCTGTATGCACCTTTCTCTAATCGTAACTTAGAGCAATGTAAAGCTTTAGGACCCTTAAAATTTTCCCTTCCCGAAAAAGCTTCCCCTAAAAAAGTGAAATGAACTGTTTCAAAATGGTAAGAGCTTGGGCCACCCAATTCAGTGTAGTTTCTTCGAAACTCAAATTAAAATAGTGAAAGTGGCCCTCAAATTCCCTACTCTCCCTCCTCTTCAAAAAATGGCTCCCTGGAAGTCCTTTTATTTATTTTTTTTTTGAAGAACAGAGTGGGATTTCTCATAAAAGGTATGAGTATGATTACCAAATTCGATATGCAACTTCCCCTCATAGTATATTAAAGAAACATAGGGATTTGACCTCTTATCTTCCTTTCATCTCCCAATAAAATTCTCCCCCCCCCCACACACACACAAAAAAAAAGTGCACGCAAATACTGGAGAATTTCTCCTAAAAAAAAAAGGTAGGATAGCCAAATTTGGTACAAAGCTTCCTTTCATCCTTGTTTTAAGCAGTATAAGGTTTTCATTCCCCAACTTTCCCCTCACACAAAAAAAAAGCCCCTCTACATAAAACAGACAAAATAATTTTTCATAAATGGTAAGAGCTATGATCACTGAATTTCACATAGTGCTTTCTCTCATCATGGCTCTAGGCAATGTAAGGGTTAAGCTTCCCACACCCCTCCCAAAAAAAATGGTGGATTTGTATAAAATTTTACCAAGCCAAATGAATTCTATTAAAATGATACAACAACAAAACATTTTTTTCCCCCATTTATCTCTTTAAACTAAAGATTTCATTTCCCTCATCCCTCCCAGTGGTAAGGGGGAAATCATTGCTGTCAATATATGCCTCTTGACCATCATATCATACCACCAAAATTTTGAATTTCTAGCTGAATATTTGTTTTAAGTTTTGGCATTTTACAACTTAGAGGGTGATATTTTGAGGTTTTTTAGGGTCCTTCCATGTCAATTCAACCAGACCAGTTCCCACCCTTCACAGATTTCAGTGATATTTGGCATAGATGTTAGTATATATCAGATGTGTAATTATCCAAAATATTTTAATTCAAAAATATTTTTGTAAATGATTATAGTTGTTTAACTAATGGGGGAATGGTTCTTTTTTATATGAATTGTGACCTAATGTTTTTTGCATTTTTCGTTGCTTATATGGTAGTGAAAACAGTAAACTTGGTGTTCTGGTATAGATTTTGATTATGAACTCAATAAAAAAAAATTCAAATTTTCAAAATGTATTATGTATTTTAAAAAGCTGAAAATTTGAAATTGCAAAAAAAGAGGTGACCCTATAGACAAAAAAATTAAAATTTACGTATGTTGTACATTATATTCCATATAGCCTTTGTACCAAATCTGTAGTATTGTCATTGTTTTGATAATGAGAAAAAGAAATATTGAAATTGTACCTATGTTATTGTGAATGATGCATTTCAGGGGACCACATCCTGCATACACTGATTCTTTTTGCATTCGCTATGCTGCTTGCACTCAAACACAACTTCATAACTAACTACCATTCAGCTGCTCACACCTATATGCTATTGTCAATGATATAACAGTTAATGAATTAGTATACACATATACTATTCTTTAGTATACACAGCAAATGAAATTGCCTGTTTTTGAGGGAGCAAATTTAGCACTACAAATGTTGAGTGATACCATTGTACTGCACCATTGTACAATCGTGCAGTAGGCATATGATGAGCCATTTGCAGGTGAGAGAAGCAATGATTTGCTCACTCTAAAGTCTTTTCAGATATTCATTTAAGGTCATTTTCACTGGAAAAAAAAACTTCAATTTCAACAAAAAGAAAACTGATGATGTTTGTTAGATAAAAGCTATTCACTTCCCTGTCTAGCATTTTTCTTTGTAATAAACTATTGCTGAGATTGTTCTTTGCATGTTATTGCTGTTGTTTGCTTTCTCATGTATTACATGGATCTGACTTCAATTGCACTAATTTATTGCCATAGTTTAACAAGAAAAAATAGCTATTATTTCCTTCAGTGGTGCCACATAAGGGGACACAGAAGATGGGAAATCTCACTGCACTTGTTGTTATGGTAATCAGTTTTGTTCCAATTGTTTCCAATTCTACTTCATTAGAGGACATTCTATAATAGGAAGATAGTAATCTTCATTTTCCATAATCCTGAAATACTTATTTCCCAGAAAAATTGGGCATTTTCTTTTTCTCCTGTATGTTAAAGAATACAAACTTTCATTAGCTCTTATATCATTGACAGTAGCAATATAGATGTGAGTAGTAGCCAAATGGTAGGTAGTTATGAAGTTCTGTTTGAGTGCAAGCATCAAAGCACTTTGGTAGCCTCTGCTTAGTGCACAGGTGCAAAGAGCATCAATGTGTGCAGTATGCATTCCTCTGAAGTATATCATTAGTGATAACATAGGTAAAACTTCAGCATTTTTTCCCTTCCTATCAAAACAATGACATACTCCAGATTTGGTGCACAGGTTATACGGAGCATAATGTACAAGATATGCAAGTTTTAAGTTTTTATTTATAGGGACCACATCACCTTTTTTCACAATTTCAACTTTTCAGTTTTGTTAAAAAAATTCATTACCTTTAATACATTTTGAAAATTTGCTTTTTTATTGAATTCATAATCAAAATCTCATCTGTCATAAAGCAAAGAATGAAAAACTTCAAGTCATAATTGCAATTTGTATATTATGCTACATAATTAAAGGACCTACTTGTTCAGAAATTAATTAAAAATAGCTTAAAATTCTCTGTTGTTGGGCAATTGCCCTTCACAACAGAGTTTGTCCTTCTAACTAATTGCATGTTAAAAGTTTTTAGGAGAAAACTCGGAAGCTTTTCAGAGCAAGGACAGTGCTCCATCTTCAGTGAAGTGACACTATGTGGTGACGTTAGGGCTGTTCCCACATGTCGTGAAAGGCAATTCCAGTGTCTTGGTTGTAGGTGGAGGCAGGCAAGGTCATTATTTAAATATTCTCATGGACTATAGTTCTGTAGAAAGTGGATGCATGTGCAAACAGTGTGCCGTGCTCCCAGTCTATTGTTGCCACGTGTTGTACTGCTAGCTCGGCAGCTGCTTTGTTAGCTTGTTTTGGCTGACATCTGTTCGATGCTCTGCAAACCTCTCTTGTAGAGAACATATGGTTTTTCTGATGTAGTAGACAATGGAATTATCTGGCAAATGTAGGGGAAATCTGTATTTGATCTACATTTGCCAGATAATTCCGTTGTCTACTACATCAGAAAAACCATAGTTCTCTACAAGAGAGGTTCTCAGAGCATCAAACAGATATCAGCCAAACAAAGCTAATGATGGCCACTGCCCAGCTAGCAGTACAACATGCTGCAACAATTGACTAGGAGCACGCCACACTGCTTGCTTGTGCATCCACTTTCTACAGAACTATAGTCCACGAGGTTGTTGAAATGATGACCTGCAACTGAGACATTGGAATTGCCCTTCACAACATGTGGAAAGAAGCTATAAATAGTCATAACATCACCACATAGTGTCACTTCACTGAAGACAGAATACTGTCCTTGCTCTGAAAAGCTTCTGAGTTTCCTCCTAAAAATTCTTAACAATGCAAATAGTTTGAAGGATAAACTTTAAAATTTTATTGCTCAATGACAGAATTTTAAGTTATTTTTGATATTATGCTAACATGCCCCTTAAGCTAAATGACTATAAATCCTTAAAAAAAATGTTTTTGATTCTAAATATTTTGGGCAATTACACATCTTATATGTGCTAACATTTTTGCCAACTATCATTGAAATCTGGGATGGATGGTGAACTTTTCCAAAATTTTTGTTGATTTGGCATGGTAATGAACCTTTACTTTTGTCCTTAAGCATTCTCTAGCAGTGAAAATTTGAATTGGTATGATTGAGGAAGTGCAGATGATGATATTTTGCTAGTACCTAGGTAGTACACAATATATCTTTCATTCATCTTTCAAAATGAAAAGTAATGCTTTACCACCCACACTGGGAGTAAGGGGGAAAATTGTTGTTGCCAATATAAACCCTTGACCACCACACTCTACTACCAAAATTTCAAATATTTGGCACAAAAAGATTGTTTGCAATATTTGTTTCAAAAATTTGGCTTTTTCCACCATTAGAGAATGCTCTTAAGCTATTGAGAGATTCAAAAAGTAAGACAGATAATACTGCATTAATACCTATCCAATCCACTGAATAATTTTTAATTTATCTCTAAAAACAAAAAAGTTTACACTAGGTGCCAGTTAAATGAGTTTTGAATAAATGAGGTTCTTATATAAGTCTTATTGCACTTGATTCATCAGATTTCAATATATGTCATCTTTTTTTATTTCGAATAATTCAGTTATTTTTGTAATAATAAGAAAAAAAATGGAAGATCTTGAGATATGTCTAATATTTCCAAATAGTTACACCTATGTCATGCTGAAAACAATTACAAAAATTATGGTCATGCAAAAACAATTACAAGAATTAATTGAAATGTGAGAACACATTCATTACAATTATGTGTCTTATTAAGTAACTAATGGGTAGAACTACGCAAAATTGCACCAAGGTATAGTAAAGGGGTGAGCTGAAAGTTACTGAAAAGGAATGAATCCTAGTTAGATCATTGAAAAAAATAAAGATGCAAAATCCTCTGGATCTGGGAGACCAAATGTGACTGATGAAGGAATAATTTTTTTTGTCAAGTCTTTATTCAATTTGTCTTTTGCATGAAACACTGGCTCAGTAACCCTAATGCCCACTGCATGATATTTCTGTAAAAGGTTTAGAAGTAAGGTATTAATTGATTCAATATCTTGTTTTTATATAATTTTCAGTTCCTTCTGCTGCTTTAGTTCTCCCTCCAAGCCTTTGTAATCATATTGCTGTTTTTTTTTTTTAATGTTTTCAACTGTTGGTTTTGCTATTCAAAACTGTTGAGCAATTGTTTGCTGGCTAACATTCTTTTGTCTGTCAAATCCACAACTTTTTTTTATGACTACAAATTAAAACTCAAAGCTACTTTGATAAAATTTAATAACCACAATTAATAGCTGCACATTAAACATTATAAGTCCAGAGGAGTGTTCAACATATCTCATGTATATCAACTTAATGCCATTACGGCTGCTATTCAACTACTACCAACATGCTCCTAATTTTTTGTACCCTCCATTGGTACACTCTTTAAGCTATCCTTTAACCTGTAAAGGTGCTAAAATAAAAAGAGTAACAATATTTACCAGCACTGGCGATGAAATTTGATGAATGTCTGCTGGCACAGGTACAGCTTGCAGTTAGATATCATATTTTATTCTATCTTCAGTTGTTTGTTGAAGATTGACAAAGATGTTAGGGACATTGTTATCATCACAGCAGATTGAAGTCATTTGTGATGCACTACATATTCTTACCCAGTTGTTTATTGAGCTTGACGTGACCATCAGTACATTTGTACTGCTCAATGCAATAGTACCAGTTCTTAGGAGAATTTCTGTTATCTGTTTCCTTAACAATCTCTAAGATGTTATAAATCTCATACATAAATTCATCTCCTCTCTCACTGAACTGGTCTGATGTTATGATATTCTGACACACATCCCCAAGATTTATAAAAAATAACTTCTGAAAAGTTAAAAGTTTAAAAAACAAAGTGTGTTGGGATACAGTGATATGACATCCAAAGAGAATGGTTGTAGTTTCCGATATTGATGTATTCCGAATGATTGTTACCGCCTGATAATATGAATTTATTGTATACTTAGTAGGTTTTTTCCAGCTGCATCCAACGAGGTGTGTTGGGATACAGCGATATGATATCCAAAGAGTGAATGGTTGTAGTTTCCGATATTGGTGTATTCCGAATGATTGTAGTTTCTGATATTGGTGTATTCCGAATGATTGTAGTTTCTGATATTGGTGTATTCCGAATGATTGTAGTTTCTGATATTGTGTATTCCGAATGATTGTTACTGCCTGATAACATGAATTTATTGCATACTTAGTAGGTGCAAACAATGGGCTAAAAAATTCGAACAGAGCTCTCTCTAAATTGTATGTAGGGGATTTTCATTTAGATATTAAAGGTCTAAATGGTTTTTCATTTTTATGAAGTTTAATTTTAACAAATAACTGCAGTATGTCAGGTAACTTCATAAAAATGAAATAAACATTTAGACCTTTAATAGCTACACGAAAATCCCCTACCTACAATTCAGAGAGAGCTCTGTTCAAATTTTTTAGCCCATTGTTTGCACCTACTAAGTATGCAATAAATTCCTGTTATCAGGCAGTAACAATCATTTGGAATACACCAATATCAGAAACTACAATCATTCGGAATACACCAATATCGGAAACTACAACCATTCACTCTTTGGACGTCATATCGCTGTATCCCAACACACTTTGTTTGGATGCAGTTGAAGGCTGCATGGTTGTGGGTCTGGCAACCCACAGCTCCAGAGTACTTTAGTGTTCACAGGGCCCTGCAACTGGCCACCACTTCAAATTGGTTCACTGTTAACCAGTGGTCATAGATCCAGACAGAAGACATCCCAATTGGTTCACCACTGTCTGAACTCATGGCGGACGTGGTTATGAGGCATGTCGAAATGACAGCACTTGCTAAAGTTAGGTACAGACCCATCATATATATTCGGTATATCAATATTTTAATTTTCTGGAATCATAATAAAGAACAATTACAAGAATTAATTGAAACTTTTAATAATATTTTACCTTCCATAAAATTCACACATGAATCCAAGGTAGATAACCAACTACCATATTTAGCCGTATTGATAGGGGAAAAAAATAATATTTGTGAAACAGAAGTATGTCGAAAACCAACTTATATACCAAATATAATCCCGTTTAACTCAGCGCACCCTTTAAAATATAAAAGATTGCAATTATACCATATTTTATAAGAGCATTCCAGTATTGTACTCAAACAATAGTGTTAAGGAAGGAGTTAAACTTCCTAAAGCAAATAGCTAATGAAGCTGGATACCCCCTACATCATAAAACATTTGGAGAAAACTGCTAGATACCACTCTCAAAGACTCAAACCTATACCAAATCTGGGGAAAAAAACCTAATAAATATGCAGATAGCTTGGGGGCGGGGGTGGCTCAGTCGGTAGCACGCCAGGCTCGTAATCTAGTTCCCAGGTTCGAGTCCCAGCTGGGTCAGCGTTGAGATTTATCTCCGCAAAATTCCCCGCCCTGCTCACTGTCAGTAGGGGACACCGATGGGCTTGGAAAGGCCGCCGTCCATCGGATGGGACGTTAAGCCGTGGACCCGTGTGCGGGAGAGACTTACCCTGTAAACGTTAAAGAACATGCTGGATGGCCTTGACGGGGGGCTACCATCTGTCTCCCAACAGCTGTTCCAGTGGGTCCCCTCCCCCAACCTTCTCTGAGCCTTTGGGGTCCATGTGACCTGGCCATTTAGCCCATGGTGTGCAAAAAAGTGCCACTCCAGAGGTAAAACAACCCAATGCAGATAGCTTTCCATATATGGAAAACATATCTGATACTTTAACCAATATTTAAAATAAATATGATGCACAATTACCTAGTACTACGAATAAAAGTATTAAAAAATTATTAATTAATGATAGGGATAAGAAAGAACCCACTGGCAAAGTATATGAAATAGATATCCCAGACCCCTTGAATAAATTAGAATGAAAAAAATAGTTATATAGGGAAAACCTATCGGAAATTTGAACAAAGAATGCAGAAACACTATTCTGACATTAAAAACAAGCATTCAAACACAGCATTAACCCAAACAATCATTAATAATAATTTGGAAATAGAACAATTTACATACAAATCATTGGCAGCCCCACAAACTAAGTTTCAACTTTCTTACATTGAAAATATGCTAATTCATAGCAATCAACATAGGCTCTGTAACTTGGTGATTCCACCCTTTCCAGTGGTGTGGACTCTCCTGCTGCTTGAGCCAATGCGCAAACACAATGAGCAGTAAATCAGTGATGTCAATGAGACACGTATTTAAACTACAGTACATCTGTAATCAGAAGCGTGAGGAAGCTAAAACCATGGGAGTTGGCAAAACATGTAGCTCGATGAGGGGGCCTTGTTTTTCAAACTTTTAACTTTTTAGAAATTGTTTTTTGTGAATCTCAGGGATGTGTGTTGGAATATCATAACATCAGACTAGTTTAGTGAGAGAGGAGATGAATTTATGTGTGAGATTTATAACATATAGAGACTGTTAAGGAAACAGATTGTAATGCTCTAAAGATTATTAACCTTTCAAAGTTGGACCTTTTGTCTGATCCAAATTTATTCAAATTCTGGATAGGAGTAAGAATTCAAAAATGATTGTCAAGTTTAAATCTACTTAAATATCAATTTACATTGCTCAAGAAAAAAAATAGCAAAGATTCAAAAGTTTCTAAAACAAACAATGTTTATTTCCAAAAATTCAATTCACCATACTCAAAATGAAAATCTTGACTACATCTCGAACAAAAATTCTGTCTACACTAATTCACAAAAACTCTTCTACTACATCTCTTCTATCTCATCACTTCTTCTCACTACTCTCTTACTACTTCATGCTAACTCTGTGACCTAATGTCACCAAGTTATAACAAGCAGCATACGAAGACAGCATGTGTCATGTTGCACGCCAGGAAAGACATTTACATAAACTGATGATCGCAGTAGCTATGACGCAAGAGAGGTCATTTCCCGAACATGGGCGCTGTAGCGGTTGTCAGTCAAAAGGTCGGAATTGCGCATGCACAACTCCTACTGCTCGGGACAAGGATTGAGAGAATCCACAAAATGAATTAAAATCCCCAAAATGATAAATATAATGTGAATAAAGCAAAACTGGATAAGGAAAAGTAAAAGTGAATGGGTGAACCATCACAAGATAACAGGAATTCTCCTAAGGACTGGTATACAGCTATTGCATTGAGCGATACAAATGTACCAATGGTCACGTCAAGCTCAGTAAACTACTGGGCAAGAATATGTAGTGCATCACAAATGACTTCAATCTGCTGTGATGATAACAACGTCCCTAACATCTTTGTCAACTTTAACAAACAACTGAAGATAGAATAAAATATGATATCTAACTGCAAGCTGTACCTGTGCCAGCAGACATTCATCAAAGTTCATCGCCAGTGCTGGTAAATATTGTTACTCTTTTTATTTTAGCACCTTTACAGGTTAAAGGATAGCTTAAAGAGTGTACCAATGGAGGTTACAAAAAATTAGGAGCATGTTGGTAGTAGTTGAATAGCAGCCGTAATGGCATTAAGTTGATATACATGAGATATGTTGAACACTCCTCTGGACTTATAATGTGTAATGTGTTAATGTACAGCTATTAATCGTGGTTATTGAATTTTTTATGTTCACTGTTTAACTCATTTAATTTCTTTTGTTTTGACCCATTGCATGAATTTATTAACTAACATTTGTACTTAAATTTTGTATTACACATCACTGTGCACTTATTATTGAAACATAGACTCCTGGAGAAAGAATGATATAATATCTCACAAGTATAGTACTGTATATAACTAGACTTTGCTT
This sequence comes from Ryuthela nishihirai, assembly GCA_038380435.1. Taxonomy (NCBI): domain Eukaryota; kingdom Metazoa; phylum Arthropoda; class Arachnida; order Araneae; family Heptathelidae; genus Ryuthela; species Ryuthela nishihirai. The sequence goes on along the minus strand of JAWZYU010000030.1, from coordinate 6,303,957 downwards.
GAAAAATCCAAGAATTTCTTGTCTAATGGCTATTGGTTGACAAACAGAGAAAGGCCAATTGAGATTTGCACTTTGAAAATTCTGAACATCATTACATACCACGACATTAACAGAAGAGTAGGTTGTACCTGGCAATAAGAATTCCATTGTCCATTTAGCACAAAGAGAAAAAAGGGATTTTTGAAGGTGCAAGGGACAGATAGATAGAGATGTTTTCATTTGTACAGAATGGTATTGCAGATAAAAAAAGTTTCCTAGGTGTTAACATGGAAAAATTAAATTAGTATGTTTAAATATTTGTGACACTTCGATTTAGCAGCACTTCCAAAAGGTATCTATGCTGTTAGTATCAACAGTAATAAATGATTAAGTGTTACATACCATTGAATGACAGATTGGAAGATCTTGAGAGACGAAAGTTGATAGTAGTAAGCTCATGTTGCAGCTTGGTCCATGATGATAAGTACAGAGACACAGAACCCTCAAAGTGGAGAAGGGGTAAGAGATGCTGATGAGGTAGGAGCTTGTTGTTTAAAATGATTTTTCATCTGCTGCTGACACATTGATAATTCATGGCTGAAGTGGGTCAGTGATGACTGATGATATTTATGGTAACATAGAGTGCCTGTAAACATTAAAAATCCACTATGCGTGTTTTGTGCTGACTGTGGGTGCTTTGTCAAGTGGTAATGAGCATATTTTGGCTTTGTGTTAGGGTCCGTTGTTTGTCAAGGTGGGAGAAGGGTGGGGTGCAATAAATGGAATTGTAGCTGGCACAGCTTTGAGTGGTTGGGAGACCAGTCAGAGTGTTCAGAGTGGTTGGGAGACCACTCAGAGCATTCAGAGTGGTTGGGAGACAGAGGTCAATAACAATGTAAAGTTCTTGTAACTCCCCAATATTTCAGAATTTTGAAGAATCTTCTATTGTGTGAATAAATTAATATATGTTATTTTCTCTTGCATAGGATTTATAATAAATGTGTTAATTAATAATTATATTTTTATTGGTTGGATGTATATGTATTTGCGTAGTTGCTTGATTATTGTACATGTAGGGTGAGGTGGTTGCATTGGGTAGTCAGTGGTCATTGTGTGTGTGTGTTGAGAGAATTCATCTTCCTCTAATCACTGATTCCAAGTGTGAATTTGTGATACTTTAAGCATTTGAAGGAGGCCTTGTGATATATATGTAAAAAGTTGTGTTGTTTGAAAGTTGAATCGATGATCAAAAGTTAAATACAGAGAAGCATTGTCAGGGGGGTGTTGGTTCTCAGAGGGGTAGCTGATATTCTCTGAGGAACAAATGCCAAGTTGGAGAAATGTGATGTTATTTGTTGCAGATTTCGGGAAATTTTATGCTAATAAATTAGGATATTTTCTCTGATGATGAGTTGGAATTTGATGGGTGGCAATATTATGATTTTTGTTAGAGTGAAAGTGGGTAAATTGTTTTTGCTGAATAGAGATAGAGTAGTCTTTTGCAGATTGTTTTAGATATTGTATTCATTTTATTAAGTTGGGTGTTAAATGGGCATGTGGTTTTTTCCCTATGCATGTACTTTTAGGGAAGAATTCGCCTATGGGGATCTTTGAATTGCATATGGTATACCCCTCTGGAGCTGGGTATATTATCATGATCATTTACCCAATTTGTAGTGGATGCATTTGATAGTGTTCCCAATACAACCACTTTTCCTAAATGTATGATAATCAAGCTTCTAAATACACTGTGAATCTCTGCTTTAATTTATTTTTAACTTAGAAAGGCTGAAATATGTGCAGAAGGAAATCTTGAAATGCAGAAAGTGGATGGGATGTAAGATAGACAAGTATCCAAGTTAAAGGGGATTGGCCATTTATAAATTAATGCAATTTTGCTGGATACCTAAAAATATGGCCACTTACAATTTAATATTCATGATTTAAGCTGTAATTACATATTAAAAATCTTGAGGAGCTCTTAAATGGCTTAAGTGGAAGGCTATAGCATCAATTACCACCTAGTGGCTTCAGCTTATTGTTTCTACACTTATTCTTTTTCTTGTACTGCTGTTTCGTACCTTTTCTTTTATACTTGCATTTCACTAGTGAAGGTGGTCAAGGGAGAAAAAGAGGAATATTTACCAGTTCAGTGAGCTGTCTACCTACTGGCACAGACTACAGCTGATACCGAGGGGTTGTTTTGTCCCTGGTTTTCGCTCTTTCAGCATGCTAGTTGTTGAGGTGATGCTAGTGTTTTCTTAGCTGTAATACCAGTCCCAGTTTATTTATAGAATGCCTCAGTCGTGTATATTCTTTACAACCTTCTATGCTGACATACACTAACTTCTGTTAGTCATTCTTTATTTACACTGTTATGCTCCTGGATGGTTTTACTCACTGGGCAAATTAACATTTTTTAGCACATCCTCAAGAATTAAAATTGTTACAACTCAACTGCTCCTTAAGATCTTAAAAGCGTTTATCTTCTCTTTAAGAAGTTTAAAAACATGTTCCACCTCCACCCTCTAGCAACGCATTTCACCACTCTCTCTGTTCTGTGGCTTCATCGGGCTCCTTAAGCTACGATGTTAGTCATTTAAGCACTCCTCAAGATTTTTAATATGTAATTACAGCTTAAATCATGAATATTAAATTGTATTAGTAGAGCTGTGAGTCTAATTAATTTTAAATATGGCCACTTATGACACAATTGACAACTTTATAAGTTTAACTGTATATGTGAAAAAATTAAAAGCTGTTTTGAAATGTTTCAGTAGTAGCATGTTATAGTTGTGCTTTTATTGTAAGTTTAACAATGATTTAGGGCAGTGATTCTGAAATTGTAGTACATGATACTCCTACCAGTGGTATGTGAGTTTAATACCAGCATTCATTCACACACATGGATTTTCATGACATAATGCATGAAAATAAATCATATTTCAGTAATATCTATTTTATTTATATGTTTTGTGTGAAAATACTTTTTTTAAGCAAAATGATGTTTTTAAGTTCATATTTACATAGTAACAGTATAAAAACTATTGCTTGTCATTTTGTGGTATGCGAAAAAAAAGTATGTGAAATGTTGATTTAGAAAATTGAATATTTAATTTTTTTCACTGTATGTGATACTCTTTAATTTGCCCCTTTCCTTTTAAGATACGAAGGTCTTTGGAAAGGCGTCATCTTTCTGTAGTTGGCTGGTACCACAGTCATCCATCCTGTCCTGCACAACCTACAATTAAGGATGTAGATAGCCAAATGGAATATCAGATAACTATGAAGGGTGATAGTGATTCATCATATACACCTTGCCTAGGTCTTATATGCTGTAAGTAATTTTTTTACATTATGTAAAATGCTATACTGTTGTATATGTGTGAATTGTATTCAGAATATTCTCCAATTTTCTCATTGGCAGTTCTTAGGCTTAACATTGTTATATTCCATTTTTTTGTGTTATTTACTAATGATCTATAATCAAAATTTTCTGACTCTAGACTAGAGTTTTTCGAACTTTTTGACTGTGACCCACAATAAGAAATGCATTTTACATTGTGTCCAGTCTGTGAGATCCACTCTGATATTTTCTATTCCATTTCGTTAACAAAAATGCTGGTCGCAACCCACTGAATTGATTTCACAACCCATTAATGGGTCATGACTCACAGTTGTGAAAAACTCTGCTCTAGACAATTGCTCGGGTGATTAAGTGGCTAGTGCATTTGGCTACTAATCAGAAGATCCCAAGTTTGAACACAGGATGAGGTACTGGTAAATAATGAAATAAGCTCGACATATTCAATCAAGTAACAAATCAGCACTTTAGCGTCGATTTAAATCTTAGAGAAAAAATTGTCTTGAGCCGAATGGGATACGAACCCACGACCTCCTGATAACATGTCAGGTGCTCTGGACCACTGAGCTACCGGCCGCAGATCAAAATCTCCTCTAATTAGCGCTATGAACATTCCTTTTATGTTTCATATAGGCACTAGTCAGGAACTTTTAGCCACAAGTGGCATTTATATTTGCCAATAGATGGAAGCATGTATTACAAGTATGCAGATAATAAATAATTAAATCGGCAGCCAGTAGCTCAGTGGTCCAGAGCACCTGACATGTTATCAGGAGGTCGTGGGTTATCATGTTATCAGGAGGTCGTATCCCACCCGGCTTGAGACAATTTTTCTTCTAAGATTTAAATTGATGCTAAAGTGCTGATTTGTTACTTGAGGTACTGATGTTTTCTGTGTAGTCTTTCTGTTGATATTTTGCTTTTCTCACAGAGATTCTCTATGACAGTCCTCTGTATGGAAATTTTGAGGAGTAATTTATTTATGTTAAATAAAAATTTAATGCACAATTTCATTGTGTTTGTAAAAACACATGCTAAAAAGCCAGAAGTGAAAACCCTAAATGAGCAGTGCCACTCTGATTAGCATACATTAAGAGATACATGATTTTTATAGGACTATGAAAATAATACATAGTAATTCCACTTGAAGTCAGCCTGACAAGAAAACTATACAGTTCCCTTTTAGAGGCAAAGAGATGCAAGTAATCATTGTCTTGTGCATTCTTTCTTGCTGTTGTATTCTTGGTGTCCCAAGGATTTACTGCTCAGTGTTCTCAGCAGAATAAGCATGCGGTTATTGGCTAGCACATTCCCACATGCTATTGATGATATCATCTGGTGGAAATTAATGATATGTGTGACAGTCCATCATTTTAGCTGATTTTGGTGCTTAGACATTTCATTATAAGCCTTGTGCAATGGGTATCTTCAGTCTAAAAATTTCGAGGGTTACTTTATAGCCCATAAAACTCTAAAAAACTGTGAACTTCATGATGCATATTCATTAACATAAAACATCTTTAACCTCATCCAATGAGAAATGGGATCAAGTGAGTGAATATTTATGTCGATGGAAATCTGGTGGCAATCTTAAATTTTAAAATTATAATTTCACAGTAGGACATTCCATGCAGGTGAGGGTTTTTTTTTTCTTCTCTATTATATAATATATGACCATTGAAATTTATTAATAGGTTTTTAAAAAAGTGAGGTGACCAGGGTAGCTGCTGCACCTCATCCTGATGCTCTGCAAACCACATCAGGTTTTGCACAATGCATGGTGCATTATCTGTTTGAAACCAGGGACAGTCATTAGGGAGTAATGCCTGCAACATTGGGTGCAGGTGGTCCCTGAGAATGGATTTGTACATTGTGGATGTGACACGACTCTGCAGAATAATTAATTTCCCTAAGGACTGCCATTATATAACACCCCGCAGCATCAGAGATCCACCTCCATGCTTCATAGTTGTAACCAAACAGTCAGGGTGGTACGCTTCTGCGGTTTTTGCCAGACATACATTCTACCAGTGATGGGAAACAATGTGTAACATGATTCATCACACCAGATGATACGTTGCCAGTCTTTAGCATACCAGCTTTTAATATACTTTGCAACACCTTACACATTTTGTTGCATTGATGTTGGTAATAAGAGGTTTGTGGATTGCATCACGGCCATAAATACTGGCACAATGACGTTCCTGATGAACTGTTATGCTGGAAACGGGATCATTCCGACTGATATTCAATTCTGCTGTTATTTGTGGTCCCTTGGTCTTGTGCTTCCGTTATACAATTCGTGCCAATATTCACCACTCCCTATCTGAAAACTTTGCATGGTGTCCACAATTTGCATGTTTGAAGGCAAATGCCCAGTCCTTTTTAATAGGTAGTCATAATCTTTGATACAGTTCCTCATTCAATGGGCTTGGAAAGGCCGCCGTCTGTCGGATGGGACGTTAAGACGTGGCCCCGTGTGAGGGAGAGCTATACCCTGTGCACATTAAAGAACATGCTGGATGGCCTTGACGGGAGGCTACCATCTGTCTCCCAACAGCTGTTCCAGTGGGTCCCCTCCCCCAACCTTCTCTGAGCCTTCGGGGTCCTTGTGATCTGGCCACTTAGCCTATGATGTGCAAAAAAGTGCTGCTCAGAGGTAAAACAACCCAAAAGTTCCTCATGTTACACCTACTATTTCTGCTGTTCTGGTTATTAAAACTCCTGCAAGATGCACACCAATGATCATGCATTTTTGAAGGTCAATGAGATCTGACATTGTCAACAATTACAGCTGTTTCACCTGCACCTGTGGCACTGCTATGTGATAACCGACATCGTACTTCTCCCCTTTATATACCTCATATCATGGGTGACATCGTCCCTGTGATATGCATACGGCACATTGTTTGTACTCCAGTCACCATCGGTGTTTCCATTATTTTGATAAACCTCTGTACTAACATATGTACCTATCTGCATGCATGTATTTATGTATGTATGCATGTATGCATGAAAACAAACAAAAACAAACTCCTCAGGCAGCCATGGGTAGAGAGGTTGCAATCATCTCATCAACATCATTAGCCAATAAGACCAAATCATCCATCTAATCTAAATCAGAATTTTTGAAATCTCTAGACCATTTGAGGCCAAAATCTCCTTGCATAGAATTCTGCATAATATAATCAATAACCAAAGTAAATAAGTAAAAAAGAGACAAAAATGCACCCTTGTCGAACACCAGAAGCAATGCTAAACCAATTGATACAAGACTTACCAACTCTCATACATGACTCAGTGTTATTATAGAGCTTTTATTACACTAACTTTTCAGGTATACCATATGATCTAACAATCAACCACAAATTATATCAATCAACAGAGTGAAAGGCCTTTTTGAAATCATAAAGCTAGTAACCACAGGTTTCTGAAATTTAAACATTTCTCAAGAATCTGCCTAAGCGAAAATATTTGATCAATATATTCCTTGACACTCCTGAACCCACACTGTTCATCATGCAATAGTCCATTGACCAAATTCTTAATTCTCTTAAGTATAATCATGCAAAGAACTTTACCTTGAACAGAAAGTAAACTATTCCCCTATAATTATCTACAATGACCCTTTTTAAAAATAGGGATAATAATTACTGTAGTAAAATCCTTAGGAACAACTCCTTTATCATAAAAAAATTAAAAATTTCAGTCAGCCATGTAACACAAAAGTTCCCAGTTCTAAGCATTTCAGTGGTGATTTTATCCATTCCAGTGGATTTGTGCAGTTTTAATTTAGAGATAGTCAAAGTGACTTCAAAATGTAATATAGGCCCAACATTAAAACCAGTAATGCATCTATCCTCATTACAAATAATGAGTGTAGAAATAATCCCATTGTTTAAAACATCTCTGAAATACTCAGCTCACCTAGCCATGGGGACGGAGGTGGCTCAGTCGGTAGCTCACTAGTTTCGTAGTCGAACTTGGGAACTGCAAATATTATAAACTGAGATTTATTCATTTCTACTAAACTTGCCATCTTGTCCACAGCCAGTAGGGAACACCGATGAGCTTGGAAAGACTGCCTTTCATTGGGTGAGACATTAAGCTGTGGCTCCATGTACAAGAGAGTCATTTCCTGTGCACATTAAAGAACATATTTGATGGCCTTGACAGGACTCTACCATCTGTCTCCCAACAGCTGTCCAGTTGGTCCCCTCCTCCAAACTTCTCTAAGCCTTCAAGGTCCATATGAGCTGTCCATTTAGCCCATGCAAAAAGCCATGCTTTAGTTATGCAAAAAGGTGCTGCATAGAAGTAAAACAATCCAACTCACTTAGCCCATCACAGAAGCCTTACCATGTTTATCCCTCAATCCCTGTACATGTCTGTTTCTTCCCACATAAAAGTGGGGTGGGGTGGCTCAGTCAGTAGCGTGCCAGGCTCGTAATCTGTAGTTCCCAGGTTCGAGTCCCAGCTGGGTCAGCATTGAGATTTATCTCCGCAGAATTCCCCGCCCTGCCCACTGTCAGTAGGAGACACTGATGGGCTTGGAAAGGCCACCGTCTGTCGGATGGGATGTTAAGCCGTGGCCCCATGTGCAGGAGAGCTATACCCTGTGCACATTAAAGAACACGCTGGATGGCCTTGACGGAAGGCTACCATCTGTCTCCCAACAGCTGTTCCAGTGGGTCCCCTCCCCCAACCTTCTCTGAGCCTTCAGCGTCCATGTGACCTGGCCATTTAGCCCATGGTGTGCAAAAAAGTGTCGCTCAGAGGTGCTTCCCTTGCTTCTGCTTATATCCCTTCCCACTGCTTCTCCTGCTTAGTTTGTCAGCTAATCTCTCAAGCCAAAGATTCTTATCAGCTGTTAACTGATCCTTTACCTATTTATTAAACTTATTGTAATGCCATCTGTTAGGACTAGTAGGGTGTTGATTCACATTATTCCTGAACTTCCTTCTTTCAGAAATAGGTTCCATAGCCGTATCATTCAAATAATTTCGTTTCTTCTGTTCCTTTTTACCCAAAAGAGTACTGTTTGGTTTCAAGAAAAGCCTGTTTAACCCTTCCAGTGTCCATGTTGTCTGTATATGTTTGGAGAATCTGAATTGAGAGGCCAAGGACGTATGTATCCATTTTTAGTACAACAAAAAAATTGATTTTTAAAAAAAATAAAAATTGCCATCGTATTATTGACTGCAGTTTTTGTATTTTAATTATGTTAGTTAAGTTAGTTGTTTCATGCACAATTATACCATAATTTAAAATAGATTCGCATATTGCTTTATAAAATAATACACAGGTCCTAGATGCTTACGCATTTATCTTACGCAGTATCTTGGGCATTAGGTGGTTTAACTTTGTAACTAATGATGAGGTTAGGCAAAGGAGTCGGCAACCTCCTTTAAGCAGCATATTGTGCAGAGAGAGACTCCGTTGGTTTGGCCATGTTGCCAATATGGATAATTATAGATTGGCAAATAGGATTATGAACAGTATGCTTAATGGCCTCAGAAAGAGGGAGAGACCTAGGATGCGGTGGGCTGACAATGTCAAGCAGGACCTTGTTAGAATTGGTGTGCAGTGGCCAGATGCAGCAGATGTAGCTCAGAATAGACATGCTTGGAGAACTAAATTGCATGGTCTGGTTGGACCTCCGTAGCCCATGGCTGCTTGAGGAGGAGGAGGAGGAGGATAAAGATAGTTATGGTAATAACTTGAAGCCTTTGTAAGCAGTATCTTGGGCATTAGGTGGTTTTACTTTGTAAGTAATGATGAGGTGTTAGGCAAAGGAGTCTGCAACCATCTTTGAGCATCATATCGTGCAGAGAGTGAGAGAGACTATTGGGTGACTGTTAGTTGGCCTTGTTGCCCATATGTACAATTACAGATAGTGAATAAGGTTATGAACAGTGAGCCCAAAGGCCTCAGAAAAAGGGGGAGGCTTAGGATGTTTGCAGGCAGACAGGACCTTGTTAGAATTGGTCTGCAGTGGTTATACATAGCAGGTGTGGCTCATCAGGATAGAGATATTTGGAGAATTAAATTACATAGTCTGGTTGGACCTCCATAACCCTTTGCTGTTTGAGGATTATATGGGGTTTTCCAAAAGGGACTTTAGGATGTTGGTTTGTAATAAAGAGGAAAACACGTGGAATATATCTGATTTGTTTATTATAAATTAAAGTTTCATCAGTTACAATTAAACTTGAAAGATGATGTCATTTAAATGTCCACCATGGCTACATTTACAGGCATCGATACAAACATCATAATTTTGTAAGATATTCTCAATCATTGAGACATTAATCTCTCTTACGACTGCTCCAGACCACAAACCACACCAAACCATACATTTTTGTGCATGAAGTGATTGTTCATGAATAATTCGAGGATTTTCTTCCCCCCAAAGTAGACAATTTTGTTTATTGACACTTCCATTTAATGTGAAATATGCCTCATCGCTGAAGATGATTTTATGTGAAAACTGAGGATCCGTTGCCCTTTGTTCTAACATCCAAGTAACAAAATTTCTGCATTGCAAATGGTCTATTACCTTCAGTTCCTGCGTTAGCTGAATCTTAAAAGCAATCTTTATGCAAAATTCACCATAAACTGGTTTGAGCAATGCCTAATTCTTGAGAACGTCATGGAATTGATGTTGATGGATCATTTGCGATACTTTCATATACAGCAGTAATGTTCTCAGTTTCATATACACCAAAATGTTGCAGTTTTTGGTCTCCCTGATGATCATTTATTATGAACAGATCCAGTTTCTTCAAATTTTTTCACTAAATTTTGAATTGATTGTTCAGTAGGATGATTGAATGCGCCAAAAAAATCATGAAATTTGTGATGTGTTTCTTTTACTGAACATCTATTTCCATAATAAGTTTTAACGATTTCAATACGTTGTTTTTATGAGAGAGAGACCATAGTTAGACTTGTATATGACTGAAGTTAGGGTATATGAAATTGCACCTGAAAAAAAAAAAAACATTTTAAGTTATCGGCATTCAAAATCCTAAAGCCCCTTTTGGAAAACGCTATATATGTGTGTAAAGTGTCCAAAGTAGATTTTTTTCACACTATGAAATGCAAATGAATTGGAATTAAAGCTTTGTCCTATGTAATGAGATGTCCAGTAAAGCAAACTTTTTTCACAAGTCTTTCAGTTTTGTAACAAACTTTAACTCTAGAATGAAAAGAAAGAAATACCAATATGTGATGAGATTAATTCTAATATGCCTTTCCATTGCCTTTTTAATTATGTGATTTGTAAGGGGCAATGACCCTATAATTTATTTCTTGTGTCAATTACTGGTTCAGCCCATCATTATTAAATAACTTATGTAGTTCTTGTAAAAATTTTGAGGAGCCCTGCTGTAGACCATGTTTGGAATGCTGTAGGGTGAAATTTATCCTTCCAGCCTCCCAAGAATAACCTACAGCAGCTAAATGTGCTCTAGTGGAGCAGTGGTAATTTATACCCCAAGTGCTATTGAGTAATCAAATTAATAGACTAATCCATCATTGTGTGGTAAGTATTGGTGTCAGAAGTATTTACATCCCCTGTTGAGTTCTTTGTAATTTTACTCTAATTATTGATTTTCATCATATTCACTATAATTTCTTTAGATTTCATCATTTGTAGAGTTTATAATGCAGAGATTTTAGACTATTTGCACTTTGAGTTTCACTGAAATGTATCAAATATCATATTGATTTCAAATTTTATGTTTAATTCACTTACATATTAAGATACTTATTAGACATACTTAACCTTTTCAAGTAATTATATAATTAAATCAACATGAATTATTTTCATGTGCAAACAATATGAGGGTATACCTTACAAAATAAATGCAAAGAATATGAGGGTATTACTTATTTCCATTATTATCTTTTGAAAAGCAAGCATATATCATCATGTTATGTCAGAATTATATTTTTGCAGCTCCCTATGACAACCAGAGACCATCAATGGAGGCAGACTATCAAGCATATTGGGTAATGCCTCCTCCTGAGGTTAGTAATTTTGTTTATTGGTAGAGTACATTATAATATTTGAACAGATCCTGTAAACGTATAGATTACAAAAACTGTTTTGTAATTTATGGATACAAAACTTGCTACACTAGCAGGTCTCTCTTGAGACTGAATCTTCTGCTGTTTTCTGTTTATTTTTGGTTTGCTAGCTTAAATGAATAGAGCCAAAGAATGCCTTATATTAGCAAGGGACTGGTTCTAATCAGAGGCCACTGCAGGAACCTTAAACCATGCTTCTAAGAGAATCACCATCCTTAAATTGGAGTAATGTATCTCAGATAGCAAGCTGTGCTAATACACAAAAGGTCCTATTTGGTGTTGATATTCATATTGGCACATACTAGTAGACAGGGAATGGTCTTCAAACATGATTAGGGGACTGTTTTATATTACACTGGGCAGCACACAAAGAGGCTTTGAAATGAAAATAGCCAATCTTTACTAATTTCGAGGTGCTGAACATGAAAATGACAATAAAATTTGTCAATTGGCTTTTATTTTGGAGAGACTGAGATAGTCCTGAGCAGCTGTACTACTGTATGTTTGGAGCACATTGAGTATAAAGGTAACCATTTTGAAACGCTGTATTTTGAACTCCAGTTTGCAACATATTGTGTTGTATTGCATCAGCCCACCATACACACAACCCCCGGAGGTATTGCATCATTGTCTGATGCTATGTAGTTGAGTCATGACATCGCAGCTTTACAATCATGGACAAAGATGATGCAATTGTTAATTGTAAGTGATGTCTCATAGGGTGAGCAAGTCTTTTGAGCAACTCCCATATACCCCTGAATCATAAGTACAACACAAGTGATCCTTGCAGTTTTAATCCAATACTAGTGATGCCTTCGTAACTGTGTTAATAGTGCAGATGCATTTTGTTGCATTTGTGGAGAAGTGACTTTGCAAGTCAGAAAAGGGCCATCACTACAATAGTGAAAGTGGCATATGAGTTTTGGATGCAAGATAGGGGACCAGGACAAAGCCTGGGTCCCACACGTATGCTGCAGTATATGTGCAAGAAATCTTCCGAAGTGGCTGAAAGGTAAAACAGTGGTGATGCCATTTGCTGTTCCTATGGTTTGGAGAGAGCCAATCAGTCATGCAAATGACTGCTACTTCTGCATGGTTCCACCTGTTTCTGGAGGCATCACAAGGAAAAAGAAGTGGACAATAGCATACCTGAATATACATTCTGCTCTCTGACCACTTCCGCATGGCAAAGGCCTTCCCGTTTCCAAACCTCAAAGAATTTTCCATTGATTCAGACTATGAGGAGGGAAGCGAACTGATGTCAGGTTCTCTGCAGGCTTCAGTGTCTAATGATGATCCGTATGTCTGCCATGATGCGTCATCTGTGCCACACATTCTCACCAAAGAAGAAATGAATATCTTATTTGCGATCTAGAGCTGTCCAAGGCCCAAGCAGAGTTACTTGGATCAAGACTTAAACAATGGAATCTTCTCAAGGAAAATGTCCGAGTGACTTCGTTTTGAACTCATCATGAGCAGTTTGCACCTTACTTCAGAAAGGAAGATGATCTTGTGTTCTGCTCCGATGTAGATGGCCTGTTGAGTATCCTCAGAATCAAACATGACCCTCAAGAATGGTGACTATTCATAGATTTCTTGAAATTGACTCTCAAGGCTGTGTTACTGCATAATGGAAATCGACTTTCATCCATTCCGGTCAGACACGCTGTCTACATGAAAGAAACCTACGACAACCTAAAACAGCTGTTGAACTGTCTTCAATACAGCAAGTATGGCTGGCATCTCTATTGTGACTTAAAGGTAGTAGCTCTGTTGATGAGTCTGCAGTTGGGATATATGAAGTACTGCTGTTATGTGAATGGGACAGCCGAGCAAAGACTTTGCACCACGTGAAGAGAAACTGGCCTCAGAGGAAATCTCTGGAGGTCGGACAGAAGAATGTGGAACACCCAGCACTGGCAGAAACACACAAAATCCTACTTCCGTCCCTACACATCAAACTCAGTGTAATGAAAAACTTTGTAAAAGCCATGGACTGACTGCATCAGCTTTCAAGTACTTTGCTGACAAATTCCCTTAACTCAGCAAAGCAAAAATTAAAGAGGGAATTTTTGTGGGTCCTCAGATCCGCAAGATGACCAGATGTTTGACAACCTGCTTCAGGGTGACAAGAAAAAGGCTTGGGACACATTTCGTCTGGTGTCAACAATTCCTCAGGAATGTCAGGGCAGACAACTACAAGAAACTGGTTAAGGATATGTCTCTGTATCACAAACTTGGTTCAATTGTCTTTAAAGATCCACTTTCTCCATTCCCACTTAGATTTATTCCCCGACAACTGAGGCATGGTTAGTGATGAGCATGGTGAACGTTTTCACCAGGACATTGCAATGATGGAGAAACGATACCAGGTAAACTGGTCCACTTCAATGTTGGCTGACTACTGTTGGACACTTGCCAGAGATGATCCTGAGCAGCTGTACAAGCAACAGGCAAAGTTTTACCGATACATGGCATATGTATGTATTACTCTATAAGAAACTATTGCAGATTTCTCAGAAATCATAACCAATTTTGCATTTTCATTGTCATATTCATGTTCAGCACCTTGAAATCTTTAGGAAATGGCTACTTTTATCTCAGAGTAGGAAATGGCTACTTTTATCTCAGAGGCATGACTTTTATGAAAATTTGTTGCCCAGTGTTATTGGTCATACCTCTCTCACTAAAAATATTTTTTTTTAAAGCATCACTAACCAATTTCTCCCCATAATATATGGAGTATGAAGGCTCTTAATCAATAGTTATTTCTTTATGTCATCACAATTCCAATGATAATAATATAGGCATTCCAGCCTTGCATGAGACCATATGGACAGATAAAGGGTAAGAGAGAAAATTAATCTTAATTTTATTTTCAGATTGCAGAACTAATATGCCTGAACAAAATGTAGAAAATTTCTTAGTGGGATTGCAGATGATTCTCTCTTGAGATATGACTACAGTAATGAAAGATTTCTAACAGCTAAATTTAAAATAGGGATAAATATTGGAATGTTATCTATTCTCATGCTTCCATTGTTAAGGAGGTATTACAGTATAAAGTAAATTCATAATATTTATATAAGAGAAAACTCACTAGTTAAACACTGTATAATTTAGTAAGCATAAGGATTATGTAAACTTTAAATTTTTATTGAATTACAAAATTATTTGAATATTAGTTTAGAGAGATGTTATAATATTTCTGTAATTTTCATTGTATAGGTAATCTAATAATCATTTCATATTTTAACAAAAGTAATCTTCATATAATTTTTATATCTAATAAATTATAAAGTGTTTAACCAGTGAGTTGTGTTTTCTGCAAAAAAGGAGCTATTTCGTATGTGCTTCATAACTTCAATGCTAAAGATGGTACTGACAATAATTTTTTGGTTGGAGTAATATGCTCTTTTGGCATCAGTAATTACAATGACAATGTAGAAGATTTCTTTATGTATGGAAACTTAATGGTGTGAGAATAGCTAACACTTACTAGCAATGGAGAGATGTTTATAAAAATATGTGGGTTTCAACAGATGTGTTACATAGGAATATGATGATATGATCAATCAGACTGAGCTCCTGTGTAAGACTTGATATCTTAACAAAAACTAGCCCAGTTACTATTAATGCATTGAGTTAGTCTGTTAAGAACACAGTTTGGGCAGAGGAACTAAGATTGGATCTAATTATTACTTCTTTAGAAGTGTCTTACAGCATAAGGTAAAAAAAATGTTGTGCAAAAAGGTTAAAAGAATTACCTTTATCACTGAACACTGAAAGATCCAGAAATAGCCAATGTTTGCTATCTGTTTCCTAGTCATTAGTACTCTTTTAGGGAAAAAGGAGCAGAGGAGGCAGAATTATTTGAGTGATAAGGCACTTGAGCTTATTTCAGAAAGAAAGAACTGCAGGAATGTCCTTAATCAATACCCTACTAGTCCTAATAGAAAGCATTACAGAGCGCTTAATAAATGTGTAAAGAATCAGTTAGCTGCTGATAAGAAGTTTGGCTGACAAAGCTGAGGAAGCAGTTAGACAGCACAACAGCAGAGAGCTGTACCAGATAGTTAATGTTTTGTGTGGTAGAAAACGGACAGGTATACAGGGATTGAAGGATAAACAAGGTAAGGTTATAGAAGGTGAGGAGTCTGTCATGGCTAGGTGGGCTGAGCATTTCAGTGATATTCTAAACAATGCGGTTAGTTCTACTCCCATTGTTTGCAATGATGATAGATGCATTGGTGGCTTGAATGTTGGCCCTATAACACAATCTGAAGTTATTTTGGCTATTTCTAAATTTAAACTTCATAAATCCCCAGGGATAGATGAAATTACTACGGAAATGCTTAGAGCTGGGAATGTTTCTATTACCACATGGATGACTGAAATTCTGAATGTCTTTTATGATAAAGGCATGGTTCCTAAGGATTTTACCAGAGCTATTATTTTCCCTATTGTCAAAAAAGGTGATCACAGTTCTTGTGATAACTGTAGGAGTATCAGCCTACTCTGTTCGAGGGAAAGTACTTTGCATGATTGTGCTTAATAGAATTAAGAATCTGGTTGACAGGCAATTGCATGATGAGCAATGTGGATTCAGAAGTGGTAGGGGATGTGTAGATCAGATATTTTCACTTAGGCAGATTCTTGAGAAATGTTTAGAGTTTCAGAAACCTTTGGTTGCTAGCTTTGTTGATTTCAAAAAGGCTTTCGACTCTGTTGATCATCATAATTTGTGGTTGATTGTGAGATCATATGGTATACCAGACAAGTTAGTTAACATAATGAAAGCTCTCTATAATAATACTGAGTCATGTGTGAGAGTTGGTAAGGCTTGTAGCAATTGGTTTAGCATTGCTTCTGGTGTTCGACAAGGGTGCATTTTGTCTCCTTTTCTCTTTAGTTTGGTTATTGATTATGTTATGCGAAATTCACTTCAAGGGAAAGATTTTGTCCTTAAATGGGCTGTAGATACGAAAATTTCTGATTTAGATTATGCTGATGATTTAGTCCTTTTGGCAAATGATGTTGATGAGATGAACTCTTTCATTCGAGCTGTTGATGAAACTGGTACTAGAGTAGGTTTGGTCAAACAGAGAGAAAACTAAAGTGTTGAAAATTGGTCCACCAGACTGTGATTCAGTTAATCTGAATGGTTGCAGTCTTGAGCAGGTGTCACAGTTTAATTATCTTGGAAGCTATGTAACAGATACTGGTGATGTGCGGCATGAGATTAACAGATAGATAGGGATTGCTGCTGGGACATTTCCGAATCTATGGAGAGTGTGGAGAAATAGGCATATACACCTAAAAACTAAAATTAGACTGTATAATAGTTTGGTTCTTTCTAGGGTTAGTTATGATAGTTAAACTTGGACACTTTGTAAACAGGATAACAGGAAACTAGATGCTTTTGATTCCAGATGCTTACGCAGTATCTTGGGCATTAGGTGGTTCAACTTTGTAACTAATGATGAGGTTAGGCAAAGGAGTTTGCAACCTCCTTTAAGCAGCATATTGCACAGAGAGAGACTCCGTTGGTTTGGCCATGTTGCCCGTATGAATAATTATAGATTGGCGAATAGGGTTATGAACAGTGTGCCTAAACGCTTCAGAAAGAGGGGGAGACTTAGGATGCAGTGGACAGACAATGTCAAACAGGACCTTGTTAGAATTGATGTGCAGTGACCAGATGCAGCTCAGGACAGATATGCTTGGAGAACTAAATTGCACGGTCTGGTTGGACCTCCGTAGCCCATGGCTGCTTGAGGATGATGATGATGATGTCGTTATGACAAGATGGTTTGTTGAACCCTTCCAGGTTCCAGTCTGAAAAACTGATCCAGAGGTCCAGTTATTTTTCAATTAACTGGATCTCTGGATCATTTACTCTGGATGCAGTAGTAATTCTGGATTTTCTGAAAATATAACATTTAGCAAAAAAAAATGAGTAGTTTTATTTCAATAGAACTTTTATAGAGGCATGGTGTATAAAAATGCATCTGGCAATGCAAATAAAAATTTATTTAAAAATAAACTAATAGATAGAAATGATTATAATGCACATGAATAGAAAGGTTATTTTATTTTATTTTTGAGTAGCAAAAAAAATTATATTTATTTGAGGAAAGAAAATTACTCTCATTTTGAATTTTTTTTTATCACACTTTTGTGGGTTGGAAATCCTGTTTTACTTTATGTTTTATCATTTTATTTTTTAAATTCTTTCTACAAATTTACAGGTGTATCCTGCTAGTTTTGTTAATTCATATATAAATTTGATTTCTTTCATTAAAATGGTACTCAGAATTTTGATTTGCTCATAAAAATATATATTTATTGGTGATTTTTAATAATTTTTAGGCTGGGTGGGGTACTTGTGATATAATATTGGGGTAATTGTTGGTTTATGATAAACTGCTTGTACATTCGAATTTTTTGCAATCAATATATGTAGGTAGGATAATGCCCATTTATTTCTGATGCATGTTTAAATTTAATGGTGAGCATTATACTATTAAAGTTTTTGTCAAATTTTGTAATTCATGTACAGGGTAATCTCTATAATGTAAACATAGAGACAATTTAAGAGTCCTCAACTAACCTAACACATATTCTTCAAAAAGATTGTGTAAGTGAAATTGTGTTAGTTGGACACAAATTTCTCACAATAATGTAAATGAATGGTTGATGCATTCCAGAATCCCAACCTGATTGACATATTTTTAACTTTTTTACTTTATTATGATTCTGCTTTGGTTAATGCTTTGTGTTTTTATCTCGTTTTCAAAGAAAAGAGATAATAGTTTCACTTTGTATTCTATCTATCTATCTATCTGTCTGTCTGTCTGTAGACATCAAACTTTTTTGTTTACAGAGATAAATGAAAAATTCTCTTTGTTAGATAGGTATTGATGAAATATTATGATATGCACTTTCCGAATCTCTCTAAAGCAACAACTATACCCTCTAGCAGTGGAAAAATTCGAAAATTTGAAAATTTCAAACAAATATTGCAAACAATGTATTTATGCTAGAAATTTGAAATTTTTGGTGGTGGAATGTGTGAAGGTCATAAAGTTTCCATTGCCAACAATGAATTGCCCCTTAGATCCAGAAGGGATGAGAAAACACACCTTTTTAGTTTTAGCAGATAATTGTTTGTTTTAGAGATAAATGAAAAATTCTTTTTAGGTTAGATAGGAATTGATAAAATATTATGATTCACACTTTTTAAATCTGCTGATAACTATAATTTCATTCCTCTAACAGTGGAAAAATTTGCAAATTCCAAAATTTCAAACAAATATTCCAAATGACATATTTAAGCTAGAGATTTTAAATTTTGCTGGTGGAATATGAACGTCATGATGTTTCCATTGGCAATAATGAATTGACGTCTTAGACCCAGGGGGTGGATGGGAAAAGACATTTTTTTATTTTAGCAGATAATTGTTTGTATTTAAAGATAAATGAAAAAATCTTTTTAGGGTTAGATAGGAATTGATAAAATAATATGATTCACACTTTCGAAATCTTTTGTATACTATAATTGACCCTCTAACATTAGAGATTGAAAATTCCAAAATTTCAGACGAAGATAGCAATAATGTATTATTGATAGAAATATGAAATTTTGGTGGTGGAATGTGAACGCCATGAAGTTTCCATTAGAAACAATGAAAATGATAATTAGAAAACTTTTTTTAATTTGATTAGTACTAATGAAATATTATAATTTGCATTTTTTGAATACTTAGTGGTTTTAATGTATATACATCTTTACATATAATTGGGTGGGGGTGGCTCAGTTGGTAGTTCCCAGGTTCGAGTCCCAGCTGGGTCAGCATTGAGATTTGTCTCCACAAAACTCTCTGCCCTGCTCACAGTCAGTAGGGGATACCGATGGGCTTGGAAAGGTCGCCATCTGTCGAATGGGATGTTAAACAGTGGCCTTGAGTGTGGGAGAGCCACACCCTTCACACGTTAAAGAACATGCTGGATGGCCTTGACGGGAGGCTACCATCTGTCTCCCAACAGCTGTTCCAGTGGGTTCCTTCCCCCAACCTTCTCTGAGTCTTTGGGGTCCTTGTGACCTGGTCATTTAGCCCATGATGTGCAAAAATGTGCCGCTCAGAGGTAAAACAACTCAACCCTTTACAGATCGCTAAATTTGAAACATCAGAGCTGTTATGGAGTTTTATAAATAATATGTATGTAATAGAAATTTGAAAAATTAGTGGTAGTTTTTAAGAGATATTCTACTGACAACAATAATCTATTCACTTTTCTGAGAGGGTGAGATATGCAACTTTTTAGATTTAAGAATTAAAAGATAAATACTATTATGTTGTATAATTACTAATGAAATACTATTGCATTTTCCCCATCATCTGTTAGCTCAAATTAAAACTTTTAAGGAGTGAAACAGTTGGTAATGGAAAAACTTCAATCTCTTTGAAAAAGAGATTCTCATATGTGTCAGAGACAATATGTGTCCTTCTAGTTTATTTTTATATTTATATGTATTTCGTACATGTAACTCATTTTTGTAGAAAAGAAGCAATGGTAAAGGTAGAGCAAAAATTGCCTTAAGTAATTTTAACACATGGTATGTATGGATTATTATCGAGGAATGAATATTGAAATTGAGAAATTCATTGTTTTTGAATAATGAAGATGACTTAACTGCATTTTACAAGCATTTCTACTCTACATGTGACATTGTAATCTTTAATTAATCAGGATGAATGTCAATGGTGAGCAACAATTGAAATCTTTATTGTTTTCAAACATAATGCTATATCTGTTGAAACACATTAATTTGTATAGGCAAATATGAAAAATCATTTTCGAAGTGCTGAAATTATAAACAAGGATAGGGTGAGATTGATAAAACAAGAAAAGCATCCAAAGTATCTTCTTATTGTTAAATACAATCATATAAACAATTGTAGAGTAGTAGTGGAGAAATTTTGCTAAATTGAATGAACTTTCATGTTAGTCAAAAACCAGCCCTACTTCAAAAATCATGTTAAACCGAAATCGTTGAATTAGTGTGAGTCAGGGACTGAATGTGCTATCACGAACAATCCATATCTTTTGTTCAAATGATGTCTATTTGAAGTGAGGAAGCATGTTCTAGGGGAAAAGTCATAATTTTGCTATTTAATTATTCTCTTCATAGTATAGTTGTTGTTTTTTTTGTGTGTGTGTAGGGGGGGGGGATTATTTTAGGTTTTGGAGGTAAAAAACAAGCAAAATCTGAAAAAAAAATTCATCACTATTTACTGTAATGCAATTATATGTTCATAATTCATATATATAGCTTGTTTATTTCACCCAAGTACATGTAAATGGATTTTTTTTTTAGTGTGTGTAAAAATTTTTATAATGGGTTTTTTATTTTTAACAGCACCGACCTCATGAATATGGCCGTCCAATGCAAATGATTTATAACATAGCCCATGACTCATTCCTAACGCAAGACTTACTCATGGAGATGGTATGTCTGTATATTGTATTTTTGGATGGATAGTTTCAAAAATAAAATTGCAGTTTTATTTAATTTTTAAACTCTACCAGGTTGCATTCTTAAGAAGGAAAGCACCTCCCTTTAAGAAACCCATTCATTGCAGTACACCAGGCTTGTAACCCTTTTCAAATGTATTTTCGTCTTTCATGAGTTAGAGTTTGTTAAAATTTGTGTTTGAATCGAGGATTTTTCTTTTGCCTGGTACAATTAATCATCTCATTCTACCAAAGCAACTTAAGAAAAATTAATATCATGCTTTACTGAGTTTAGAAATACTACCAAATTGCCACCCTTCTCTTCTGGCTTAAATCAATTAAATTATCATGTTTGAAGTGAGCTCAGAACTTTTGTGTACAGTGTTCCCTCTTTCTTTCCACACTTTGAATCCAACAAAGAACTTGATGACTTTGTGGTTTTACAAGATAAAATTATGTGTTGTCTGTTGATCAGTGAAAGAGTATTAATAATGATACAAGAAATGTTAGTGTAATCAAAATATGCTTCCAGAATAAAGTAAGAATTTATTATTTGCACAAAACATGATTAATGAAAGGGTTCTGCTTAACTCAGCTACATCTTCTAAAATTGTTTTAGTAATTACATTAAAATTAATTGCAGTATTTTAATGTATGAATTAGTCTCTTAACTGTTTCATCTTTAGAGGTGAATTTTTTTTAAAAATCAGATCGTCGAATAAATACATTTTTTTTTAAATCCTCCCAGTGTATGTGTACTCACTTAATTTAATCTCTTTACTGTAAGGTTTTTAATCACTTGTCTTCATGCTATTTGTGTAAGCTATCTTCTATGTACATTTGACTGCTATCAGGGTGTGAAAAACTAAATAGGCTTCACTAAACTCACACGGAAAATTTATGGGAGTGCTGTAAATTAAAAAGTGCATATATGAAACATTTTCCATACTACTGCTATAGTTATTTAACATGATCATGAAATGTTTTTGGGCATCTTATCTCAATATTAGCAAAACTGGAGTTTAAATGCAGGAAAAAAGTCTAATATTTTTTCTTTTAATTATCCAGTAACCATTAGTGGAAATCTACAATGAACTGATTGAGCTGCTTATGGTATTATGCTCTGTTATTTTATGCATGCATAAAATAGTTATGTATGTACTTATAAACCAAAATCACTAAACACTTAGGTGACATAAGAAGCTAAATCATTGTAGTAGTAGGGAAAAGCATAGAAAATAGCATTAATGTCTTGGACATATTGCACTACTTGTCATGGAAATTTCTCTATGTACAAGGAGTACTCTTTGAATTTCAAACAAGTGAAGTGACAGATAGAAATATGGACAAAAAATGATTAAGTTTGTGTGTTGAATCAGCAGCATTTACTTACAAAAATGCTGTGTACACCACTAAGAAGTAAGTTCCATGAACTGCAATACAAGTGTCCAAACATCAATATAGCAAGTTGAAAAGTGGTGAATGTCATTTTGGTGATTATTGAACCATGCTTCTTGTACCTGTGCCATCAGCTGGGCAAAAGCGGTAGGGAACTGAGAAATAAACTGGTTTATTAAAAGCCCACATATTCCAAATTTGTTGGAAGAGTAAGAATTGGGGTTGGTAGTTTTACCTCTGAGTGATGCTTTTTGCACACAGTGAGCTAAATGGCTATGTCACAAGAATCCCAAGAACTCAGAGAAGTTGGGGGAAGGGGATCTACTGGATAGCTGTTAGGAGACAAATGGTAGTCTCCCATCAAGGCCATCCAGTACGTTCTTTAACATGCACAGAATATGGCTCTCCCAAGCATGGGGCCATGGCTTAACATCCCATTTGATGAATGGAGGCCTTTCCAAGCCCATCAGTGTTCCCTACTGACTGAGGGTAGGATGGGGAGTTTTGTGGAGATAAACTCAATGCTGGCTGAAGTGTAAGAGATCTGGAGAATCTGCAGTCCAAGGAAGCATATCCACATCATATAGGTACCATTGACATATGAAAGCCATATTTGGATGGATAGTGTCCTGCTGAAAAATAGAGTTTAAAATGGAGTATAAAAAGGGAAGAATCACAGAATGGTTTCAACATAATGTCTTGCCATGAATGTACCATCAAAAACAACCAGATGTGAATGGTTATTGTAGCTGATGGCTCCCATACCATAATTAGGGTGTTGTGCTGGAGTATGTTTCCTGATGTAGGCTGGATTACCCCTGTCCTCGACATGTCTCTGATGCTTGTACTGCCATTACAGGATCCCAAACAGAAATGTGATTCATTACTAAAGACAACACAATACTGGTCTTGTTTGTCTCCAAGCAGCTCTTTCCCTGCACCACTTCAGATAGAAATGATGATGGGATGTCATCAGAGGTAGATGAATCAATGGATGGTGGGAATGCAGCCCCAATTATCCCAGTTATCTTCTAATTGTGCTCCCTGACTCAGGTGTAGATGGAATCCAGAAAAGTGGCTCCTCGCATTTCGCCCCCAGTAGATAATGATTAGGTTACAAAAATGTAAATAATACACCTAATTTTTTAATAATTTTAATTTATTCTGTTTTAATAGAATAAATGCACATTATTATTGTTTAAAACTGGAAGTTGTATGCAATGCCTCTAAGGTAATCAATCACATTACGATTTTGAAAATCTTGGACTATTCCTTTGATTCTAGCAGAAATTGCACCATACTTCTTGTTTCTTTGATTGCCTGAATTACCTGCAATTAGTTGTGTAATTTCGAAATTATGCAGCCTTTGTTGTTTCTTTAAAGAATCAATGAATCGATAAATATTTGGGAATAAAGTAGCTCAAGTTTCCTGAAATCCCCTGTGCCACCCCTCCACACCATTGTTGGTACGTTGCTGATCATTCAGTGTTCGTGTGTAAACATTCCACAATTCGATAGCAAAAATGGGTAATTGCCGGCCTCTCCGTTGTCTTCTTCCATATATGTATCTTCAAAGTAGTTTGCAATCACCATAGCTTCAATGGGGAAGTCATCAGCTTCAACTAAATCTTCAAATGCTTGGATAACGTTAGCAGGAGGAATAAATGCTAATGCCGGAATCATTCGGATCCAACGAGCAAATTCATTGTCTTGTTTGTTTTTGGCTTTCAAACCTTCATTCTGTACCTTTCGCCAAATGCTTTGGGAAAGATGAAAAAAAACAACTGGTATTGACAATACCAGGAAATTCTTGTTGGAAGGCTTTCATGGCACTTTGTTCGAAATCTGTCATAAGTCGCTGGGGTTGGAGACCCAGTTGTAGATTTTTAACTTCTTGAAGCAACTTGACGTATGTGGCATGAGTTTTGTTTGGCAGAAGCTCTGGAATACTGCATTGAATTGAACCACATGAATTGTATAAAGCTGCTGGAAAAGCGTGGATACTGTGCTAAAATAAAAGTTCCATCAGAAAACCACTCCTGGCTGTGCGCCAATAGCTGAAGATTGTTACTAGTGGAAAAAATAAGCATGCGACCTGGGAGCAGTTCGTCCTGAGAATCATACATCAAAAACTGTTGTACATTGCCATCTATAATAATTTCTTGATAATTTTGTGGAATTACTAGGTCCTGGAGATTGCTCGGTAAAGCAGGAGTAACATTGTTGCATCGAACATGACGAATGGTTCATTTAAGTGAATCCTTTTTAGGAAGTAATGCCGTGACGTTGGCATGAGCCTCTGCAATTACTGATGCAACAATTTGCTGTGGCCATTGGTTCGTGGTTATTGCATGTTGCCATATTTGACCAATCAATTGCAATGCTTCTGATCTTGCAGCTTGAGCTGCATGGTTATGTTTAGTTACGACTTTCACAACTGGGCCTTCCAAACCCTCTGTCCAAACATGCCCTTTGCAGATGGAACGTTTTTCATAAACCCAGATTCCATGTTGTTCATCTACAGTTCTCTTTGAAAACATGTAAATGTGGTTGTTATCATCTACCAATTTTTTTCTTTTGCCTCTTATTGACGGAGCATTTTTTGCCATTGTACACACAGGATTAATCTATCAAGATGCAAAAATAATATGCAGATATTGCACTTCCTGCGATGCTCAGCTTGTTCATGCAATGCACCGCTGATAATGAGGCAGCAAAAACAGCAAACGCGTGCTGTCCACTACACCAGGAAATGAGAGGAGAGCCAGATGCAGGAACTTTTATTGTTTGAATTTAGACAAAGAACAAGATTCACTTGTTACTGAAAAGACTCCTATAAGATTAGTCACTATTCCCTCCCCCCATGTCCGTCACACCACATGACTGGTCACGTATGTATTCTTTTCATTGTGAAAGGATTAACAGTTCTAGTTAATCCTTTCACAATGGAAAGAGAACCCTGAAGACACACAAAAGGGGAGAAATTTGTTTAAAAGCTATGTGACATTTGTACACGAATGTAATTTTGAAAATTTGTTCGGAAAAGTTAGAGTTATCGAAAGTTCAGTTCGAGTAATCGAGAGAGTTTAACATTGTATCTCCACTAAAGGGGCTGGGACTTCAATAAAAATTTGAGTTATCGAGAGTTGACTGTATTTACATTTTTGTAACCTACTCATTATCTACAGGGGGCAAAATGTGAGGGGCCACATTTCCGTAAATCGGTGTAGACAGGGATGGCATTACAATGTTGGAAATCTGGCAGCTTGTGACAGATGTCTCTTTTCACTAGTCAGTGGGTCTCTTTATTCTTTTGTTCAGACATTCTTCTGATGCTACTAGAGCCCTGGTGATGTGTGCAAGTACCTACTTTTGTGCATTGTTGCCAACAGCCTTTATTTGGGCATTACAACTCACAGAATGGAAAATTTGGCATGTTGAACATCCAGCTTCTGACAATCCAATGATCTAACCCCTTTCAAATTTTGTCAGGTTACATATTGTCTCTTTAGGCATTGCATACTCTTCACAGGCCATTCCACTAGTTTGTTTACCTGCTGATGTTTACTTCCATTTTTATATCTCCTTTGGATATTTACATCAGCACAGTATTGTACACATTGTTGTATGTTCTATTTTAATTGTTGTCTGTTTTAGTTTTTAAGTTTTAATTAACTTTTGAGGTGAATTTTATGACTGACATCTCTGTTATTCAATATTGAAACTTCTATAACTCTTCAAGTACTGACATATATTGTTTAAAATTGGAATTTAGACAATTTAATTAACATCTTATATTTTATCTTTAGTCATATGCTTCCATAAAATTGTATTTAACCAGTTACAGAGTCTCAAATTTGATTCTCCATTGACATAAGATGTGGATGTTTCCATTTTTGCACATTGCCTGCAGATATATGCACCAGTTTTGGATCAGAGTCCTCCACCACCACCATTTGCTTTATTTTTTACATGAAAATTACTTTTTATTTACACTTTTTTGGTCTATGTATCCATTATTTTTAAGAATGCAACCCCCACATAAATCAATAGCTGACTGACTATATATATATTCCCTTCATTAGTTATTTGCAAAAAAAGTTCTCAAGTTAAATTTTTTGGTTGATCATAGTGAAAAAAAATAACTGAACCTCTGGATGCAATAGTATTTCGTTAGTAATTACTGCTGCATCCAGAGAAAATGATCCAGATTTCTAGTTAATTAAAAAATAACTGGATCTCTGGATCAGTTTTTCAGGCTGGAACCTGGAAGGGTTAAACAAACCATCTTGTCAAAATGACATCATCATCATCATCCTCAATCAGCCATGGACTATGGAGGTCCAATCATACTGTGCAATTTAGTTCTCCAAGCATGTCTGTCCTGAGCTACATCTGCTGCATCCAGCTACTGCACACCAATTCTAACAAGTGCAGGGCACAAGGGCAGACAATGTCACACAGAACAAGGTTCTGTGTGACATTGTCTGCCCACTGCATCCTAGGTCTCCCCCTCTTTCTGAGGCCTTTAAGCACACTGTTCATAACCTTGTTTGCTAATCTATATTTATCCATAAGGGCAACATGGCCAAACCAATGGAGTCTCTCTCTGCACAATATGCTGCCTAAAGGAGGTTGCTGACTCCTTTGCCTAACTTCATTATTTACAAAGTTGAATGTAACTAAACTTTGTTAATTAAGTTTAGTTACAAAACAACAAAGTTTAGTAAATTGTAATGTAACTAAACTTTGTTGAATGAACTAAATTGCACAGTATGATTGGACCTGAAAATACTTTGCTAATGCCCAAGATACTGCATAAGCATCTAGAATCAAAACAATCTAGTTTTTTGTTATCTTGTTTACAAAGTGTCCAAATTTCACTACCATAATTAACCCTAGAGAGAACCATGCTATTATACAATCTAATTTTAGCCTTTTGGTGTATACACCCTTTTCTCTGCACCCTCCATAGATTTCTAAAAGTCCCAACAGCAATCCCTATTGATCATTTAATCTCATGCCACATATCACCAATATCTGTTACATAGCTCCCAAGATAATTAAATTGATACCCTTCTCAAGACTGCAGCCATTCAGATTGATTGAACCTAACCTGCCTGCCCAGTGGAGTTCTAATCAGTGAAACTATCTATAAGACCATATCGGAAATAGTTTAGACTGTACAACAGCAAATCATGAATTTAATTAAATGTATCAGCAAACCCAATGAAAATATATATCAGGGGTCATGGAAAGAGATGACAATTTTTGGTGGGGGAAAAATTTAGAAAGGAAGTGTAAGGGTCAACATTAAAACTCTCAAATTGAGAAATGGAATAATCAGTTAATAATTAAGAAATAATTTCTATTACTTCCTTGTTTTTAAAGTAAATCATATCTCTGAGATCATCATGTTTTGCTTAAGTACCTGAATTAGAAAGGCTTCTACATTAAAATGAATTTGACTCTTAATATTTCATATAATTTTTGCTTGGGGATAACTTGTTTTATTAAATTATTTTAACTTTAGAAAATATTTTGAATAATCTTAAAATTTGATTTAATTCACAATATCACTGTTATGATTGGGCAGTCAGTGTCTGCTATGTTGCAGATTTTAGATGCTCTACAATGGTTGACTAATACTACATATTGCCCATAGGAGATGTACCAAGTTC
The DNA here is from genome assembly GCA_038380435.1 of Ryuthela nishihirai. Taxonomy (NCBI): domain Eukaryota; kingdom Metazoa; phylum Arthropoda; class Arachnida; order Araneae; family Heptathelidae; genus Ryuthela; species Ryuthela nishihirai. The sequence continues at coordinate 6,275,922 of JAWZYU010000030.1, read as the reverse complement.
ATTTTTTTAAATATTGTACAATTAAAATTTTAACTTTAAACAGCTATCAAAACCTGCAGCTGCTTAAACTTGTAACTGTATGATATATTTTGAAAATGAACCTAATTCCATCTCCTATGTGCAATGTGTAGTATTGATCAATTGTTGTTTAGTATTTAAAATTTGTAATACAGGAGACAGTGATTTTGAGGTCTGAGTAAGAGACTCCAAAAAATCAATATTATTTTCATCCCATTCAAATCAGAAGAAAATTATAAAAAGGAACAGAGACAAATTTAGCCTTCTTCAAAAATCTGGCATATACAGATTCCCCCTACATTTGCTGGAAATTCCATTGTTTATTATGTCGGAAAAACCGGATATTCTCTGCAGAAGAGGTTCACAAAACATCAGATAGATGTCAACCAAAATAAACTTACGAATACCACTGCCGAGCTCGCTATACAACACACAGCTACCATAGACTGGGAGCACGCCACACTGCTAGCATGTACATCCACTTAGGGCAGAACCATCATCCCCAAGGCTATTGAATTAATGACCTTGTCTATTCCCACCTGCAACAGAGACAATGGAATCACTTTTCATATGTGGAAAGAAATTCTTAACAGCCCTAATGTCACCACATGTGTCACTTCACTGAAAACAGAGTATTGTCCTTGCTCCCAACCCCTTGGATTTGCTCCTAAAAGCATTTTAATATACAAGTAATTGAAGGATAAACCTTCTAAATTTTATTGTTCAATGACAGAGAACTTTGTTATTTAAATTATTTTCTGTATAAGAAGGTCTTTTTAACTGTATCTTGTGACTTCTTGTGCAGCAAAAATGTACAACTCAGGAGCAGAATTACCCTGCTTAGTCATATAAATATTTTATATCCTTAAAGCAGTTGAACTGTAATATTTTTTAATTTGTTTAAATTTGCTTTGTTTTATTTAATAACGTTTTAAAGTTATATAATATTAGATGATGTAAAAAGCAAAAAAAAAGTTTTAATTGTATAAAATACCATTAACAGCTTGAAAGTTGACATAAATTACTATTAATTTGTATTCAGTTCTTCCAATTAGTTTGTTATCTTTTGTTCTAGAGACTTTTGTCTGAATTTTATCGTGGTGCTACAGATGCTGTCAAATTTACTCAGGAGCTTCCCTCGAGAGGAGGTGCTACATATTGGGAAAAGCTACAGACTTCTTTGAGGACCAAACTTCCCAGAGACTTAATGGTTACTGGTGCCCAATCAACTGCTCAAGCTCAAGCTGTGACACATTTTTGGGATTTTCTTAAAGGTCTCATAATGACATAATTTATGAATTTCAAAGATAAAGAATTTTGTAGCTTATATTAATAATGTAAAGGCACAAATGATAGCATAAATGAGTTGTGAATAGAATATAAAGGAAAAAATGTCTTTGGTGTGTATGTAAAATATGTACATGAGCAAAATGAGTTTAACTACAGCTCTAATGTATTTGTGTGGTATGTAAACACTTGCAATTATGGCTTGCATTAGAATTTTAATATGTCCAATGCTTATGTAGTGAGCATAATGTGCTTTTTGTAGCACTTACTACATATTGCAAAATTAGGAATTATGTTATTAGCCCTTCATATGGAAATACTTTGCTAATAATTCACACCACAAATTAGGGGAAATTCTTGGCATATTTACCTGTAAAGGTATATTGTACTAAAATAATATTGCTTTTTTAAATATTAACAATAGTAAGCCATAATTAAAATTATAATTTTGTTTTTAGTTAACTTAATTGACTATTCATTTTAAGTAAAAAAAAAATACACTCTCAAGAGTGCAGTACATTCCATTCATTATATCTGTCATTCTTGCATGGTTTTCTGGATTAAGCAATTAATACCGTTTGGTACAGAACTACAAGTATTGGGTTTTAAATCTTTTATGATTGGCTGGGGTTAGTTTTAATGGCCTACAAATTTATGTTGTATCCAGTTATTAAATTGCAAAGATTCTTAATAGAGCAGGTAATGAGAACTAACAGGACAAATCCATACAGAGAAACATTTATTTTGCTACTTTGATCATTAGATTAATCTGTGGAAGTAACTGAAAGGTCTGAGTAATAAACCAAGTATCAATTTCACATTGTGCATTTTAATAGGTTGTAATTCGGGTTGTCACATTTAGATGATTATTTGTTCATCAATATATCCTGTGATTATTAGTGATCAATTGAACTGATAGTTAACATTAATATACTCTAAATATTTTAGTTGATATGTTGTATGCGTTTTTGCTGTTCTTGTACTGCTCAAAGCATATTCTCTCAGTTATAATTTGTGGCTTGTATTTACCACTGGTTACTCATTAGTTGAACTAAAATATTAAGCTAGTTAATTATATATGTGCTTTTGGTTCTCATTTGTACCTGTGAGCATTTATACTTAGTTGTTTTAACATTCCTCATAACGTTTTAATCTCATAGTTAGGTTGAATAAGGTATTTTTGTGCACTATTTTCTACTTTGGATACTGCAATACTGCATGAAAATTCTTTATAAGTGACTATTGTGGAATGGAAACAAGCCACTGATTACAATTTTGCAATACAAGATGCAATCAGCCCAAGAATTTCAAGGGCACAGCACATCCAATCCATAATTAATTAGTGAAATGACTTCATTAATGAAATAACTCATCAGAGTTAACTCGACAGATATTCAAATCAATCAGCAGACACTTTTACGTTGATTTTAGTTTGTGAAACTAAAATTGACGTAAAAGTGTCTGCTGATTGATTTGAATATCTGTCGAGTTAACTCTGATGAGTTATTTCATTAATGAAGTCATTTCACTAATTAATTATATCTGCATACTTATCGTATATGCTTTCATCTATTGGGCAATATAAGTGCCGCTTGTGGCTGGAAATATTGTCGGCAAAAGCGCCAACGGGAAACATAGAAGGAATGTTCATAGCGCTAGTTAGAGGAAATCTTGATCGGCGGCCGGTAGCTCAGTGGTCCAGAGCACCTGACATGTTATCAGGAGGTCGTGGGTTCGTATCCCACCCGGCTCAAGACAATTTTTCCTCAAAAACTAAAATCGACGTAAAAGTGTCTGCTGATTGACATCCAATCCATGTTGCAAAATGCTATAAATGCTGCAACTGTGCATTTTAGCTTACCTAAAAAAATTTTAGAATATTATAGTGGAAGAGATAAGGTTTATTGATTTTAAATATTCAGTTAATCATTAAGAAATCATTTCTGGTTTTTAAATCTTTTTCTTCCTTGTTTTTAAAGTGAAACATATCTCTGATATCAAGAAGTATTATTAGAACTGCTGCTCTATCTCCATGTATGTGTAGTGCAAGTTTTGCCATCTTTTAAAAGTACAAAAAAATGTATAATTATAAATTCTGAGCCCTCAAACATTCAAGTTTTACAGCAGTGAAATTTGCTGAACTTAACAAGTACTTCATACTTGGGATAGGGTTTGATTCAGGTGGCAGAATACTAAGCTTGTAACATTTGATGTTCCCAGGTTTGAGTCCTAACTGTTCCTATGTTGAGATTTTTTCTGCTAACTCCCTCTCTTCAACCTAAAATGGGAAATGATGGTCTTGGAAAGGCCATTATCTCTTGAATGGACATTAACCCTTCCATGGTCAAGGACATCTATAGACGTTTTTTGTACAACACATGAAACTTCGATTTTAAAAAATATTGCTGTTCGAAAATTTTCTTACATAGATATCTTTTAAAAATACGTAATTCAAGCTTCTAAAATAATATTTTCTTTTTTCATTTGATGCATATTTTATTAAACTACAATATAAATAATTCGATAAAGTCATCTGATTGCGATATTTTAGAAGCGTTATATGAATTGCTGATTTATTTGTTAACATTACTCTGTATTGAGGCATTCACCTGATTTAAGCTGACACATTTGATTTGAACTATTATCAACGTATTTTTCCTTAAATTTTCGAAAATCTAAAAATTTACAAAAAAACTGCTATTTTTAAAAATAGAAAATTTTGAAGTAATTATGAAATATGTATTTTTTTTGGTATACCTCTGTAAAAAGTGTTATTAAAATTAATATATTGCTACAATGTTCATATTTTTTACTTCAATAAAATTTCAGAATTAAATTCTCTTTAATTTTATATATAACATGGCCTATTCTGGTGATTGGTTATTTATTAAAAATATTCTAAAGTAGACTTGTTTATTGGACTCTGCAACAAGCCTGGACTTCTCTCAAAGTATGGTATGGAGAAAAATATTACAAAATGGAAGAAATGTTTACATTAAACAAGAAGATTTTTTTTTTTGTTATTCAGAAATAAATAGCCTTTTTATTCATTGTGCATTATAATCACTTCTGTTTATTAGTGTTTTTTAAATAATGTGTGTTGGATTTGGTTAAGGAGTTGAATAAATAATGTTTTCATTTGTGTTGCCAGATGCATTTTTTTACTACATGACTCTAATAAACGTTCTATTAAAATAAAACTTGTCTTTTTTGTTAAATATTTTATTTTCAGAAAATCCAGAATTTAATGCTGATTAATTTGGCATGTAACGTGCCATAATTCCTTCCATTAGTTATTTGGCTAAAAAAGTCCTAAAGTTAATTTTATTTCTTCCTGATCAGAGGGATAAAATAGCTGGACCTGAGAATGGTTAAGCCATGGATGGCATCACATATGGGAGAACCATACCCTGTACATAGCATGCTGAATAGTTTTGATAGGGGGTTTCACCTGTCTCCTAAAAGCTTTCTTATGGATCTCCTTTCCCTACCTAACTCTGAGCTTTTGGTATCCTTATGACTGGTTATTTATCCTATTATATGGAGAAAGAAAAAGTGCCACCCAGAGTAAACAACCAAAAACACTCAACCTTCTTATTGTTTATTTATAGCTTAGAATTGCAAACTGACAGTTTAAATTAAGGAGTTGTTAGTCAGTTTAATGTTGTGTTAACTAAACTGATAAAAATCACCAGCATTACAAACATAATGGAAATTTATCATCTGCAAAATTAACAACAATTATAGTAATCCAGAATTTTTTTTGTCAAAGGAGAACCTGAACTCATCACCCCTTTTGTTTCATGCATTTTAGTGTCTGATGTGTGGTTTAGTAGGTAGAGTGCTATGGCATGTATTTAGAGAGTTGCAAGTTCGATTCCCGCCATGTCAGTGATAATTTTTTCAGATGTTTTTGATAATTATTGAAGCCTATTTCTACAGGTAATCTGTGTATTTGCTATGGATGGATTTTTAATAATAAATGCTTAAGCTTGATTGACTACTCATTAACATCTAAATCATTAGCAATAATTAGAAAAGTTGTCTCTCCTGAAGTATAGATGGCACAAGGTTCGCCACATCTCAGTGAAAGATTTATAGGTCTTATTCTGGAAAATTTTAGCGTCTGATGCATGGTTTAATAGGTAGAGTGCTCTGGCATGTATCTAGAGAGTTGTGGGTTCAATTCTTACTACATCAGCGATTATTTTTTTCTGATTTTTTTTAATAAACTGAGCTTGTTTATAATCAGATGACAAGAACATTATTTAATTATAATCAGATGATCAATGATTGGTCCACAGAGCAAATTGATTTTTCCAGCTTACTGAAAAAGGATTGCTGTTCAGAAGATAATTCAGGATTGTGATGTAAAAACTGTACTTCAATAATAATTATTTCTTTTAAATCTTAAATTTTATTCATTTATGTATATGTTATTTAAGTTTCTGTAAAGAAAATGTTTCATTTTTATGTCAAGCTGCAAAAATTTGGTTTGGTGGCAATAAATCCTGAAACCATAACCTTCTTATTATGACCTTCTTATAGTCCTCAAATTGAACTATAAGGGTTATTCAGCCTTCAACTAATGTGTGACTATGAAGATATTTCCACAATCAGGAGGTGCTTATGGTGACATTTATCAATTGGGAATGGAACACATCTTTTGTCCGCAGAAAGACATAAAATGAATAAATATAACAAAAATAAGAGGGGGGGGGGGAAGCTCTGTAACTGCTGTTAAAATCAAATTAAAGTCTGTGCAATATTCCCAGTGAATAACAAGCGCTCTTAGATGATAATGGTTATCTGCTGGAGTCACCAATTAGCTTGGTGAAGACAAAATAAACTAGGAACTGTTCCACTTGTATTACAGCCATAATGTGGCTAAGCTTGCTAAACATTCTTTCCTGATACTGGAATATCAGTGAATGTGAAACAAACAGTCCTTGTGATTGCCATCCATCAGGTAGAAAGACACTAAACTCTAGCATTAATTTGCTGCACACATCAGTGAAAATAGAATAACTAACTTTTTAATTAGTAGGGTCACAATAATTAGGTATAATTCTTTAATACATAATTTTATTGTTTACAATAACTCTAAATGCCTCAGTATATCCATGAACATATCCATGACATAGAAAAGTGATTATCTTAGATAAAATTTAGTGCTCTACAGCATTGATATCAACATATGTTCACTAGGTTATTTTAAAGTGTTTTTTATTGTTTATTTCTTGATTTAATTTACTAGGCTCATTTTACACTTGATATTTGAACTTTTACTTCTTAAAAGTGAAAAAGTCTATGATGTTAAAGTTCAAATAGTTATGTCAATGTTAAACCACTAGCTCATTCACTGTTTTGCTGAGCTTCTTATGTTGTTGAGGCTGTGTCAGATGATATGTTTTGTATGCAGATAACTAATCCTGTTTGATGCAACTGTTAAGTAATGCACTATGATGGATTTTCTCATGTGCACTTCTGCAAGATGTTGTGCCAGGGCAAGATGACTGCAGAATCTTCTCTATTATTGTGTACAGAACTAACTTGTTGTTATGCATTGCTGAAACTGGAGGTCAGCTGGAGAATTGAGTCCTATCAGTAAGTAATGATATTATATCATATACAGAAAGTGAACATTTGGTATCCAAAAGCTTTGTAGCTTGGTACTTCTTGATATTAAATGAGCATATTATTGCTTGATATTAAATTAACTAGATATAACCTCTGACCCAGTCTCAATGGCATCAGAAACTCTGCAGAGGAGCAAGTGAGCCAGGGGTTTAATAACATCATTGCAAGTGGCAATATACTTCTTTGAACTTTCATCATATACTTTTTCACATCAAACAAATCGAACAGCATAGACTTTTTCATTTTCACTTGATAAAAGTTTTGAATATTAAGTTAATGAGCTAGTAAAAATATGTTAATATCAGTGCTATAAAGCACTGAATTTTATTTGAGATAATCCTTTCCTATGTCCACAGACACATTTAGGCATTTAGATTTATAGCAAACAGTAAAATAATTGTTAATTAAAGTTTTAATTAATTAAGACTTAGATGTTTTGCTTGGATTCTGAGCATCATCAGAGTTCACAATCACAAATTGAGTGAAAGGCACTACTTGAAAAGAATATTTGGATATTAACCAACAGGCTCATTGGGGAAGTTGGAAGGGGGAGGCCTGTCTTTGTAACAAGGAATCCATTATGCCTTGGGCTTCTCCGGTCAACAGATACTAAGATAGTAATTTTCTCCATGGATTTGCTGGTCCTAATATATCTTTATTAATGCAAGTGTCTCGACGTTGATAAATACCAATTACTCTGGACAAGAATGCTGGAATACTGTTGGCAATGCAAGCACAATTGCAGCATCTTCGAAGTTGAGAAAACGTTATCCAGTCCTGTTTTCTTGTCAATGTCATTGTAATGTTTTATATTTAATATCTCACATATGTTCATTCATATGAAGAGATATATTTTGTGTGGTTTTTGCCAATCCATGGAAGAGATGTACCATCAGATTGCTGTAACAGAGGGACCTTACTCCTCTCAGGCACATACCCAGGATTTAGTTTGGAGGGGGGAGGGGGCTAAGAATAAGACTTGAGTATGGAATAAGATTTTATAGTTTTTTTTTTTTAAATCTATTTTTAGTGTCAGACATAAAATATGGGGCTAAAATAAAATTTTACAAGAGATACTGTTTGGATTTCAAAGCAGGTAGAAAATTTTCAGATACCAGGACAAGATTATCATTTGGTTTCAGAGCTTTGTGTAATGTTGTTGTTTTTTTTGCCACAGTATATGGCACATTTTATATCTATAATTAGGAAAATTAACAGGGTTATACCACTGTTTACAAGATTACATTGTTGATATGCAACTACAGCAAAGCTCTATCACAGAGAAACAAAGCATATCAATAATACTGCAAAATGGGTGGGTCATGATATACTACAAATGTAATTTTTATAATATTTAATGTCCTTATGTTCATGGCCTAGTCATTAGTGTGCTTGGCTACTTATCAAAGTGACCTAAGTTTGAGCCCTAGGTAAGGCATGGATGTTTTATGTTGCCTTTCTCACAGATCTTCTCAATGGTACATTATACTGACAGGCTGCAGTCAGACCTTTGTGGCAATCAGCTGCTTGAGGGGTATATTTTTTTATTTATGTTCATTCATACAAAGTGAAAGAATAATTAGATAAATAGCATTTAGTATATTTTATACCCAAAGCTAGGTTTATTGTAGTGAAGTTGGTAATAAATATAGCCAGGGAAGTTGGAACATAGCAGCTGAAAAACATTTTTTATTAGTACTGCATTGAGAAAGAATTAATTATGTATCATTATGCTTTTAGCTTGCTTCTTTTTCTGTTAAAGAGGTCTAAGTGCTGCCTTCTTTTATACCTAATGGGTTTCTGGGAATTTTATGGAATTAATATGGTGGGTGCTGCAGGCTTCCTGTAAATAGTGGAATCAAACATATGCTGTCTTTGCTGTGTCAGAATATCTGGATATGGTAATTTTTCCAAGTTTTTCATGCTCTATAGTTAGGTTATTGTAGGGGAGATATTATTCACATTCTCTTAATCTGTTCAGTATCAATATATTCTGAACTGTACATAACTGCTATATCATCCATATAATGCTTATAATAAAAATATTGCTGTGAAATATTCTTTATAACTCTGTCTTCTATGTGCCTCTTAGTGATGCTGCCAGAAAACTAACTGATAATGGGAACCCATAATTACTCCAAAGTTTTGTCAATAAATTTGTTCATTGATTTTAAAATATCCATTTTATGTGACAAATTTCAAAGTTCTAATGGAAACTTGTAAAAAGGGAGTTAATCCATGTAATTTTCTAGCCAGTTTTGTATAAGCTGAGTGACTTTATCAACTGACATGTTTGGGAGCATTGATATTATGTCAAGTGAGGCCATAAGGGGTAGTGCAGTAGGTGACAATAATACTCTCAGTTCAGTAGTTAACTGTTCTGTTACTGTTAAGATTATATAGAAAATAAAATTTGTTTTAAATTACCAGTGCATGGCTTTCTCCAAGTTAATTGTAGGTGATGAATGCTTATCTACTATTAGGCAAAAAGGAACTCTATGCTTATTAGTTTTGGCATTGACAAATAAAGTCACTGCCAGATAAAGTGGTGGTTTGCAGGCAGCTAAAAGTTACTATTAGGGTTTCGTGATATCTTTTAAAGGCCAGTTGCATTATGAGTTTTAGTGTAGTATCCCATTTTATTGCCCCAATTTACAGTGATGTCAACAAGTAGTTCATTTTTTGCTGAAATTGATTATTATTCAATATTACGATTTTGTCAGATTTATCATCAGCAACTACAAGCAAATTTCTATTTTGATGCATTTGCTGTAGTGCTTATGTATCTGAATTTTGACTTAATTTATGATTTGTTTCAATATTCCTATCTGTGGTACAGAAGATTCAGTACTTGATCATATACTTTTGTACCTCCAGAATGTGACAAATTGTTTCCTCAATATTTTGGAGCAGGACCTCTCTAATGGAGGAATTGGTTTCTGATATGTAAATTTTGGGACTTTTCTCCAAAACATGGGTTCTCCTCTGTGAATTTATAGTCTGTCAAAATAACATGTATGGGATCCTCTTTAATGATGTCGGGGTGGGGATAGCTCAGTTGGTAGTGCGCCAGGCTCGTAATCTGCAGTTCCCAGGTTCAAGTCCCAGCTGGGTCAGTGTTGAGACTTATCTCTGCAAAACTCCCTGCCCTGCCCATGGTCAATAGGGGACACCGATGGGCTTGGAAAGGCTGCCGTTCATCGGATGGGACATTAAGCTGTGGTCCCGTGTACGGGAGAGCCATACCCTGTGCATGTTAAGAACACGCTGGATGACCTTGACAGGAGGCTACCAACTGTCTCCCAACAGCTGCTCCAGAGGGTCCCCTCCCCCAACCTCCTCTGAACCTTTGGTCCTTGTGACCTGGTCATTTAGCCCATGGTGTGCAAAAAAGTGCTGCTGAGAGGTAAAACAACCCAACAACCCAACTTTAATGATGTTAGATTTTTTTTTTTTTGCCATACTATTAGGTCATTGACTTTTTTTTTATTATATATCTTTGCTATGGTGTCATGCTTGCCTGTCAGTAGAGCATATATTTTCTTTAAAACTTGGTCAAATTATAATGCAGAAAGCTGATTCTCTGATTGGAAATATAGTTTTATAGACATAGGTTTTTCAATATGCTAATATGATCCCTTAAGTTATATACAATGGTAATTAACAATTTATTTTCAACCTTATGTAAAGAAAATTTTACCTTGGGATTTTTTTTTTAATTTAGTAATAACATTACAGTTTGCTTCAAGCAGAAAAGTTAATGATTTTTTTTGTCATCTGTCCCAATCTCTTACATTCTTTTAGATATTCATTAAAGATATTACTCATATCTAGTACATATATATATAGTTACTCATATCTAGTATAGGTATATATAAACTGAACTTAAATACGCAGCATATGGAAATTGTCAAATAAGAACTAGAACACATTGCCTCTGACACAGGAGAATCTTGGTTTCAAAGAGAATGAATTTTTTGTTTACCTATTTTTTCACTCCTTATAAGTTTTAATTTGAGCTAATGGATGATGGAGGAAAATGTAAATAGCAGTATTTTGTTGGTAATTATACAATATAAAAAGTATTTGCCTTTTATTCCTTAAATTTTAAAAGTTTCTTTTTCACACCACACTGAGAAAAGGTGGAAGATTGTTGCTGTCAGTCGATCTCTTGACAGGCTACCATTGAAATTTCAGATTTATATTATAAACATATCACTCGCAACATTTGTTAAAAGTTTTACCATTTCCATATTTTGTTATCTCTAATGATTTTGTATCAATACAATTAAAAAGAGTTTTCCAGTTATCTCTTGAAACAAAACAGTTGCATTTCTCACCCACTCTGGGAATAAGGGGTGAACATTTTTACCAGTTATAAAACTTTGTGACCTTCATATTCACCACCAAAATATCAAATTTCTAGCATAAATACATCATTTGTGTTATTCGTTAAGATTTTTAGAATTTTCAATATTTTTCCTCTGTTAGAGGGTGCAATTATAGCTTTTGGGAGATTTGGAAAGTGCAAATTGTAATATTTCATCAATACATATCCAACACAAAAAGAATTTTTCATTTATCTCTAAGAAACAATTTTCTGTTCCAATATAAAAGTTGTATTTCCCCACTCCCCCTGGGGGTAATTGGCCAACTCATTGCTGCCAATGAAAACTTCATTAACTTCATATTATATCACCAAAATTTCAAATTCAAGAAAATTCAATTCCAGAAAATTTCATCATACATTATTCACAATATTTGCTTAAAATTTTGGAATTTTCGATTTTTTTTTTTACCATTATAGAGTGCAATTATAAATTTTGTGAGATTCAGAAAGTGCAAATCATGATATTTAATCAACACTTATCCAACATGAAAAGAATTTACAATATACCTCTATAAACAAAAAAGTTCAATGTCTACATATATATATATATACACAGATGACAAGAAACACATTATGCCATTATTTTTTAATGAGATTAAGAAAAAAAGCATTCTAACTGCTGTTAAAATCAAACCTAAAGTTTGTGCACTGTCCTTGGCAAAAACAAGCTTTATGAGGTGATAGCAATTGCTAGGAACATTTGTTTGGAAATTAAACTCACTCAAGTGATAGTCATAAGTGATAGCTGATAAGGAAGCAAGTGTGGCAAACCACCACTCCTGGACTTGAACTCACTTATTCCTGGTTATGCTCCAGTTGCTCTGCCAAGTTGAGCTAATGCAGTAGTGATTCACACCTGATTAAGTAGAGTCATGATTGTAGGAAGGAAGCGCTACCATGTAGTTCAAGGTGTTGGGTCACATCATTTGCTATTTATACTGACAGTAGCTGAAATGACCATGCATGAAATATTAATGCACCTTTAGGTTATTCTGATGCACCAGCATCGAAGCATAGGATTTTATATCATTTTTCAACACTTTGCTGGTAACCAGTTTGTTAGGAAATAGAGATAGTCATAATTGATAGTTGATAAGAAGGCAAGTATGAAATTTCAACAGAGCCTGAGTGAATGCATCAGCCAAAGTGTATTTTATGTGTTTTATCAGTAAAATGTTAGGTATTCTAGTTTCTTTGGTGTATGCAACAAATTAATATTGCTAGATTTTAGTGTCTTTTTATCCAATGAACAATAATTGCAAGGACTACTCAGTTTGACATATACTGCATCCCAGCAGTGGGACAGTATGTTAGGCAGCCTTTGGCATGAGATCCACACATTGTGGCTGTAATCCAAGTGGAATAGCTCCTATAGTTGTGTCTTCTTCTGGGCCCATTAGTGACAATTGCTGTCACCTAAGAGAGTTCGTTTTTCACTGTGGACAATGCACAGGCTTTAGGTTTGGTTTTAAGAGTGGTTCCCTTGGCTACTGATCAAAGGGACCCATGTTTGAGGCTCAGGTAAGGTTGGATGTTTGTGTTGTTTTTCTGCAGGTTTCCTCACAGACCTACTTTGGCATATAAACTGACAGACTCCTGCCAGACTTCTATGACAAGCAGCTGCTTGAGGGGTTATTTTTTAGAATGTTTTCTTTTATTTTTGCAATTCCCATATGCTGTGTATTTAAGTTCTGTTTAATATAAACAAAAAAGTTCTAAAACCTGCCAAATAAAAATTTTATATTATAGAAAGCCAATTGGAAGTTTTATTATGAACTGAAGCCATTTTGAAAACTAGCATTCTCACTACAAAAAGATTTTAAGTCAGATTTTCAATATATTTATATTTGTATCTAAATAAATAAAATAAGTGTAAATGAGTAAAAATATTATGCAAATAAATTAAACCTTTTTTTCTAAGTATCCAATATGTTTGCTTTTTGCCATTTCCCTTCATTAGAATTTTTCCTTCCATCACAAAGGAAAACTTATGGTTTTGCTTTTACAAATAGTCTCATTTGAAAAAAAAAACCCTTTAAAACTATGATATATATCCAATAATAATAAAAATTATTTCAGAAATAGCAAAAAATAGTTGCATCAATCATTAAATGTGCTCAATTATTTACAGTTTATTACATTAATAATATTTGATGTGCAAATCATTTTAATAAAATCATTTAAAAATAAATTTTTTCAAGTTTGGGTTTTCAAAAACTCATGTTAATTTATTTAGCAACCATTTTTTAACTTCTTTTTTTAAGTTTTATGTCAACTTTTATACTGTATCACCATAATTTGGTAAATTATTATATTTTTTAAGCTTGAATAGCCAACAAATCTTTTAGAAACTAATTGGTTTGAGTAACATAAACATTTTAGATAACATTTTTCTTTTGAATTATGTGAATTTGTCATCCAGTGAAACATAAAAAGGTTTTTTTTTAAAATAAAAATTAAGGATTTCAAAGTAAAAATCAGTTCAGAATTTAAAATTTGCAATTCAATAAAATTTTGCATGAAAAAATTAAATTTTCCTTTAAATGCCATCAGCTTATACCTGACTACTAAAACTGCAGGCATGTCCCTGTGTATGTATTTATATGCTGTCATTCATTATGTAGGAAAGCACTTTCTTCCCTTTTAAAGAAAAAAAATTACATCTTTATGCATATCAAAATGTCAAGAGAAAGGCTTTATTTTGCAAGTTAGGTTTATTAGCAGCAGACAGGTAACAATTTAGGAATTAAAATGTGCTTAATAGAACATGGAATAAGCCAAGCACTTTCAATTGCATTTAGCAGTCATCCTCAGGACAGCAGAAAGTTTCATGAAAGTATTATTTATTATTAGTATTACTGCATATCCAAGGAACTTTACACTGGCCTGAGGATGATTGCCAAGTGCAGTCAAAAGTGCTTGACTAATCAGATTCCTAAATTGTTAACCTTTTGTTGTTAATAAACTTAACTGGGAAAATAAAGCTTTTCCATGGATATATGTTGATTGCCATGAAATTGCTCATCAATTTAACACTTTATGCTCTATATTTATTCATTTATATTTCTATATTTATGCATTTATTTTATTGATTCAATTGAATTTTCAAATATTCCTCTCCAAATTAAAGGAGCATACTCTATTCTTGAGTAAATAAAAACACGATGAAAATTTTTTTAGGGTCTCTAGATCTAACAAATCTTGGAGTGTATAAAACTGAGGCATAATTGTGTTGATTTTTAAAACTAATTATTGGATATGATCATTTCAATTTAAGTGCCTATCAAAAATAATACCAAGATAGTTTATGCTATCAGTAGACATTATTTTTTGACACCCACAGAGATGGGTGTAACGAGGTTTGTAAGGATCTGGTGCACTCTAATAAGAGGGTCTCTTCACCCCTTGTGCATGCAGTACAGATCATCATTTCTCTTGAATAAGAAACGAAATGCATAAATATATTGTCAACTATGTAAAATGTAATCATTTCATTGTATATATTTATATGTAGTGATAATTATGTTATTGAAGTTGGGCTGTATTGTTTTACCTCTGAGCGCTACTTTTTTACACACAGTGGGCAAAATGGCCAAGTTAGAAGGACTCTGAGGGCTCATAGAAGGTTGGGGGAGGGGACTCACTGGACAGTTGTTGGGAGACAGATGAAGCCTCCCATCAAGGCCATCCATGTGTTCTTTAATGTGTACAGGGTACAGCTCTCTCACACACAGGCCACAGCTTAACATCCCATCCGACGGAAGGTGGTTTTTCCAAACCCATTGTTGTCCCTTACTGACTGAGGGCAGAGTGGGGAGTTTTGTGGAGATAAATCTCATTCCAGCCCAGGCAGGACTCGAGCCTTGAAATTGCATATTATGAACCTGGAACACCCATCTTATTTGTCAGCTCTTGCCTTTTGTAACTTTGTTCTGTTTCCAAAACTAAAAAAGTTAATGAGAGGATTAATTGTTATTTTGATGAAGTGAAGCACATAAAGAGGCATATGACAAAACACCTAATGAGCATTCATGAAGAGGACTTCCAAAAATGTTTCGAAGCATGGAGGATGAGAATGGAGACTCTATGGGGCCAATGGGAAATGCTTTGATGGGGACATTTGATTTCTGTAATTTTTCAGTAATGCTTTGTATTTACAAGCATATTGTACTGCCATGAGCCCCGGGTAAGGCATGGCTGTTTGTGTCATTTTTCTGCTGAGGGCCTGCCATCCTCTCAGACCTTCTACTATGGCATATAAACTGACAGGCTCCTGTCAGACCTCTGTGGCAAGCAGTTGCTTGAGGGGGTATTTATTATTTTTTATTATAAGATTTAATATATCTTTATGATTTAAAAAAATTAGGTATCAGTTGAAAAGATATAACCTTCTGAGGTTTTGTGATATCTATTGTTATCACAAAATTGTGTGTATGACTTTTATCCCCTGTGATGTCCTAAGTGGATTGTATGAGAAAAGATAATGGTGTACAAGTGATAATTTTAAAGAAAATTAATTCACAATGTTTTTACCATGTTCAGTGCATTCTTAATTTAACTGGTCAACATTGCAGCTTTAGTTACACTTGCTAAGTCATTTTGGGTAGATCAAGTATTTTTGCTCTTTTTGCCTTCTCTACTAATCACCAGGAAATATTACTTTAAAGATTTTTGCTTAAAGGACATACAGATACAGAGTGGTCATTGAAAGAAAGAGCTAATAAATGGTTATTCGTACAAATAATAGAGGTTCATGAAATATTAAATGTAGAAGACATACCAACAAATGTAGAAATGGTGACTGCTGCTGAAAGTCTACTTTTTCAAATTTATTATCAATTGTTTTGCACATGAGCAATGTGGAATAAAATTCTTCATAATTTTGAATGCATCAATAAAGCACTGCAAGCCAAACACCTTTGCGTGCATAAAATTTCTGAATTATGAATTGATAAATATTGATAATTTATAATCCTGAAATAATTAATTGATATGTTAAGGTAAATTTCAGGATATTTTTGAATAAGCTAAGTAAGCAGCTGAAAACTGAATATATCAAAACAGGAACAAGAAGTAAAAAGTGGAATCATCTGATGATTTCAGTTTATCTATTGAGCAACAATTTTCGCTTGTGTTGACTCTCCAGCTGCCAGGAACTGGGTTTTAGTCCTGGGATGGCATAGTTTTATGTTGTATGAGAAACATGAACAAGCCAGATAGTGCTTCTAGGTTATCTCTGCCCTTTGTGCAGTAGAATGCCTTCTCTCTTTTTTTCTTAAATATTGTGGATAATTAAAACACTAGATTTAAAGATTGAATATTATTTCTTCAGACTTTTTTTGACATATCATTTGCTTTAATGAATTTCATATGACTTGCAAGAGGCTACTAACCTTCAAAATTTTACAAATATGTAAATGTTTCAGATGTTATCAATGAAAATTGCAAATTTCCAATATCAAGCTTATCAATTCTACCCAATACAAATCAATAACTTCTTCCCAACTTCTTCAGCTTCTCTTATAGAATCTTATCCAAACAGATTTGAAAAAATAGCTTCAGGAATTTTTCTTGCATTACCAATTACCATAGTGTCTTATGAAAGAACCCTAAGAAGAGCTTTAAAAAAAGTAATTTAAAATCAACAATTGGACAAGAATGACTGTCCAACACATCAGTTGTTTCTAAAGAAAAATGAATAGCACAAGATTTGAATTAAGATATATGGATAATTTTACATATATAAAAAGCAAGGAAATGCAACTTTAATAATATTTATTTATTACATATTGCAGCATATGTAACTTAGATTCTATGTTTCATTCTTAGAGATAAATAATGATATTTTTATATAGAGTTTAAAATATGCCATCTTTTGCAATATTTTGGTTTATGTGTGTGTGTATGTGTTTTTTCACAAACTAATATTTGTGATTTTTTTGCATATATTATATACTTCATTTTTGTGATATTTTTGTACTAAATATACTTATATCAGTGAACTATTTTATTATTCCATCAATACATAATGATTGGCTACAGAGTGGGGGCATAATTTAGAATTCTTGCCTTAGATTCAAGAATACTTGTTCCAACACTGGTCACAAGAAACCCAAGGGCTCAGAGTTGGATAGGGGAAGGGGATCCACTTGACAGCTATTAGGAGACAGATGAACCTACCCTCTAGACAATCTAGCATGTTATTTAATGTGCTTAAGGTATGGTTCTTCTATGTCCAGGCCACACCTTAATGCTCCACCCAACAGTTGTGGCCTCTTCAAGTCCATCACTCCCTTCCCCCACCTTCATCCAAGAGCTGAGCCATGATTAAAAAAAAATCTCAACAGTGGAGACTGGGATCTGGGAACATTAGATTACAAGCTTGATAATTTATTAGCTGAAACTCCTGCCTCCATATAGATCAGGTGTAAAGCTTTTATTAACCATGAATTTATAATAGTTGTGTAAATTT
Source organism: Ryuthela nishihirai (assembly GCA_038380435.1). Lineage (NCBI taxonomy): Eukaryota > Metazoa > Arthropoda > Arachnida > Araneae > Heptathelidae > Ryuthela > Ryuthela nishihirai. The sequence goes on along the minus strand of JAWZYU010000030.1, from coordinate 6,258,115 downwards.
TTGTCTAAAACCTCTTCAGATTATTACCCAAGTATATATCATTTTTTTTTTAAGTAATAAAATAGGCCCCATTTTAAGTGGGAATTTTAGCTCATAAAAATAATATAAACAGGAATTAATGAGGACCAGATCATCTGTATATATATTTGATTATACATTTTTAAAGAAATTTCCTTGACTTATAACTTATTCTAAGTTATTGATCTATCTTAAAAAAAAATAAGATTCTAATTTTACATTCTTTGTGTGTTTGTACATGAATTTATGTAATATGGGTGCTTACAGGTTTGTTTTTTTTTTACAAAAATCATTAACTGAATCATTTGTTTTAACATATATGATTTTTATTGCTTTCAAAAATAGAGATGTTGGGCTTGATTGGATGGACAGAGTAGATATTGGAAGGGAATTAAGGCGGTTTGTTTTACCTTGGACTGGCATGTTTTTGCATACAATAGGCTAAAATTGAACCCTGAGGGTTCAGAGAAAGTTGGGGGAGGATACACACTGGACAGCTGTTAGGAGACAGATGGTATCCTCCCATCAAGGTCATCCAGCATGTTCTTAATGTGCATAAATATGCTCTCCCACACACGGGGCTACAGCGTTATGTCTCATCCGACGAATGATGGCCATTCCAAGTCCATTGGTGTCCACTAATGACTGGGCAGGGTGGGTGTTTAGCAGAGATAAATTTCAATGCTGGTACAGGTGGGACTCAAATCTGGGAACTATAGATTACGAGCCTGGATCGCTACTGACTGAGCCAACCCCTCCCCCAAATTAGGTGGTGGTTGGAGATGCAAGACCATTATGGGGAGGAGGTCATCTTCTGTCATCTTCTGATCCCCTCCTTGGGATGTTGGGTGAAAATTGGAAGGGCCTTAAAATAAAAATACTGTTTTTAGATTCCTCCATGATAGATTTCTGTTTTGCAAAGAATGAGTCTAAAGTTTTGTTTCTGTTTTCATTTCACTTCTTTCAATTTTCATTGCAAAATATGTAATTGAATTTACTTTAATAACATTCTTGATTGATTCATTCTCTCAATTATTTCATTTAACTGTTTACAAATCCTAATTTTTCTTGTTTGTGTGTTAGATAAATATAATTTCATTATTTTTTAGTCTTCACTAAAAATTTAACAAGGGAAAACTGTGAGGATGATGTCATGCCCATCTGTGTTTTATTATATTGTGGTTCATGTGAAATTGTGTTAATGGAAAAGTCATGTAGTTGCAATTTCATGAGTTAGGGGATACCGGTATATTCTAAGTTATGTGATTGGCCCAAAATGTCTAGAAGTTCTTCCCTCCACAGCTATTCTAGGTTAATTTTTCAAGTAATGACATATTTTATGGTGTAGGAGGGGCATTCAAAAAGTTTTTGACATGCATCTGCAGAACAAAAACCACTGCATTTGGCTCAGCAAAATTTTTGCTGTCCTTGAAAGTACTCCCCTCCAAAATCTTTACAAAGTTGCAGATGTCTATGTTAATTCTGGAATGCCCGGTGGTACTCTTGCTGGAAAATACTAAATAACTCTGAGTGAATGCATTTTGCAAGGTTTTGTATCTTTGAAAAAGACTTCCAGCAAGTTGTTTTTTAATTTTTGGAAACAACCAAAAATTACATGATGCAAGATTGGATGAATGTGTAGGATGAGGTACTGTTTGATTTTTTCCTCCAGATAGGCCATTACTTGTCAGTTTTGTGAACACAGGCATTGTCATGAAGAAGGAGAACCATTGACATGCCTATTGTTGGATGCTGCTCCTTCAACCATTTTGGGCAAAACAATAATGATGTAGTATTGGGCCAATTGCAGTCATTTTTTCTGGCGAAGTAAACCAGTTTTGGGAATTCAAAGAAATTGTAAACATCCTCTTACATGAGCAAAAGTCTTGTCAGAGGATTTGGGGTCATTAACTTCCACAATCCAAACCTAGTTGTCAGTCTTTCTGGGAGTTCTATAGTAATAAAACCATGTCTTATCACCTGTGACAATGTCTTAACCATTTGGGGTCACTAGGTTAAAAGAAAAGTTGACAAGCCCCATTTTTGCTGTTCTGTCAATTTGTGGGGTACCCATTTGGCACAGATCTTTTAAACATTAAATGTTGATGAATAATTGTTTCCACACTGTCAATTAAAGCAGTGACGTCTAAACTTATTACCTGAACATGATGTGTGGATTTTCCTTAATGAGCTTATGAATAGCAACAATGGTGCTCTGTTCACAGCCTCCTTCAGTCTACCTGCATGAAAGAAGTCATCGAAGTTCTGCCCATGAGTTTGCACATCCATCCTATAGCAGTGTCATATGATCAGGCATAATCCCCATTTACTTGTGATAAATTGGTGTGAACTTTTTTTCATGTTGTCCCCAAGCTGCATCATTGCGAAAATGTGAAATCTTTCCCTGTCTTTCGTAGGTTCCAAAGCAACAGTGCACAGATTTTGCAGATCAAACTTTATGTGCCACTAGCAAAGAGAGAAATGATGATACAGCCTATGTTTTTAACATGTAATGACAAGTTTAGACAAGCTTTCAAACGAGTTGTAGCTCGTTAGCTTTGGAGGAATTAGTGCTCATTTACGGAAGCGTGCCAAGAACTTTTTGTACCCTCCATATGAGTATAAAAACTCTTTATATTATGGGTATAAAAACTCCATAATTTTATAGGACACTGCTAGATTTTAGACGAAAGAGCCTCTCCAGTTAATGTTAATAGGAGCAAAATGTTATCCATTAAGGTGGATAGCTAAGTTTAGTGCTCCTAATTCACCTGATTTAAAATATTTCACTATGATAATTTTAACCAAGGTTCATAAACTTTAGTAGTTCTCAATCTTTCAGAGTACAAATTATTTAAAATCTTAAAATTTAAAACTGATGCCAAATAAAATTCCTGCAAAATAGAGGATAGTTATTCAAAATCAAGCTGTAGTCCAAAAGCTCTATTCTCGTAGCCTACTTCCAGGTTTTCAAAGGTTTTAGTAGCCAATGGATTCCAGTATGTGTAATTCAGATTCACCGAGCACTAAAAGTTTATTTCCTAAATTGCAAGCTGATGGAATTTTTCAGAATCACAGTTAGCTTGGCTCTCTTCTATAGTTTCTACAAGAAAAAACAGATATTTGTAATTTGATAAACTGAGTGAATTCGCTATCTACACTAAAGTGAATCGACGTTAAGGTGCTGATTTGTTACTTGATTGAATACGTCGAGCTTATTTCATTATTTATTATCAGCATACTTGTAATACATGCTTCCATCTATTGGCAAATATAAATGCCGTTTGTGACTAAAATTGCCTGAATAGCGCCTATATGAAACTTAAAAGGAATGTTCATAGCGCTAATTAGAGGAGATCTTGATTGGTGGCCGGTAGCTCAGTGGTCCAGAGCACCTGACATGTTGTCAGGAGGTCGTGGGTTCATATCCCACCCAGCTCAAGACAATTTTTCCTCTAAGATTTAAATCGACGCTAAAGTGCTGATTTGTTACTTGATAAACTGCTGCTTCATACTGTTATTATGTAATTTTTATTTAAATAATTATGTTTAAAGTTTTTTTTTTTTTTGTAAATGCGGTCTGGCAGTTTCTATATGTATGTTATTTTCGTTTAGATAAAGAAAACAAGAAGGGAAAAATTAGGTGTCCTCCAAGCTAATTCAGGGGTGGGTTCTCCTTCAGGATTAGCTCTGAGGCACTGGTTCAGAGGCATTTAATATAGAGCTGATTAACCTATAGGGCTTAATTAGATGGGTAGGTTATATTCACCACACTCTTTCATCAATGGGTGTATACAGTTATAACTGAACATACTTTTACTGCATGCAAAAATATTCAATTATGATATGCATACTATTGATGTGCAAGGTTCACAATCTGTACCACTACTGATTGGCTTGCCTTGTCTTCACTTCATTTTGAATTATTTTGTGTTCTATACATATAACACCTCAGGATATGTGTATATAAAGAACATACAAAGAAGTATTTCGATGATTTTTTGCTGTACCTATAGTAGAATGGGTATGTGATTAAGGCTTCTGGAAATAAACCAAAAACTTATACCACATACCCATTCCAGTATACTTACAGCAAAAAAATCATCAAAATACTTCTTCAGCTGTACCTATATGTACATACTCAGAGATGTAACATGAATAGGCTTCTGGAAATAAAAACTTACCATATATGATTCATTTACATACATCTGGCATTTAAATAAATTCCATGTTGTGTGTGGGTAGTGTTGGCTAATGATGATATGCAAATATTTTAGGGTAAAAAGAAACAATTTAAATAGCACTTATTATTGTAGCCTTCATTACCTTCATTATTTCAGTATTATTGTTATATACAGTAGACTCCTGACTTTCGAGAGTATTGTGTTCCTTAGATCTCATATTTATGACACTGAATACAACCAAAATAAAAGCTTTTTCAACCACTTCTTCACTTATTATAATATAAAAAATGGCGAAGCCAATTTTTTTCAGCTTATTATTTCATGAGTTCTTGTCTACAGGATATATATATCCTGTGATTCTTTACTACTCAATTATTGATTTAATGCCATGAGTGTGAGTGACAAATATTAAATTCCATCTCTATGAGGCAACAGAGTTGTCCACTTCCCAAATAGATGGTGCCACTGTGCAAATTAAATAAAAAGTGTGGAAAGGTTATATGTTGCACTAGCTGAAGAAAACATTAGCCATTGATGGTGTAGTGGTAGCATAACTGGCATGTTTCCATGAGACATGGGCTCGGATCCCAATCATGGAAAAACCAATTTTTTTTCCAGCTTATTTCATGAGTTCCATGTCTACAGGACCATATCCTGTGATTCTTTACTACTCAATTGAAGGATAGTTATTCAAAATTTTGCTATAGTCCATAGTTCTGTCAACACCACAATCTGTAGCCTCAAAACGGTTCTTCATTTTTTCCATCACCATCATTTAAATGATACAATTTGTTTATTTAAATAACAGCATAATTACATTTTTTTTTCTTTGAAGGAGTAAAAAATATTTGCAAGTATGCATGGTACAAAGAGCAATTACTCTATTTTCAAAGTAGTCTTGCTCATGACAATTAAAAATTAACTTTTAAATAAATTTGGATTATGAGGCTACACACACAATGTAAAAACCAAACATGGAATTCTTCCATATTATGTGAATGGAAAATCACTTTCAAAACTCTCTAACTTTGAAAATAAGTTATGCACAGAAAAATTTTCATCATTCTCAAGCAATCATAGGTTATGGAAGTCCAACCAGATTGGGCAATTTAGTTCTCCGAACACATCTGCTGCATCCAGCCACTGTAGACCAATCTTAGCAAGGTCCTGTTTGACATTGCCCACTGCATCATAAGTCCCCCTCTTTCTGAGCCTTCAGGCATACTGTTCATAACCTTATTTGCTAATCTATAGTTATGCATGTGGGCAGCATGGCCATACTAATGGAGTCTCTCTCTGCACAGTATGCTGTTCAAAGGAGATTGCTGACTCTTTTGCCTAACCTCATCGTTACTTACAAAGTGAAACCACCTGATGCCCAAGATATTGAGCAAGCATCTAGATTCACCATTTGCTGTCATCTTGCTTGCAAAGGATCCAGGTTTACAGTACCATAACTAACCCTAGAAAGAACCAAACAATTATACAGCCTAATTTTAGTCTTTAGGTGTATACACCTATTTCTCCACATTCTCCATAGACTTTTAGAAATTCCAGCAGCAATCCCTATTCTTCTGTTTATCTCATGATGCACATCATCAGTATCTGTTACATAGCTCCCACAATAATTAAACTTTGACACCTGCTCAAGACTGCAACCATTCAGATTAACCAAATCACAGCCTGCCTGACCAATTTTTGTGTCAATTTAGTTTTCTCTCTATCATGAAATACTCTGCTATCAGTGTCATGACATCTCTAATGAAAGAGTTAAATTTCATCAACATCATTTGCCAAAAGAGCTAAATCATCAGCTTAATTTAAATCAAAAATTTCAGATCTCTAGCCCAAAATCTTTTTCCTTGCAGTGATTTTTTTTTATTTAAAAAGATTCATCAGTTTCGCATAACATAATCAATAACCAAACTAAAGAGGAAAGGAGACAAAATGCACCCTTGTCGAACACCAGAAGTAATGCTAAACCAATTGCTACAAGCTTTACCAACTCTCACACATGAATCTGTGTTATTATCAGTGTTGGAAAACTTTATTGTAATGTAACAAAATAACATAATAAAGAAATGATTTTTGAATAATGTTATGAATAACATTAACGGAATTTCAAAATGTTTATAATGATAAAACGTAACAAATAACAGAAAAAACAATTTCATTATTTTGTTATTTTCATTGTTTTTGTGTTGACGTATTTCAGAATTTTTCCTTTATAAGATTGGGTTGTTTTACCTCTGAGCAGCACTTTTTTGCACACCATGGGCTAAATGGCCAAGTCACATGGACCCCGAAGACTCAGAGAAGGTTGGGGGAGGGGACCCACTGGAACAGCTGTTGGGACAGATGGTAGCCTCCCGTCAAGGCCATCCAGCGTGTTCTTTAACGTGCACAGGGTATGGCTCTCCCGCACATGGGGCCACGGCTTAATGTCCCATCCGACGGATGGCGGCCTTTCCAAGCCCATCGGTGTCCCCTACTGACCGTGGGTAGGGCGGGGAATTTTGCGGAGATAAATCTCAACGCTGACCCAGCTGGGACTCGAACCTGGGAACTACAGATTACGAGCCTGGCACTCTACCGACTGAGCCACCCCCGCCCCCTTTATAAGATATACTTAGAAACTTTTGTGAAACAGACAGATGTACAATTTACTTTTATGGCTAATGAACAAAGCCCTTCAGTGACTCTGTTGAATGACACATTCCGAAAGAATTTGGGAAGCACCTGTCTTAGACAAGTGACAGGTTGATAGGGATGTTTAGACACCTTCCTCATAATTGGTGCTTAGAGAAAGGGATTTGTGATAGCCAGATAAGAGATGCAGTGGGAAATAAAGGGTGAGTCTCCATTCATGCAGAAGGAAAAAGGGCAATTATAATAGGGTGAAAATCCCAGGTTATTACAATCCCCTGTGTCAGCCTAGACACTTAGAAAAGGAACTACATAGGTGGGATAATTTCGGTATAAGATAGAGAATTGGAGGAAAGGGTTAAGTTATTGGCAATAGGCAAAACTTTCGGTTTTGATCTTCCCACCAATTTTCATTGACTATGTATTATGATGTTAATAATTTTGAATTTCCCCTTTTTTCTCTAAATTTTCTTGAGTCATTTTAATAACTTGTTTTAAAAATATTAATTTGTGCAGAAAAATTATTATAGTGCTAAGAATTATAATTATATACTTATGCTCAGAAATTGTTATTTATAATGCTCCATTTTATTCTGAACAATTCCTAGAAATTTCGTGTAAATATCTTCAGTCAGGGACGTATCCAGAGGGTGGAGGGTTTGCACCCTCGAAATTCCTATCATCTTATACTAAATATCAAACTTGTATGTCTGTTTTAAAATCCAAAATGGGTGTTTTTGTGTAATTTTTATTTTAGCCCTATACTTTATGCTCAACTTTATGCCATACTTATGCCAACACTAAATATAGATATAAAGAAAACAACTATAAAATTTTATTCCATATAGAATATCATTTTAACCATTCCTGTCCAATGAAATATTTTAGTAATTAGGAAACCCTACTCAAATCTTATTAATAATTTTTTATTAAATTAAATAAATAAATAAGTTTTCAGACCTCTCTCGAAGCTAAATTCTCAAAACATCCCCAGACAGATAGGGTTGAAAGAAGTTAAAAATATGAAAAGAGAACTTTTTCCAAAAATTTTTAAAAAAAAAACAAAAAGAGGACAGGCATAAAATTTAAATATAATTGTCAATAATTTTTATGTTGTATAAATTCGGCATAGGGCCACCGAAGGATATGCAGAGAATATGAATACAAAAAAGGCATAATAGCATTATAATAACATTACTATATTACTAGAGCATTCCATGCAGAATATCTGCTCATGCTAGTTATTGTTGCAATGTTTAATACCCTCTCCTGGGAACCAGGGCTCTCTGGAAGGAAGGAAGGCTGCATCCAGGTGATCTTGAACGTTACAGAAGTAAGTAAAGAAAAAAAGAACAAGGCTTTGTCTTATATTAATTATAATTCACATTTTAATAACAACAGATACGATGTTCTTAGTTGGAAGGGAGAAATAAATAAATAAGATGAATTATATACCTTTTAATATTTGATATGTTGTTGTGAAGAGTTACATGTGAAGTCTTGACTGTCTCTTGTCCTGCAGTGTTGTCATTCCTCAACATTGTTGCTGGGGTTGCCAGCATGTTGACTGAGTCACCACACATTCCATATTTTATAAATATTTTTGATTGAAAAAAGAGAATGAAAGAGGACATTTTGATACAAAAAAGGAGAAAAATAGATCCAAGCAAAAAAAAAGAGAGAACACTTTCTCTTAAAAGAGATGCTCTGGCAACCATATCCCCCAATACTAAATTCACCTCCTAACCCTGAAACTAAATCTTGTACATTCCAGCATTCAGTAGTTTGATTGTATGGTTTACATACATTATTAGAAATACATACAGTGGCATTATCCTATTTATTCATAACTGGGTCTCCTAATTAAAATTTTTATTTTATTATTATTCTTGAACCATAATTTTTAAGAATCAGTAGCATAAAAAAGTAATTATAAGAATTCTATTTACATATATGTATTTATTTCATAATTAATAATTGTTCTTAATATTAATAATTTTCCTTTTTCTGATTTTGTGAGAATTGATTGAACTGGTGCAAACCACTGAACAACACTACTGCATACATATGTAATAAAAATCATAACATATATTTAATTATTTTGCATTTGTACTAAAAATATTTCAAAATAATGTTATTGTAGCTTTATAACGAAATTTAAATTTTACTATAACGAAAAACGATATTAAATAATTGGCTGTAACAAAAAACGTAATGAAACTCTTGCTTTCATTTGCCAACACTGGTTATTATAGAAAGGTATGCCATACAATCTCATGATCAACTACAAATTATGATACTCAACAGAGTCAAAAGCTTTTTGAAATCTACAAAGTTAGTAACCACAGGTTTTTGAAACTCTGAAAATTTCTCAACAATCTGCTCAAGTGAAAAAATCTGATCAATACATCCCGTACCACTTCTGAACGGCACTGCTCATCACACAATTGTGCATCAACCAGATTCTTAATTCTATTAAGCACAATCATGCAAAGTACTTTACTTGGAACAAAAAGTAGGCTGATACCTCAATAGTTATCATAAAAACTGCGATCACCTTTTTCAAAAATAGGGATAATAATAGCTCTGGTAAATTCCTTAGTAACAATATCTTTATGATAAAAGATTTTCAAAATTTTAGTCAGCCATATGATAACAGAAACATTCCCCACCCTAAGCATTTCAGTAGTAATTTCATCTACCCATGGATATTTATGTAGTTTAAGTTTAGAAATAGCCAAAATAGCTTCAGACTGTGATACAGGGCCAACATTATAGTCAGTAATTTATCTATCATCATTGCAAACAATGGGAGTAGAGCTAACCACATTGTTTAGAACATCACTGAAATGCTCAGTCCACCTAGCCATGACAGAATCCTTACTTTGTTTATCCTTCAATCCCTGTATACCTGGCTGTTTCTTGCAATACAAATAATTAACTATCTGGTACAGCTCTCATCTGGGGGAGGGGTGGGGGTAGCTCAGTTGGTAGCATGCCTGGCTCATAATCTGCAGTCCCCAGGTTTGAGTCCCTGCTGGGCCAGCATTTAGATTTATCTCCACAACCCCCCCCCCCCCTGCCCATAGTCAGTAGGGGACACCGATGGGCTTGGAAAGGCTGCTGTCCATTGGATGAGACATTAAGCTGTGACTCTGTGTGTGGGAGAGCCATACCCTGTGCCCGTTAAGGAACACCCTGAATGGCTGTAATGGGATCTGTCCCCCAACAGCTGTTCCAGTGGGTCCACTCCCCCAACCTTCTCTGAGCCTTTGGAGTCCTTATGACCTGGGCATTTAACTCATTGTGTGCAAAATATGCTGCTTTTTAAAACAATTCAACCCTTTTCAGCTGTTAACTAGGGTGACCAGGTCAAAGAAATGAAAAAGCAGGACATTATTTTCCTCATCACAGCAAAAAAATTTATTTCATTTCTATATTAATAATTAATAATATATTATTATTGTATTAATAAAATTATAAATAATATTATTAAACAATGATTATACAATTATAACATTGTGTAAGCTTTTCAAATTTATATTTATCATTACTGTGCATTTTTTTAACAAAATATGATTTTCGTTAAGAATATCATAAAACTCCAAACAAGTGTATTTCATGTTTGCTTTTACTTTGTTAAAAGCTGTTAGCATCTCAATAGTTTTTCTTGATTTTTCATCACTCCAAATGTTATTTATCAGTGAAAATATTCTTTCCACACTAACATTAATTCTGGGTAGGCACATTCCAGATTCAATTATAATTTGTAGGTTTTTCATTGATACACAGTTTTTCTTCATTTCTTATAAAATTCAAGCCATCTTTGTTCAGTTTTAACTTTAGAAGCAGTCTATTCATTAAATTTTGCATCATCACAATAAATATTCAACCAATTTATTTCATCAAAAAGATTATTGTCATCTAGCGCAATGTTACATTTTTGTTTTAGTTGGGTTGGGTTGTTTTACCTCTGAGCGGCACTTTTTTTGCACACCATGGACTAAATGGCCAGGTCACATTGACCCCGAAGGCTCAGAGAAGTTTGGGGGAGGGGACCCACTGGAACAGCTGTTGGGAGACAGATGGTAGCCTCCCGTAAAGGCCCCCCAGCATGTTCTTTAATGTGCACAGGGTATGGCTCTCCCGCACACGGCGCCACGGCTTAACATCCCATCCGACGGACGGCGGCCTTTCCAAGCCCATCGGTGTCCCCTACTGACCGTGGGCAGGGCGGGGAATTTTGCGGAGATAAATCTCAACGCTGACCCAGCTGGGACTCGAACCTGGGAACTACAGATTACGAGCCTGGCACGCTACCGACTGAGCCATCCCGCCCCCCTTTTGTTTTAGTAGATACTGGATTTCTGTAAGTCTTTTTTTTTTCCTTCGATGTTATCCAGGAAATTGCTTCAAATTCGAGAAATGGCTTAGTCCACTCTCCAGTAATCCAAATTTGTTTTATAAAATACTATCATTTGTTGCTAAAAATGTTTTGTTTTTCCTGGATTTGACTCTTCTAGTTTTGATAGGGATGTTTTAACAATTAAGGGAATGAAATTTTGTTGCAATCTTTTTTTTTTAATATAAATTATCCTAAACTAGTTTAACTTCATCTATAAAAATTTTATTTTTTTCTATTTGTTTAATTGATTCATAGAAATAGGATGTTTGCAAACATACAGAATAGAGCATGACTTCAGCTGAATGATCGAAAAGAAACTGCTTAATTGCCACAGGACAATTTTTGATGCTCAAGAAGTGTGATTTTAAAGGCCCAAACATAATTACACATTCTATAGCTGGAGGCACAGAAATGCCAATGTGTTTTGGAATAACTGAACCTTTTTTTTTGATATTCTGTTTCTGCCTTTTTACAAAATTATTTTGAGTTTACCACTCTCACAGTAAATCTGCAAAAATATAGATAAATATTTGGTAGAATGATCTCGATGTCTATATGCATCAGTTCAGTAGCAATATTATTGAATTTGATATAATATGAGCACTACACCCTATTCCAGGAATTGATTTATTTGATTTATTCATTTATTTTTGTATAAACATTGTCCAATCCTTTTCTGTCTTTACCTCCAAAATTCCGATTTGTGCAATCTGCTGACATTGCAACCACTTTGTTTTTCAAATTTTTTTAATAATTAAATTGATAAATGGTTTGAAATAATGTTAGATGTTTCTCTTTTCAATGTAATTAAATCAAAAACTTTAATTTTGTACAAGTCATCCATTTTGAAAATAAAATATTTCACAATAGTCAGATGCAATTTTAGGTCCATATGGTATGTTGCATCTGACATTATTGTCAGGAATCTGGCCATTTGTCTTATTTCATTCTGTGCAAATATACTAACATTTATACCAATGGCTTCACATTTAGTTCTGCAACAACTATTATGTTAATAATGTTTGGTTGATTTTTGTTGTTCAGTCCATACTGTGGAAGCTTTGGTTATGTTGAACTGTATATTATGTAAAAAGACCCTCCACAATAGCTAATTTATGCTTATTTTCTCCAAAATGACTACTTCTGAGATAAACATGAAGTTTTTTAGATGAACTTGCTGCATTAAGTGATTTTTTTAATACCTCTCTGTATTATGCTTTGCTATACATGATGGAGCTCCAGATGCAATTGAAAATGAAGCAGAACAAATTGTATACTTAACAACTGACTCATCTGTGTCTTGCTTTTCTATGATTATGTGACAAAAGTGGTTTGTTATGATGTTTGAATAAATTGCTCTTCTTGCATTTTTTTTTCTTGTCAGACATTGATATCTGACAAAATATAACGAATAGTGACTGCGAGATGTGATGGCAGTTGAAGATGAAGTAAAAACAGCACACATGTGATGGATATTAACCATGAGATTAATGAGTAATGATCATTAACATAAGCACAAATGACCTCGACCACTCAACAAATTTTTTAACCAAACAACACACAACAAACAAATTTTACAACAATTTTTTAACAACAAAATTTTTTAAGGTACATGTATGTTACTTTTAGTTTTCAAACTTCCACCATTTTAAAATTTCCATACGAGGCAAGACATAAAGTAAAAAGGCAGGACATTATAGTATGTAAATATTTTGCAGGATGGACTTCTAAAAAGCAGGACTGACCTGCCAAATGCAGCACCTGGTCACCCTTTGCTAACTTATCCATTAGACCTTTGTTAAGCTCTTTGCAATGCTTACTGTTAGGATTAGTACAGTGTTGATTAAGGTTAATTCTGCTGCTTTTTCTTTCAAAAATAAGCTCCAGTGCCTTATCACACAATTAATTTTGGCACCTCTGTCCCTTTTTACCCAAAAGAGTATCATTAGTTTCAAGAAAAGCCTGTTTAAAATGTTCCCATTCTTCCTGAACTTCAATAGTAAGCAAGTCATTATGACAATAATGACTAAGTAACCCATCATGATAAGCTTTGATTATAACTGAATCTTTCAGAGCTTCAGTGTTAAAGGTAACTTTTTTAAACTTAGCATTTCTTAAGTTGCAAGACACTTTTAACAAGGTAGTCATCAGATCCAATTTCAGCTCCTATGTATCACCTGGTATTCCTTACAGAACTACCCCATTTGTTGTTAATTAATATATAATCAATCATATTCTTATGCAACCCATTTGGTGAAACCCACATGTATTTATATATGTCTCAGTGTTTGTAATAAATGTTAGTTATTCTCAAACCATTAAGTTTACTTACCTGTAGGAAATGTTGCCCATTGTCATTGCAGCTACCAATACCAAAAGGGCCTATCACCCCTCCCCAAAGTCAGAGTCAGTACCAACTTTAGCACTGAAGTTGTCTAGAAAAAGGGTAATATCTCTTTTCATGGCAGAATTCAAAATATCCTCCAGTGATGATGCACAGAACCGGCCAGGTCTAGCACCTAATGTCCGACCCCGCCTTCTCGTGGTGCAGGCCGTTAGTACCTTTCAAAAGAGATATTCTCTTTTGGAAGGGAACGGAAGGGGAGGGCTACCAGTTCAGTATGGCCTACTGATCTGGTCATCTATGGCCACTTTTTTCTTTTTTTTCAACCCTGCTGAGGAGTGGTCAACTTCACAGGGTCCTGGTGCTGACCATTTATACCTACTAGACTGGACTTGTTTATGGATTTGAGCTTGATTATGGATCCTGGACTTGCTGCACTGGTGGACCTCTGTTGAGGGAGAGTCTGCTGCTGTGTTTTCTGTTTGCTTCTGGGTTGCCAGCTCTAAGTGAACAGAGGCATGGGATACCTTATATCAGCTGGTGGATAATCCTAATCAGAGGCCATCGCAGGTACCTGAACCTTACTTAGCTAGTTGGGCATCGTCAAGCCTAAACTGGAGTAATGTGTCTCAGGCAGGCCATATGGTTCTTGAAAAAGTTCACTTGAAAAGGTGGTGCCTGAAGTTCCTACCAGCATCGGTGACTTCAGCCTTTAGCGGAGGAGAAACAGGTTTTTGCCCCATGCCTGCGATCAGGGGGCTGTTTGATATTGTTGGCCCTACCAATCTCAATAAACCTAATTTCTTTAAAAATCCCACTAATCATTTTCTCTCTGCAGGAACGTGGAACGTGAGGACATTACATACAGATTATTCTCTTGATGTCCTCATGCAGGAATTCCAGCGCTATAACCTAGATATTCTAGGCTTGCAAGAGACCAGATGGACAGGTAAAGGTGAGATACTTAAAAATAAACTTTAAATTTCTCTTTACAGGGAGGGAGGATGGAAAGCATCACCAAGGCGTGGGTCTGCTGCTCAGCAGACATGCTAGTGATGCTCTTCTAGGATATGAGTGCATTAATGAAAGGTTTCTTACAGCAAAATTTCAGACAAGCATTAAAAACTTGAATGTTATCTGCTGTTATGCCCCCACTGAGGATTCTGATGAGGATGAGAAGGATAGGTTTTACAGACAATTTCAGGATATTTTGAATTCCGTCAAGAAAGGAGATATTACCCTTGTTCTTGGTGACTTCAATGCCAAAGTTGGTACCGACTCTGACCTTTGGGGAGGAATAATAGGCCCTTTTGGTATTGGTAGCTGCAATGGCAATGGGCAACGTCTCCTACAGGTAAGTAAACTAAATGGTTTCAGAATAACTAACACATATTACAAACACCGCGACATACATAAACACACGTGGGTTTCACCTGATGGGCTGCATAAGAATATGATTGATTATATATTAATTAACAGCAAATGGGCTAGTTCTGTTAGAAATACCAGGGCATATAGGGGAGCTGAAATTGGATCTGACCATTACCTTGTTAAAAGTGTCTTGCAACTTAAACTTAAAAAGTGTTGTGCTAGGGTTAAAAAATTTACCTTTAATACTGAAGCTCTGAAAGACCCAGTTATAGCTAAAGCTTACCATGATAGGTTACTTAGTCATTATGACAGTCATGGTTTGCTTAATACTGAAGTTGAGGAAGAATGGGGCCATTTTAAACAGGCTTTTTTGGAAACTAACAGTACTCTTTTAGGGAAAAAGGAGCAGAGGAGGCAGAATTATTTAAGTGATAAGGCACTTGAGCTTATTTCAGAAAGAAGGAACTGCAGGAATGTCCTTAATCAGTACCCTACTAATAGAAAGCATTACAAAGAACTTAATAAACGTGTAAAGGGTCAGTTAGCTACTGATAAGAATCTTTGGCTTGATGGCCTTGCTGACAAAGCTGAGGAAGCAGTTAGACAGCACAACAGCAGAGAGCTGTACCAGATAGTTAATGTTTTGTGTGGTAGAAAACGAACAGGTATACAGGGATTGAAGGATAAACAAGGCAAGGTTATAGAAGGTGAGGATTCTGTCATGGCTAGGTGGGCTGAGCATTTCAGAGATGTTCTAAACAATGTGGTTATTTCTACTCCCATTGTTTGCAATGATGATAGATGCATTGTTGGCTTTAATGTTGGCCCTATAACACAATCTGAAGTTAGTTTGGCTATTTCTAAACTTAAACTTCATAAATCCCCAGGGGTGGATGAAATTACTACAGAAATGCTTAGAGCTGGGAATGTTTCAGTTACCATTTGGATGACTGAAATTTTGAATAACTTTTATGATAAAGGCATGGTTCCTAAAGATTTTACCAGAGCTATTATTATCCCTATTTTCATAAAAGGTGATTGCAGTTCTTGTGATAACTATAGGGGTATCAGCCTACTCTCCGTTCCAGGTAAAGTTCTTTCCATGATTGTGCTTAATAGAATTAAGAATCTGGTTGACAGGCAATTGCGTGATGAGCAATGTGGATTCAGAAGTGGTAGGGGATGTGTAGATCAGATATTTTCACTTAGGCAGATTCTTGAGAAATGTTTAGAGTTTCAGAAACCTTTGGTTGCTAGCTTTGTTGATTTCAAAAAGGCTTTCGACTCTGCTGATCGTCATAATTTGTGGTTGATTGTGAGATCATATGGTATACCAGACAAGTTAGTTAACATAATGAAAGCTCTTTATAATAATACTGAGTCATGTGTGAGGGTTGGTAAGTCTTGTAGCAATTGGTTTAGCATTACTTCTGGTGTTCGACAAGGGTGCATTTTGTCTCCTTTTCTCTTTAGTTTGGTTGTTGATTATGTTATGCGAAATTCACTTCAAGGGAAAGCTTTTGGCCTTAAATGGGCTGGAGATACGAAAATTTCTGATTTAGATTATGCTGATGATTTAGCCCTTTTGGCAAATGATGTTGATGAGATGAACTCTTTCATTCGAACTGTTGATGAGACTGGTAGTACAGTAGGTTTGGTTATAAACAGAAAGAAAACTAAAGTGATGAAAATTGGTCAGGCAGGTTGTGATTCAGTTAATCTGAATGGTTGCAGTCTTGAGCAGGTGTCACAGTTTAATTACCTTGGGAGCTGCGTAACTGATACTGGTGATGTGCGGCATGAGATTAACAGACGAATAGGTATTGCTGCCGGGACTTTTAAGAATCTATGGAGATTGTGGAGAAATAGGCGTATACACCTAAAGACTAAAATTAGACTGTATAATAGTTTGATTCTTTCTAGGGTTAGTTATGGTAGTGAAACTTGAATGCTGTGTAAGCAAGATAACAGGAAACTAGATGCTTTTGATTCTAGATGCTTACGCAGTATCTTGGGTATTAGGTGGTTTAACTTTGTAACTAATGATGAGGTTAGGCAAAGGAGTCTGCAACCTCCTTTAAGCAGCATATTGTGCAGAGAGAGACTCCGCTGGTTTGGCCATGTTGCCCGTATGGATAATTATAGATTGGCAAATAGGGTTATGAACAGAGTGTGCCTAGAGGCCTCAGAAGGAGGGGAAGACCTAGGATGCGGTGGGCAGACAATGTCAAACAGGACCTTGTTAGAATTGGTGTACAGTGGCTGGATGCAGCAGATGTAGCTCAGGACAGATATGCTTGGAGAATTAAACTGTGCGGTCTGGTTGGACCTCCATATAGCCCATGGCTGCTTGAGGATGATGATGATGATGATGTCCTTAAACCCTGTCTTTCTTACCCTTATGGGCATCCCTAGTGGGGGCATAACAACAGATAACATTCAAGCCTTTAATGCTTGTCTTAAATTTAGCTGTAAGAAACCTTTCATTAATTCACTCATATATTGTAGAAGAGCATCATGGCATGTCTGCTGAGAAACAAACCTATGCTTTGGAGATGCTTATTATCTTCCCTTCCTGAAAACAGAAACTTAAGATTATTTTAAGAATCTGACCTTTATCTGTCCATCTGGTCTCTTGCAAGCTGAGAATATCTAAATTATAATGGTGGAATTCTTGTGTGAGGACATCAAGAAAAAATAATCTCTGTGCAGAATCCTCACTTTCCAACTACCTATGGTGAAAAAATGGTTAGTGGGATGTTTAAAGAAACTGTGTTTATTGAGAGAGGGAATGCTAACAATATGAAACAGTCTCGTAATTGCAGGAATGGTGCGAAGACCTGTTCCTCACTATTAAAGGCTGAAGCCATCTACACTGCAAGACTTCCTCCAACGTAGGTTTGATGATGCCCTCTAGAAGGAAGAGTTCAGGTACCTGTGATGGCCTCAGATTAGGATTATCCACCAGTTGGTAAAATGTATTCTGTTAATCTATTCTCTTGGGAGTTCTCAACCCACAAACAAACAAACAATGCCGAAATATTCTCCCTCGACAGAAGCCCACAATTCAGTGTAGCAAATTCAGGATTCATTATTGTATATGATATATTGTAATATGATTGATTATATATTAATTAACAACAAATTGGCTAGTTCTGTTAGGAATGCCAGGTCATATAGGGGAGCTGAAATTGGATCTGACCATTACCTTGTTAAAAGTGTCTTGCAACTTAAAAAGTTGTCTAGCAGAAAACTTAAAAAGTGTTCTGCTAGGGATAATAATTTTACCTTTAACTCTGAAGCTCTGAAAGACCCAGTTATAGCTAAAGCTTACCATGATAGGTTACTTAGTCATTATGACAGTCATGGTTTGCTTACTACTGAAGTTGAGGAAAAATGGGACCATTTTAAACAGGCTTTTTAGGAAACTAACAATACTCTTTTAGGGAAAACGGAGCAGAGGAGGCAGAATTATTTGAATGATGAGGCACTTGAGCTTATTTCAGAAAGAAAGAACTGCAGGAATGTCATTAATCAATACCCTACTAGTCCTAATAGAAAGCATTACAGAGAGCTTAATAAACATGTAAAGGATCAGTTAGCTGCTGATAAGAATCTTTGGCTTGATGGCTTGGCTGACAAAGCCGAGGAAGCAGTTAGACAGCACAACAGCAGAGAGCTGTACCAGATAGTTAATTTTTTATATGGTAGAAAATGGACAGGTATACAGGATTTGAAGTATAAACAAGGTAAGATTATGGAAGGTGAGGATTCTGCCATGGCTAGGTGGGCTGAGCATTTCAGTGATGTTCTAAACAATGTGGTTAGTTCTACTCCCATTGTTTGCAATGATGATAGATGCATTGGTGGCTTTAATGTTGGCCCTATAACACAATCTGAAGTTATTTTGGCTGTTTCTAAACTTAAACTTCTTAAATCCCCAGGTGTAGATTAAATTACTATGGAAATGCTTAGAGCTGGGAATGTTTCTGTTGCCACTTGAAAAGAAACCTTTCATTGGATGACTGAAATTTTGAATATCTTTTATGAAAAAGGCATGGTTCCTAAGGATTTTACCAGAGCTATTATTATCCCTATTTTCGAAAAAGGTTATTGCAGTTCTTGTGACAACTATAGGGGTATAAGCCTACTCTCTGTTCCAGGAAAAGTTATTTGCTTGATTGTGCTTAACAGAATTAAGAATCTGGTTGACAGGCAATTGCATGATGAGCAATGTGGATTCAGAAGTATTAGGGGATGTGTAGATCAGATATTTTCACTTAGGCAGATTCTTGAGAAATGTTTAGAGTTTCAGAAACCTTTGGTTGCTATCTTTGTTGATTTCAAAAAGGCTTTCGACTCTGTTGATCATCATAATTTGTGGTTGATTGTGAGATCATATGGTATACCAGACAAGTTAGTTAACATAATGAAAGCTCTCTATAATAACACTGAGTCATGTGTGAGAGTTGGTAGGGCTTGTAGCAATTGATTTAGCATTGCTTCTGGTGTTCGACAAGGGTGCATTTTGTCTCCTTTTCGCTTTAGTTTGGTTATTTATTATGTTATGCGAAATTCACTTCAAGGGAAAGATTTTGGCCTTAAATGGGCTGGAGATGCAAAAATTTCTGTTTTAGATTATGTTGATGATTTAGCCCTTTTGGAAAATGATGTTGATGAGATGAACTCTTTCATTCAAGCTGTTGATGAAGCTGGTAGTAGAGTAAGTTTGGTTATAAACAGAGAGAAAACTAAAGTGATGAAAATTGGTCAGGCAGACTGTGATTCAGTTAGTCTGAATGGTTGCAGTCTTGAGCAGGTGTCACAGTTTAATTATCTTGGGAGCTATGTAACAGACACTGGTGATGTGCGGAATGAGATTAACAGATGGATAGGGATTATTGCCGGGACTTTTAAGAATCTATGGAGAGAGTGAAGAAATAGGCGTATACACCAAAAGACTAAAATTAGACTGTATAATAGTTTGGTTCTTTCAAGGGTTAGTTATGATAGTAAAACTTGGACACTTTGTAAACAAGATAACAGGAAACTAGATGCTTTTGATTCTAGATGCTTACGCAGTATCTTGGGCATTAGATGGTTCAACTTTGTAACTAATGATGAGATTAGGCAAAGGAGTCTGCAACCTCCTTTAAGCAGCATATTGTGCAGAGAGAGACTCCATTGGTTTGGCCATGTTACCCGTATGGATAATTATAGATTGGCGAATAGGGTTATGAACATTCTGCCTGAAGGCTTCAAAAAGAGGGGGAGACCAAGGATGCAGTGGTCAGACAATGTCAAACAGGACCTTATTAGAATTGGTGTGCAGTGGCCAGATGCAGCATATGTAGCTCAGGACAACTTGCTTGGAGAACTAAATTGCACAGTCTGGTTGGACCTCTGTAGTCCATGGTTGCTTGAGGATGAGGATGATGATTACATCTTTAGGAAGACGCCATGTTTACCACTATCCACCATCGGGGCTGAACAGTACTATAGAAGTAAAGTTCAGCATTCGCCAAAACCTAACTATAATCTTCGTCCTGGGTCACCACAAGCAAGAATGTTGAGAATCCAAGTTGCTGTGGTGTCCACGACTCCAGTTGACAAAGGTATAGAGGGAAAATTGTTTTTAGCTAGGTGGGATCCATACCTACAATCACCTGATAACATGTCAGGTTATCTAACTGCTGAGCTACTGGCCACTTCACAATCATCCTCTCTTGTTAAAGTAAGCCCTGCACTTACTTGGATGGCTCTTAAGTAGTCTCCAATTGTAGTCAACGACAGCTTCTTGAGACTGAACCTATGGTATAAGGCTTAACATCAACAACAGAGGATGATTATTTGATGCCTGGTAATTCGGTGGTCAGAGCATCTGAGATGTTATCAGCAGGTCATGGGTCAGATCTCACCTGACTGAATATAATTTTTTTCTCTATACCTTTGTCATCATACAAATAAATACAGTATAATACTGGTGAGTAGCAACACTGATGTTAAATGTTCAGTTACCAGAAATTTTTAAATAGTAAGCAAATATAGCTCAAAATATAGAGTTGAGGGATTTTTCAAAATTTTCCATTTCTTGTGACATTTTTCTACAAAATATTTAATTTAAAGTTAGGGAGTTTTTAATATAGATTTCCATTCACATAACAAAAATTCAAAACTTTTTGATAATTTTGTTCATTGCCAGAACAGAAAAAAAAAAAGAGAAAAAATGTTTAAATTTCAAATCAATTATTTGATTTTTAAATGTTACGGCTTATTTAATATTACATGTTATATGCTATGTATAATATTAATATATCACATTTTTGGTCAGAAAGCTATATTACTTATCATAAAAATTCCTATATCCATTTTGATTGCATTATTTCCTTTCTTCATGGTTGTGAAAGCTAAAGAAAAATTATATTTTTGATATTAAATAAAGAACTATTGTATATAAGGGCAACTACCACTAGGTGTGCGTGAGGTATAAATCCAGCCCTGTGCACCACAATAATTTTAAGATTTGCATCATAACGTCTTTTGTTAATTTGACAGTAGTTTAGTGTCTTAATGTGGTCACTGATTTCCACGCAAAGTTTGATCTCTAAAATGAAACTCGCATTATTTCATACATATCATACATATTTACATTACCATATCACAATTAGTGAAAACAATAATTCATCAGCAAAGTCAGTACTATATGTAGCTGAACAGCTTGCATATTGATTAGTACCAGAATTAGTGATAACCTTGGGTGATGATTATAAAATGACCATGAATTTTAAAACTAGTCTTTAATCAAAGAAGATTCGTATAATCAAAATTATGATAATTCATGCAAATATGTAACCTAAGTTAAATATGTAGAAGTCAGTGGTCTGCTGTACATTTAATTGCAAAGATTACATATGAGAACTACTGCTGTAGATATTCCAAAATTTAAAGATACATATTTTATAGCACACCTGACAGTCAAATTGAAGTCATACATAGAAACATTTAAAAGCTTTTTATATTTCACTTTTTTTTTCTTGTTTCTGTTTTGTGTAGTGTTTTATTAAAAGGTGTTTTCAAAAAGTTCTTGACATGCAGCAGCAGAACAAAAACCATTGCACTTATCTGAACAGATTTTTTTGTCCTTCAAAGTACTCCCCTCCAACATCTTTGCAAAGTTGCAGATGTCTATTCCAGTTCTGGAATGCTTGGCAGTACTCTTATTGGAGAATACAACTCTGAATGAATGCATTTTGCAAGGTCTGCACTCTTGAAAAAGGATTTTCAGTAAGTTCCTTTTTAATTTTTGGAAACAACCAAGAATTACATGGTGCAAGATCAGGTGATATGTAGGATGGAATAAATGCTTGATATTTTTCCTGGTCTAGTAGGCCATAACTTTCTGGGTTTTGTGAGCACAGACATTGTCATGAAGAAGGAGAATCATTGGCATGCCTTGTTGTTGGAAGCTGCTCCTTAATCTCCTTAACCATTTTGGGTAAAACAATGTTGGCATAGTATTGTCCATTTACAATCATTTTTTTCTGGTAAGGTATAACACCACTCCTTGGGAATTGAAAAAAAAATTGTGAACATCCAAGATGAGCAAAAGTCTTGTCAGAGGATTTGGGGATGTGGTTCAGCTTTTGCAGCCCAAATATAGTTGCCAATCTTTCTGGGAGTTTTATAGTAATAAAACCATGTCTCATCACCTGTGACAATGTCTGTTAACTATTTGGGACCACTAGGTTGAAACATTGCCAGCATCTTCTTGTACGAATCGACTCCATCCTTTTTTTTCTGTTCTGTCAGTTTATGGGGTACCCATTTGGCACAAATCTTTTGTAACTTTAAATGATGAATAATTGTTTCCATACTGCCAATCAATACACTGATATCTAAACTTGTTACCTAAACAGTGATATGTGGGTTTTCCTTAATGAGTTTAAGAACAGCAGTAATGGCTCTCTGTTTTTCACAGCTTCCTTCAGTCTTCCTGCAAGAGAGAGGTCATCGAAGCTGCCATCCTTCTCTGAATTTGCACATCCATCCTATAACAGTGCATAAGAACAGGCATGATCCCCATATATATACATGTGATAAATTGGCATGAAAATTTTTTTGCGTTGCCCCCAAGCTTTGTCCTTGTGAAAATGTCAAATCTTTCCCTGTCTTTAGTAGGCTTCATAGCAACAACCAACAGATTTCACAGACCAAACTTTACACACTGCTAGCAAAGAGAGAAATGATGATATGCCTTTGTTTTTAACACATAATGACAAGTTTAGATAAGCTTTCAAACAAGTTGTAGCTCATTAACTTTGAAGAAACCAGTGCAAATCTGCAGACACATGTCAAGAACTTTTTGAGTCCTCCGTAAAGATAAATGTTTATGATTTCTTGTTTAATCTTTTTACTTTTAGCTAAGTTTATTTTAAAATTGGCTCTGAACAGTTATTGCCAACTGTTTAAAGAAGTTACATCCATTATATGTTTATTGTTTTTTATTATGTATTATGTTATAGTTGTTTCATTACTATTTTATTTCCACTAAAAATCATTGCACAGACATAACAGCATAATGGTAAACTTAAACTTATATATGATATTTCCTTTTATTGCCCTCACTCTTAATAAGTTGCTAGTTGATAGCATTAGGATACAATGCCATGTCTCCTGGTCAGTATCTGGTGTTTGTGAGCTCAATTAAGTTTGAATGATCATTGTTTATACCAGTGGTTCTCAACCTTTTATGCTTCACGTACCCCCTGGAATAGTGTATGTAACTGGCCCTTGTATAGGTAGATAAAACTACAGTTATAGTGTAACAATGGGAATAAAATAAAACATATATATAACATATATCTAGTGGCTTTTGAGCTCCCACGGTGTACCCCAAAAAATTTTACCGTGTACTCCACGTTGAGAACCCCTAGTCTATACCATTAGCTCACCTTTTTACAAGACATTAGAGAAGAAACTTGATTTTTTTAAATATGCAAACTTTTCACTTCTCCCTTGTTTCATTGGCTTTTTATAGTGATAAATATCTTGGCTCTTTGCTATTTACCTGGTGTGCAAATGGGTTTTATATTTGAATTTGTTTGTAGAATATGCATTGTAGAATGTGGCCACCAATTAAATTAATTATAATTAATAAGTTTTAAAAACTGTCATGCCATTATTTTTTGGAATTACTATACTTCTGCAAAGTGTAAAGTAATAGACTTTATTTTTATAAAAATAACAATTGACATTAAGCATAAAATTTTTTTAATCTGATAATCATTTGTCTATGTAAGTAATTTGTGATTCCAGGTTCTCTTTGCATATATGCCTGCTTACATGCCTCGGCCCTGATACATTTCTTATTTCAAGACATGCTGGCATCAGCATGTGATGTGCATTGTTAGCAAAGGCTTACTATACAAGTTATTAAAAAGTTTTATCTCTTTTAACAGATTTTAGCCTTTTGTAGTACCACTGATTTTGGCTGACAGGTCCCAAAATTTGTACACAGGTCCCCCCTGTACCACCAATGCTGTGATAATCAAGGGTTTATGCATAATGAATAGAATGCAGGGTAAAACCTCAAATGGCTTTACAGCTGTAGAGGAATCTGGCATCACTTTGTTATAGATTTTTCTATAACAAAGTGATGCCAGATTCCTCTACAGCTGTAAAGCTGTAGAGGAACTTTAAATTATGAATAATATATTCAGAGAAATAATTAATGGAGGAATAATTAATTTTCAGAGGAATAATTAATTTTAATATTTCTGAACTTTAAATTATGAATAATATATTCAGAGAAATTGTTAATGGGGAAAACCTGCAGGAGCTGACATAACTATATACAGCAAAGCTCTTTAATAGTAATGAAGTAAAAGATGAGACCGATGATGAAGTGGCCATATGCCATAAAGAGCTGACAACATCACATAAATTTAAAATCAAGGAAATTAGTTTTTACAAGATCTGGGAAATCAAACCTACCTCTTAAAATTATTGTACTTAATGTTAATTTAAATATATGAAATTTATAATCAGGATAGCAAGTTTCTAACACAATTCACTTAAAAATTTTACAATTATGTATTCCTTCACTTCATAAGCTACTTTGTATTCACACACAACCATTTTTACATAGTGGAAGCTTTGTAAATTGACCCATGTGTTAAATAACATTTATTTTTGTAAATTATGTTTTGATTATTGACTTTTTTAGAAAATATGATAGCCTTCAGTATAGAAATAGTAACAATATAATTTTTAGAGTTAGTTGAAACCAATAACTGATATTTCATTGTCACCACAGCAACTTCCTCTGGAGATGAGTGAATGTCCAAGCCTACAGTTGACAACGTCACCACTCAACTCCAAACAAAGCTGTCATGACAGCAGTGAAAAATTTAACAGTAATTATAGTTATTTAGTTTTTATTTAAAATGTGCATGGCATTAAATTTGTCAATATGGATAAAGATCAATTATAAAGAGGTTGAAAATGATTTTATTTTGAAATGGATTAAAAGGATCCAGATCTAGTTGTAAGCTGTTACTAATCTTAAATAATGTATGCTGCTAAAATATAAATTGACAATATTGTTTCCTACTTGTAAAAAATGACTAGCATTAAGTACTTAGTGAAGAAGTTGTAAACCAGTATTTTAATAGATTATCATATATCATTATTCATTCATGTTATAATTAATTTTTTATTTTCATTTTGGGTGTTCCATAAAGATTATCCAGTTGTAATGCATTTTGGAAATTGTTTATAGTTTGAAATATAGTGCTTTTAAGTAGTATTTATATAAATATAAATAAACTACTATATATAAAAAATAAAATGACCTTTTAATCCTTTTATGCACAACATTGGTGATTCATATTTTTTCATCTTATTTTCAAATTTCACTCAGTATTGATCTCAGTAATTTGATTAATCTATACTTACAACATACTTGTTAGTAATTGTGAGTGAAGTATTTTTTTAACTATTATATAATAAATAAAATTATTTTAATTATTTTTTGATATTTTAACTGGATTTTTTTTCACAACTGGATACATATTTGTGAGACATTCACTATGTATTCTTTCTTAAAATTTTTTACCATATATTTTTAAATACTGCTCTCATTCTATGACAGTGCTGTCAGAAGTTTCAGTAAACAAAGTTAAAAATTTAAATTTAAGATGCATAGTTTATTTGTTTTGGTTTTAATGATCTACATATCCATACAAATTGTTTTGTACACTTAAACAAAGTTACTTATAGTAGATCAAAATATATGTAAATGTTTTATCATTTGCAGTTCTGAAATGTTTTCTGGTTTTTGTTATGTCATTTTTATTTTATGTAAAAGAAATTAAGGAATTCAACTCTAATCTGTCTATGACAGGGGTACTCAACCTTTTCAGCACAAAGGCCACATGAGTATGAAGAAACTACTCCATGCTGAACAAGGTACCATGAAAATTTCTAACCAGTTCTTCAATGAAGACAAAAACCAAGACAGAACACATGAAATTGCAAAAAATAATACAACCAGCTGCCAGTTTTATAACAGTTTAGTGAATTTAATCTTTATCAAGTTTGAGCAGTGGCAGTTGGTTTTAGAGTAATAATTATTTGCAGAAATAAGGTTTTATATATTCAAACAGAATAACAGACAGATGTTTAACATACAAAATGACTTCATTTCATTAATCAAAATGAAATAAAAATAAAATAAATAAATAAAAGGTTATTAAATAGCTACAAAATATGAATTTTAAATTCAATATGGTTAACCTTTTCTACTTTTTTTTAGTAACAGTTTTGCATAACATACTTTCTGAACAGTGAATTGGTGATTTATGTACATTCCATTTAGATAATATAAAATAAGGTATGTCAAGTTTAAAATTAAGTTAGATTAAGCATTAATTAAGAAATACTTTCATGGAAAAAATAAATTTTGCTGATGAGGAAGTGGTATTCCATTCATTAGCAAAAAAAAATTTTTTGTGAAAGTATTTCTGGAATTCTATATCAACTATAATTTTACTATATAATAATAACATAAAATATATAACTATATATTTACTATTGATAAAGTTCTGATTAGTTTATTATAAATCACTAAATTCTGCATTATTAATTATATATATATAGAATACCTCACACTTTTGTATAAGGAATAAAAATATTGTACTTAATGTTAATTTAAACTATTATACTTAATGTTAATATATATATAAAATATATATATATATTAACATTAAGTACAAGTATAGGGAATAAAAATATATGCAGTATAGTATAAGGGATAAAAGGATATACAGTTTTGGGAGTTAAGGAAAAATTAATATTATATTTGAATGTGACATTCTGATTCATTGGCAAACTGTTTATATTAACTACCTTTTAGCAGAGAAACCTTGGAATTCTGTGATGGAAAAATAATGTATAAATTTTAAGGCAGTTTCATATTGATTGTAAATAATTCAAAATTAAAGTTATTTTTCTAGATAGCTGATAAATTTCTTATACTCATATTTGTGACAATGCCATAGATTTTTTTATCATCCTAAGATACCTTATTCAGTTAAAGTGTAGATCTATTAGTCAATGATGAGTGCAAGTCATTGAAGCAAATGTACATCATTAATCCACTGTGGCATACCCTCCATGAATTCAAGATGTCTAAATTTTCAGATTTAGATAAATTTCTTATTAAAGATCAGAAATTTTCATATCTCTAGACTATATAGAGCCAAAATCTTTTCCTGTAGTGAATTTCTCAAAACATAATCAGTAATGAAACTGAAGAGAAAAAGAGATAAAATGCACCTTTGCTGAACACCAATAGCAATGCTAAACCAATTGCTACAAGCTTTACCAACACTTGATATATTATAGAGAGCTATCATTATGTTAATTAACTTGTCTGATATGCCATATGATCTCATGATCAACTGCAAATTATGTTGATAAACAGAGTTAAAGCCTTTTTGAATCGACAAAGCTAGTAATCACAAATTTCTGAAACTAAACATTTCTCAAGCCTAAGTGAAAAAACCTGATCGATACATCCCCTACCACTTCTGAATCCACACTGTTCATCAAACAGTTGTCCATCAACCAAATTCTATTAAAGCACAATAAGTGCAGAGGACTTTATCTGGAAGAAAAAGTAGATTGATTCCCCAATAGTTATCTCAAGAATTGCAATCACCATTTTTAAAAATAGGGATAATGATGGCTCTGTACAAGGAAAAATACCTTTATCATAAAAAAAAATATTCAAAATTTCAATCAGCCATGTCATAATAGAAACATTTCCAGCTCTAAGCATTTCAGTAGGAATTTTCACATAACCTTGAGTATTTATGTAGTTTTAATTTAGAGATAGCTAAAATGATTTCAGAATGTGATATAGGGCCAAGAATGAAGCCATTAATGCATCTATCCTCATTACAAACAATGGGAGTAGAAATAACCATGTTGTTTAGAACATCTCTGAAATGCCCAGCTCTCAAGCCATAATAGAATCCTCATCTTCAATAACCTTATCATGTTTATACCTCAATCCCCATTATGCTGTCTGTTTTTTCCCTTGTATATTGTATGTTTCTTCCCAAACAAAACATAAATTATGTGGTATTTATTTCTGCTGTTACTCTGTCTAGCTGCTTCCTCTGCTTTGTCAGCCAAGGTATCAAGCCAAAGATTCTTATTGACTGTTAATGGTTCCTTTACACATTTATTAAACTCTATGTAATGGTTTTCTGTTAGGACTTGTAGGGTATTGATTCAGATTATTCCTGCAATTCCAGAAATAAGCTCCATAGCCATATCACTCAACTTTATCTCCTAGACTCCTTTTACCCAAAAGAGCACTGTTAGTTTCAAGAAAAGTCTATTCAAATTGAATCTCTTCAACTACATAGTAAGCAAATCATGATTGTCATAATGACTAAGTAGCCTATCATGATATGCTCTGGCTCTATCATCTTTTTTTTTCAGAGCTTCATTGTTAACGATAATTCTTTTAAGTGTAGTACAACATTTCTTTAGCTTCAGTTGCAAGAACTTTTAACAAGCTAATGATCAGACCCAATTTTGGCTCCACTGTGTGATCTGTTATTGGTAATCGAACTGGCACATTTGCTGTTAATATATAAGCTGTTATATTTCTGTGCAACCCATCAGATGAAACCCATATGCATTTATAAATATCCAAGTGCTTGTAGTAAGTGCTAGTCATTCATAAACCATTAAATTTACTTACCTATAGGAGATGTTCCCTATTGCCATTGCAACTACCAATTTCAAAACGACCTATCATTGCTAACCAAAGTTCAGTACTGACTTTAGCATTGAAGTCACTTATCACAAGAGCATTTTCTTTCTTGACAGAATTCAGCATATCTTGAAGTTGTATATAAAACTTATCTTTCTCATTATCATCAAAGTTTTCTGTGGGAGTATAACAACAGATAACATTCAAGAGTTTAATCTTAATTTTAAATTTAGCTGTAAGAAATCATTCAAATGCAGACTTATAAGAGCATCACTGGCATGTCTGCTGAGAAGCAGACATGCCAGTGATCCCTTCCTGAAAAGAGTAATTTAAAATTATTTTTAAGTATCTGATGACCTTTACCTATTCATCTGATCTTTTGTAAGCCTGAAATATCTAGGTTATAACACTGGAATTCTTGTGTGAGGATGTCAAGAGAATAATCTCTATCCTATAATCTCACATTCTGTGTATCTGTGGGAAGAAAATGATTAGTAGGATTTTTAAAGAAACTAAATTTATAGAGAGAAGTAGGGCCAACAATATCAAATACTCCTGTAATCGCAGATATGGAGAAAAAAAAAAAAAAACTTTCCCCTTTCGCTAAAGGCTTAAGCCAACAATGCTGGTAGGAACTTCAGAAACTTCTTTTACAAGTGGATCTTTTCAAGATCCAGTATTAAAACAGAAACTGACCTGCTTGCCAGGGTAAGCTTCTCAGCAGACATGGTAGTGATGCTCTTATAGAATATGACTGCCTTATGAGTCTGTAGAATTAAGGGTTCTGGTACTTGTGATAGGATCTGCCAGCTGATATAAGGTATCCTTTCCATTCATTCATTTCAGTCTGGCAACCCACAGATGAACAAAAAACACAGCAATAGATTTTCCCTTAAGAGGGGCCTACCAGTGCATCATTTTAGGATATGTAATGAAGTGCAAAGCCCTGTAAGCCAGTCCATTAGGTTTAAATGGTCAGCACCAGGATCCGTGAAATTGACTATTCCTCAGTGTGGCAGACAAAAAAAAAAACAATGAAAAAGTTGCCACAGTAATCCAAATCAGTGGGGGCATGCTGATCTATAAGCCCTCCCTTTTCATTCCCTTTCAGAAGGTAATACCTCTTTTGGAAGATACTAATGGTCTGCACTATGAAAACATGTGATTGGACTTTAGTTGCTATACCTGGCCAGTTCTGTGCATCATCACAGGAAATTGGTGCACAGCTCTCCTTCCAGTGTATGCCTAGCTGCAATTTACAGCCCTAACTAAACTAACTTTTAGTGCAGAGAAAATCAGAATATAGAGATTGTATCTTAAAGTAAGACATTGGCAGTGTCTGGTCAGTTCAGCTAGTGTATAAATAATTATTAAATAATGATATGAGATCAACATATTATTTAATTGCATGTATTGGGAAACAAAAATCTCAATTCATGTAAATCAAAAATGAAAAAAAAAAGTTAAATTTGTTTTATATTTATTGAAATTTTCTTGCAGAATCCTTATTTTCACTTCACAGATCCCCTGGGTTTCTATAGAACACCGTTTTGGAAACATTGTTATATAAACAAGGCATTCATTATGCCTACCCAGGTTCCTTACTTTCACTTAAAATTATTTATAAAGACTTTCCGTGAACCAATCTTGATTTAAAAACTTCCTGGACAGGATGAGACTTTTTCTCTCAGAATACAGAAGTTATGTGGAGTTAGACTGAACAGGGTAGATTTGTATAGCAAAGACACACATATATGTTTTAGTTCATTTTATAATACTGCCTCTATGGATAAATTTTGTGAGATACTTGAAGGTTGATGGGGGATGCAAAACTTAATGATATTCTGTGAGGATAATCTCTCAAATTCCAGTACTTCTGGCTACCATATCTGAGACCTAGCTAGTATTTGCAAATTCTTCACTTATTGTCCAGCTTCAGTTCAAGACCGACTGCTATTTAGGCTGACATTTAATATGTTGTATAAAATAATTATATATTTATTAAGAGAGTAAATAATACTTATTTTTATTGTTTAGTGATGAGAACATATGTAGTGCCCTATTTTACCATTTTTTTAAATTTTTTTAATGACAAAATTTCCTAATAACTAATACAGTAAATCCTTGTTAATCAGGGGAAAAGGGAGTGGGACATGGATTAGTAAAGCAAAAGATGGCCCTAAAAGACTAAATGCCTAGAACACAAGTAAATGAAAAATTTAGTGATGTAGTACTGATCTTGTAATGAAATTATTTAAAATGTGTGTAACTGTAGAGTCACTTTCTCTGTAGTATTGAATTTCTATCTCAATTTGAGTATAATACTGCAATTTGAGTCTTCATCTGAAAGAAGAAAAGAGCACAGAACATTTATTTATTAACAGATTATTAAAAAAAAATTGAAGGCCGTTCAGGAATAATAGCATTAAAAATTGTTCTTGACCATAGTAACACAGGCTTGAATTGTCAAGCTTTGTCTGAACAGACCTCTGCAGCTGTTGTTTAATTATGATCTCTCTCACAGTTCTTAAGTGCTCATAATAGGCCTGTAACTATTGATTTGATGAAGAGCCCACATAATTGATCATTGCATCAATGTTATCTCTTGCAGTGCTGAGAAGTTTCTTCCTAATTATAGATTCTTCTGGTTCTTCATTACCAGACGCCTCTTCCATAGCAGAAGCCTTAGCAACATCTGTAGCAATTTTTTCCTCTGTCAGCTGTTGAAATCCAGGATCTCCATCCAGTTCAAGCCTATCTTAGATATTTTCTTCTGTAGTCTTAGTCCAGGCATGGCCAACTGTTTTTGCCCGCGGGCCGGATTGGAAAAAAAAATATTTTCACGGGCCGGACGAAATATTAAAATTGAAAAATGTTAAACAAAACACTTATTTCTTTAAGTAAACAAAATTTTATTATGAAATTTGTTTATGAATAATTTTAAGTAAATCAATACAACAAATTAACATAATAACTAATGCGACATGTGAGGCGGTTTGCATCGCTTATTATTTTTTTAATATCTGGTTCTATACTTGTAGTAGCTATTCTTAACACAGCCTCCAAATGTAAATCATTCAATCTTGATAATAATTTTTGATAATAATAAGATTTTCTTTATAATGGAATGTTTTTTAAACAATATAGAAGTATCGAGAATTCATTCGATTAATTACTAGAAGCTAAATGCTAATATTGAAAAATTGTTCGCGGGCCACATAAATTCATTACGCGGGCCGGATCCGGCCCGCGGGCTGTATGTTGGCCATGCCTGTCTTAGTCTCTACAGCTGCCCTGTCTTAGTCTCTAACCCAAATCCTTCAAAGTCAAAGTTGCCACATGTGACCTTCAAGAGTTTTTTCTGGCAATAGACTAAAGTTTCCACTTTAATGTTCCTCTGTGCACTGGCCCATGATATGGTATTTAGCAGACTTAATATATATGATCTGATATTTTCCAGCATTCTTCTTCCTCTTGTGTCCTCTTCTTCATCCACTCTGCTCTCTAACACTAGTATCACCTCATAAAAAAACTTGTGCCACTTGCAGGACATAATATTGCCTTCGTCCATTGGTTGTATTAAAAGAAGTTGTATTGGATGGCAAAGCCAAATACTTTATTTTTTTTTCTTTGTTGGACAGATTTCTGCTATCTAGATGAGCAGGGTCATTGTCAAGGATCAGAAGTCCCTTAATCTGGTCATCTAAAAATTTCAGCTTTCTTTCTGATGCCTCCTGACTTTGGGCAAAAAGTGCTTATGGAACCAGTTCTTTTGTAATTTCTCATGATCCAAGCATTTTCGAGTTGTAGTAAAGAACAGGAATATGTGCATTAAATCTTTTAATGCACTTGGTTTCCTAGCCTTGCCCATCACAACAAACTTCAGCCGATGGGTCCCATTTGTATTGGCACAAAGAAATGCAGACAATTTCTTCTTGCTCTTTTTTCACCCTGGTGTTAACTGTTTTGTGCAACCAGCCTGTGCAATTTCTGGCAGACCATGCTAAAACAGGCCTGTTTCATCGGCATCATATATTTGAAAATAACACAAACCTGATTGTGTTATTATTTCATTTTTAAATTGTTCAACATAATCACTTAAGAGTCTTACCTGTTCTGTTAGTGATATTGTACCTTTGTGTAAACTGCTCCAGCCACTCTGAACTGGAAGTAAAATTGTGGAACTCAAAATGCTTTGCAAATATTTCTGCTGCTGCTTACTGCTCAACACAATGCATGTCAACACCACTTGATCATTGCTGTGTATACCACTTAAAAGCAGCTTCTTCAAGTAACACTTCTTTTGGTTTCTTTAATGTCTGCCTATTTGATATACTGCCAAAAACCACTCCCCCACATAAAATTTTAAAACAAGTGTCTTTATTGCTTCTTTTTGTATTTTAATGTCTGACACTATGTGCATATTTTCTTCCAGAAACATGTTTTTCAAGTTGTTCTATTACTTTCAGCTTGTTAATAATAGTCAAAGTAGCATGTTTTCTTTTTATACCACTTTTCAATTGTTTAAGACTCATATACTAATACACTATCTCTGTCAGTGTGTAATGGAATCCAGTTGCCAGATCATCAAAGGAAATTATCAATTGACTATTAATTGAAATGTATTTTACTAGATGATCAGGAGATTAGTTTTCATTCAATGGCAAAATGATTCCCTGATTAACAAGGATTTACTGTACTAGTTATTAGGAAATTTTGTCATTAAAAAAATTTAAAAAAGCGGTAAACTAGGGCACTACATATGTATTCCAAAAAAAAAATCACTGTCACAGTAAACAGGTTATATGTTATGTCCTAATTGTGATCTAAGTGAAGTGCTTTAAATGTTTATATCCCAGAAGGACTTAAGCTTTAAGAATTATAGTTTTTCCAATGTATTTTTGATTATTATGCAAATGATATAGCAGTTGTGTATTATTTGCACTTTATCATCTGGTCTAGATTTGTGAACCAATGCATGTATCCTGTTAGCTGCCTACAAAAGTAACTTGGCCATTTGTTGAATCATCCATAAATACAAATTTTGATATGCCTTTGTATGATGAGCCACTTCTTTTGAAGGAGTGAGTGAAGTGAGCCAACAATGATAGCTCCAAAGATGTGGAGCCCTCTTTGGCAGAGTCAAATACTACAGGGGCAGAGTCCCTAGTAATTCAATGAAATATTTTAACTTAATTAAATAGCAGAGCAAAAATGATGCATTATGAGCAATAATATCTGTCCATCAGAGAGCCAACAAAAACACCCTGAGTACTCCAAATGAAACACGTTTCTTAAATGAGATGAGCTATAACATCTATCCATTATTCCAGACTAGCGAGGGTTTACCCTATTACATTGTCACTGCAGCAACTTCCTGTAAAGATACTGCAGTCTAAGCCCTCAGCCCTCAATTGACAAATTTATTCACCAAATCAACTGATGAGAACATTGTCACTTTGAAACATTTTAACTATGACATGAGAAATTACATATTTTTGTCTTTTCTCGTGTTCATTGAAATTCATGTGCAAATTCAGTGCTTTCAAGAAATTATACATTTGTCAGATTTCTGTGCTTGGTTAAATTTAATTTTCCTAATGGCTTTTTAGTGCTATAGCACACATTGGTAATTTGAATTATGACATTTTGCAGTGGTGACTTGTTATTAAATTTTTTGGTGGGGTACTTTGATTAGTGCAGGTAGGGACAGGATGCAGTAAAATGTTTTGGAGAGATACCTGATATTTAACTGTATTGGACTGAGTGTTTTTTATTGTGTACATTCTTTTTATTTAGCTATTCTCAAAATACATTATTCAGTGTTTTTATTATTATTATTATTATTATTTTGGGGTGTGTTCAAAGAAAGACATTCTGGTCCTTTCTAGTCAATTCAGTATTTTGCCATCACCTAATAATATCCTATATATATATATGCATTTTTCCTATTGTTCTAATGGTATTTCAAAAATCTATTAATGCAAAATATGTGTAATATATATAATAAACCACCTTATTTACCATTAAAAATTTTAAATTCTAAATTATGAAAGACTTCTCAGGTATCATAATGTGGGAATTTTACATTTCTTGCAAGGGAAAAAAGGTAAATATATATATTAGCTGTAAGGTATTTTAATGTATCAGTAGTTGTAAGAAGTAGCTGTGGGGAAAAAAGATTGTTGAAATATGTAGTGTTATTTTATGGCAAAATTAATAAACAAACCTTGGAATAATATATATATAACTCAAGGTAAAAAACAACTAGAAATGTAAAAAACAAAATAATTCCAAGTTAGGTTTGCAAGAGAAATACGATGTAAGAAAATAAAAATAAATAAATTATCCCTGAAGAGATTGCTTGTCACAGAGGTCTGACAAGAGACTGGTCGTTTTGGTTTGTCACAGAGGAGATCACTGAGAAATGTTAGATCTCAATAGAAGAATAACACAAGAAAGAAAATGTCTATATCTTATACAAAGCTCAAATCCATTGCCTCTGATAAGTAATCAAGAACACTAACCTCTCAGCCACATGATGATAATATCATATAGCATAGTTTGTAAAACACTAGTATTTGTGAATTTTGCAAAAAATGTTTTTTAGTTATTTTTTTTAATTAATAGGAGAATATGTTTCTTATTCTGACTGTTTTCTCTAATTCTAATCGCATTTGGGCATGAATCTTATAGTTATAATTTTGAGACTCATTTTCCATAACTGCAAAATACATGTTTAAGTCCAGCAGAAAATGGTATTTTTATTTGAGTGACATACGAAACCACAATCTTCTGAAAATATTTAAGTTCTCTACTATTTTGCTATTGGCCATTGATAAAGATCTCTACTAATAAGGACTATGAAATATTTAATCAATAGAAGCACATATGGCTTTACACTTGAATCAGGAAACACATGATAGAAGTAGTGTCCTTTTAAATATGTATGTTAATTTTATAGCCAACATCATAAGTGAGAAACACAGCATTAATAACTCAGGCAAAGTACAGTTTTGAATTTAATGAGAAACTTGATTTTTAGCTGGGTGGAGTATAATCCTATGACCTCCTATAATAGATGCTCTCCCAACAAACTGCTAGCTGCTGATGAAGATCACTAACAATCATGACCATTTCTAATGCTTGAATAGTGTGATGGGCTATAAAAGTGACTTCTTTATAAGTGATAATGACTCTGACCTATGTTCCTCAATTGACCAAAAAGGCCATACTATATTTTTTTCAATCCACTATCTTCATAGCCATTGTTAGTCTTGATCAGCAGCTGGTATATCAGTGATAGAACATTTGATATGAAGGTCATTGATATGTATTATAAATAAAAAATAAAAATCAATTTTTTTCACTAACTTAAAAATTCTACTCTGATCAATAGATAATTGCTGTGAATTGCTAATAATGTGACTCCAAATTGTTAATTTATTGATAAAGTATGCTACAAGCATTTTTATTTGTTCTCGACATTTAAATGACTAGGAACTAGTCTGTTCTAGCATTTTTCCCATATGGTTACTTGAGAGATTTATATTTAGAGCAATATAGTTTAAAAATATAAATAAATTAAAAAAATTTAGAAAATGCCTATCTTCCTATATGCTCCCTAAAAAGCAGAAAATAAACCTAAAGCATATTGATGGTGCTATCAGTCACTGAATTTGTATTCACTTCAAAGGAAATAAACCTAAAGCATATTGATGGTGTTATCAGTCACTGAATTTGTATTCACTTCAAAGGAAGATAGGATGACAGCAATCATATTGATTAGGTAAATCAGAACCCTATCTTCCTTTGAAGTGAATAGAAACTCATTAACTGATTGCACCATTGATATGCTTTAGGTTTATTTTCTACTTTTTAGGGAGCATATAGGAAGATAGGTATTTTTTAAAATTTAATTTATTTATATTTTTTCTTTGTCACACCTACCTTCAGAAATTTTCATTTCATATACGACTCATAAACATCGACCACATTTTTTCTCCCTTTTGGAGTCGTGTTTGAGTAGCCCAATCATTAAGGTCAAACCTCGTGAAAATCTGCACCTCCCCTTTTATCAGGGGGGGGGGGGGGGCAAAATTCGAAATTTTACAACGGTCATCATATGAGCTTTCATTTAACACCTAACTCATAACTGTAGGCCGTCACGTTCAGAAGATATAGTAGAACAACTTTCACATATCCCGTTTTTAGTGGGGAAGACAGCATGGAAGGAGGGGTCAATTTTTAGTAGCCTATGACACTCCTTGTATCACAGCTTTTATTTTCAGTAATAAATAGACACTTTTTGACGTCGATTTCAATTTTAGAGGAAAAATTGTCTGAGCCGGGTGGGATATGAACCCACAACCTCCTTGATAACATGTCAGGTGCTCTGGACCACTGAGCTACCGGCCGCGATCAAGATTTCCTCTAATTAACGTTAAGTACGTCTAATTAACTAAAAAGGGAATGTTCATAGCTTTAAATTAGAGGAAATCTTGATCGCGGCCAGTAGCTCAGTGGTTCAGAGCACCTGACATGTTATCAGGAGGTCGTGGGTTCGTATCCCACCTGGCTCAGACAATTTTTCCTCTAAAATTGAAATCGATGTCAAAAAGTGTCTATTTATTACTAGATGTTGAACTGTCGAGTTTATCTGAGTTTATCTCAATATTTATTATCATTAGCATACTTGTAAGACACGCTTTCCATCTACTGGCAAAAATAGAAAGCCGCTAGGGCTAAAAATTGCCTAAAATAATGCCTACATGTGACATAAAAGGGAATGTTCGTAGCATTAATTAGAGGAAATCTTGATCGCGGCCGGTAGCTCAGTGGTCCAGAGCACCTGACATGTTATCAGGAGGTCGTGGGTTCGTATCCCACCCGGTTCAGACAATTTTTCCTCTAAAATTGAAATCGACGTCAAAAAGTGTCTATTTATTACTGGATGTTGAACTGTCGAGTTTATCTGAGTTTATCTCAATATTTATTAGCTTTTATTTTCACATAGCTTGTTACTTTCCACACTCGTAATTCCACAGATATAGCAGAACAATCATTTTCACATTTCCCCTTTTTTACAGGGAATAAAACATGGATGGGGGGAGGTCAATTTTTTTTAAACCTATAAAACTCCCTGCATTACAAGCTTTCATTTGATGCATTACTTGTTACTTTATGCATTCGTGTTCTGAAGATAGAGTGGAACAATCGTTTTCATATTTCCCCTTTTTTAGGTGGGAAGAAAGCATAGGGGGTCAATTTTTTATAGCCTATGACACTCCCAGTGTTACAGGCTTTCATTTGACTCATGAATCATTAAGTTTCTCCATTGTGTTTGAAAGATATGGTGGAACAACTGTTTTGACAAATCCACAAACCAAGAAACTGAAAAACAACAATTCTCAAGGGAAAAGCAATAGGAAGATAGTTAATAAAAATTATTATGATTTGGTATAAAATAAAAATGCTTTTAATATTTCATAAAGTTAAAAATATTCTCTTTATCAAAAGAGTTCTGTGTTTTGTACATTAATGTTGCCAAAGCTTGTTTGGGAAATTCTTATGTTCATTAATGTAATTCTTATGTTTATTGAGATGATACACATATAAATTGTAAACTATCTGGGGCTTATTTTGATGTTCTGGTGATCAACAATAGTTATTTCTTCTAATAGTTGTAACATATACTTTTTCTGGGAATGATTGCATTTGAAAATGGAATTTTCATAAATCAATAAATATTCAGCAGAAAAAATTTTCGCCGATATATGGGATTTGAACCCGCATTTCTCCAAAAACATGCCAGAGTATTCTTCCAGTTGAACTAATGCCAGCTCGTCTTTTTTCCGCTTATTTTAAGACAACTCTATCACGGAGTTTTTCGGGCCAACCATTGGCACCATCTATTTTGATAGGAAAGATGAGGAATATTTTTCTACCAATAAATATATTCTTTATACTAATGTAGTTTCAAAGGCACTTTTGCATTATTATAAGTTGTCAAGAAAATTTCTTTCATTTTGCTAAATGTGGGATACTTTCGTACTTTACTCCAGTGATCATGGCAACTAAAGAATCTATATATAACAGCACTACTTTAATGTGTAAAGTTGGCAAGTTGCATTAAAATAGTTAAAAAATTATAATTTTGCCAAGTCATTAGGCATTGGCAACTTTTAATATGAAATGATGACTTCACGAGTTTTTGCAATATTTGATTCTTAAGTTATTTGTATAGTAAAAACATTAAGTTTTTCTTGAAAAAGTAAAATATAGGAGCCAGCAGCAGTGTATGAAAGTTGTGAACTAGTATAGTTTGTAAATTACGTCAAAAATCAAGAATTTTTCTAATTATATTGTATGTTTTATTACCATCTCTATTGTTTAACAGGAAACTGGTGGCGTCTCCTGTTCCCGTTTTTTGTTAATTGTGTATGCTAATATGAACTCAGCTAAATGAAGGGCATTCCATCATTATATATACTTGTATATTTCCTAATTCACTGTCCAGTTAGTATGTTATTTTATTTTGTTTCACTCACTGTATGGCCTCTGAGTTGTAGATTGGGAACCCCTGGTTTTCAATGTGAATATGGTTTTAATTTTTTCTTTGTATAATTTAAGAATGCAAAATGAAAATATATTTGTTTAAGATTATCAAGTTTAGTATCAATACTAATAAATATGCTATTAATATTGCATACATTTTTTACTATTATGAAATATATATAGTAGGCCAAATAATAGCTGATTTTAAGTTAAATGTTTTTTACTGATCATGCAGATACATGCCTCAGAGATCTAAAATATTGCATACAGAAGAGGGTAAATTGGAAACTACAAAATTTAAAGATTGGTCCTTCCTCCTCAGCAACAGGTCAATTTTATATCATTTGAAAAAAATTACTACAAAGATGTTAACTATGCAATATCAAAATTGTTTGGTAATATTAACATATTTTACCCCAATAAATTAACTCCTAAATAGTATCTTCTGAAATTCCCCAAATTAGAATTAATATTACTGCATCTGCACCATCAGTAATATTAGAAAATTTTCGTTTTTTCAGGAAGGGGAAGGGGGGAGCAGGGCAGTAATCTGATGGCTACCTCTTGTGGCTGGAAGCACTTGACACCTTAAAACCATCTTCAATTTTAGACCAATGTGGGTTGGTGTAAGTCATTTCATTTCTAATACATATTTCACATTCCCATTTGTGCTTACTTTTGCTTATTAGGTTCTGTCCATTTCTACATCACCCATCATAAGGTCTAATCATCAGTGGTCAGCAATGAGTTTGGTCTTAGTGAGGCATGTCCTTGTATGAGAAGGCGTGTGAAAGCTAGGAGTAGCTTCTAGGATTCTTCTCTGTCCTAAGTGTTGAAAAGCAAAACAATTTATGTATGAAGAAAGATTACTGAGGAGCTGTAAAAAATTAAATCTGAACCTTTTTAGCCCACTTCATATTGTTTTAGATTAGGGCTTAGCATTTTGAGACCATAGGTTGCATTCAGGAAATTCAGTTTCTTTGTGGATTGTACTCCAAAAATCGAATGTCACAAGCTGCATTTGAAAATTTTATCTAAAATGATGAAAAAACTCAAAAATAAATTACTGTAATATTTTTCTCACTGAACAGAAACTAGTCACTATTATGTCATGGTTGAAGAATTCTTAAAAGTACTTAAGGTAAGCTGTTGCAAATATTGGATCTGTTTGATGACTGCTCTCGTGTAATAGAAGTATTTTTCTGAGTATGATGAGAGTGGATAACTATATAGCTAAGATGGATTCAAATAGTATGTCAACAGATTTTTGACTATTTTTGCCCTCTCCCCACCTCCTCTTTCCCCTCTTGTAAGTTTTTGCAGTAACTTTTTTTGCAGATACGTTAAAAAAATAAAAATATGTTTTTCATGTTTTCTCAGAATTTCTACTCTAAAATTTTCCGAATTCTTTTTTCTTTTCATTACTTTTTCAAATCTAAATATGTATTTTTCCACCGAGGTTTGGGAGAAAATATGCATAATGCATTAATGTAATTATTTATACCTGATATACGTATTGAGTGTAGATTTAAAATTAAATATTGAAACTACAGTGTAAGAAACTAATGTATTGCAAAGTAGAAAATCTTAAAATTTAATTATATATACTATCAGTCACAATCGGTATTTTATTCTAGAATATATAAAATTAAAAATATTGATTTTTGTAAGGTAGACATTTTTGGAAGAGTTTAAAAGAGATTGTAATATTCTTTGGAATAAGCTGAAGAAAAGTACACACGAAATAATTTTTTCTGTTTCCATAATACCCTGAGAAAGAAATATAGGGGTTTATCAAAATAAATGGAAATACTTACTATTTGTGGAGAACATTTTATTAATAAGCTGTAGATCCACCTGGCATTAAGAACATATGCAGTTCGACATGGAAAGACTTATACAAGTCATGCACATACTTTAATGGAATGTGGGACCATTCTTCCTGTAAAATATGGCCCCAACTGTGTCAGTGATGCTGGAGGTGGAAAGTGTGATCTGACCTTGCGCTCCAGATATTCCCACAAATGTTCAGTAATATTGAGGTCTAGAGATTGAGGTGGCCAGGGTAGCTGCTGTACCTCATCCTGATGCTCTGCAAACCACAACAGGTTTCACACAATGCACGGTGCATTATCCTCTTGAAACCAGGGACTGTCATTAGGGAGCAATGCTTGCAACATTGGGTGCAGGTAGTCCCTGAGAATGGATTTGTACATTGCGGATGTGACACGACTCTGCAGAATAACTAATAGCCCTAAGGAATACCATG
Organism: Ryuthela nishihirai; assembly: GCA_038380435.1. NCBI lineage: Eukaryota > Metazoa > Arthropoda > Arachnida > Araneae > Heptathelidae > Ryuthela > Ryuthela nishihirai. The sequence goes on along the minus strand of JAWZYU010000030.1, from coordinate 6,216,031 downwards.
ATATGGCACCCCACAGCATTAGGGATCCACCTCCATGCATCACAGTCAGGGTGGTATGCTTCTGCAGGTTTTTTTTCCTCCAGACTACACTCTGCTTGTGGTGGGAAACAATGTGTATCATGATTCATTGGACCAGATGACACATTGCCAGTCTTTATCATCCCAGTTTTTATGTGCTTTGCACCACCTTACAAGTTTTGTTGCATTTAGGTTGGTAATCAGAGGTTTGTGGATTGCAGTATACAAGTAAGTAACAGATGGCTTACTTGCAGGTAACAGTTGGTGTATAATTCCCAATGAACTGTTATGACGGAAATGGGATCATTCCGGCGTGTTCAACTCTGCTGTTATTTGTGGTGCCATTGTCTTGTGCTTCTGTGCCAACATTCAGCTATCCCTATCTGATAACTTCGCATTGCATCCACAATTTGCATGTTTGGAAGTAATGCCCTGGCCTTTTTGATAGGTCATAATCTTCAATACAGTTCCCCATGTTACACCTACTATTTCTGCAGTTCTGGTTATTGAAGCTCCTTCAAGACGCTCACCAGTGATCATGCCTTTTTGGAGGTCACTGAGGTCATTGTCGACAATTACACCTCAATAGCTGTATCACTGGTGTCTGTGGCACTGCTACATGATAGTTGACGTTGTACTTCTCCCCTTTATATACCTCACATTGCAGGTGACATCATCCCTGTGATTTGCACACAGCTCATTGTGTACTCCAGTCACCATTGGTGTTTCCATTATTTTGATAAACCCCTGTAGATCACTTTCATTCCCTCTAACATTATAACATGAAAGAGAATAATTTTCAATTTTTATAATTAAGTAATTATATAAAAGTGTCTGTTTCTTAGAAAAACAGAAGAGAGAAGGTTACTAAAACAAAAACATTTTTTAAATAGTGCTTATTAAATGTACACATTAAATTTAGAGCATCTATTTAATTTTTGGTTTGATTTTCAAAACAAGCTTTCATTCAAACTTATCTTAATAATAAAAAACGTCTGTGTGTGGTTGTGTGTTTTCGGCATGACATATGTGTATTTGTCATAGCTCAACTCACATTTTGTATTGAGTATTAAAAGCTTAAATTATGAAATATGTAATTTGCTTTGAACATGAGGCCAAGTTGTTTTTGATTTAACCCCTCTGTTAGGTCCTGACATAGGCTCTTCATATGTTTATAGACAAAGGATATTTTTCTGGCATAATTGTTTCCCTGCGCTAAACTAAAAATTGTACTTGGAACCATAGCTGTAACTTTGTAGGCAGAATAATTAATCTTCAGATTTGTGTTTGGAAACTCCTGAATGTCAAAATGAGGCCTTCCCATAATCTGCAGTCTTCTGAACTTTGTTGGGGTGAGGGTGGCTAGTCGGTAGCGCGCCAGGCTCGTAATCTGCTGTTCACAGGTTCAAGTCCCAGCTGGGTCAGCATTGAGACTTATCTCCGCAAAACTTCCCGCCCTGCCCACGGTCAGTAGGGGACACCAATGGGCGTTGAAAGGCCGCCGTCCGTCAGATGGGAAGTTAAGCCATGGCCCCATGTGTGGAAGAGCCATACCCTGTGCACGTTAAAGAACACACTCGATGGCCTTGATGGGAGGCTACCATCTGTCTCCCAACAGCTGTTCCAGTGGGTCCCCTCCCCCAACCTTCTCTGAGCCTTCAGGGTCCATGTGACCTGGCCATTTGGCCCATGATGTGCCAAAAAGTGCTGTTCAGAGGTAAAACAACCCAACTAAACTTTGTCATGAAGCCAGTGTTTCTTCTGAAAAGTTTTTATAGCAATCCCAGATTCTATACATGGGAGCAGGCCCAGATTTAGAAAAAAAAAAACGAGTAACACAATCCAGTTTGAAGAATGTAGGAGGGGGGGGGGGGGCAAGAGACTGGATTTCCTATGCAATATAACATTATCATATTACAGGCCTTTAAAACGTTCTCTGGAAAAGTGCATGAAATCTGAATAAGTTTAATAATGTTTTGCCTCTACTACCCTTACTTTTGGGGGGAAGGGAGGGGGATATTCTATGCCCCCGCCCTTTTTTTTTTCTCCCAGATCTGGCCTTGTATGAGAATTCACACATTAAGATCTTGTGATGGCTTAGCCCCAGTTTTCTATGATGTCACTTTCTTTAATTATAATGGAGGTACTGTGCCAGAAATCTAATATTGCAGGTAACAAGTAGTGTATAATTGGGCCAATGGTTAATGTTGATAACTCAACGTGGAATTTTGGCTGTGCTCAAAAGTACAACTGTAATTGTTAGAATTCAGAATTGATTAAGACATTCTTCCATTATTTATGTTTTGTATTTATTTTTCCACCCAATAGTTTGTGTGCCATCTTCATTAGCTCTCTCTTACCTTCCACTTCACTAATGTTTTTATGACTTGAGTCTAAACTGTGCTAAGTCAACAGTCCTCTTTATAGGAGTGTTATACCAAAATTACCATTATTCCTTTGGAGTATTTTTTTATTTGGGTCAAATATAGCCAGTTTGCTTTGGAGTATATTATTTACATGAGCAAAAATTAAGCAAATAATAAATTGTTCTTTTTACTCTTACACAAGTGTCCAAACATTAAGCATAATATATAAATTCTGGAAGATATGCAAAATGCAACAATAAAATTTTGATTTGGGGTGACAGTGCATTGTTAAATGATGCAATAAACAGTGAGGCATAAAGCAAACCAACCAAAATATTTCTATGGACCATGCAAATGAATGCAGAAGTGTCAATTTTTAAGGGACATCTTTCAGTAGAATGGAGAGGTTAATACTTGGTATAAAGACCATGAACAGCTACATAAAGATCACAGTGTCTTCTGATATTGTTTACCAGACTGGTCATGAGATTTGGTGGCATACATTCCATTCTTCCCAGAGAGCAGATCAGAGCTTGTGGAGGATTGTTGGAGGGAGTGGATGACCTCCACTGTATATCCCCAGCACATTCTTCATGCTCTATAGGGTTCAGGTCTGAAAAATAAGCTGGCCACTACATTCGTTGAATATCCTCACTTTTGAAGAATTCATTGACTGTCTGAACCCTTTGAGGGTGGTTCATCAAAATAAACTAAGAGCCAATAGTCCCCTGAAAATCCTCATATAGTGTTGAAGGATATTGTTCATGCACCTCCAACAAATCAGAGTGCAATCCGTTTGACATAATGCTGTCTCAGACCATTAAACCACCATAGTAATGTCATTCTCTGATGTTGAGGCTTGATAATAAGTTCCCTGCTCTCTCTAAAATAAAAGTATGCTGAGAATCAGTCTGAAGACAGTCCCAATGTTGTATACATTATATTAGTTGGGCTCTCCTGTGGGAGAGATTGAGTGGGATACAAGTTATCAGTTATCTGGCATAGAGCACTCTCTCTGATGAAGTCTTCTGTAAACAGTTTTGCTTCGAAACAGAAGCTCCAGAGAGCTTTTTGCATTCATTTGGGATTCATCTTCCTATTGCCAAGCGTCAGTGCAAGATAGTAGCTATCCTGTGGTGTTGACACTCTTGGACGTACACTCGTCTGTGGCCTTCACCTGTCTGTTGGAACTGTTCCACAATCACTGTTTGTGGACAACACTGATTTTGGAACATTTACAGTCCTAGCCACATTAGTCTGGGACTAGCAGGACTCTAACGTACCAATTGCTCTACCATATGGAAAAGCATCCATATGATGCCTCTGCTTCATACAGTTGCTATGAAGTACTCTAGCATATGAACATAACACTTGCACAACAGGAAAAGAGTGGTGCAGAATCGGATCCAGTTTTTATAGCACCTATTTTTTGTCCTGGGTGCAAGACAAAAAACTTTCCATGTTATTCACATATGGGAAGTTTGATCAGGTGATTTTTGAAAGGCATATGTCCTTGTATAAATTCTATTTAATTGACATACAAAATAAAATGCTAATAATTTCAGTTGTTTGGGAGATATTTAACAGTTTGTGAATTATGCTTAGCTTTTGAACACCAATAACAATTTTTGCACTTATTCATTTCCTCATCTTCTTCAGTCCATTTACTTCCACAGGTAGCTGATAGATTTCTTATTGTTTCTTTTGGGATATCCATAGTAGCAAGTCTTCCTCCTCAGATGCCATCGTTCTGTTCTCAAATATCAGTTATAAATCTAAGTTGAAAATGCTATCATTAACCATTTATTTTCTCTTTCAGAATCTTAGTATAAATCTTGCATTGTCTGACACTAAACACCACCGAATTTCAAGTTATTACGATTAATTTAAAGCAGTTTTTCATTTATTTCCGTAATAATATTTCATAATTTAATTAATGTAATCTTATGTTTATTCTATTCAGCTAATTTTCTGTTTAAATCACTCTAATATTCATGTTAAAATTGTTGTTTTATATGTTACCTCAGGAAACAACTGAAAAATTTCATTTAATTAACTGAAAATAAAAAAGTAAATGTAAGCATAGAAATAGTTTAGCATAGCAATATATTCATATTTATGTATATATGCATGTATTAAATTAAAAATGAAAAATAGGGGAGAGAAATCTTAATTCAAAAGTAAAAATGATAATAGGAAAGTTTAGTGCAGATGATAACGAACTTTCTGCATTATTGTCTGCTGAAATCTCAAAAATTAATTCATGGTCATTTTCAATGGCAATATTTTTTTTTAGTCATTTAACAACCACTACCCCACTGCATTATATTGCTCTTTATTTAAAGTTAGTTAAGTCTCCTGTCAGACCTCTGGCAAGCAGTGCTTGAGGGGGTATTTTTATTTATATAAGTTTTTAAATAAGAGCAATTTAAACAGGTATGTGATCTGAGAAAAAGTTGCGAATCAACATAAACTATTAACTGTTCATGAAAATGTGCGGAGACTAACTGACTTGAAGCGCCATAGAATCACACAGGAAGAAGAGAGAAAAAGTGCTATGTGGTTTCTCTGTTAGGTTGTTTTCCCTTTGAGAAACAATTGTTTTGTACACATCTTAAATGGATAGGTCACTAGCTGAAAACTAGATAGGAAACTATCTGAAAACCTACTGAGAGCTAGACAGGGATAGGGGACCACTGAATACGTTAGGAGAGAAATGGAAGCCTGTCAAGGCCATGCAACATTTTCTTTAACATGCATAATGTTCTGCACATATAAACATGCATTCTTTCTTACACAATAAATGGATTGCATCGTTTTTAAAGAATTTCCCAGACTGCTTGTCTTAAGGTATAAAGGCAAAGATATCAAAATTTTGGGGAATGCACAAAGTGTAAATATATTTGGTAATAAAGTCCTTGATGATATTTGCCATTAGTAATGTTATATTCGATCCATATAGCAATCTTCGATTCATATTATTCGATCCATATAGCCGGTATGCAATCTAAAAATGATCTTTTTATACGGATTAATTTAGCTTTGATTTCTAACTGCAGAAAAGAAATTTAACTCTCTCATTTTACTGCTGATAAAACTAATACTAAATTTTTCAGTAATTGAGGAAAATTAATTCTGAGACCTTGAAACTTGGGTTGTTGGAGATGATTCAGTTATTCATGTATTCATTCCTGGAATAAGTTTTTTTTTATCCAATATTTTCGTTAGAAAATTAATGTGAGCATACGAAATAATAATATTGAGCATACGAAACTCAAAAGAAAACTAAGCAGTGGAAACTTAAAAAATTTTGTAATATCACGGGGAAAGTCCTGGACAAGGAGTAAGCAAATAATTTTTTTACATTAGAGAAGGGATGTCTAACGGTTTTTACAACTACTTGAAATATTTTTATGCTCAGTGAAGATTTAATAAACAAAGAGGTCTTTGAAACAATATATGTGTTTTATTACTTATCCAAAGGTATTTTATATATCAGTAATAAATGTAACATCATTGAAAAAAAACTAGAAAACTATTATTGAAAATTTACATAATTTTTGTTTTGCGGCAGACATAAATTGTTTCCTGTGGCAACCAGTTGCCTGCAGTTGAATGGTTGGACATTGGTGTCATGAAGCATAATAAACTTAAGTCTGTTATCCACTGCAGAATTAAGACATGTAAAATAAGACTTAATAGGAACTAAGACTAATGCTTTCAGGATATTTTATTTTGCTTTGTATCGTATAGAATGCGAACTATAATTTTGTTACTAATAAGATTCATCAAAGGATCCACAGAAAGTCAGTAGTGCCGGATTAAGACAGCTCTGCTTCCTTGGCAAAAAAAACTCTCACCCTACAATCGTTATTGTAAATTAAGCTAGTAGTTTGGAATTAAACCTTTATATAATTTGAAAATATATACTAAAAACAATAAATTTTGCTCGTTTTTTTCCTGCAACCAGAATTTGACTCCTTAGGTTGCAGCCTAAATAGTCTAGGCGTTAATTCAGCACTGAATGTCAGTGTATAATATAAAGGAAGGATAAATATAGTTTGGATCTTTTGCCTAGATTCACGAAGGAAAAACAGAAAATGATTAGTTGTTAAAGAACAACGATAGATTAAAAAGTGAAGTGGGCTGAGAGAATAATTGTGTGAATTGAAAATGAATGCTCTTTTTAAAGATAAAAGTATTTGACTAAATTACATAAAGTAATGAAGTTAGTGTTTTTTTTTTATTTCTGGTATGAGAGCACGATGTTGATATTATTCGTTTTAGTTATATATTTCAGGTTGCTACATAAATATGCTTATTTTGCACATTAACCTTAAGGAGGTGGCGTTTTTATTTTGGGCAAGTTCTAGCAAACGTATTTTAAAAGCAAGAAATTGTAAAAAGAATCATCCATGTGTCATACAAATGTAAATACTTTTGAACGGGCTTTTGTTTACAATCTTTTTAACTTCGGGAGAGAATGGAAATTAGCATTTTTATTAAGTTCTTAAATGTAATATCATGAAACGTTTGACAGAGGAGTCTTTCAACGAAGTTGTTTTCCTACTTTTGAGTAATGCTGGGTGCAACGTTAGCAAGTTGTATATATTGTAATAAAATGCCACGGTGATTTTTTTTATGTGAATTAATGCATAGTGATGTAAAAATGCTGCAAAACACGATTTTGTTCCCAAGTGCATACATATTATGTGAAGCAAGAAATCGCGTAAACTATATGTAATCAAATTGTCTTCGATTTTAGTGCCTACATTCGTAAATCGCCGTTTTTTTTTTTTGTTGCAGCAATATTCTCCCCAGTGATTGAATTGTAACAGCCATTTGAATAATGATAATGTTTTTATGTGTTTTCTCATGGATGCATCTTGGTATTTTTTTTTTGTTAAATTTGAAACATATATTTTTAGACCACACTGCTTTTATTTGATAGGGTCCAAATGTTGTGTTAAATATGTGTTGAAGTGTAAATATTTTTGTCGTTCGAGACTCATCTGTACATGCATTTGTTCAATGTCATACGTAACATACAGTCAACTGTTTGTTCACAACGACTGTGATTATGTACCTGTGCAGACTTTACACCTTTTTGGATACGTTAATTTTTGTTAGTGAAATATATTGTTCTGAAAGTATTCTCTTGCTTTATGAGTTTGGTGTTATTTTGAGTAATTCATTTAACATAAATTATTTTCTGTTGAAATTCAGTAGTGGAAATGGGGTGGTACGCGATGGGAGGTCGTCCCATTTGTTGTGGAGATGAAAAAAACAACAAACTAGGTGTATCCTGCGTAACATAGGCAGTGGTGTCGCCGAAGATATAGCACATACGGAAGTGACGTCATCGCCGCCCACGCAGGCGTCGGGGGCTTAATTTTTGAGGGGGATGCCGACCCCTCTCGCAGGTGTGCGGGATGGGCTTTGATGGGGAGGGCTTAAATTTTTTTTTGTCGACCGAAGTGCCTACCCCCCTCGCAAGTGTGTTGGGGAGGTCTTAATCGGTCCCCTGGGGAGGGCTTAATTTTCTTCGCGTCGGGGGCTTATTTTTTTTTTTTTTTGTCAACCGGAAGTGTCGACCCCCACCCATGTGTGTCGGGGAGGGGAAGTGCCGTCCCCCCTCGCAGTTGTGTTGGCTTCGGGATGGGCTTCGATGGGGAGGGCTAATTTTTTCTACCGGAAGTGACGACCCCCACACGTGTGTGTTGGCGTCGGGGAGGGGAAGTGCCGTCCCCCCTTGCAGGTGTGCTAGCGTCGGGATGGGCTTTGATGCGGAGGACTAATTTTTAACGATCGGAAGTGTTGGAGACGGCACCTGTATAAAAAAAAAAAGTTATGAAACCCTTCCCTAGTGGACCTTTCCCCAGATGGCTGAGTTTCGTCCCACGCTCTGGATGTCTGCCTAAAAACCATTATGCAATGAACAGCTAACCCTAACAGATAATGCTGATTTTCAAATCACCATCGAATCTTTGCTAGACGGAGGCACCTAATGATACCAGCGGTGTTGCTACAAAGAGATAATCAACAACATCCGTTAGTTTTGCGTTCGAGGCTTTATTGCCAGACTCACGAAAGAGAGGAAATTTCCCCAACCTCTAAGAGCTAATAATGCTCTCCACTCATACTAGCGAAAACTGGCGAATACAAATCATAAAAGCTTACCTCCCAAACTCGCTTTCACGGAAAGCTTGGTCGTTCTTCTGTGAAACCATGAGTTTGCTGTCACATAATAGCAGACTTATAACCCATTCGTGCAGATGATTGACCGTAGTGCGTGTGTGTATGTGTGTGTGAAAGATATGATTGGATGATACCTCCCCCGCTGCTCTGGATGTCCGACTTAATGATAGGATAATCGATCAGTTGGAAAAAACCCGTTACCTGAAGATCAATGGTCGAAATAAAAATCTTTTTTTCCGTGAAAGAGTTCTTGTATAAGATGAAACCCTCCCTCGCAGATCAGATAAAAAAAATCCTTTCCCCACCACAAGAGGACCAGTTGTTGGATGTTTCTTTCCCATCAGATATTTGTTAACAGAAAATTTTTGTGAATAATTGTATCGAGTAGGCTATTTTAATGAAAATACCTGATTTAAATCGTATTTCTCAGGGGGAGACAAATAGTTTTTCACCATAACACGATTGATATAGCGCCAACATAAAAACTGCAGTGACGAAGTATTTCTCTGAAACACTTCAGGGAGCTAAAGAATCTTTCTCAAACCCATTCACATCATGTTTTTTTCACGAATGTGTTCCGCGGTTGCTGTTTGTTATCTCGATGGATTTAAATGCTAACCGTAGAGTGCATGCTTATTTGTGAGACTATTTTAACGAAACCCCTTCCATAGATGAAAAAAAAAAAAAATTTTCTTACCATATGAAGAACAGTTGTACGCGCGAAATGGGAATAATAGGACAGTTGATTCCTAAATGAAAAAATATCCTTTCCCTCACCGTATGAAGAGCAATTGTTGCACGCACGAAATGGGAATAATAGGGCAGCTGTTTCTTAGATGAAAAAAATCCTTTCCCTCACAGTATGAAGAACAGTTGTTGGACGTATGAAATGGGAATAATCGGTCACTTAATTCTCAGATGAAAAATACTTTCTCGCGACATACCTGTTTTCTTAACAGAATATTTTCATCGAGTTGGCTATTCTAACGAAAAAATCCATCCATAGATAACTCTATATAGCAAAACCTTTCCCACCGCGCATTTGAGAGTTGTTTGATACAGTTGGTTGCCTTCGTTGTCACGAGAGACAGTTAAAGGTGTACGGAAAGAGTCGCTTTGTAAACCGTATCACGCCACCGCACACTGCTAAGAGAGAAACAACTATGCATCGAGGCGATGATAATAATACAACTCGAACTCTGTCGACATACAAAGCGTGTGCACACACTAGGACCAAGTTCACCACTCCCAGATGTCACAGCATACAATTCACCAACCTGTCGTGCTAGTAAGACATCGATATTTTAAATGGATTTTCCATAGAAACACTTTCATCACACAATTACTTCGATGCGAAAAAGTCCCAGCAGAAAACACACAACCATCACCAAAGCTGAGACCGTAATGTACCTTCACGACGGGAATGCTCTATTTTTCAAAAACTCTTATACAAAAGTTTAGACACCGAGATGCTGCACCGCAATACAACACCCCAGGGGTTAAAGGATCTTTCTAAAAACCCTCGTAACTTTGACGGTACGCTTTTTCTGCAACACACTACCCCAGGGGCTAAAAATCAAACACAGCTTGTTTTTCTAGGATGCTCCATCGATATGAGGACCAACCCTATACACAGGTTATATTCACTTGGCTGATGTTTTTAATCAAATATCCACAGGTCAAATGTGTAACTTTGGCGCACTACCCCAGGGGTTAAAAAATCAAACCCAACGTGTTTTTCTAGGATGCTCCATCGATATGTGGTCAAACCAGTTTCCATATTCTTAGTGCGAACTGAAAAAAGCTGGCAAAGGCCATGTTGAGATATTCACGGACTGATGATTTAAGTACACACGCTATATTCACTCTCTGATGATTAAAAACGCCATAAATACACTTTTCTGATGAGTAAGTTGCCTCGTACACGTGGGAAATGTACGTACATCAAAGGGTAAGATTTTACGTCTGGGGTCTTGCATTCTTCCCGTGCTTTCAGTTTAAAACATCGTTGTCTGTGCGTTTCAAGTTGCCACAGGACACGTGATTTTTTGCGAGTCGACGTATGAAAGCCGCAATAGGCGACCACGCAGCCACGCAACATTATGGAGACAGACGATGGACTTGAAAGACGCAACTCCGTCGGGACCCTGGCAGGGGTGGATTTGAAAAACTCGAGTCCTGAATATTTTACTTAGAATGTCTTTTCACCCCCGTTATTTTCTAAGACATAACAAATATTCTGATAGCACTTATTTAAATTCAGAAACTATTCTCCATCTTTATCATTGTTCATTTTAATATTACCTAAGTTTACTATATTTGTTTATATGTACTGGGGTGCCAAACCACCTGAACGTAAAAGCAAACTGGCAAACTGTCTTTGGTACATTTGCATGCACACTTGTAGTGACCCCACTGCTCTAAAACAGGTTTCACGAAATTTCTTTTGGGTATTATAGGGCAACCAAAGGAACTGCGCTATTGGTAAAGAATGTTTTACTGCGAACATTCAACATTAATCTCTTTCATATCGGGAGTAAAATTACACGCGCAAACGAGTTAGTGGGTTACACACTTGTAAGAAATATTTTGTTCATGTTGGAAGAAAATTTAAGTTTCCTATTTCCTGTGTTCTTCTCTTGTAGGTACGTATAAAGAATGTTTTGGAATAGAAGTTTACACCATAATTGCTTAATGCTATCACATTTGTACACACCAAGACGTGAAAAAATTTTGCAGCGTAAAGTCCCTGTAACACATTTCGAGATTCACTTAAAACTCCTCTGGGCGTTTACATGCATTTTTCTGTGTAATTCCGCTGTCTGGGAAATTAGCCATCACTTTCTTCCTATAGTTTTTGACAGACGTCTTTGTCTCGCTAGTTCGTATAGGGTTTAGGTAAACATTTTCAACCCCGCTAAGAAAGAAATCACAATGACAAAAAATCAGATACACTATTTATTTAATAACTATTAGTACATATACAGCCCGAGCCGCAGGAAAGTTCTATACAGCCACGAATGATATCTAAACGATGTAACTCAACTTCTTTCGCAAAAATGTTTAACGATATCGGTGAATGTTTCTTACGTCTTCTGGGAAATAGTCTACAACTGTTATAGCAAGGTACCAATGGCGAAGCTGACTTTACCCGCAATACAGTTCTTTGTGCATCCTGACACATTCTTAACTGAACGGTGAAGAGCCATAGTGGATAGTTAAATTCATTCACTTCGCATCGCTGAAACCTTTGCTTGATCCCTCAAGGCCTTTAGATGAGTTTCAAGGGTGTCGAGGTAGCGGCTCATTTTGTGGGGTTCTGACGAGTTCATTACAGATAAGATTTCACGGTCTAGCCATTGCGAAGATGTTACGGCTGGTCCTTCACATTGATGGCTTTAAAGTCGCGCTACAAGCCCGATGACGTCCTTGTTACACTGTAAACAAACGGCACGAAATCCCTTTCCTTTAGGGTATTTCTTGAAACCTTTCCAAATAGGACCTGACATGTTCAACGAGTCGCTTACTGACAGCAAATGATACAGGCACACAGTGGTACTTATGATTTAAATTCAAACCTTCAACCATTCAGTGTGAACTATATCTCGACCAATGAACGGCTTCTGCAATTCAGTGTGAACTATATCTCGGCCAATGAAAGACTTCTGCAAGATTCTCGTAACCTATTTACACGCTCCAACAACCCTACCTCTTTTTTTATAGAGCCTTAACGATCCGGTGGAAAATTCTCCAGTTGTCGAGTTAATATGTCTCTCATGTGTGTAGTTTGTGAGTCTCTTCATTTCAAAGGCGCATGTGATGACGAGGACCATTTTTATTGTGATGGTTTTGAGAGGATGTCTTTAGAAAAGAATTGGTTATGTTCGAAATGTATCAATCTACCCAGTAACACTTCTAAGCTTAAATAAATAACAGTTGCCACGGAGACTAAAAGTTGTACAACAGATAAATCTAATGTGTATAACGTCTAGCCTCGTTTTCTTACATATCTCAAAATAAGAGGTAAAGCAACGTGAAGTACTTCTCGATTAAATCTGATACTAAGCGCATTACTCAACTGATTTAAATCCACAATAATGTTATTCAGGACTTCCTGTACAGTATGAGAAATTAATAAACTCCCTGTCTTTTCCATTACAGGGACATGAATAAGAAAAGACCTAGAACTCTGGCAGTTGCTTGCTACAGAAGAAGCTAACAATTTAAAACAGACGATTTCTTTCATAGCCATCACTCATATCAAATCTACAACATTATTACTCTAATATCGAACAGTTTTCAGATAGTCATTCTTTTACATTTCTCGATTCGGTTAAGTAGAACAATGAAACAGCATTGCGGGAAAAATCTTTTATTCATACACTAAAAATGACGCCCAATCAGATATAGAACAGAAATTAGTAACACTCTTAGCATTTATTTAATACATATTCAGAGGTACGTACCAGTTCGTCGTACACTTCGTTTAGTAATATAGGAAAGTGTAACGTGTAGGTATAATTATCTTCAACTCCGGCCTCTTCCACAAAAAGTTTAGCGATATCGCTTAAATGGATGTTTCTCACGGCTTCTGAACATCGACTGATTCAACGGATATAGCAACACACGAATGGCAAAGCTGACTCGGATGATCTACTTCACACCCAATACAGTTCGTACGAAGAATCCGAAAAATTTCTTTTCTGACGAGAGTATTTAATGTTTTTATGAAACTTAGCTTGGCTCTCTGATCATACGGTTCAACATTAGACAGTCTTGGAGTATGGTCTGTAGTTAATTTGACATCCTTTACCGCATTAGAAAAGTTATTGAACTTCAGAGCCATCAAGCTGCATGTGATGGAGTTGCGGGAATCTTTTAACCACGACCATTGTTTGATGCTGAGATGTACCGAAGAAATCGTTGAAGTACCGTCGTCACACACACCACCTTTTTCAATGACCACCCCATTTTTACCCTTGAATACCACCATGCCGTTCAGTTCATACGCGAAGGTAAACGTATAGGCGAGTGTAGAAGTCAGTCCACACCACTGTTCTTCGGATAATATAACCGAAGTCTTTATGAGTCTAAACGGAATGTCACTGCACTTCTGAAGCAAACATATGTGGACTTCGGGAACGTTCTTGCAAATCTTCACCAACAAGTCAGAGCCTAGCTGTTAGTCGTCATCTCCAATAGCAAACCGCTCCATGGTGAGATCACTTTCGGGCTGAGAATGCTGAACACAGGCCATCGTTAACACTTCAATACTGCAAAACTATGTCTTTTCACACATGGAGTGTACTACTTATACCTAAAACCTTTGACGTCATCTGGCAATAGCCTGCCATTGGTCGAGATCTAATTCCTAGTGATATTAAAAACCAATTGTAGAAGAGTAATTTCTTAGTGTATGAATTGGGGGGCGGGTCTTTTTTCGTCACACATACTGTACAATATTACCCCACAATAATTTACATAATTTCAAATAATTTATTTTTTAAATCAGAGATTTTTTTCTTTTCACCGTTTTTATTTTTAACCTACAGCATTTTTTCTTTTTCTGTGGGAAACTTACTTAAATCAGTCCTTCTTCCATATACAACTGTCCCACAGAAAAAGAAAAAATGCTATAGGTTAAAAATAAAAACGGTGAAAAGAAAAAAATCTCTGATTTAAAAAATAAATTATTTGAAATTATGTAAAATATTGCGGGGTAATATTGTACTGTATGTGTGACGAAAAAAGACCCGCCCCCCAATTCATACACTAAGAAATTACTCTTCTACAATTGGTTTTTAATATCACTAGGAATTAGATCTCGACCAATGGCAGGCTATTGCCAGATGACGTCAAAGGTTTTAGGTATAAGTAGTACACTTGATGTGTGAAAAGACATAGTTTTGCAGTACTGAAGTGTTAACGATGGCCTGTGTTCAGCATTCTCAGCCCGAAAGTAATCTCACCATGGAGCGGTTTGCTATTGCAGATGACGACTAACAGCTAGGCTCTGACTTGTTGGTGAAGATTTGCAAGAACTTTCCCGAAGTCCACATATGTTTGCTTCAGAAATGCAGTGACATTCCGTTTAGACCCATAAAGGCTTCGGTTATATTATCCGAAGAACAGTGGTGTGGACTGACTTCTACACTCGCCTATACGTTTACCTTCGCGTATGAACTGAACGGCATGGTGGTATTCAAGGGTAAAAATGGGGTGGTCATTGAAAAAGGTGGTGTGTGTGACGACGGTACTTCAACGATTTCTTCGGTACATCTCAGCATCAAACAATGGTCGTGGTTAAAAGATTCCCGCAACTCCATCACATGCAGCTTGATGGCTCTGAAGTTCAATAACTTTTCTAATGCGGTAAAGGATGTCGAATTAACTACAGACCATACTCCAAGACTGTCTAATGTTGAACCGTATGATCAGAGAGCCAAGCTAAGTTTCATAAAAACATTAAATACTCTCGTCAGAAAAGAAATTTTTCGGATTCTTCGTACGAACTGTATTGGGTGTGAAGTAGATCATCCGAGTCAGCTTTGCCATTCGTGTGTTGCTATATTCGTTGAATCAGTCGATGTTCATTTCTCAGAAGCCGTGAGAAACATTCATTTAAGCGATATCGCTAAACTTTTTGTGGAAGAGGCCGGAGTTGAAGATAATTATACCTACATGTTACACTTTCCTATATTACTAAACGAAGTGTACGACGTACCTCTGAATATGTACTAAATAAATGCTAATAGTGTTACTAATTTCTGTTCTATATCTGATTGGGCGTCATTGTAATTTCTTAGTGTATGAATAAAAGATTTTTCCTGCAATGCTGTTTCATTGTTCTACTTAACTGAATCGAGAAATGCAAAAGAATGACTATCTGAAAACTGTACGATATTAGAGTAATAATGTTGTAGATTTGATATGAGTGATGGCTATGAAAGAAATCGTCTCGTTTTAAATTGTTAGCTTTTTCTGTAGCAAGCAACTGCCAGAGTTCTAGGTCTTTTCTTATTCATGTCCCTGTAATGGAAAAGGCAGGGAGTTTATTAATTTCTCATACTGTACAGGAAGTCCTGAATAATATTATTGTGGATTTAAATCAGTTGAGTAATGCGCTTAGTATCAGATTTAATCCAGAAGCTCCTCTCGTACTTCACGTTGCATTATCTCTTATTTTGAGATATGTAAGAAAACGAGGCTAGACGTTATACACGTTAGATTTATCTGTTGTACAACTTTTAGTCTCCATGGCAACTGTTATTTATTTAAGCTTAGAAGTGTTACTGGGTAGATTGATACATTTCGAACATAACCAATTCTTTTCTAAAGACATCCTCTCAAAACCATCACAATAAAAATGGTCCTCGTCATCACATGCGCCTTTGAAATGAAGAGACTCACAAACTACACACATGAGAGTCATATTAACTCGACAACTAGAGAATTTTCCACCGGATCGTTAAGGCTCTATAAAAAAGAGGTAGGGTTGTTGGAGCGTGTAAATAGGTTACGAGAATCTTGCAGAAGCCTTTCATTGGCCGAGATATAGTTCACACTGAATTGCAGAAGCCGTTCATTGGTCGAGATATAGTTCACACTGAATGGTTGAAGGTTTGAATTTAAATCATAAGTACCACTGTGTGCCTGTATCATTTGCTGTCAGTAAGCGACTCGTTGAACATGTCAGGACGAAAGAGCGATCCTATTTGGAAAGGTTTCAAGAAATACCCTAAAGGAAAGGGATTTCGTGCCAATAAAAAAGGAGTATCTTCTCATAATGCAATTAACTGTATTTAAAAGCCGAAAAATTCTCTGAATTTTGTCCAATTTTGGGAAATTTTATTGTTAATCACAGAACAATCTTCCAGTTAATTATTACTGATTAAAAAACTATTAGACTGATTCCTTTTACCCCCAAACGTACATAGGACTTCAGGCATTTGCAAAACCACGACGAAAATTAAGTAGCCAATATAAGCGAACGCTGATAAACTTTTACCGATGAGATTGGGGATAGAACTTACGATCTTTGCGCAGGGATATCCTTTGCAAAATCTAACCACTTAATATCTAAGATATTTAAGCATCTAGAATTAAAGATATCACGTTTCTTGTTATCCTGCTTAAAAAGGGGTCCATGTTTTGCTATCACACTTTATAAAGAACCAAACTATTTTGATCTAAATTTAGTTTTCAGTAGTATATGCTTATTCTTCCACACTCTCCACTGATTATTTTTCATCACTTTAGTTTTCACTGTGTTTATCACCAAACGAATCATTACCCCTCTCTTCAACACCTGTAACGAAAGAATTTTACCAACATTATATGGAAAGAGGGCCAAGTGTTAAGTATAATCTAAGTCAAAACTAAATTTCTTTAAAATTCTAAATCAGTTATTTCCAAATGACTTAAAAGCTCCAATCTTTGGAGTGAATTCTACATAACATTTTCAATAACCAAAGAGGAAAGGAGACAAAAATGCACCCTTATGTAACTCCCCTAGAAATGTTGAACCAATTACTATAAGCCTTAGCAACTCTCAGACACGACTCGGTGTTATTATCTCAATGCTAACCGGAGGCACAGTCGGTAGCACGCCAGGGTCGAAATCTGCTGTTTCAAGGTTCGAGTCCTACCTGTGCAGGTGTTAAGTTTTATCTCCTGTAAACCTCACCTTATCCTCGGTCAGTGAGGCTCTCCGATGGGCTTGAAAAGGCCGCCATCCGTCGGATGGGACGTTAGGCCGTGGACTAGAGAACCATACCCTGTGCATGTTAAAAAAAGAATGGAAGACTCGGTCGTAGAAGTCAGTGGCAGAAACAGCAACTTGTCTTTGTCTTGCCATTTTTTGAGAAGCTCGTGGTTAAAGTGGAAGGAGTGGAGCCTCGAGAGATGACACAATATGTATATCTCTCTTCCGTTGCAAACAGAAAGGCATGACACAATATATCTCTTCCGTTGCAGGCAGAAAGGCATGTCTTCAGCCTCTGCGATGACAGATGCATTAGGTGTGTTAGGGCAGAGTCCAAGACAGAGGCGCAGATTTATGATGTGGACAGTGACCAACTTGCTCAGAAGGTGACCACTGTAGTTGACACAGGAGAGGATCAAGACCAGGAGGATCTTGCAGGAACTTCCCCAGTGGGTACCAGCAAGGAAAGACAATATATTTCACTGTGCAGTGGCGATTGTCTGAAGATGCTGGATGTGAGGCCCTCAGGTCAACCTGTTGTCCAGGACGACAACAAGGAACTTATGCTGCTTGCCAACCTTGATGTGATCTGGTGCAAACACGATGCTAGGGTAGGTGAACAGAAGAGTCTCTTCATGAGAATCATGGCCAGTCTTATTGGTGGAAAAAGTGAGGCTGATGTTGTCGAAGAACCTGATGACCGTGGCCACAGCTCATTCAATCTTGAGCTGAGTATAGGAGGAGCCCTGGTTAGGGAACCAGATGCAGATGTCGTGCACGTAGATGAAAGCCTATCACAACTGGAAATACGCCATCTTGTCTGACGAATCACAGATTCAACTCCATCACGTCGATGGAAGGATGTTTGTGTGGCGTAAACTACACGAAGCAATGGACCCAGCTTGCCAAGCTGGGGTCTACAGGCAGGTGGAGGTGGTGCAACTTATGTGGTGCATATTTAAAGAGTTACGGAAGTTTGAATATTTAGCGATAACAATGCCAGCCACAAAAATCGACTTAAGAAGTTAATTAAAACTTAGTAATAAGTATTGTATCAAAGTATTTAATAAAATAAGTTTGCATTTTAGAACTTTGTATAAAGAATTCTTTCACTAATCTTCAGTTTTAAGTTTATTAAGACTGGCATTGCTGTTGTTAAATATTCAAACTTCCATAACTCATTAAACACTGAACGAATATTGTTGAAAATCGAGATATTGATTTATTTGAGATCTTTATCTACAATCGCATTTTTTAAAACGAAAAAACTTATTTTAGAAGTTATAGAGCTTTGACGTTAGCTTCCCATTGACTTAACATTAACATAGTGATTTTCCTTAATTTATGGAAACCAGCGTATTATGCTTGCTTTAAAATGCTGTTTAAAAGAGGTGATTCTCCTAAATTAATTTCATATAGTTGAATGGTAAATATAATAGTTGAATAAAAATTACAATTCAAGAAAAACGGTTGCTAACAACTTGAAATGACACCACTGTTTATAATGGCATAAATCACTTTAATTAAAATGCAACTGAAAGGGAGATGGATTCAGATTTATAAGTAATAATCTGGTAAAGCGGGAAAGTTTGCATTATTTTTCTATTACAGCGACTTATACCGAAGAATCTGAGATCAAAGATTAGGATTTGCCTATGAAAAATGCGAAAAAATATAATTTGTTGTGGACGGGAGCATACAGATTAATATATACATAATCCTCAAGCATCCATGAACTGAGGTAGGGTTATGTTATCATCATCATTCTCATCCTCAAGCAACCATGGTCTGCTTGAAAAACTCAACCAGACCGTGCAATTTAGTTCTCCAAGCATATCTGTCCTGAGCTGCATCTGGCCACTGCACACCAATTCTAACAAGGTCCTGTTTGACATTGTCTGTCCACTGCATCCTGTCTCCCCCTCTTTCTGAGGTCTTTAGGCACACTGTTCAGAACCCTATTCGCCAATCTATAATTATCCATACGGGCAACATGGCCAAACCAATGGATTCTCTCTCTGCACAATATGCTGCTTAAAGGAGGTTGCTGACTCCTTTGCTTGATCTCATCATTACTTACAAAGTTGAACCACCTAACACCCAAGATACTGCGTAAGCATCTAGAATCAAAAGCATCTAGTTTCCTGTTATCTTGTTTACAAAGTGTCCAAGTTTCACTACCATAACTAACCGTAGAAAGAACCAAACTATTATAGTCTAATTATAGTCTAATTTTAGTCTTTAGGTGTAAACGCCTATTTCTCCACACTCTCCATAGATTCTTAAAAGTTCCGGCAGCAATCCCTTTTCGTCTGTTAATCTCATGCCGCACATCACCATTATCTGTTACATAGCTTCCAAGATAAGTAAACTGTGACATCTGCTCAAGATTGCAACCATTCAGAGTAACTGAATCACAACCTGCCTGACCAATTTTCATCACTTTAGTTTTCTTTCTGTTCATAACCAAACCTACTCTACTACCAGTTTCATCAACAGCTTCAATAAAAGAGTTCATCTCATCAACATCATTTGCCAAAAGGGCTAAACCATCAGCATAATCTAAATCAGAAATTTTCGTATCTCCAGTCCATTTAAGGCCAAAATCTTTCTCTTGAAGTGAATTTCGCATAACATAATCAATAACCAAGCTAAAGAGAAAAGGAGACAAAATGCACCCTTGTCGAACACCAGAAGTAATGATAAAGCAATTGCTACAAGCCTTACCAACTCTCACACACGACTCAGTGTTATTATAGAGAGCTTTCATTATGTTAACTAACTTGTCTGGTATACCATATGATCTCACAATCAACCACAAATTATGACGATCAACAGAGTCGAAAGTCTTTTTGAAATCAGCAAAGCTAGCAACCAAAGGTTTCTTAAACTCTAAACATTTTTCAAGAATCTGCCTAAGTGAAAATATCTGATCCACAAATCCCCTACCACTTCTGAATCCACATTGCTCATTACGCAATTGACTGTCAACCAGATTCTTAATTCTATTAAGCACAATCATGGAAAGAACTTTCCCTGGAACAGAGAGTAGGCTGATACCCTATAGTTATCACAAGAACTGCGATCACCTTTTTTGAAAATAGGGATAATAATAGCTCTGGTAAAATCCTTAGGAACCATGGCTTTATCATAAAAGATATTCAGAATTTCAGTCATCCAAGTGGCAACCGAAACATTCCCAGCTCTAAGCATTTCCGTAGTAATTTCATCTACCCCTGGGGATTTATGAAGTTTAACTTTAGAAACAGCCAAAATAACTTCAGATTGTGTTATAGGGCCAACATTAAAGCCACCAATGCATCTATCATCATTGCAAACAATGGGAATAGAAGTAACCGCATTGTTTAGAACATCACTGAAATGCTCAGCCCACCTAGCCATGGCAGAATCCTCACCTTCTATAACCTTACCTTGTTTATCCTTCAATCCCTGTATACCTGTCCTTTTTTGCCACACAAAACATTAACTATGTGGTACAGCTCTCTGCTGTTGTGCTGTCTAACTGCTTCCTCGGCTTTGTCAGCCAAACCATCAAACCAAAGATTCTTATCAGCTGCTAACTGATCTTTTACACGTTTATTAAGTTCTCTGTAATGCTTTCTTTTAGGACTAGTAGGGTATTGATTAAGGACATTCCTGCAGTTCTTTCTTTCCGAAATAAGCTCAAGTGCCTTATCACTGAGATAATTCTGTCTCTTCTGCTCCTTTTTTCCTAAAAGAGTACTGTTAGTGTCCAAAAGAGCCTGTTTAAAATGATCCCATTCTTCCTCAACTTCAGTAGTAAGCATACCATGACTGTCGTAATGACTAAGTAACCTATCATGGTAAGCTTTGGCTATAACTGGGTCTTTCAGAGCTTCAGTATTAAAAGCAAATTTTTTAACCCTAGCACAACACTTTTTAAGTTTAAGCTGCAAGACACTTTTAACAAGGTAATGGTCAGATCCAATTTCAGCTCCCCTATATGACTTGGTATTCCTAACAGAACTAGCCCATTTGCTGTTAATTAATATATAATCAATCATATTCTTATGCAGCCCATCAGGTGAAACCCATGTGTACTTATGTATCACCTGATTCATGCAAAGTCACTCTGAATTTTTACAACTCCAGCAAGATTTGCCAACTCTCCTAGATATCGCGAAGTTGCCTCGATTTGGCCAACACGCCATATTTTTACAGAAAAAAAATCCAAATTTTTACATCTCACCTGAATTTTGTCAACTCTCCATGATTTTGCCAAGTTACTCCGAATTTTGCCAACTGCTGCTAGTTTTTCCAACTATCCCTAGATTTTGCCAACTCCCTAATTTTTTCCAACTCGCCATAATTTTACAGAAAAAAATCCAAATTTTCACATCTCACCTGAATTTTGCCAAGTCACTCCGAATTTTGCCAACTCCCTACGTTTTGCCAACTCGCCATAAAGTTACAGAAAAATTCCTAATTTTTACATCTCACCTTAATTTTTGCCAACTCCCTACGATTTTTCCAAGTCACTCCGAATTTTGCCAACTCCCCAAGATTTTGCCAAGTCACTCCGAATTTTGCAAACTCCCTAAGATTTTGCCATGTTGTCCCGATTTTGCCAACTCGCTTGTGTTTTACTGAGTGGCTTCGAATTTTGCCAACTGCTCTAAATTTTGCCGTCTCTCCATTTTCCAAACTGCGCTAGATTTGCCAGTTGCCTCGATTTTGACAACTCCGCTTAATTTTGCAAAAAAAAAAGAGATTACAAATTTTCACAACTCGCCTAGATTTTACGCGAAGTCGCTTCGAATTTTGCCAACTCCAAGTTACTTTTGGGGGGAGTCTCACCCCCTCCCCCCTCCCCCCATAGCTACGCCCCTGTTCGCATTCACGTCTCCCAGAAGCTAATGGTTATGACGCCTGGCATGCTTCTGGGAGACGTGAGTGCGAAATCCACTAAGACAACCAATTTTGTTTAACTAATTATTTCAAGGAAAGCATCAGTTTCATAAAAAGTACAGAAACTTAACCCCAGTATTTCGTTACTGGAAATATAAAAGGAAAGCTTTTGATTTGTGCACAGCAGGATTTGATTGCAAAGTGTGGATATTGGTCATAAGTTGCTTGATAGTTCCTAAGTAATATGTTTATAAAAAGAAATAAAATAAATAAATACCCCCTCAAGCAGCTGCTTGCCACAGAGGTCTGACAGGAGCATGTCAGTTTATATGCCACAGTAGGAAGATCTGAGAGGATGAATCTCTTTTGTTGCGATCTTATGCAACCACGGCAATTCCCGGTTCCGCTTGTACAGCTCTACCTGGTTATGAAAAGCCATGACCATCTAGAGCCGGGGGCAAGGAATACGCCCTATAGGCGCACCTCAACCCCAGCCTCACATGGCAGCAGTCCTATAGAAGGAAAGCTGACCACCGGAAGAAACCTTACTTTAATCTATTCCCCGGTTTGCAAATGTGCAAGGATATATAGATCCAAGCTCGATCGGCACCCGGGGTGGAGACTCTTAGTAAGACCCAGACTTTTTGGACAGCTCGTGCCTACAAGGCGGGCTCAGACCTTTCGGCAGAGCCGTCGAACAGACCACAGTAGTGGGTTCTCACTTCAGTCCCCCCCACGCACAGTGCTTTCCCCCTATGACGTCACAAGCCACGCCCACTTCCGGTCACGCCCTATGACGCACCAGGCCACGCCCTATGACGTAACAGCCCATGCCCCCTATGACGCAACATGGCGTAATCATTACATAATCATTACGTAACCGGCCACGCCCCTTTATTAATAATTCCTCCCCCTTTCACCCCCCTTTCCCCTCAGTGGCGCCATCTGTTGACAGTGAGAAGTACTATTTTCCCCAAAAACCCCTTTATTTTAATCTAATTTCTCGTTTTCGGCCCCCACGGTCGACCTACCTATATTTTAAGCCCTCCCCCTTATGAAAAACCCTCTGGCGCCATCTGTTGACAGTGAGAAATACTATTTTCCCCAAAAACCCCTTTATTTTAAGTCTAATTTCTCGTTTTCGCTCCCCACGGTCGACCTACCTATATTTTAAGCCCTCCCCCTTATGAAAAACCCTCTGGTTGACCCTTTTAAGGCCCCACTCCTTCACTCGGCTGATGCAAGTCTCAGAATAATTGCATGGAACGATTGACTGGTCTTAGAATAATTGTACAGAAAAGGATGATACAAAATTCCTTAGTAATTAAACACTCATCAAAATTCCCTTACCTCTATTAAAAATCATCCTACAGTTGAAATTCATTTTACTCTTACTGTTTCCATAGAAAATACCATAGGGTGAAATTAATAATGGTTTAAATTATTCGTAGGGATGACATGTTAAATCTGCTTTTAGAACACACGTCTGCAGTGGAAAAATTTTCAAACTCCGTTAATCAACTCCCTAGTAATTAAACACTCGTCAAAATATTCCTCACCTTTATTAAAATCACGGTCGAAATAAAAATCACGTTTTTCTGTAGATGTGTTTCACCGGAAAAAAAAAAATCGTCCCTCGCTCTGTGGATTCCGTCCGACTGTCTTGGGTTCCCGGACTATACAGTGTACTTGCTGTGGCCTTGATGCGGGTCAGGCATTTCAAATATTAACCTAGCTTTTTCTATGTATTTCTTACATCAAAGCCAACACTAGCACTGAATTCTTTTGAATGTAGATCTCAAGTTGTAAATCAACTCACAGAGTTGTATTTATTCCTTAGTAATTAAAACTCTTTGCTATTCATTTAGCCAGGACGACTAAACGATTCCTTTATAATTAAAATTCCCTGCTATTAAACTCCCTAGTAATTAAACACTCGTCAAAATTCCCTTACCTTTATTAAATAAAACAGTTTTCTGTAGAGGCGTTTTATCGGAAAAAAAAAACTTCTCCTCGGCAACGAGAGTCGAACGCGTTACCCACAGCTTCACTCTGTGAACTCCTAACAAGAACCAACCTGCAATGGAAAAGGGATTCCTGAAGTCGTACGTGGAGTCATGCCCACACGTGTCCGTTTACCGGTCAGGTAGCAACGAAACATCTCGTGACACAATCGCCCTGGGAGGTTGAGTGTCCAGCGCTCAGCAGTGTGATGACTCATACGATGTTGTTCTCTGAGGGTAGGTGACGTCACAACAAGGGGAAAGTAACGTGGAGTGACCAGCGAGTGACACGTATCAGAAGACTGAGCACTGGGGATGTTTAACCTTCAGTATAATTTTACACAGTGTGTTAGGATTAACAACTCTTATAACATAGTTATTGCGGGTAGGCTCCCTCTCCCACTTTTAAAATTTAGATCTTACACCGACAGTCTTTTCATATACGTATTTTTATAACCATTTTAAAACCAACACTTATTTCTTTTATCCCTAGCGATTACTGGTTGTTGCATTTTTTACTAGAAGAAACCCTACCCCTGCAGTAACAGCCCCCGCAGAAAATAAAAAAATGCTATCGGGCGAAAAATTAATAAAATCTGATTTTATTCGTCGTGATGAAAAATATTGATGGGGTAATAGGTTCGACTTAAAAGACTTCGTGTTCGGATCCTCACCACGGACAACCTCTCGCTGAAGGACGGTTAAACCCTACGAAATTATTCCAAACGGGGAATCACAAGGTTTTTATTGACGAATGAATCTTGGACCTGTACTGCTTCCGTACATCGTGAAAACCCACTCACAGCCTTGATCCGTGTTCCCAATTTCCTTTACTAAGTCACTTCAAAAAACATTGTGATTGCAAAAGTATGACTAACAGTTTTATTACGCCACGTTTTAAAAATACTTATTACTGCTGTATCCGCGGTACGGGAGAGTAACACTGTTCGAAGAAAAATCAGGTAAAACAGTTTAAAAAAAAAAAAATCGTTTTCTCCGTCGTTTGCGTATGTCTCATCACGCTGGTGAAACCGGGTGAAAAAATATTTTTTTTTTTGTACGAGGTAGAATGTTAAAAGTACGTCGCGTGCAAAAACTTTAGTTCCATCACGAATACACATTAATAGAGTAGGGAGGTCGTAGTTTAATACTTCAGCTATAAAAAAATAATACAATGTTTCACACACACCTCTCAACTTGTCTACACTAATCCGCTGAAATTTCATTTGCAACGGAGGCTGATACTTCGAATCCGCTATATGTTCCGGAGCTGCAGTGGAATGCATGGCCCCTGCTGAATGCTACGCTATCAGAAGTCCATGTGGCTGTCACGTTCTCCAAGCGCTCAGAATATTACTATACTTATAACTGATCTAAAGTCCGTTTTAATCAATACTTATTTCTTTCAACTCTGCGACTATTGGGCCGGCACATTTTCACTAGAAGGACCGCCTCACAGTGGCAATCCCGCAGAAAAAATTAATAAAAGGAAAAAATCTGATTTTATTCCTCCTGATGAAAAATATTGAAGGTAATAGGGTCGACGTAAAAGGCCCGTGTTCGGATCCTTGCCCCGAATGGTTTTTAACAAAAGTCCTACGAAATTAAAAACTATCCCGTTACACGACGGCGTTGTTTAAAAATACTTATTACGATTGTATCCTCAGCAAATTCTTTCCTAGGAAGTAACGCTACTCGATGCAGTCCCAGTTACATGCTTTTACCGGGTAAAGACTGTGCGCCAGAATGTTAAAAGTAGAATTCATACGTTTCCGTAAAAAAAAAAACTTTAGTTCCTGCTGAAAGGAGTATGGTTCGATTCAGGAAGAATAGGATTTGACCTCGTGCATTAGAAAAGGGAACAAATCCGTCCCCGGTGTCATTTGTTAGGTGGTAGTATTAGTATCCTTATACAAGCTCACTTCAAATTTTCATATGACATTCTGGGGTTGAGTTTCAACCTTTTTATTTTTTCCAACCGCGATAATGCGCAGTTTTCTGCGGAACGCGAGCGACTTCGACGCCAAGGACGACCCGCACTAAACGATACGACCGTGCACTAGAAAACCGTGAACGGACTTGTGTGAAACGTAGTGTACAGAGCTTGACAACAGTAATATAGACTGGGATCCTCGCTCACTATACTATCATAACCCTCGAGAAATTATCAAATATGAATAGACCTCTGTAAAGTTCCGACTCCACAATCTTCTGAGTTCATTCCCCGGTCGATGCGATCAGGATCACAAGGGATGTTTTACACATTCAACGACTTTTTCTGACATTCGCTAATCAAAGTGTCTATCTACACATCAGACTTGTCATTACATCGACAAACTACCTGTCCATAGGCTGAGTAAGCATTTAGAATGAAAGATTGAGTCTGCTTCACGACACAGATTCGTAAAACGCTCATTAATTATTTTGTGAGAGAAAGCATGCATAAAGTTCAAACACTAATACATCTTCCCTTTCTAATAAACCATACGATCAAAGTAGATAAATTGCAAGCATCATCGGATCTGATTCCGTATATCTGCTTATGACGAAAATCTCACAATAGCCTATTCAGTACTTTAACCCCCCGATACAGTATGTGACTAGGTCGTTTAACTAAATTACGTGCATAAACGAAAATGTAAAGGGATATCTGTAAATTCGCACAACGGGATAGGTGAATATTTTCACAATTCTTTTGAAGGCAGAATAACTGTGACGAGAGAGAAAGTATAAAAATGCAGTGGGATGGCTGTAAAAACAACAGATTACAGCGCAAATACTGTAAGATAGAAAAAACGACTATTAACAAGTGTCATATAAGGAGCGACCGATAAAAGTCACACCGTAGCGGAAGGAGTAATACAGGAAAAATCATAAAATATTAACCCCCCCTTCCCCCACGCTGGTAAATCACGGTCCATTGCGTACACACGGATGAATATCACAAAAATACTTTGCATATAGTAAAGAACCACCGAAGTTTGGAAATTTAAAATCTGAAAACTCACTTTTTATAGTATTTCCGTGAAAAGTCACCCCCCCAGAAACGAGATCTAGCTCTGTCGCCAGTTATTCCAGCGTACTATCTCTTTTCAGCACGTTTGAATAAGCGCATGTGAAGGTGGCTAGCTGCAGACACAAGCTTTTCGACAAAGATAGGATGTTTCACTACAATCTAACACGGAGATGTCTGTTAAGTTATTTTTTCCTCCTATTTCTACACTAGTGTCGAAGTCTTAGAACAAGTGGTTCGGGTTAGCACACGTTTTTGATATTATCTTGTTTGGCAATCTGAAAGAACACTGTCTGTGGAACATTACCCCCCCTGCAAGCTAGTACTAATTACTTTACGATTCTGAGGGACGAAGGTTGAAATCGTTGGCAGATATTTTTCAGAAATATGTAATCAACCATAGTGTTCGGATATTTGATCCATAGTAAGACATGAACGATGTTTACCTGTCATCAGCGACCCCTTCTACGGATCGTATGAGAGGTAATTGTTACGACAATTAGCTACGTGAAGTCGTGTTTATTTTTAAAAGCAAAGACACACTAATTACCGACTAGCTAGAGACCGATATATTAACCTACTAAAGTTTGATTTTAACGATCAGATAGTGTATATATCATCACTTTTTTAGTTCATAATAATATTCCAACTTTTAAAGGAAATATTGTCTCGTTATAAGCGATTACATACAAAGAAATACACACTCTATACTTTAAATCTATAGAGACAACGATCACTATCCCAGGAACACATCTGTGAAATGTCACCACATTTTTGTTTTTAACGTACGGTTGAATCGTTCTACGATGCTAGCTTTGGTTTCCCATCCCTTTCTTTTACACCCACCCGATATAAAACATTCGACCCAACATAGCTTGCTAGCTGTGAGAGGTCTTGATACAGAGAACAATATTAACACTTCTAAGGCTGACCTTAAAATCCCCGTTAACTATACAAAAGAAATCACATTGACAAAAATATCAGAGACATTCATATTTATTTACATTAAGGTCACATTAATATTTAGTTCGTACATACCAGTTCACCGTGCACCTCTTTTAGTACTGTTGCAAAGTTCAATTTAGACATAAACGCGACATTAGCAGGACGATTTAGTTCGATACATGATTCTTCCACAAAACTTACGGCAATATCAGTTAGATTAACGTTTCTTACCACTTCGGGGAAATAATCGTAAGCTGATTCAGCGTTTATGGTGAGGCACGAATGGCGAAGTTGACTCGGATGATCCACTTCACACCCGAAACAGTTCTTACGTAGCAGCGTAAACAGTTCTTTTCGGAGATCTGTTTTCAAAGTCCGCTTTAAACAGTCCATAAGCTTTACGAAATCACTGCTGTCTTGTTCAAGGGGTCGATCGTTAGATGGTGGGCTTCGAGGAAGATTTGCCGCTAATTCTACCTTCCGCACTGCATTCCAAAATTTACCGTTTTCAAACTTCAGAGCCATCAAACTGTAGGTGATTGGATCGCATAAATCTGTCAACCGATGCCACTGTTCGACGCTGAGCCGAACCGATGACGAAAATACAAGTCCTCCGTCACGGGGGATGCTTTTTTTAATGACCACGCCGTGTCCACCTTTGAGCACGACGAGGCAAACCATAGCGTCCAGTTCATACTCGCCGTATTCGACATCTTCGAACGCTTCGACGATTGTAGACGCATACGAAACCAGTCCATGCCACTGCTCTTCAGACAGCATCACACCGTCCTTTGTAGGATATAGTTTTAACGAGTCATCACTCTGGAACACACGTATGTGCACTTTAGGATATGACCGATATTCACAAACGCTCGCAAACAAATCCGATCCGAGTTGAAACATATGGCTATCATCATCTCTAACAGCAAGTCGCTTCGCAGGAAGATCACCATCGGTCAGGGAACGTTTAGCACAAGCCATAGCAAGTCGATACTGGAAAAAATAATGCCTTACAGCCCGTCGAAGGGTAATACTTATACCTTAAACCTGTGACGTGTCCCTGTAACTCCATCCCATTGGTCGAGATCTGGTAGATTTGCCATCTCTTAGTAAACATGATGACGTCTACAAATATTTACGAGCCTGTATAGACGTGCTTTCGAAATATGCATGTGGTGCTCCTTTAAAACGGAAATCGTGGGAGCTTTTGATCACAAAAACCTTTCAGAATATCTCTGACATTACAAACAGATAAGGGGGGTTGAATTCATTAACAGAGTATTTCAAAAGTATCTTAAAAACACACTCATAATGAAACCAAAGCTAGCATCGTAGAACGATTCAACCGTACGTTAAAAACAAAAACGTGGTGATATTTCACAGGTGTGTTCCATGGAGGCGCCACTGAGGGGGAAAGGAGGGTGTTTTAATAAGGGGAGTGGCCTGTTACGTAATGATTACGTAATGAATACGTAACAGGCCACTCCCCTTATTAAAACACCCCCCTTTCCCCCTCAGTGGCGCCTCCATGGAACACACCTGTGAAATATCACCACGTTTTTGTTTTTAACGTACGGTTGAATCGTTCTACGATGCTAGCTTTGGTTTCATTATGAGTGTGTTTTTAAGATACTTTTGAAATACTCTGTTAATGAATTCAACCCCCCTTATCTGTTTGTAATGTCAGAGATATTCTGAAAGGTTTTTGTGATCAAAAGCTCCCACGATTTCCGTTTTAAAGGAGCACCACATGCATATTTCGAAAGCACGTCTATACAGGCTCGTAAATATTTGTAGACGTCATCATGTTTACTAAGAGATGGCAAATCTACCAGATCTCGACCAATGGGATGGAGTTACAGGGACACGTCACAGGTTT
The DNA here is from genome assembly GCA_038380435.1 of Ryuthela nishihirai. Classification (NCBI taxonomy): domain Eukaryota; kingdom Metazoa; phylum Arthropoda; class Arachnida; order Araneae; family Heptathelidae; genus Ryuthela; species Ryuthela nishihirai. The sequence continues at coordinate 6,186,015 of JAWZYU010000030.1, read as the reverse complement.
AAGGTATAAGTATTACCCTTCGACGGGCTGTAAGGCATTATTTTTTCCAGTATCGACTTGCTATGGCTTGTGCTAAACGTTCCCTGACCGATGGTGATCTTCCTGCGAAGCGACTTGCTGTTAGAGATGATGATAGCCATATGTTTCAACTCGGATCGGATTTGTTTGCGAGCGTTTGTGAATATCGGTCATATCCTAAAGTGCACATACGTGTGTTCCAGAGTGATGACTCGTTAAAACTATATCCTACAAAGGACGGTGTGATGCTGTCTGAAGAGCAGTGGCATGGACTGGTTTCGTATGCGTCTACAATCGTCGAAGCGTTCGAAGATGTCGAATACGGCGAGTATGAACTGGACGCTATGGTTTGCCTCGTCGTGCTCAAAGGTGGACACGGTGTGGTCATTAAAAAAAGCATCCCCCGTGACGGAGGACTTGTATTTTCGTCATCGGTTCGGCTCAGCGTCGAACAGTGGCATCGGTTGACAGATTTATGCGATCCAATCACCTACAGTTTGATGGCTCTGAAGTTTGAAAACGGTAAATTTTGGAATGCAGTGCGGAAGGTAGAATTAGCGGCAAATCTTCCTCGAAGCCCACCATCTAACGATCGACCCCTTGAACAAGACAGCAGTGATTTCGTAAAGCTTATGGACTGTTTAAAGCGGACTTTGAAAACAGATCTCCGAAAAGAACTGTTTACGCTGCTACGTAAGAACTGTTTCGGGTGTGAAGTGGATCATCCGAGTCAACTTCGCCATTCGTGCCTCACCATAAACGCTGAATCAGCTTACGATTATTTCCCCGAAGTGGTAAGAAACGTTAATCTAACTGATATTGCCGTAAGTTTTGTGGAAGAATCATGTATCGAACTAAATCGTCCTGCTAATACGCGTTTATGTCTAAATTGAACTTTGCAACAGTACTAAAAGAGGTGCACGGTGAACTGGTATGTACGAACTAAATATTAATGTGACCTTAATGTAAATAAATATGAATGTCTCTGATATTTTTGTCAATGTGATTTCTTTTGTATAGTTAACGGGGATTTTAAGGTCAGCCTTAGAAGTGTTAATATTGTTCTCTGTATCAAGACCTCTCACAGCTAGCAAGCTATGTTGGGTCGAATGTTTTATATCGGGTGGGTGTAAAAGAAAGGGATGGGAAACCAAAGCTAGCATCGTAGAACGATTCAACCGTACGTTAAAAACAAAAATGTGGTGACATTTCACAGATGTGTTCCTGGGATAGTGATCGTTGTCTCTATAGATTTAAAGTATAGAGTGTGTATTTCTTTGTATGTAATCGCTTATAACGAGACAATATTTCCTTTAAAAGTTGGAATATTATTATGAACTAAAAAAGTGATGATATATACACTATCTGATCGTTAAAATCAAACTTTAGTAGGTTAATATATCGGTCTCTAGCTAGTCGGTAATTAGTGTGTCTTTGCTTTTAAAAATAAACACGACTTCACGTAGCTAATTGTCGTAACAATTACCTCTCATACGATCCGTAGAAGGGGTCGCTGATGACAGGTAAACATCGTTCATGTCTTACTATGGATCAAATATCCGAACACTATGGTTGATTACATATTTCTGAAAAATATCTGCCAACGATTTCAACCTTCGTCCCTCAGAATCGTAAAGTAATTAGTACTAGCTTGCAGGGGGGGTAATGTTCCACAGACAGTGTTCTTTCAGATTGCCAAACAAGATAATATCAAAAACGTGTGCTAACCCGAACCACTTGTTCTAAGACTTCGACACTAGTGTAGAAATAGGAGGAAAAAATAACTTAACAGACATCTCCGTGTTAGATTGTAGTGAAACATCCTATCTTTGTCGAAAAGCTTGTGTCTGCAGCTAGCCACCTTCACATGCGCTTATTCAAACGTGCTGAAAAGAGATAGTACGCTGGAATAACTGGCGACAGAGCTAGATCTCGTTTCTGGGGGGGTGACTTTTCACGGAAATACTATAAAAAGTGAGTTTTCAGATTTTAAATTTCCAAACTTCGGTGGTTCTTTACTATATGCAAAGTATTTTTGTGATATTCATCCGTGTGTACGCAATGGACCGTGATTTACCAGCGTGGGGGAAGGGGGGGTTAATATTTTATGATTTTTCCTGTATTACTCCTTCCGCTACGGTGTGACTTTTATCGGTCGCTCCTTATATGACACTTGTTAATAGTCGTTTTTTCTATCTTACAGTATTTGCGCTGTAATCTGTTGTTTTTACAGCCATCCCACTGCATTTTTATACTTTCTCTCTCGTCACAGTTATTCTGCCTTCAAAAGAATTGTGAAAATATTCACCTATCCCGTTGTGCGAATTTACAGATATCCCTTTACATTTTCGTTTATGCACGTAATTTAGTTAAACGACCTAGTCACATACTGTATCGGGGGGTTAAAGTACTGAATAGGCTATTGTGAGATTTTCGTCATAAGCAGATATACGGAATCAGATCCGATGATGCTTGCAATTTATCTACTTTGATCGTATGGTTTATTAGAAAGGGAAGATGTATTAGTGTTTGAACTTTATGCATGCTTTCTCTCACAAAATAATTAATGAGCGTTTTACGAATCTGTGTCGTGAAGCAGACTCAATCTTTCATTCTAAATGCTTACTCAGCCTATGGACAGGTAGTTTGTCGATGTAATGACAAGTCTGATGTGTAGATAGACACTTTGATTAGCGAATGTCAGAAAAAGTCGTTGAATGTGTAAAACATCCCTTGTGATCCTGATCGCATCGACCGGGGAATGAACTCAGAAGATTGTGGAGTCGGAACTTTACAGAGGTCTATTCATATTTGATAATTTCTCGAGGGTTATGATAGTATAGTGAGCGAGGATCCCAGTCTATATTACTGTTGTCAAGCTCTGTACACTACGTTTCACACAAGTCCGTTCACGGTTTTCTAGTGCACGGTCGTATCGTTTAGTGCGGGTCGTCCTTGGCGTCGAAGTCGCTCGCGTTCCGCAGAAAACTGCGCATTATCGCGGTTGGAAAAAATAAAAAGGTTGAAACTCAACCCCAGAATGTCATATGAAAATTTGAAGTGAGCTTGTATAAGGATACTAATACTACCACCTAACAAATGACACCGGGGACGGATTTGTTCCCTTTTCTAATGCACGAGGTCAAATCCTATTCTTCCTGAATCGAACCATACTCCTTTCAGCAGGAACTAAAGTTTTTTTTTTTACGGAAACGTATGAATTCTACTTTTAACATTCTGGCGCACAGTCTTTACCCGGTAAAAGCATGTAACTGGGACTGCATCGAGTAGCGTTACTTCCTAGGAAAGAATTTGCTGAGGATACAATCGTAATAAGTATTTTTAAACAACGCCGTCGTGTAACGGGATAGTTTTTAATTTCGTAGGACTTTTGTTAAAAACCATTCGGGGCAAGGATCCGAACACGGGCCTTTTACGTCGACCCTATTACCTTCAATATTTTTCATCAGGAGGAATAAAATCAGATTTTTTCCTTTTATTAATTTTTTCTGCGGGATTGCCACTGTGAGGCGGTCCTTCTAGTGAAAATGTGCCGGCCCAATAGTCGCAGAGTTGAAAGAAATAAGTATTGATTAAAACGGACTTTAGATCAGTTATAAGTATAGTAATATTCTGAGCGCTTGGAGAACGTGACAGCCACATGGACTTCTGATAGCGTAGCATTCAGCAGGGGCCATGCATTCCACTGCAGCTCCGGAACATATAGCGGATTCGAAGTATCAGCCTCCGTTGCAAATGAAATTTCAGCGGATTAGTGTAGACAAGTTGAGAGGTGTGTGTGAAACATTGTATTATTTTTTTATAGCTGAAGTATTAAACTACGACCTCCCTACTCTATTAATGTGTATTCGTGATGGAACTAAAGTTTTTGCACGCGACGTACTTTTAACATTCTACCTCGTACAAAAAAAAAATATTTTTTCACCCGGTTTCACCAGCGTGATGAGACATACGCAAACGACGGAGAAAACGATTTTTTTTAAACTGTTTTACCTGATTTTTCTTCGAACAGTGTTACTCTCCCGTACCGCGGATACAGCAGTAATAAGTATTTTTAAAACGTGGCGTAATAAAACTGTTAGTCATACTTTTGCAATCACAATGTTTTTTGAAGTGACTTAGTAAAGGAAATTGGGAACACGGATCAAGGCTGTGAGTGGGTTTTCACGATGTACGGAAGCAGTACAGGTCCAAGATTCATTCGTCAATAAAAACCTTGTGATTCCCCGTTTGGAATAATTTCGTAGGGTTTAACCGTCCTTCAGCGAGAGGTTGTCCGTGGTGAGGATCCGAACACGAAGTCTTTTAAGTCGAACCTATTACCCCATCAATATTTTTCATCACGACGAATAAAATCAGATTTTATTAATTTTTCGCCCGATAGCATTTTTTTATTTTCTGCGGGGGCTGTTACTGCAGGGGTAGGGTTTCTTCTAGTAAAAAATGCAACAACCAGTAATCGCTAGGGATAAAAGAAATAAGTGTTGGTTTTAAAATGGTTATAAAAATACGTATATGAAAAGACTGTCGGTGTAAGATCTAAATTTTAAAAGTGGGAGAGGGAGCCTACCCGCAATAACTATGTTATAAGAGTTGTTAATCCTAACACACTGTGTAAAATTATACTGAAGGTTAAACATCCCCAGTGCTCAGTCTTCTGATACGTATCACTCGCTGGTCACTCCACGTTACTTTCCCCTTGTTGTGACGTCACCTACCCTCAGAGAACAACATCGTATGAGTCATCACACTGCTGAGCGCTGGACACTCAACCTCCCAGGGCGATTGTGTCACGAGATGTTTCGTTGCTACCTGACCGGTAAACGGACACGTGTGGGCATGACTCCACGTACGACTTCAGGAATCCCTTTTCCATTGCAGGTTGGTTCTTGTTAGGAGTTCACAGAGTGAAGCTGTGGGTAACGCGTTCGACTCTCGTTGCCGAGGAGAAGTTTTTTTTTTCCGATAAAACGCCTCTACAGAAAACTGTTTTATTTAATAAAGGTAAGGGAATTTTGACGAGTGTTTAATTACTAGGGAGTTTAATAGCAGGGAATTTTAATTATAAAGGAATCGTTTAGTCGTCCTGGCTAAATGAATAGCAAAGAGTTTTAATTACTAAGGAATAAATACAACTCTGTGAGTTGATTTACAACTTGAGATCTACATTCAAAAGAATTCAGTGCTAGTGTTGGCTTTGATGTAAGAAATACATAGAAAAAGCTAGGTTAATAGCATCAAGGCCACAGCAAGTACATTGTATAGTCCGGGAACCCAAGACAGTCGGACGGAATCCACAGAGCGAGGGACGATTTTTTTTTTTTCCGGTGAAACACATCTACAGAAAAACGTGATTTTTATTTCGACCGTGATTTTAATAAAGGTGAGGAATATTTTGACGAGTGTTTAATTACTAGGGAGTTGATTAACGGAGTTTGAAAATTTTTCCACTGCAGACGTGTGTTCTAAAAGCAGATTTAACATGTCATCCCTACGAATAATTTAAACCATTATTAATTTCACCCTATGGTATTTTCTATGGAAACAGTAAGAGTAAAATGAATTTCAACTGTAGGATGATTTTTAATAGAGGTAAGGGAATTTTGATGAGTGTTTAATTACTAAGGAATTTTGTATCATCCTTTTCTGTACAATTATTCTAAGACCAGTCAATCGTTCCATGCAATTATTCTGAGACTTGCATCAGCCGAGTGAAGGAGTGGGGCCTTAAAAGGGTCAACCAGAGGGTTTTTCATAAGGGGGAGGGCTTAAAATATAGGTAGGTCGACCGTGGGGAGCGAAAACGAGAAATTAGACTTAAAATAAAGGGGTTTTTGGGGAAAATAGTATTTCTCACTGTCAACAGATGGCGCCAGAGGGTTTTTCATAAGGGGGAGGGCTTAAAATATAGGTAGGTCGACCGTGGGGGCCGAAAACGAGAAATTAGATTAAAATAAAGGGGTTTTTGGGGAAAATAGTACTTCTCACTGTCAACAGATGGCGCCACTGAGGGGAAAGGGGGGTGAAAGGGGGAGGAATTATTAATAAAGGGGCGTGGCCGGTTACGTAATGATTATGTAATGATTACGCCATGTTGCGTCATAGGGGGCATGGGCTGCTACGTCATAGGGCGTGGCCTGGTGCGTCATAGGGCGTGACCGGAAGTGGGCGTGGCTTGTGACGTCATAGGGCGTGACCGGAAGTGGGCGTGGCTTGTGACGTCATAGGGGGGAAAGCACTGTGCGTGGGGGGGACTGAAGTGAGAACCCACTACTGACCACACAGGTCTCCTGAGAGGTGAGGTCTCCGACGCCGTCACCATCCGACCGGCAATCAAGCCGACCAGCAGCATCTGCAACCTCGGTTGGCCTTAGCCATGTCCAACCGGGACGCCAATCCGGTCGGCACAGCCTTCAGCCGGTTGCTGGGCCCTAGGCCCCCCCCACCACGACAAGGTGGTCCCCTATCGGGGGGGGGGGGTTCTAAGAGGATGACAGGACCTCAAAAGAAAACAATACGAACATCCATGCCTTATCTGGGGCTCGAACCCAGGTCCCTTAGATCAGTAGCCAAACGCGCTAACCACTCGGCCACGGGACGGCTAATATGTTTACATAACCAACTAATTGTTTAACTGTTAAAAAAAGAGTCCCGGAGGGACAAAAACTGTCTTTGGACCGATTTTGTTGATACTATTTGTAAAGGAGTTTTGTCCTTTGAGTTGATTTGATCATTGGATTTAAAGAATAATTGTATGACCGACTGGAAACAAGCGTATTTTAGTAGTCCGTTGCATACAACGGTTATTATTCACGTTTCGATTGGCTTTGTGGCAAAGGATAACTGAATGTTTGTTTTCATAAATCTTTAAATATTAAACGAATATCGTTGCAAATGAAGGTTTAGAACTGACGTCATTAACTTTATTTCGGTGTCATTTTATCCTTAAAAAGCTTATATTTGAAATTATGGAACTGAAAATATTGCTTTCCGTTTGATATCACAGATGAGTGGTGAATAATCTTTTTTTCGAAATGTAGTTATATCAATATACTTGCAACTTTAAGTGAAAACTTTCTAGGTATATGTTTTTCGTGTCTATAAATAAATGCAGAATTTAATTTGTGATAAAATTATGGTAACATCTAAATTTTATTTCATCGACTTTCATTGTATAGGAATTCTGTTTCGTTTTCAACCATTTTGATTTTTCAAACTCAAAAATTTCCGAAACACTCAATTTAAACGTCACAATGTAAAATGGAACAATTGCGATCTATTCATTATTTCTTTAAGAAATTATTTACTGTTAATAACAATAGAACGAAATCGTCACAATATTTCTCCTATCTGTTTCATCTTCGCAATTTCCCAAAATTTTTCAGTCGCCAGGAAACCTTGCCGTGATGGAGGCCTCATCCCTTGGGCTGCCGGGTCGAGCCTGCTGTTTACGAAAAGATAGGTAAGACACTTCACGTCATTTCGCTCTTTCATTAAACGCAACTTCATCTACTCTTGAATTCGGTTAAGTGTCTTAATTTGAAGCTCGGTATTTCAGGAGTTCAACTTCTAGCATAGTTAATGTTACTGTTACTCTTTATTAATCTACTGTGATGATTTATCATTAGAAATAAGTTTTAAGTTTTTTACGCATTGATAGCTGGGATGGAATGGTAGAAAGGCAACCAATGGGAGAAGGACAATTATATTTTTTACGTGGAGTAGCTAATGGTTAATAAGCTACTTAAATTAAGACTTCATTTATTAGATTTTTAATGTAGCGAAACAAACTTAAGACAGCAAAAAACCTTATTTGCAAACCTTATTTGAAATATTGTATTCGCCGTCCCGTGGCCGAGTGGTTAGCGCGCTTGGCTACTGATCTACGGGACCTGGGTTCGAGCCCCGGGTAAGGCATGGATGTTCGTGTTGTTTTTCTGCTGAGGTCCTGCCATCCTCTCAGATCTTCTACTGTGGCATATAAACTGACAGGCTCCTGTCAGACCTCTGTGGCAAGCAGCTGCTTGAGGGGGTATTTATTTATTCTAATTCAGCTGTTTGTCCGGCGCAAGGGAAATTTCAAAAATTCTTTATATTATCGGACAAACAGATGCATTTGAATGCATTCATCTACTGTTTAGAAATATTTTTAATTGCAAGGAATCGTAAATGAACTGAAAGGAAATACGAAACTAAAAGTATTCGTTATATTAATTGCGTTTAGTTTCTTATTCACTTGTAAGAATATCCTGTTTTGAATGCGTTTCTATAGGCAAAAACTTCCCACACAATCCCACCAATGGTAATCTGTTTCCTGGCTAAGCGTCAAGTCTCGGTAATATTATTCCGACAGGACACAGATGTTCGGATGATGAGTGGCGTGGAACACGGAAGATAAAAAGAATTTGATCCCTTTATACCTCATTCCTACCTTCACCCTTGCCATTAAAAACATGTTATTTGCATTTTTGGATCTGCCCTTTCTCCGTGGATCATCCTGGTGTCCGAGTGATTAGAGGACTTGGCTACTGATCAAAGGGACCGAGGTTCGAGTACCGGTTAAGGCAAGGATGTTTCTTATGTTGTCCTTCTGCTGAGGCCCCGCCATCCTCACAAATCTCTATGGCATCTAAATCGGACAAACTCCTGTCAGCCTATGTTGGCAAACCGCTACTGGAGTCGTTATTTTTTAATTTTTCTCCATGAAACAAGTAAAGTGCCATTTTGCTCCTCTATATGTCGTAAGATATTCAAAAATATTACGATATTGCCTATGGTGTTTTAATTGCTAGATAACACTGATTAAATAGTCGTGTCTCAAATGCCCTAAGGTCCCCGGGAACAGCAAAGTTTTCCTTTTAAATTTTTAATTAAAATTAATTTAGAAATACTTAAAGCTGTTCTTCGCAATGCTTTGGGGCCACGGCACACATTTGAAACTCCAAAAGTATGGCTGAACGCCAGAAAAAATATATGCCTGCTTATATTTAAAAAAATAATTTTTTATTACTTATTTCAATCGGCTATTATTTTACAAACCATTATTTTTTATTATTCATTTTAAAAGTTAGACCAGCTAAAATGGATAATTCAATGATATAAAGATTAAAAAACAAAATTTTAAATTTATGCATGTTTATTTTCAAATTTCAAAAAGTTTAACTTTTACGTAAGAAAGCGGCTCGCAGCGCCCTCACCTCATACATATATACATACATATTTTCCTCATTGAGATTTCACATATCATCTCTATTGAGAGAAAAGGACTTTTCTCTCAATAAAGTAAATGCAGATAGATTTTCACTTTCGAGTTCCTAAATATCAAAAACATAATTTACATGAAGAGAATGGGATGATGAAATTTTTGCCCAAACATAAATATTTTGCGGTACACTGATTTTCGCGATACATTAAGAGAAGCTATGTCACGGCACACCGATTGGAAGGCACCAGGCCCGGATCAATAGGAAAAAAAACCGGGGGGGGGGGGCAAGAGACTGTAATTCTATCACATTTATTCCCCGTTTTAGAGGTCTCTGATAATTATTGGGAAAAAAAAACGTGGAATATGCACACGTTAAATCATTTTTGCCCCCATTATTCTTCCCAACATTCTGAAAGAGAGGGGGGGAGGTCGTGGCCTCCTTGCCCCCCCCCCCACATCCTCTAGATCCGTTCCTGGGAAGCCCTGATCGAAATCGAAAGTATTGTATCTTTTGCACATGCTGCTATTTTTGTAATGAAATATTCCTTATTTGTTCATTGTCGTTCAGTGGTACACGCTTCCTGGCTGGTGGCATAACTGCTACTGATTGATATTCTCTTAATGACAGTTTTTATTTGGAAGATATTTTATTAATCTGTTATATGTAAATGGTAGCTAGGCGTAAACTGGAAGGAGAGCTGTGTACCAATCCCTAGTGATGATGCACAGAACCGGCCAGGTCTAGCACCTAATGTCAGACCCCGCCTTCTCGTGGTGCAGGCCGTTAGTACCTTTCAAAAGAGATATTCTCTTTTGGAAGGGAACGGAAGGGGAGGGCTGCCAGTTCAGTATGGCCTACTGATCTGGTCATCTATGGTCACTTTTTTCTTTTTTTTCAAACCTGTTGAGGATTGGGCAACTTCACAGGGTCCTGGTGCTGATCATTTATACCTACTAGACTGAACTTGTTTATGGATTTGAGCTTCATAATGGATCCTGGACTTGATACACTGGTTGGCCTCTGTTGAGGGAGAATCTGCCCCCTTGTGTGGGATTGTGTTTTCTGTTTGTTTCTGGGTTGTCAGCCCTAAGTGAACAGAGGCATGGGATATCTTATATCAGCTGGTGGATAATCCTAATCAGAGGCCATCGCAGGTACCTGAACCTTACTTAGCTAGTTAGGCATCGTGAAGCCTAAACTGGAGTAATGTGTATCAGGCAGGCCATGTGGCTCTTGAAAAAGTCCACTTGAAAAGGTGGTGCCTGCAGTTCCTACCAGCATCGGTGACTTCAGCCTTTAGCGGAGGAGGAACAGGTCTTTGCCCCATGCCTGCGATCAGGGGACTGTTTGATATTGTTGGCCCTACCAATCTCAATAAACCTAATTTCTTTAAAAATCCTACTAATCATTTTCTCTCTGCAGGGACGTGGAATGTGAGGACATTAAATAGAGATTATTCTCTTGATGCCTCATGCAGGAATTCCAGCGCTATAACGTAGATATTCTAGGCTTGCAAGAGACCAGATGGACAGGTAAATGTGACATACTTAAAAATAACTTTAAATTTCTCTTTACAGGGAGGGAGGATGGAAAGCATCACCAAGGAGTGGGTCTGCTGCTCAGCAGACATGCTAGTGATGCTCTTCTAGGATATGAGTGCATTAATGAAAGGTTTCTTACAGCAAAATTTCAGACAAGCATTAAAGACTTGAATGTTTTCTGCTGTTATGCCCCCACTGAGGATGCTGATGAGGATGAGAAGGATAGGTTTTACGGACAACTTCAGGATATTTTGAATTCTGTCAAGAAAGGAGATTGTTCTCCTTTCCCTTGTTCTAGGTGACTTCAATGCCAAAGTTGGTACTGACTCTGACCTTTGGGAAGGAGTGATAGGCCCTTTTGGTATTGGTAGCTGCAATGGCAATGGGCAACGTCTCCTACAGGTAAGTAAACTCAATGGATTCAGAATAACTAACACTTATTACAAACACTGCGACATACATAAGTACACATGGGTTTCACCTGATGGGCTGCATAAGAATATGATTGACTACATATTAATTAACAGCAAATGGGCTAGTTCTGTTAGGAATACCAGGGCATATAGGGGAGCTGAAATTGGATCTGACCATTACGTTGTTAAAAGTGTGTTGCAACTTAAACTTAAAAAGTGTTGTGCTAGTGTTAAAAAATTTACTTTTAATACTGAAGCTCTGAAAGATCCAGTTATAGCCAAAGCTTACCATGATAGGTTACTTAGTCATTATGACAGTCATGGTTTGCTTACTACTGAAGTTGAGGAAGAATGGGACCATTTTAAACAGGCTTCTTTGGAAACTAACAGTACTCTTTTAGGAAAAAAGGATCAGAGGAGACAGAATTATTTAAGTGATAAGGCACTTGAGCTTATTTCAGAAAGAAGGAACTGCAGGAATGTCCTTAATCAGTACCCTACTAGTCCTAATAGAAAGGATTACAGAGAGCCTAATAAACGTGTGAAGGATCAGTTAACTACTGATAAGAATCTTTGGCTTGATGGTTTGGCTGACAAAGCTGAGGAAGCAGTTAGGCAGCGCAACAGCAGAGAGCTGTACCAGATAGTTAATGTTTTATGTGGTAGAAAACGGACAGGCATACAAGGATTGCAGGATAAACAAGGTAAGGTTATAGAAGGTGAGGATTCTGTCATGGCTAGGTGGGCTGAGCATTTCAGTGATATTCTAAACAATGCGGTTAGTTCTATTCCCATTGTTTGCTATGATAATAGATGCATTGGTGGCTTTAATGTTGGCCCTATAACACAATCTAAAGTTACTTTGGCTGTTTCTAAACTTAAACTTCATAAATCCCAGGGGTAGATGAAATTATTACAGAAATGTTCAGAGCTGGGAATGTTTCGGTTACCACTTCGATGACTGAAATTTTGAATAACTTTTATGATAAAGGCATGATTCCTAAAGATTTTACCAGAACTATTGTTATCCCTATTTTCAAAAAAGGTGATCGCAGTTCTTGTGATAACTATAGGGATATCAGCCTACTCTCTGTTCCAGGTAAAGTTCTTTCCATGATTGTGCTTAATGGAATTAAGAATCTGGTTGACAATTGCGTGATATATGAAAAGCGCTCTATAATAACACTGAGTCGTGTGTGAGAGTTGGTAAGTCTTGTAGCAAATTGGTTTAGCATTACTTCTGGTGTTCGACAAGGGTGCATTTTGTCTCCTTTTCTCTTTAGCTTGGTTATTGATTATGTTATGCGAAATTCACTTCAAGGGAAAGATTTTGGCGTTAAATGGTCTGGAGATACTAAAATTTCTGATTTAGATTATGCTGATGATTTAGCCCTTTTGGCAAATGATGTTGATGAGATGAACTCTTTCATTCGAGCTGTTGATGAGACTGGTAGTAGAGTAGGTTTGGTTATAAACAGAGAGAAAACGAAAGTGATGAAAATTGGTCAGGCAGGTTGTGATTCAGTTCATCTGAATGGTTGCAGTCTTGAGCAGGTGTCACAGTTTAATTACCTTGGGAGTTATGTAACAGATACTGGTGATGTGCAGCATGAGATTAACAGACGAATAGGGATTGCTGCCGTGACTTTTAAGAATCTATGGAGATTGTGGAGAAATAGGCGTATACACCTAAAGACTAAAATTAGACTGTATAATAGTTTGGTTCTTTCTAGGGTTAGTTATGGTAGTGAAACTTGGACACTTTGTAAACAAGATAACAGGAAACTAGATGCTTTTGATTCTAGATGCTTACGCAGTATCTTAGGTATTAGGTGGTTTAACTTTGTAACTAATGATGAGGTTAGGCAAAGGAGTCTGCAACCTCCTTTAAGCAGCATATGGTGCAGAGAGAGACTCCGCTGGTTTGGCCATGTTGCCCGTATGGATAATTATAGATTGGTGAACAGTGTGCCTAAAGGCCTCAGAAAGAGGGGTAGACCTAGGATGCGGTGGACAGACAATGTCAAACAGGACCTTGTTAGAATTGATGTGCAGTGGCCGGATGCAGCAGATGTAGCTCAGGACAGATATGCTTGGAGAATTAAATTGCACGGTCTGGTTGGACCTCCGTAGCCCATGGCTGCTTAAGGATGATGATGATGATGTATTTTCGAGAGTTTGTCTGTCTGTCTGTCTGTCTGTATGTTCAACAACTTCTTCTGTACTGTAAGAGCTAAGACCAACCAGCTTTAGTACGCAACTTCATCTCATCGTAACTTAGTGCACTGTAAGGGTTTGGGCCCCATAAAATTCAGTTTCCAGGTTCGATTCCCACCTAAGACAGCGCTGAACTTTCCACAAACTTCTTTCCCCACCCTGTCCTCGGTCATTAAGGGATACCGATGGGTTTAGAAATGCCGTCGTCCATCTGATGAGACGTTTAGTCGTGACCCCGTGTGTGGGAGAGCCATACCCTGTGAAATTTAAAGAACACACTGGATGGCCTTGACGGGAATCTTGCTATATGTCTCCTAATGGATGTACAGTGGGTAATCTCTCCCAACCTTCTCTCAGCCCTTCGGATCCTTGTGACCTGGCCATTTCGCCCATTGGGAGTGAAAAAAGTGCCTCTCAGAGATAAAACAGAGACCAAGCCTATAAAATTAAGCTCCCTCCCACAAAAAAAAACGAGTTCTTAATAATTGCTGTTATATGCAACCCGCTAAACAATGTACGTTGACATAACAATTGGTCACGTTCACAGGAGACTCGCTATTAGTGACGTATTTATTGATTGAGACTATTCAAAACATTGATGTCATTTTAATAGCTTTGGAACAGTTTATGCTTCAATTTTTAATTTTCTAAGTACTTGAATGTTTTCCCCAGATTTGCCTATTAAACAAAAAACAAGCATTATATGCAAAATTAAAGCATATATGTAGCCTTAACTAGCATAGTGATTAGGCAGCTAGCGACTGTTCCAGCAAGGCAAACTTTGTGTGTTGTGTTAGCTCTAACTAAGGCAGTGGTCAGCAGTGACTTCTGTCGTAGTAGGGCATGTCCTTGTATGAGAAGGCCTGTAAAAGCCAGGAGTAGCTTCTAGGATTCTTCTCTGTCCTATATGTCGCAAATAAAAAAAAAACTGTAATAGAAATCTATTTTGAACATATCTCTTTTTTGTTACAATCTTCTATACAATAATTATTAGCCACATTTGTTTACGGGGTTACGTTCAGGCCCGGATGTAGAAAAGAAAAATAAGGGGGGGGGGGAAGAGACAAATGATGCAATCAAACCGAGAAATTATTATTTATTATGTTATACTTCATTGGAAATTATTATTTATTATGTTATACTTCATTGGAAATTATTATTTATTATGTTATACTTCATTGGAAATTATTATTTATTATGTTATACTTCATTGGAAATCCAGTCTCTTGACCCCCCCCCCCCGCTTCCATTACATTTTCTCGGATCGAATGTGTTTCTTGCCCCTGTCGAATTTGTTCTACATCCGGGCGTGGGTTGAAATAACCCCCCTAAACTTCCTTATCCAAAATCAAAAGAAAGAATTACGTAAACAATTACAGAGCTTAACGATTTCTGTCTGAAATTAAACCAGCCTATGTAGGGAATATTATGGGCTATCTCTAATTAGGTTCACTACTTTATGCCTCACAAAATAGGTGAAGAAAAGTCTTTCACGAAGTCAATCTTATTGAGTTTTATGTAAAATGGAAGCTTGTAACTTTCAGTCAGTTCTTATAACTTATATTACCATCCTAGTAACGCAGGACATTTCTTCTAGTTTTAACATATAACAGTTATTTGATATTTATTGAATCACTTGTTTATAGATTTAAGAGTTTCTTTAAGAGATTTAAAGGGTTTTTCCTTTTCTTTTTCTCTTCCAGGAAATCCAGGTTATGCTGGTTCCTTAGACTCATGGTGTCATTTCGCCCCTACTGTTACAGGGGTCAGGTTGGAGGACAGGGCCACTGTATCGAGTGGGGGATGTCTCTGTCTGTTGTACATGTAAACGTCCTGACTGAGACAGTGGTCGGGTTGAAGAACCGGGCCATCGTGTCAGCTTAACCGGATAGAGGCTGGGTTGGAGAACCTGGCTACTTTCCGGGGGACCTTGTCCCTTGTCGAGAGAAAACCTGAACAAGGTTCCTCTCCTATCTGTTTAGTCTGTGCAGGTGGGATCCTCCCTCAGCTTCTCAATAATGAGGGGAAGGTAAGTTCTTTGCGGCAGGCTCCCTAACCAATCTTGGCCAGGGTGCTTCCTGGTGCATCACTTTTTAGAGTATTTGTTTTTTTTTTTCATTAGTTTTTTATTGTTTGTGCGTCTTTTCCTTTCGTTTTTTTCAATAATAAAAGGAGTTTTTTATGAGTTTTTTACTTTTCATGTTTTGTTTTTTTAATAAAAAAAGAGTTTTTTTTTTACACAATTTGTTTTTAAAGAATAGCCATACAATGTATTCTATGGTTATTTTTATTTTTCACTTGCTTACTTTTCGTTTATTTTAACAAAAAATAGTTTTTTATGCAATTTGTTTTATTTTACATGATTTTCTCATCTTTTATTGTGTGTCGCACTCCCCAATTCGAGGCGAGTTGCTACTGAAGGGACTCATTCGCCCACCCATCAGTTGTATGTAAGCGGCGATTCTCTCCGAGGCTGAATTAAAGCCTGATGGATTTTTCCGCGTTTTTTTTCCAGTTTTTTTCTACTGCTCCACCTTTCCTAAAATGAAATAGCGAATGGCTTATTCCAAATTTAGCGGAGTAGTGGGGGGAGTGGTGCCTCTCAAAATCCAACCTCAACGTCCTAGTTCGTGAGAGGTGGGCAACGTCATCAGCCGACCAATTTCATTTTGGTGCTGTCTCACCAACAGAAGCTCCAAGATCAGCTGATGGTGGCTGATGAGGCTCTGGTGTGGAACGATGCTTAACTGCATAGATTAATATACTATATGCATATACTACATTAGTGGTGGATAAACTTGCGATGCACATTTCATTTTCTTTTTTCTGTACAATTAACTATATTTCTTTTTAGTTTAATACAAAGATCACTGAAAGTTTGCAGTAAATGATATGAACAATATATCGTGTAATCCCAGCGCATGTCAGTAAACCACTCTTTCAGAAATAAGTAAATTTTTGAAATTTGGTATTACCATAAATAAAAATGATACATACACTCATCGGGCAGGTACGTATCGGTGGTTGATAGGATTAGGTGACTCCTTCACCTCCGAATATCCGGTACAAAATCTTATACGAAAATCTTATATAAATTCTTAAACTAGTCTCATCATCATCATCATCAACCTCAAGCAGCCATGGGCTACGGAGGTCCAACCAGACCGGGCAATTTAGTTCTCCAAGCATATCTGTTCTGCGCTATATCTGCTGCATCTGGCCACTGCACATCAATTCTAACAAGATCTTTTTTGACATTGTCTGCCCACCACATCCTAGGTCTCGCCCTCTTTCTGAGGCCTTTAGACACATTGTCCATAACCCTGTTCGCTAATCTATAATTATCCATACGAGTAAAATGGCCAAACCAACGGAGTCTCTCTCTGCAAAATATGCTGCTCAAAGGAGGTTGCCGATTCTTTTGCCTAACCATTACTTACTAAGTCTTACCCAAGATGCTGCATAAGCATCCTAGAATCAAAAGCATTTAGTTTCCTGTTATCTTGTTTACAAAGTGTCCAAATTTCACTATCATAAGTAACCCTAGAGAAAACCAAACTATTATACAGTCTAATTTTATTCTTTAGGTGTATACGCCTATTAGTCGACACTCTCCACAGATTCTTAAATGTCCCGGCAGCAATCCGTATTCGTCTACTAATCTCATGCCGCACATCACCAGTATCTATTACATAGCTCTCAAGATAATTAAACTCAGACACCTTCTCAAGGCTGCAGTCTTTCAGATTGACTAAACCACAGCCTGCCTGACCAATTTTCATCACTTTAGTTTTTTCTGTTTATAACCAAACCTACCCTAATACCAGTTTCATCAACAGCTCGAATGAAAGAGTTCATCTCATCAACATCATTTGCCAAAAGAGCTAAATCATCAGCATAATCTAAATCAGAAATTTTCGTTTCTCCAGACCATTTAAGGCCAAAATCTTTCCCTTGAAGTGAATTTCGCACACCATAATCAATAACCAAACTAAAGAGAAAAGGAGACAAAATACACCTTTGTGGAATACCAGATGCAATGCTAAACCAATTGCTAGAAACAACTCTCCCACACGACTCAGTGTTATTGTAGAGAGCTTTCATTAAGCTAACTAACTTATCTAGTATGCCATACGATCTCACAATCAACCACAAATTATGACGATCAACAGAGTCAAAGCCTTTTTGAAATCAACAACGCTAGTAACCAAATGTTTATGAAACTCTAAGCATTTCACAAGAATCCTACTATGTGAAAAAATATGATCTACACATCCTCTACCACTTCTGAATCCACATTGCTCATCACGCAATTGTCCGTCAACCAGATTCTTAATTTTACTAAGCAAAATCATGCAAAGGGCGTTATCTGTACAGAAAGCAGGCTGATACCCTTATTTATAGTTATATATATAATAAATAAATAATAAATCTACTCTAGAAGGTAATTTGTTTATCAAGCAGTCTCTGTAATCCTTGTGACGAAAATTTCTGATTTAGATTATGCTGATGATTTAGCCCTTTTGGCAAATGATGTTGATGAGATGAACTCTTTCATTGGAGCTGTTGATCAGACTGGCAGTAGAGTAGGTTTGGTTATAAACAGAGAAAACTAAAGTGATAAAAATTGGTCAGGCAGGCTGTGGTTTAGTCAATCTGAACGACTGCAGCCTTGAGCAGGTGTCCCAATTTAATTATCTTGGGAGCTATGTAACAGATAATGGTGTTGTGCGGCATGAGATTAGTATTTTTTTTTATGATGTATTTTGGGACTCCTTTCCCTATCTCTTGTAAACTTATAATAGAATACATTTTTGCATGAAAGCCTGCAAATTCTTTTACAGGTACTCCTGAAAGTTCATCTTTCATTTTACCTAGTACCTTTTTATTATATGTACTATGTAAAAACATGATCTATACGATAGTCGGACGTATCGAAACGATCAATATCAGGCGTGTCCAACCCGCGGCCCTGGACAGCTAGTAATGCGGCCCACAAAATCGTAAAGTTTTTGTGTTTACGACATAAGCTTTCAACATGATTATGTGATTTTCAGCGAGTTTTTGATATCCCACTAGTTTTACGTTGTTCTTTTTTAATTGTATAATAAAAAACATAAGAAAATAAATGAAGTTTTATTATTCATATACACTAACTACATAATATATTTTATGTGCGGCCCAAAACAATTCATCTTCACTCAATGTGGCCCAGGGAAGTCAAAAGTTTGGACATGCCTGATCTATATCATCTTTCATATCGGCATACACGTCCTCGGTTTGAAGCTCGTTGCACAATGAATCTGTATCAGTGAATAATAATTTAGTTTTCCTCTATATTTTGGATTAATATAGTCATAATGAAAGTTATACATCAGTGTTTTTCTAATATCTAGAATACTGAATCCAGCATAAATTGGCCTGTTGAGTTTCAATTTAGTTTGCTTTGACTATACACATGCGAGTTCGTTGTCAAAAACGCGAAAAGCGGGAAAAGCAGGCGATGCTATGAGTTTGAAAACTCTCTTTGGGCTCTGAGTCAATTTTCACCCGATTTCTCAAATTTCCCATCGTTTTTCCAAACACAGCACTCATCAGTTTGAATAAGTCCTTCTCGAAATCATTTCTAGCTTTCTTCCGCTGATCTGTATTAAATTCTATATATGGTTTTAGCCAGCAAGATTGTTTGGATTTAAAATGCGATGCATTTTCTTCAGTTGCATACCGAAGGCTAAATATTGTTTCATATTACGGTAATGAAGGACATATTTTTCCTTAGAATATAGATTGGGGACTAGTTTCATGACTGATTGGTTGGTATTCAGGGGCATAGCGAAGGACTATGGGTTGGAGGAGGGATAAATCGTAAATTTTCCAACTCGGAAATCTAAATTTGCTAACTGAGCAAATAATGTCTAGATTTTTCGCTCCATGTGGGGGAAGGGGGTTTGATGCAATTGTTTCACAACTCTCTTGCATTTTGCCATTTGACTTACAATTTTGCCTACTAGCCTTAATATCACGGAAATTATCCCAATATTTACATCTTGTCTGAATTGTGGCAAGTCAGTGTTAATTTCCCTTGATTTGACCAACTCTCCTTAATTTTCCCGAAACCAATCGCAATCTTTACATCTCTCCTAAATTTGCCAAGTCGTTTAAAAATTATCAAACTCCCCAATATTTTGCCAGGTTTTCTCGATTTTGTCAACTCTCCTTAATTTCACACACCCAATCCCATTATACACCTCGCCTATATTTCACCAAGTGGATTCGAATTTTGCTAGCCCACCTACATTTTGCCAACTCGCCATAATTTTACAGAAAATATCGCAATTTTTACGTCTTCCCTGAATTTGCCAAGTCACTTCGAATTTTATCAACTTTCCTAAATTGCACAAGAAAGGCACAATTTTCACAATTACCCTGTATTTTACCAAGTGGCTTCGAATTTTGCCAACTGCCCAACATTTTGTTAAGTTTTCTCGATTTGTCCAACACTCCTTAATTTCACAAAATAAATCCCAATTTTCACAAATCCCCTATATTTTGCCAAGTGGATTCAAATTTTGCCAAGTTTTCTCTATTTTATCAACTCTCCTTAATTTCACAAAAACAATTCCAATTTTTACCAATCGCCCGTATTTTACCAAGTGGATTCGAATTTTGCCAACTACCTTAAATTTTGCCAACTCGACGTAATTTTACAGAAAAAATCGCAATTTTTACATCTTCCCTGAATTTGCCAAGTCACTCCGAATTTTATCAGCTCTCCTTAATTGCACAAGAAAGGCACAATTTTCACAACTCCCCTGTATTTTACCAAGTGGCTTGGAATTTTGCCAACTCCCCTTGATTTTGTCAAGAGTTCTTGGTTTTTCCAACTCTCCTTAATATCACAAAACCATCCCAATTTTTGCAACTCACCTGTACTTTACCAAGTGGTTTCCAGTTTTGCCAACTTCCCTAGATTTTGCAAAGTTTTCTCGATTTTGTCAACTCTCCTTAATTTCACAAAAACAATCCCAATTTTTAACAATCGTTCGTATTTTACCAAGTGGATTTGAATTTTTCCAACTGCCCTAGATTTTGCAAAGTTTCCTCGATTTTGCCATCTCGCCACAATTTTACAGAAAAAAAAAACTATTTTACATCACACCTGATTCTTACAAAGTCACTCTGAATTTTGCCAACTCCCCCAAGATTTGCCAACTCTCCTAGATATTGCGAAGTTGTCTCGATTTTGCCAACACGCCATAATTTTACAGAAAAAAGATTGCAATTTTTACATCTCAATTGAATTTCATCAACTCTCCACGATTTTGCCAATCACTCCGAATTTTGCCATCTGCCCCTAGTTTTTCCAACTAGCCCTAGATTTTGCCAACTGCCCCTAGATTTTGCCAACTCGCCATAATTTTACAGAAAAAAATCCAAATTTTCACATCTCACCTTAATTTTGCCACGTCACTCCGAATTTTGCCAACTCCCAAAGATTTTGCCAACTCACCTGCATTTTACTAAGTGGCTTCGAATTTTGTCAACTGCTCTAAATTTTGTCGTCTCTCCATTTTCCAAACTGCCCTAGGATTTTCAAGTTGCCTCGATTTTGACAACTCCGCTTAATTTTGCAAAAAAAAAAGATTACAAATTTTCATAACTCACCTAGATTTTACGAAGTCGCTTCGAATTTTGCCAACTCCAAGTTACTTTGGGGGGGAGGCTCCCCCATCCCCCCCTCCATGGCTACCCCCTGCCTAGGTCTTCCAGTTTTATTTATTTGTTACGATTTATTTATTTATTAAAGTTACGAGAAAATTATTTATTGTGAACAGTAGGCCTTTATTCTTACTTTCATAACTCTATTTACCACATATGTATATGCAGAGCCGGTTTTAGACTGGTGCAAAGGGGGTGCCATACTGGGCCCTACTCTTAAAATCGTACAGATAAAAAGAACTCTATATTTCTCTGAATTCGCAGTGGAAAATATTTAGTGTATATATTTTCTATTCATAATAGCCAGTCAACGAAACGAATAAACACGACTTACCTTTAAAATTCTGCACAGACATCGTTCGATTTACATGCTAGATAGGTTCTGGAAAACCACCGTGTATATTCAAACCAACCCCACCTCCGAAAAAAAAATCCGTATTAATAAAACCTGCATTAAAAGTTTAATATATTTGCATATTTATCTGAAATTTCAGATTAAGGAGTAATAAAGTCAATGTAACATTTTGTGTTTTCTTCATATTAATTCAGATAAGTTTAAATTAATTCCTCAAACATTATTTTTCTTTTTGGTCGCGAAAACTACTCTTATGAAATGTAGATACCTGTCACGTGGAACTCCATGGCACTATGTGATCGATTCCTACACATAATTGAATCACATCAGTTAACCTGGGGATCATGTTAAGGTAAAATAAATGTACTCTTAATAATACCGAAACTACTAAGATGTGGTTGTAGAGTCAAAATAGTAATTTTCACTCGAGGGATAGTTAGGCTCGAGCACGTCGCCTAGCAAAAAGTATAGCAAAGCGAACTAAATATTGAGATCTGCCTAATCTTCCTCTCAGCAGAATACATAAAGATTCGGGAGCTCACAAGGCTAAGCAGTAGTGCTGCATCAATCTGATGCCTTTCCAACCCTTTTAGATAACTGGTTTCTTAGCTCTGCAAGACTTTTTGCTGGGCAAGGACATACACTGATATTACGACGTAAGTCTGACAAGTTATGGAAGGTAAATTTATTTAAGCTTTAAATGACAGTGGGTAAATCCCTTTTCAACGTTTGTTAAAGTTCAAGTAACATAGATATAGGGGGCGGGGGTGGCTCAATTGGTAGCGTGCCAGGCTCGTAATCTGTAAATTCCCCGCCCTGCCCATGGTCAGTAGGGTACACCGATGGGCTTGGAAAGGCCGCCGTCCGTCGGATGGGACATTAAGCCGTGGCTCCATGTGTGGGAGAGCCATACCCTGTGCACTTTAAAAAACACACTGGATGGCCTTGATGGGAGGCTACTATCTGTCTCCCAACAGCTGTTCCAATTGGTCTCCTCCCCCAACCTTCTCTGAGCCTTCGGAGTCCTTGTCACCTGGCCATTTAGCCCATGGTGTGCAAAAAAAGTGCCGCTCAGAGGTAAAACAACCCAACCCAAGTAACATAGAAGTAATAGTTGTCCTATAGACGATTAATGAGGTCCCATATAAAGCAGAAATAACATAGAAATACACCCCTATCCCGTAATGTACTGAATTTGCTGTGATATGAAAACTGACATTCCTACTTTATAATATGTAAAAGCTACTATGTTCTAATATACTCTTACCAAAATGTCGATAATTTGCAGACTAAGAAAAGTAAGGCCTTAAAGAATAAAATGGCGTCTCGCGACTTCCACTTCCATGGGGTAAGAATTACCATGGAAGGCATCTCCGATGTTCTCCAGGAAATGATTCTCACTAGTTTTTTGGCGATGCTGCTATTTCGAGTTTCACCTATTGAATTCCTAATGTTGGGTGGCTCAAGCCCTTGACTCTAAACAGGGTTGAGGAACGTTCTGTTCTCTGTCTTCACACTCAGCAGCACAAATGGGTATTCAAAATCACGGGGGGGAGGGGTCAGCTGTTATCTAGCCAAAGTATTATATGCCCTTCTAATAACCAAAAGCAACCGAAGTAAATTTGTATAGACCATTATGGCTAAGAAACGCTGTCTTCTCTATATCTCGAGGATGTAATGATACCTGCCAGTATCCAGATATCATGTCCAGGGAACTAAAATACTGGGCCTGTGGCTTGGGTTCGGTTGTCTTACCTCTGAGCGGCACTTTTTTGCACACCATGGGCTAAATGGCCAGGTCACATGGACCCCGAAGGCTCAGAGAAGGTTGGGGGAGGGGACCCACTGGAACAGCTGTTGGGAGACAGATAGTAGCCTCCCGTCAAGGCCATCCAGCGTGTTCTTTAACGTGCACAGGGTATGTCTCTCCCGCACAAGGGGCCACGGCTTAACGTCCCATCCGAAGGACAGCGGCCTTTCCAAGCCCATTGGTGTCCCCTACTGACCGTGGGCAGGACGGGGAATTTTGCGGAGATAAATCTCAACGCTGACCCAGCTGGGACTCGAACCTGGGAACTACAGATTACGGACCAATTGCTCCGCCCCAGGGCCTGTGGCAATTGGTCCATAATTTAACTAATGAGTGATAGGGGATAGGAATTTGATACAGCTCGAACATTCAAGATCCGATAATCCACACCGAAACAGGATGAGTCGTCCTTTTTGGTCGGTTGGTTGTTTGGGATTTTATGGAGAATTGGTTACACGACTGAGGAATTAAAGAATAGTCATGATCAGCAATGCTGATAGTAACCGAGTCTGTTTCTTATGCGATTTTCCCTAAATCTACCGATGTATGTTCTGATAGCAGTCATTTTATCAATTGTGCAGACTCTCCAATTATATTGGATAAATTTATTTGAATGTCGTCGTTCTTCAAACTAGATGCATTTGATCAAATGTGATAATTGAGTAATATTGATGCAGACCAAGTACTAAGACAACCAATGGTGCACGCAGGAAATTCTAATGTTTTTTGACATGTTTGAGCATAATGGAGAGTTTCAGGATCTGCATCAGACGATACATGTTATTCAAGTCTTCAAAAGGAGGGGGAGAGCTAATTTACTCAACCCTTTTTGTGCGCCACTAAATCAAATAATTGAAGAACAAGTGGGACTATCAAAAGACCTCTTTTAGAATTGTATTGTCTAATGATTTCTGGACAGGGCCGGACTTTGACTTTCTGAGGCCCTACCTATGACAAATTTAAGAGGCCACATATTCGAAAGTTGAAATATTGAAAAATAAACCGAAAACTGATGTGGTGAAAACATTATTGTAGCATGGTAAGCTATGATGAACAGTTTGCACAATCGATTAATTTAAATATTAAAATCGTTGTTTCATAACACGGTAAAACTTGAAATGCATTTCTTTGAGGCCTTCTCATATCGCGTGGCCCTAAGCTGTAGCTTATGCGACCCTGCTTCTGGATGCCTTTAATGGTAAATTGGCACAAAAAGGAACATTTAAAATATGGAGGGCATTCAAAAAGTTCTCGACATCTGTAGATTTGCACTCGTTGCTCCGAAGTTAATGAACTACGATCGTTTGAAAGCTTGTCTAAACTTGTCATTACATGTTTAACACAAAGGCCGTATCAATTCTCTCTTCGCTGGCGGCAAGTAAAGTTCGGTCTGCGAAATCTGTGCGTTATTGCTATGGAGCCTACTAAGGAGGAGAAAGATTTTATATTTCCACAAAGATGTAGCTTCAGGACGACTCGAAAAAATGTCCTACCGATTTATCACAAGTATTTGGGGATGATGCTTTTGCGTGACACTGTTACGGGATGGATGCACTTCAAGAGCATTTCAGAGAAGGACAACAGAGCTTCGAAAGACGTCCCTTGTGCAGGGAGATCGAAGGAGGCCATCAACGGGCGAACCATTGCTGCTGTTCGTTAACTCCTTAACATATTGCGTGGCCAAGCTGATTTCACTAAGATTTTCTCTGACGCCATGCGACTTTTTTCTTCAATTGCTGTCATTTCTACCTCTAAATGTCATTTTATGTCAATTATTTTATTACTTGCGATGTTAATGACGCATCATTCATATATGAATGACGCAGTCCCGCATGAAAATGGTCGAACTATTAGCGTCATTCATAAGTGACGTGTAGAAACAATTATTCAACAACATTTAAAGTTGCGAAAGATCTTTGCCAAATGGGTACCAAACGAACTGACAGAACAGAAAACAAGGCTAGAGTCGAATCGTGCAAGATTAATTAAGATTAAATAGTGTTTGAACCTAGTGGCCCTAAAAGGTTAACAGACATCACTATTGTTACAACTCCCAGAAAGATCGACAACTATGTTTGGGTTGCAGACGAACCGCGTTCCCAAATCCTTCGACAAGACTTTCGCTCAAGGAAGAGAATGTTCACAGTATTTTTCAATTCCCAAAGGAGTGGCAACCTTACCTGAAAAAATGATTATAAATGGCCAATACTACAACAACGTTGTTTTGCCCAAAATGGTTAAGATGAAGGAGCAGCGTCCAACAACAGGCGTGCGAAGGGTTCTCCTTCACGACAATGCCAGGGCAAACAAAACACGGCAAGTTACGGCCTATCTGGAACAGGAATAAGTCGAGCAACTACCCCATCCCGCATATTCACCCGATCTTGTACCATGCGAATTTTGTTGTTTCCAAAATTTAAAAAGGAGCTTGTTGAGAAGCCTTTGTCAAGGTTGCAAGATCTTGCAAACTACGTTCATTCAGAGTTGCGGAGTGTTCCCCAACAGGAGTGCCACCAAGCGTTCCAGAATTGGCTCGCACGTCTGTAACTTTGCATAGATGCTGGGGGGGGGGGGTGTGTCTTTTTAGGACCGTAAAGGATTTTTTGAGATAAGTGCAATGGTTTTTGTTCTGCAGATGGATGTCTAGAATTTTTTGAACGCCCCTAGCAGTGATTACAGAAAAATTACTGGGAATAAATTAGCAACAAATGTTGTGTAAAGGTGATAAGTGATTTACTGAATAAAGTATAGCGACAGATATATTTAGATTAGGGATTCTGAACGTAGGGTACGCGGTAAAGATTTTTGGGGTACACAGTGGGAGCTTAAAAGTCGCTAGATCTAGTAACAAAGTCGCTAAGTTGGCAACACTGGTATTTATTAATTTCTGAGAACTGATTACCCAGTAAAATGTTTACAATTTTATAAGATTTGTTAAACTGTTTATGTTATTTTTTGTGTTTATCGATATATGTAATTTATGAATACAAAATTTAATGTGTATATATATATGTTTTATTTTATTCCCATTGTTATACTACAACTATAGTGTTTTCAATCTATACGCCAGTTACATACACAGTTCCAGCGGGTACGTGAAGCATAAAAGGTTGAGAACCACTGATTTGTATTATGATTTATAGAAAAATTGAAAACAGATATTTTAAAAACAAATATATTTATTTTTCAGAAATGTTTTATATCTTCAAAGAAAACAATTTACATAATAAATCTTTGCCATGCTTTTTTTTTAATTCCTTCTTTCCTCTCAAACAATTCTAGTCTAATCTAATAAGGCTTTCAATATTTATTCAAAATCTGACAAACACTTTACAAAAGTTTTGATGACAAAAGTTGTGCTAGTTAGCGCGCGCAAATATGCACGTGTCGTCTTGGTTAAAAAAAGACCAAGTTTTTTTTAGTGCGCTCTCGTTAAATCAAAATAGCTTTAACTTCAATAATCCAAATGCAAATCATCATTAGAAATGGTACCAAAATAGCAAATCACGCGAACAATGTGTACCCTTTTAATAATTTGCATCTCAATATCAACAAGATGTTCACAAAATATCCAGCCAGAGCTGAAATTCACCCTTTCGTTCTCTCTTTTTCTAAACTTTCTTTCCCCCCCCCCCTAATTATCACACCGGTATGACACAAACGGATGTACACAAATATCAATATCCACATTTTTTTTTTGTTAAATTTGCTTTACTTTTTAGACACTAGATGGAGCGATAATACGATCACAAGATTAACGAGCCGACGTAGTAGTAGGTAGCACGTGCCAGTGGAATCCGACGCCACATCCGGTTTTCTGTTCGGACAGATGGGCGGGCTTGCTTGCGATGCGTGTATCTATTGTTGGCGGTAACACAAACACGCTGTTGCGCTGCTGAAAGACACGATGAAGAGGCTTCATTTGCTGAGAAATCAGCTGTGATAGATATTAGAAATGGATTTTATCTCTGTTTCAGGACAGTTCACGTAAAATTTTCATCTCAGACATAGCGATAGGAGGTGCTTGTGCTATAATCTTTTTATTATTATATTATTTCATTTTAATTCATTTTTAGCGTCTTAACTATGACTCTGAATCCATTCCTGGATTTTAAAAATCTTCACTGGGCTCATTTCTTCAGGAAGGTCTTCACAATCTTGAATCACTCGCTCGAGTCTCCTAAAGTTTTTTTTTTGGTCTTTCTCTCTCTGTGAAGCAGCTGTTAACAGAATGTCTCACCAGAGGGAATCACCGTCGACAAATGACTTCCTGTCGAGATCACTGGTGTCGCTTCATGTGCAAGGCCAAGTGATCGGAACGGGAAAAACAGCGGTCGCAGAAGCTACATTTGAAAGGTTTCGATCCCGTATGCTTCCGGTAGTGACGTGTCAGTTCATCAGAACGTGCAAAGCGCCATTCGCAACCTTCCCATGAACACTTGTACGGCTTTTCACCTGAAAGTAATAAAAGAAATATGTAAGTTCGACTGAAAATAGACACTCAAGCGCAAAAAAG
This sequence comes from Ryuthela nishihirai, assembly GCA_038380435.1. NCBI lineage: Eukaryota > Metazoa > Arthropoda > Arachnida > Araneae > Heptathelidae > Ryuthela > Ryuthela nishihirai. The sequence goes on along the minus strand of JAWZYU010000030.1, from coordinate 6,158,199 downwards.
TTACAAACACAACAACACCGATTGCCCAATCAGGGTTCTATGAATCTTAAGGAAAACTGACACACAGCTAAGTTGTAGTACGATTCTGCATATAAATAAAGATTGTAAGATGAATAGTTGCGTGATTAATTATTCGAAGGCACAAAAGTGGATTAATATGAGAGTGAGATTTCTCCTCACTGCTTCCCCGGTTCGAGTCCCAGCTGGGTCAGCGTTGAGATTTATCTCCGCAAAACTCCCCGCCCTGCCCACGGTCAGTAGGGGACACCGATGGGCTTGGAAAGGCCGCCGTCCGTCGGATGGGACATTAAGCAGTGGCCCGTGTGCGGGAGAGATACCCTGTGCACGTTAAAGAACACGCTGGATGGCCTTGACGGGGGGCTACCATCTGTCTCCCAACAGCTGTTCCAGTGGGTACCCTCCCCCAACCTTCTCTGAGCCTTCGGGGTCCATGTGACCTGGCCATTTAGGCTCAGAGGTAAAACAACCCAACCCAACCCTCACTGCTGTAATCACAGTGCTTCCTCATACTACCAACAATATCTCCAATCAAGTTCACAAGTGCAAAAGGACTATTTTAATATCATGGAGGCTTTTGGGAGACCTCTGTGGCAAGCAGCTGCTTGAGGAGGTATTTATTTATTTATTTTTGGGAGGCGAGCTCAGATTGGCAATCCGTCACTCCAAGGCATTCAGACATACCTAATGGGATTAAGATGAGATCTTCCTGGCCATTCTATACTTTCCTACAAGTTCAAGATATTAGTCACCACATGAGCTCTATGTACGCAGGCTTCATCTTTTATTAAACTGAACTCTGACCCACTGCACCTGAAAAACGAGAGAACATAAGGATCAAGGATGACATCCTGATACCTCTGGGGTATCAGGGATCCTCTATCAAATAGATAGCGGACAGTGCGGCCATTGATGTTGATTCATGCCCAGACTATCAAACTACATCTCCATATTGGTCCCTTTCTCTGATGTTAGAGGGATGCTATGAAGAGTGCAGTAGCACATTGTTCCTGAATAACATGCAGATGTTGCTGAGACCAGTTCAGATGGGCTTCTCTGTGGAGGAGAGTTAAGGATCATCGCAATGGTCATCCTGCATAGAGATCCTTCTTGTGGATGAAGCAAGCTGGGAGTTGTCAGTGCTCTATGACGCCTGGCAGTTAACTCCAGATACAGGTGATCACTAAATGTTGTAACTTAAGACTATTTTGTAGTGTTGTTCTTCCAACATCACCTGTATCCTAAAATTGTCTCCAAAGCCTGGAGGCTTTCATTCAAGACACTTCAGGTTTTGGGCTATATTGTTTGAGTTGTTGTGTTATATTACCTCTGAGTGGTACTTTTTTGCATGCAATGGACGAAATGGCCAGATCACAAGGACCCCAAAGACTCGGAGAAGGTTGGAGAACAGCTCTCACTTGGATCGCTGTTAGTAAACAGATGGACGCTTCCTATCAAGGCAATTTAGCACGTTCTTTAATGTACGCAGGGTATGGCTCTCGTGTACACAGAGTCACGGGTTTACGTGCCATCGGATGAACAGCAGCCATTGCAAGCCCATTCGTGTCGCCGTCTCTGACCGAGGCAGGAGAGAAATTAGCGGTGAAAAATCTCAACGCTGCTCCAGGTGGACTCGAACCTGAGAACTGATGATTACGAGCCTGGCGCGCTACCGATCGCGATAACTCCCCCCCCCCCCTCTTCGACAATTTTGAAATTACTACGTGCAATGAAAAGCGTCCTTAAACTGCATATTACTTTTGCTTGATTTTGAATGTATGAACCAGTAGCAAAGCTAAAGAAAGGAGAACTGGGGGTTTAAACGATCTTGAAGATATCGAAGGTTTAAGAAATCATTACTTCATGAATTTATGTTGGCAGAAACATTAAGCCAACCTCCCTTTTTCCAATGGCATGCCTCCTTAACGAGCCATTTAAACGATGTCTTTAAGACATTTTTAACGAGATGGTAAACTCAACGTCCCAATTTACGGTAAAACAATAGTACAAAAAACACAGAAGAATACACGCAGTTGGTGGGCAAAGCACAGACGTGTTAGAGACGTGTCTTTCGTATAAGAGATGGCGTTTGATTCAATCGGAAGCGTGTGAGACTCGTCATCTGATGTTCCTAGGTTCAGGTGTCTGCGTTGAAATTTTTCTCTGCTAACTCTTCTCTGCTTTCACAATGTGAAAGGTCCACGTCCGTCGGATGGGACGTTTAACCGTCATTTCGTGTATAACTGAACCATAGCGGGTGTACATTAAAGAGCACACTTCCATCTGTCTCCTAACAGCTGTCCACTCCATATCTGTCTGTGAGTCTTAGTCTTTTTGACCTGACCATTTAGCCCATTGTGTCCATAAAAGTGCATCTCAGAGGTAAAACAAGCCAATCTTCCTTCTCCCATTGGCTTTACGATAGATCCACAGTACAGTGCCTCCCAACCGTTGTGTCGTGAAAGAGCTTCAGTGTGCCGCGAAATATTTTGTTTGCCCAAAATTTGCATCACCCTATTCTATATTATTGAATTATCCGTATTTACATTAGCTGGCCGCCCTTTTCAAGTGGGTATAAAATAGGAAAAAATATTCTTCGATTGTAAAATAATAGTCGATTATATTAACTAATAAATTATTTTAAAACACAGCTAAGCATATTGTTCCTGGTGTGCCGCGACAATTTGGGATTCTTAAAAGTGGCCTTGGACTCAAAAACGAATGAGAAATAATGTCATAGTATATCCCTGCTTTTTTAAAGATTCGATTGGATTGTTTTACCTCTAAGCGGCACTTTTTTGCACACCATGGGCTAAATGGCCAGGTCACATGGACTATTGGATTGGATTGTTTTACCTCTGAGCGGCACTTTTTTGCACACCATGGGCTAAATGGCCAGGCCACAGGACCCCGAAGACTCAGAGAAGGTTGGGGGAGGGGACCCACTGGAACAGCTGTTGGGAGACAGATGGTAGCCTCCCGTCAAGGCCATCCAGTGTGTTCTTTAACGTGCACAGGGTATGGCTCTCCCGCACAAGGGGCCACGGCTTAACGTCCCATCCGACGGACGTCGGCCTTTCCAAGCACATCGGTGTCCCCTACTGACCGTGGGCAGGGCGGGGAAATTTTGCGGAGATAAATCTCAACGCTGACCCAGCTGGGACTCGAACCTGGGAACTACAGATTACGAGCCTGGCGCGCTACCGACTGAGGCACCCCCCGCCCCCGGTCACATGGACCCTGAAGGCTCAGAGAAGGTTGGGAGAGGGGACCCACTGGAACATCTGTTGGGAGACAGATGGTAGCCTCCCGTCAAGGCCATCCAGTGTGTTCTTTAACGTGCACAGGGTATGGCTCTCCCGCACAAGGGGCCACGGCTTAACATCCCATCCGACGGACGTCGGCCTTTCCAAGCCCATCGGTGTCCCCTACTGACCGTGGGCAGGGCGGGGAGTTTTGCGGAGATAAATCTCAACGCTGACCCAGCTTTTTTAAAGACTACTTTATTAGTTAAAATTATGTCTTAATGTTTCTGCCAACATAAATTCATGAAGTAATGATTTCTTAAACCTTCGATATCTTCAAGATCGTTTAAACCCCCAGTTCTCCTTTCTTTAGCTTTGTTACTGGTTCATACATTCAAAATCAAGCAAAAGTAATATGCAGTTTAAGGACTCTTTTCATTGCACGTAGTAATTTCGAAATTGTCGCACATCAATGTTCTTCGGTTCCTTTTAAGACACCATAAATCTGAAAAATTAAATTATAAATTTTGACTTGAACTTCTTTTCAATAAATATCAATGAAATAAAACTAACATGAGCCTATTTGACTTTTTTTCTAATCGAAAATCTGTGACCAATGATAAACAATCTTTTTCTCGTCTGTTTGATGAGCAAACATTTGATGACATCGGGCACACATCAAAATATACACGCACAGTACGTAATCTTAAGTCTCTTCTTTTAGCGTTAGGGTTTGCAATTTAAAGATCTACGGTGCCGAAGCATGTACATAGGATTGTCAAATTTTATAACTGATGTAAAAATGTGATTTATAAAAATAACACGTGTTTTACAATCGCTGTAAAAAAATGCTTAACAGTGCTATCGCAAATGAACAACAAAAATTAACAGCAAATAACGCTTGCAAGAATCACTCAACAGAGTGGAAATCATGAGCATCTGACATGCTATCTGGAGGTCATAGGTTTGTGTCCCATCCGGTGCAAGACAATTTTTCCTCTAAAATTGATATCGACAGTAAAGAGTGAATATTTTCAATGATTATATTTCGGAATTATTTCTGGTTACTAAAACTATCTAGTCAGGAGGCATGCTGCTCATTTGGCCCTTCGTAAATGATTCGTCAAATACTGTTTCCTGTTAAAATTAATGCTTAATTTTTGTATCAATCTTCTATCGGAAGCCGCTAATAGATGGCGCCACTAATATGTACGGTTCGAAATGTCTGGGCTTTAATTAAATACATTAATAAAAAGCTTTAAACTGAACCTTGTCATTCCTAACACTTAAATTGTTTCTTACATTTTTTGCTTCTCGACTTTTTAAAAATGTTGGCTGTTAAAATAGTTTCCTTATCAGAAATTCTATACTAATTATTACATTTAGCTCTTTAAGCAGATCAACTTTTAAAAAATCTCAGGATTGCGGACCAGAAGGTAACAGTATGAAGGACATTGCAAACTTATTGCAAAATAAACTTTTTGCAAAAGCAATATTATTTATTTTTGTATCCTGAGTTGCGAATAAGTTTCAAAACGAGTTGTTCAGAAAACTAATGTGACTCAGAAATGGAAGTTAGAAACTAGAGTTGGAAACTGCTGTAGTAACAAGACATGGGTTTATTTTATGATGTCTTCTCGTTCGTTTTTTTTACCGGCATCACTTGGTTCACTTAACTTAGATATTTAAGGCATTTTGCAATTAATCTAATCTTAGCAACCATAAATTCTTTTTTTTTAAGATTTCGCTATTTTGGCTATTTTAAGAACAATTTTGATGATCAAAATTGTTCTTAAAATAGCCAAACAGTGAAGAGATCAGATTTCGGAACAATAGTCAAACGAATTAATAAGTTCGTTTAACTATTGATAACCCAAAACAAAATATCGGGTTGTTGGGTTGTTTTACCTCTGAGCGTCACTTTTTTGCACACCATGTGCTAAATGGCTAGGTCACATGGACTCCGAAGGCTCAGAGAAGGTTGGGGGAGGGGACCCACTGGAACAAGCTGTTGGGAGACAGATGGTAGCCTCCCGTCAAGGCCATCCAGCGTGTTCTTTAACGTGCACAGGGTATGGCTCTCCCGCATACGGGGCCACGGCTTAACGTCCCATTTGACGGACGGCGGACTTTCCAAGCCCATCGGTGTCCCCTACTGACCGTGGGCAGGGCGGGGAATTTTGCGGAGATAAATCTCAACGCTGACCCAGCTGGAACTCGAACCTGGGAACTACAGATTACGAGCCTGGCGCGCTACCGACTGAGCCACCCCCGCCCCATGCCGGGGAGTATGGCGGTCATGGGAGAATGTCACACTTTGGAGACTGTTGTTGCGCATGCAATGTGTGGAGTGGCATTATCTTCTTTCAGAATCAATCCAGGCATAGTGGCAAGGGTCATGCTACAGGATTACAATATACGACAACAATGTCATCGATGCAACATTTTACGTTAACGTGGCAGAAGCATGGAGCAGAGGTGTCCGGTCACAATATGTCCCATACTATAGTACACAGTGGGGAGCCGTATGGTAGCTAATGGTAATATTCTCCTTCATTCTGTAATCCAATGATGCCTTGCTCAATACCAGGGAGATGGCATAACTGGTGATGTCGCTGAAATGGCAGATGGTGGAATGGATGTCTCGCCCTCATTCTTGCATCATGCAAAGGTTGTCTAATGGTTTGCGGAGATCATGGTACCTGTAGTGGTCCACAAATCACTCTGCAGCACAGTCACTGGTGAAAGGGTTGCAAATGGCCATCCTACAAATCATGTGCCATGTCTTGTGGTGTGGCATGCTGGATCCTGTACCTGTCCTTCGTGTCTTTTGGTACTCCATGATGTTGCGCGAGATGCACTGTTGCACTCTGCTCATATTGCGCCCCATGCATGTAGTGATCGCTCAAAGGATCAATCAGAGTTCTCGCATATCGACAATTCGCTCGCTCTCAGAAGACATTAATTGTGCATAAAGGTTCCACTGGTGTCTCCAAGGCATGTTCCGAACATTTTTGCAGCATGCACTCCAACCTCACTGTCGGTCGTGCTATGATACGAGCTCGTGGGCCACGTATTGAGCCACGGCTCGGCTGAGTGTCATTTGTCAATTCGCTGCCGAACTTTGATCATTTGCATATCTCCGATGGCCGATTACCTCCTGCGATTTACATATCTCTGCTTCCATTCCTTCTTGGAGTTGCAATGTCCGCTTTGAGCAGTGTAAAAACACACCGAAATAAATTGGTCGAACTTTGGAAAATTCGGGAAAACTGTCTCAGAGATCTGCAGATATTGCGGTTAGAACTAAAAAATGGTGTAAACCCAAAAGAAAGGAAGTAACAAGAGGATAACTATCCTCTTTGGCAGATGATGCAGAACCTATAGGTCCACTATTGTAGTATCTGCATTTGTGAAGAGACGAAGAAGTACAATCAGCCACGCTTAATTCACACATCCCAGCAGAAAACGGTCAGGAGCTGAAACCGAATAACAACGAAAGCTCAATTTTCTTGATGGCTTATCGAATATTTAATTCATTGCTAACAACTTTTTGGACAGATTGTTAATCTGCTAAAGTGGTAACAACGAAGTTATGTGACACTGACAGCTGCATTTTAATTATCGCAGCGCAGGACGATCGTGTTTCACATCTTTAGCTTATTTAATGAAATGTGCATTAGGTTTCGACTTTTTATTTGAGCGAAGTATATGCATGGTATCAAACATCCGAATGTGACATGAGGTTGGGGGGGGGGAGGTTTTAATATTTGAAATACCTTGAGAAAGAAAAATATTCTGCAAAGGTATTTACTTGGTTGCAAAAATGTTTGATTCTGCAGCTCTCTTCATACGAGGGACGAAAAGTCAAAACAATGGAAATATAAAAATAAATTGCATCGAACAAGAATATTTGTTTCAAACATTCTGAGCTTTAAACTTTTATTTAAATTTCAAGATTTCAAAGTTTTAATTGTGCTAACATTCAATATCTTTTTGTTTAATCGCATAAACTGACAGTCTCCTGTCAGACCTCTGTGGCAAGCAGCTGTTTGAAGGGGTATTTATTTATTTATTGCCAAGGTGATAAAAGTATTGCCAAAGTGAAATTAAATAATTTTAATTAGGATCTGGGTAGCTCAGTTGCCCCTTGATTTTGAATTTTATTCTATGCATTTTATGCATTTTTCAGAATATGATTTTCTTATGTAAGCCTGATTAAACTAGCTTTTTGGATTCGTTTGAAAGTTTGAGGGTTAGTAGAATCGCGCAATGATTTATGCAAATGTCTCAATTTTGATCCATTCGGGGGCGGTATTATTGTCTTACAAAACAGGACTCGGTAAAACTGATGGCGGGAAAAAAATCACGAGATAGAAACACATATTTTAGAGAAATTTTTGAAATTAATTATTGATTGATTGTTGTTCATTACTCGGGCGATTGTAACTGTGTTTTTTTAAGAGGCAGATTTAATTCGACTTCCAACTTAAAACGCGTGATTAGCTAATTGGAACATTCAATCATCTCTGGTGATTATGGATTTTTTTTGGGGGTGGGGAATACCAAAACAGTCAGGTTTTTCTCTTAGTCCCAGCGAGAACCAATATGTCGGGGCTGTGAAATGGTAATCCCTTGACCACCCCATTCTGCCAAATAAATATCGGGGGCGGGGGATGGTTCAGCTTGTAGTGCATCAGGTTTGCAACTTGACGTTTCCAGGTTCAAGTCCCCAATGTACAGTCGCTCAAAAAAGTATCCGAACACTATGGTTGATTTCAGAATTCAAAAAAATCTGTAATCAGCCATAGTGTTCGGATACTTTTTAATATATATAATGCGTATGAATATATAATGCAATGAATATGGAGCGTGTGCAGTTACCGTTCACAGCAAACTGGAGCGGTTGCGGTTAATGTTCCTAGCACATGGGATCGTGTATTTGACGACACGATCCAGGTTACAAAAACCTGGATCGTGTGGGCCCACTCACAGAAATATTGAGCGTGTGCAGTTACCGTTCACAGCAAACTGGAGTGTGTGCAGTAACTGCACATGCTCCAGTTTGCTGTGAACGGTAACTGGAGCGTGTACAGTTGCTGTACACGCTCCAGACATTTTTTCTGAATTCTGAAATCAACCCTAGTGTTCGGATACTTCTTTGAACGACTGTACCTGCCATTAAATTTCGTCTGCTAACCCCTGCCCTCCTTCCTGATGGTGAGAAGGGAGACACTGACGGCTTTTGAATCATCAGTTGAACGGTCGATTCAGTCATGGTTATGTGGGATGGAGAGTTGAATGATAAAGAACACTCTGGATGCTTACAACTATATTCTATGCAATTCTAGTCCCTGGGGTCCTTGTGACGTGGCCATTGTGTACAAAGTTATGGAAGTTCGAAGAAGAAACCATAATTTAGAGATGACCTCTAGGATTGAATATGGCTTTGCAGAGACATCGAAATTATCTAATAATTTGTTAGGGTACTGTAAAGGTACATTTTTGTATTTCTTTTATCATAACGGAATACCGGAAACCGTAAATTCACCTTTTAAAGTGAGGTAATGAGCTAGCACTTCTGCAAATAAATTTCCCGGATATAAGGGATGAGCGAGGATCATGATTGTTTTTATGTATTCTGTGGCGTGCTCCCATATAGGTAGAGAAATGTCTACGATGTTGTGAGTTTACAGAGTTATCTTCCAAGAAAGATGAAAGCCCTCTTTCCGCTGTTAGGTATGCGGACGTCACTCATGATGCCTCGTGCAGGCTCTGATTCATATATGCTCTGTTGGATAAAGGTTTCAATTTATTTCTTGCCATCATTTAAAGCAATACTGTCGAAAACGATTGCGAAATCCGCATGTGAAAGCGAAATTCTAAGCTATGCACAACTCTAAAAATAAAGTTTTTTTCCATAACACACGTGATTCAACAATTAGTCTGCATTAACTAATACCACTTTTTAACAATTATTAGTTTAGTATTTAAAGAGTTTATTCTAAACTTGAAAAGTTAGTAACAGCATAGGCATGCATACGGGGAGTTTCCGGGTGTGCCCAGGCAGACCCTAATGCCTCAAAAAAAAAAAAAGTGGGGGGGAGGGGTATCATTCTCTAGGTCGTTGTGGGTTGTTTTACCTCTAAGCGGCACTTTTTTGCACACCGTGGGCCAAATAGCCAGGCCACAAGGACCCTGAAGGCTCAGAGATGGTTGGGGGAGGGGACCCACTGGAACAGCTGTTGGGAGACAGATGGTAGCCTCCCGTCCGTGTCCGTTGGATGGAACGTTAAGCCGTGGCTCCGTGTGTGGGGAGCCAAACCCTGTCCACGTGAACAGGGTTTTGCTCCCCATACACGGAGCCACGGCTTAACGTTCCATCCAACGGACGGCGGCCTTTCCAAGCCCATCGGTGTCCCTACTGACCGTGGGTAGGGCAGGGAGTTTTGCGGAGATAAGTCTCAACGCTGACCCAGCTGGGACTGAAACCTGGGAACTACAAATTACGAGCCTGGCGCGCTGCGACTGAGCCACCCCTCCCCCATTCTCTAGGACATGAAGGTGAAGAAACCTTATTCTGTTTTGGTCCATTTGGGTCATTATCTGGTTAAGGATAAATATCATGAAAATTGACTACAATTATTATTTATGTTTTGACTTTTAAAAAGGATTCTTAGGATTTGTGACGTTGTTGTTTAATATTTTATCATTCATATTTTAAACTGTTGTTTAAATCATTGTGCAATTCTTTAAATATTAAAGCACGTAGTTTAATTTTTTCCCCAAAAATTCTAGTTCGTGTCTTTGATTACATCTAGTTTTATTTTCCGATAATTACTCAGCTCTCCAGGAATACCTCCAATATTGTCATTAATTCATTTGTGAAAACGGAGAGTTCCAGGCAAGAATTACATGGCTAACAAACAAGGAGGATGCATTCTTCAATACCGTCAAACAAGTTTTTCTATTTAAAAGTATACGAAAACACTTTTTTTTGCAGTGAAAAATAATTACTCAAATAAATATATTTATATAAACCGAATCTTTATTAATGAATTAAAATATTAATCTCATAAGGTGCCCTCTTAAACATTCCTTTTTTCAGCAAAATCAAAGCAATACCTAAAAACTCTTTTTTTTTTCCATCTGATTTATTGCTTTTTTCCTACATGACCTTACTGAGAAGCCCTCCCCCTACCCCTGAATTTGGTCGTGACAGGATTGGCATCACGTAAGCTAAACGAAAATTGGTACGTGACAAAATCTAAGCCTATAAGAATAGAGGCAGTCCTTCACTTTCGGATAACTCGTTCTTTCTGACGTTATAAATTGACACCTTAAATCGACTTTCGGATATCGGCGAACAGACGAACGAATTTTGTGAGTCATCGCATGTCACGCGGAGGCTCTTGGGCTGAGATAAAAGAATCGATGAAAGGTTTTTGCTGGGATCAGTTGTTTGCGACCAGAGTTGGTTAAAATCTTTGAAGGCTTTGGGGAGACCCCCGCAGATGTCACTGGACTTGAAATCAGCACTGAAAATGTGGATGAAATGATTACATCGCATTCATTCAGAGCTTATATCCAAAGAAAATCTGATTACCATGCAAGTGGGATAACGGTGAAACCATTCAAGTCACGAAGACTTTTAATGTGAAGATCCACAATGAATCCTTCACTTACCTCGAGATGTTCTTAAAAATTATCGAAGAATTTGACCCCAGTGCAGAAAGAAGTTCAGTGGTCCGCAGATATGTTGAAAGAGTTACATCATGCCATAGACTTCTTTTGCAAGAAAGGAAGAGGATACGAGTTCAACTTTCTTTTGAAAATATTTTCAGTGAATCTGATGAGTCAGCAGTAAATTCAGCCTTCGTCAAACAATTAAAATCTGTTTCTTGTATCTAATAAATCACCACCAAGAAGCTAAGACTAGTTGATATCAAGCTAAGAAGTATTAAAGATTAATTTTACTGATTATATATGAGTCAAATGTAGCTTTTAAATCTTTAAAAATATTCTGTATACTTTGAATACTCAGGAGTAAATAATGCTATTTTTTTCACAAATTAGGAATTTTATATTTTTCGGTTCTCTACTGGGAACGAACACGTTTTCAGGAACGTATTATGTCCGAAAGTTGAGGCTTGTAATTAAGCAATAGGAATATTATTGAAATCTTTAAGACATTCCATCCTAACGAAGGTTTAAAAAAAAAAGTTTGAAGAAATATTTTAGATTTACGAATGAGCAGATGTTCAGTCCATAGCAGCGTAAAAAAAACCGCCATCGATCCAAGACTCAATGAATTGGTGAACTACGGATTCTCTGACCTGACTATTTAGTCCATTTTGCAACGCAAAAGAGAAATACTTTCTCTCATGGATAAAGGAGCACAGCTTGAACAAAGAGCAACCGGCAGTCCTCCATCTAGGGACGGTTGCTTGAGTTCATCACGTGGGAGTTTTGACACAAAGAATCGGAAACCAGCTTCAGGGTGTGTCGACTGAATGGAGGTGAAAAGATGAAGAAAAAAAATGTGAGGAGGGGGAGACGAATTAGAGAATTGGCTCCATATGTCATTGGCTCCATGGTGAAATCTAAGCATCAAATATGGAAATACAGGCATTATGAAATCTGTAATTTTTTTCACTCTTTGTTTTTATTTTTGAAATTCCTAGCATACAGAGCTTTATGAAATTATTTTAAAATTTCCATGTTGTGTTAACGGAAAGATAACATAGAAATTCAACATCTAGAAAAGGAGATAAGAGAGAAGGTAACTTAAAGATCGAAATCAAATATATCTAAATCTTGAATTTGAGCAATATTCATTCAGCATTTAAAGAATTCTGGAAGCTGGAATGTTGAACTGAAGAAGTTACCAATCATAAGAATTCATCTTAAAAACTATTCAAAACACAAATAATAATTGTTATATAAAACCGTTTACTGAAGTCTAATAATCTCTTCTAATCATTCTTCTAATTATCATTAAATTTCGACCAAACGTTTTACGGAAAAGTGACTTTGGGTTAGATATTCCAATTATCATAATACCTGAAATATTGGCTTAATTTTGATGAAATGCAACATTTAAATCTTTAATATACCTTCAGTCTCATTCGCATAGATATTTTCTTTTTCATTTTCTTATTCAATGCTAAGCAAATTAGAATCTCAAGATATTGAGTTTCTAATTTGCTTAGCACTGGTATAGAATGAAAAATCTCAAACGATTTGGTAAGACTCTTTCTCTTCAAGCCAGAAAAAGATTAAAAGCAAAAACAAATAAAAAATAAAGCATTTTCTGAATCCTCTACTTGTCACAGAGGTTTTGGCAGGAATCTTGTCAGTATAATGCGCCAAAGAAAAAGAATCTTTGGGGTAGATGAGACCGGAGCAGAAACACAGAATGCACAAGATAAGAAATACCCACGCGTTAAACTGACAGGCTCCTGTCAGACCTCTGTGGCAAGCAGCTGCTTGAGGGGGTATTTATTTTATTTATTATCTTGGACTCGATCCCAGGTTCCTTAACACTGCAGTGAAGCACACTAACCATTTTTTAGCCACTGATATTATTGCTGGGCATGATTTCATGATTTTACTATTGACTTATGTTGTTAAAAAGTGTGGTAAAAATTTATATATAGACATTTATTAATTCCTCACTCTGCGCTATGGCAAGATAAGCCTAATCCTGGAATCTAGCGTTGGATGTGTGTTGATAGTGGCATCTGTTGAGTGACCCAATATGGCAAAGATCTTGTCCGTGATTGACTGCACTCTTGTGCAACGTTTCAGCTGTCATGTTATAAACCAGAAACGTTACAAATATGCCACGTATACAACGGGTAATCCACGAGACTCTGGATATTTATGTTTCGAACTACTTAATAATAATTGGCTATTTAGAATTTAATTGCGCACGAGCAATTCGGCGCCAAGGCGCATGATAGAGTTTCCACAATATTGGGCCTTGAAGAATTTATGGGCGGAACGAACAGCATGGCGGGGCATTCTCTTCTTAAAGCTCTCAGCCCCTAACCGAGTGATCAGCGTGCTTTACTACAGGACTGGGATTTGGAGATAAATCTCAACGCTGGCCCACCTGGGACTCGAACTTGGGAACTGCAGATTACGAGTCTGGCGCGCTACCGACTGAGCCACCCCCGCCCCGCATGCAGAAGAAAACGTTAAAAGCTAGAAACATTTATTACATACAACCATATTTTAGCCAAACGGTTACAAAGAAAAAATTCCCTTTTAGTGGTTTAATGCATCTGATGCAATTGTGACCAATGTTCTATTAGGCATTTTGCTTAAAAACGCTTTTTGAGATAAAAAAAGCAGAACAACAGATCGAAACGAGGCTTTTGGCCACGGAAGAACAATAATCGCTAAGACATGTCAAAATGAAAAACGAAAAATTGCAGCTATTTGATCTTTTAATAAGTAATTAATTTGTGTTTCTTTTGTACACGTTTGCGTTTTTTCATTTCGTTCCTAGAGTATCATCTGAATAACTACAAAATCTGCGTGAAGCCACTCTAACATTTCTATTCCTACAATTATAGATTTTTCGGGAAATTCGTTTTTCTAAGTAAAACCTTTTTTTTTTTCTCGCTTTACGAATTTCGCAATTACTTTATAAGCTTCGGATAATTTTATTAAGAAACTGATGCAAATACAAATGAATAAATTGAATCTTAAAGGCTATGTCCACACTTGTGCGCTTTCATCTTTAACTTCACTTTCAACTTTCAATTCTGCTGTTCAACACCGAGTAGACTTAGATCACTTAGATCAATGTTTCCCAAAGTGGGCGATACCGCCCCCTGGGGGGAGGCGCTGGAACGATCCAGGGGGTCGGTAGTAGCCTAGGGTTGGGCTACTACCGACCCCCTGGATCGTTCCAGCGCCTCCCCCCTATTGGGGGGGCAATAAAAGCATAAAGAAAGAAGGGAAGATAAGAAAATTTTGAAAAACCTTTCGTACATGTTTCATCTGTTGTGTAACATAGAGTTAAAGTCGTAGTGATCATTTTCAAAATAAACACATAAAATTATCTTTTCTTATCTAAATTTTCTGTGTGTAATGCGAATGTTACTATGGTTGATTTTAATAAATAATTTTATAATTTCAAACTTCAAGGTATCTTATTTACAACAACATCTTGCTTTACTACGTTGTAGGACGTAGGTAGGAATATAGATGCATAAAAGAACGCAAATTTGTCGCTGCATCTTTCTGTTTGTTCGCTTAAAGAAGGCAGATTTCCAGGGGACGCTGAGTAATTTTTTTTCTGTAAAGGGGGCGGTAGGACAAATAAGTTTGGGAACCTCTGCCTTAGATGGAATGCGTTGGACGTATGCCTTCAACTGTCTACACCTGTGCGCAGAGGCGTAGCTAGGCTTTTGGCGCCCTTGGCAAATTTGTAATCGTCCGTCCTGTTCAGTTATTGATAAAAAATACACATTATTTATATTATACATATTTATTGTCATTATTTTAATACAGTTACATGAATAAATATTAAATGCACATAAAAAATTTCAAAAGAAATTGAAATTAATTATTTTTTAAAGTAATTTAATTTTTCGTTGGGCAAAATCGTTAATAATCTCATCAAAAAGTCAGTTCTCGCTCGATTGATAGGAAACAAAGTGATGATGCACGCCCCTGTCCTGATGTTGATCTTAAACAATTCCAGGGTTTATAAACATATTAATTCAATACAATGTACAAATTATGAATTCCCGTTTAAAGAAAAAGCTACCTATTTAACGAAATGTTATTTGTAACGGCATGATTTATAAAAGCAATATGAGCAGTTGGAAATTGCGCCCCAAAACTATTTTATGACAAGCGCGGTGCAGGGGGTGGGGGGCGGCTAATTGTCTGCCGATAAAAGGAAAAAAATATTTTTGTAGGAAATAATGAGAAATTATAATATGCTGTCTTGACGATACACGGTATAAACAATACGTATTAATTTCAACGAACTACGGGCGGCTAATCATTCGATTTTATTTTGCACATAAACGTCAGATATCGTGGAACTGCTCGTGTCACCCCAGCACCACCCTGTGATTCCGGCGCCCTTGGCAACTGCGGTGCAAACTGCTTTTGCAACCCCACGCCTCTGCCGGTGCGTCAAATATCTTTCAATTTTTCACCAGTGTAGATGTGAAGTTGCAATGGACGTAACTGATGCTGCTAGGTCAGAGGGTATGAGAAGGAATAAACATGAATTACTTTATGTCAGCTGAAGGTTCCATATCATGCCAAAACAAGTACTTGTAGAGTTATATAACATAGGTAGAATAGATAGTGAAACATTTAGTAAAAATATTATGAATGAAGGTTTTATTTTTGTAATAATATTTTTTTATTAAAAATAATTTTATAACGAATAATTTATTTTGTTCTATAACGAATATATTTATTAATAATAATTTATAAAGGCCAATGTTTGTTCTGACGACATGGTGAACAAAAAACACAAGCTCAATACAAACAAAAACAGAACGAAACCTTCCAGACAAACTACGAAGTTGCACGGAATGTTGAACAAAAATCCACTACTGGTGGAAGCACGTGCGCTACTGCATATGCGTCACTGAAAACGGCGTCGTTCAACTGATTTGAGGCATGCCTTTGCGCATGCGTCTAGCGCACGTAAAACGCACAAGTGTGGACATAGCCATAGACACTTGATCATTTTATTTTGGTGTCATTTTCTTGTTTCTATGTCTTCTCGCCTTTTCAAGAGTGGATAAAACCATTGCATTTGTCTTGCTGCTATTGGCATCTTACAAGTACAGATGACGGAGATTTGGCATTAAAAGAGTTTACTTTAAAATCATGATGCCTATGTTACCTTTCTCTTCCTCGTGAATTGTTTTCTACATAAACAAAATCCTATGGGAAATCACCAATAGAAAATAATTATTTTTTCCATTGCAATGAACCACTAAAGGAACAAAGGGAGAATTAGTTTCATGTCTGAGATTTAGTAGTTTAATCATTCTGGTATGAGAAGACTAATTTCCCGCCGTTTAGTTCTGAGGTTGATTCAATTGCTTTCGATAATTTCTGGCGAAAAATTCTCGAGCAGTATGTTTACCTAGAGTTAAATCCTCATCTTCAATCACCATCAACATCCAGATGCACTATCGCACACTCACCCCTGCGAGAGACCATAGCAAATCGCAGGTGTGTACCCCGTGACGCAAAGGTTTTATCTATAATGCTGCAGAGGTATCTTCTTACCGTCCATCAACATCCACACCTACGAATAACTGAAGTGCCATCCACATTACGAGGTCAGGTAGGCGGACGGGTGGGACGTCACTCGGTTGGTGGAGGTGGCGGGAGATTCAGGAGGAAGAGGTGGGGGGGAGGTTGTACATACTTACACCGCTTCCCCCAGGCAAGCAGGCAGGAAGACAGAGGAGTGCCACTCGCCGTCCCGGTGCTCCGGAGTCAAAGGTGATATGTCGCAATGTGTGAGGTGGGCTGCGACCACATTGATGCAACGATGAGTCAGGTCAGCGGAATGTATATGTAATGACGGACGTCTGCGTCGGTCGGCGCCACCCGACGCAAGAGAAGGACGTCAACACGCCCTGGGCATTGGGTTTGTCTGCACTACAGGATGACGGAGGCTTGAGAGCTCACGAGGATGCTTACGAGCTGAAGGACAATTTTATGAGAAGCACATGCTTGGGCGCGAAACATCGCGAGTTTGTAAACATGTCCCTGAGTAGCCTAAGGGAAAGTAGAATCGATTATTTCCTGATTCAGAAACTTGGCCTTCTTTTTATCACTCACGTTATTTATGTTTAAGGTTATTTAATTGTAATAACCAATGCTTCTAGGGAAATAGGTTATAGTGTATATTTTAAATTATAATTTGATGTAGTCAGGCTCAGGCCTAGAAAAAATAAGGGGGGGGGGACAGTTGAGCCGGAAAAAGGTAAAGGGGGAGATTGGATTTTCATAGTGTAACATTTTCTCTTCGTTTTTTAGAGCTTCTAAAAAATTTCAGGAAAACAGCGTGAAATATGTAAAAAGTATAACAAATCGTTGCCTCCATTACCCTCACTAGCATTCTGAAGGGATTGCCTCCTCCCCTACTAGATCCCTGGATGGGTTGGGTTGTTTTACCTCTGAGCGGCACTTTTTTGCATATCATGGGCTAAATGGCCAGGTCACACGGACCCCGAAGGCTCAGAGAAGGTTGGGGGAGGGGACCTACTGGAACAGCTGTTGGGAGACATGGTAGCCTCCCGTCAAGGCCATCCAGCGTGTTCTTTAACGTGCACAGGGTATGGCTCTCCCGCACACGTGGCCATGGCTTAACGTACCATCCGACGGATGGCGGCCTTTTCAAGCCCATCGGTGTCCCCTACTGACCGTGGGCAGGGCGGGGAATTTTGCGGAGATAAATCTCAACGCTGACCCAACTGGGACTCGAACCTGGATGCAGTTATAGATTATCTTGTTAATATCCTATTACTGTGAAGTTCTCTCAGGAAAAAAATAACTTTTAAATTAGGTTTGAATCCTGAACTTTATTAAATGGACATTCAAATCTTGATTTGTAATTAATATAAATCTGCTGCATTGAGTATTAAGAAAATACATTCATGAAAAGTGCAGAAAAATTCTTAATCGATAATCGATCAAGAATGTGACACTTCCCACAATTGTGTGGATGAAGACCATAAAGAATTGCTAAAACTATTTCTTACATAATGTTGAGGTCCGACAAAGTTAATGCCACCATAATGTCCGATGTTAAGGTTGTGACAAAATATACCAAAATAACAAAAAAATTCAGTATGTGAAAAAGATTTAAATATCTTTTACATTCTAACTACATCATCATCATCCTCTAGCAGCCATGGGCTACGGAGGTCCAACCAGACCGTGCAATTTAGTTCTCCAAGCAAGTCTATCCTGAGCTACATCTACTGCATCTGGCCACTGCACACCAATTCTAACAAGGTCTTGTTTGACATTGTCTGCCCACCGCATCCTAGGTCTCCCCTTCTTTCTGAGGCCTTTAGGCACACTGTTCATAACCCTATTCGCCAATCTATAATTATTCATACGGGCAACATGGCCAAACCAACGGAGTCTCTCTCTGCACAATATGTTGCTTAAAGGAGGTTGCAAACTCCTTTTCCTAATCTCATCATTAGTTACAAAGTTGAACCACCTAATGCCCAAGATACTGCGTAAGCATCTGGAATCAAAAGCATCTAGTTTCCTGTTATCTTGTTTACAAAGTGTCCAAGTTTCATTACCATAACTAACCCTAGAAAGAACCAAACTATTATACAGTCAAATTTTAGTCTTTAGGTGTATACGCCTATTTCTCCACACTCTCCATAGGTTCTTAAAAGTCCCGGCAGCAATCCCTATTCGTCTGTTAATCTCATGCCGCACATCACCATTATCTGTTACATAGCTCCCAAGATAATTAAACTGTGACAACCTGCTCAAAACTGCAACCATTCAGATTAACTGAATCACAGCCTGCCTGACCAATTTTCATCACTTTAGTTTTCTCTCTGTTTATAACCAAACCTACTCTACTACCAGTCTCATCATCAATGATGAAGAAATGAAAGAGTTCATCTCATCAACATCGATTTTGCCAAAAGGGCTAAATCATCAGTATAATCTAAATAAGAAATTTTCGTATCTCCAGCCCATTTAAGGCCAAAATCTTTCCCTTGAAGTGAATTTCGCATAACATAATCAATAACCAAGCTAAGGAGAAAAGGAGACAAAATGCACCCTTGTCGAACACCAGAAGTAATGCTAAACCAATTGCTACAAGACTTACCAACTCGCACACACGACTCAGTGTTATTATAGAGAGATTTCATTATGTTAACTAACTTGTCTGGTATACCATATGATCTCACAATCAACCACAAATTATGACGATCAACAGAGTCGAAAGCCTTTTTGAAATCAACAAAGCTAGCAACCAAAGGTTTCTGAAACTCTAAACATTTCACAAGAATCTGCGTAAGTGAAAATATCTGATCCACACATCCACTACCACTTCTGAATCCACATTGCTCATCACGCAATTGACTGTCAACCAGATTCTTAATTCTATTAAGCACAATCATGGAAAGAACTTTACCTGGAACAGAGAGTAGGCTGATACCCATATAGTTATCACAAGAACTGCGATCACCTTTTTTGAAAATAGGGATAACAATAGCTCTGGTAAAATCCTTAGGAACCATGCCTTTATCATAAAAGATATTCAGAATTTCAGTCATCCAAGTGGTAACTGAAACATTCTCAGCTCTAAGCATTTCCGTAGTAATTTCATCTACCCCTGGGGATTTATGAAGTTTAACTTTAGAAACAGCCAAAATAACTTCAAATTGTGTTATAGGTCCAACATTAAAGCCACCAATGCATCTATCATCATTGCAAACAATGGGAGTAGAACTAACTACATTGTTTAGAACATCACTGAAATGCTCAGCCCACCTAGCCATGAGAGAATCCTCCTCTTCTATAACCTTACCTTGTTTATCCTTCAATCCTTGTATGCCTGTCCGTTTTCTACCACACAAAACATTAACTATGTGGTACAGCTCTCTGCTGTTGTGCTGTCTAACTGCTTCCTCGGCTTTGTCAGCCAAACCATCAAGCCAAAGATTTTTATCAGCAGCTAACTGATCTTTTACACGTTTATTAAGTTCTCTGTAATGCTTTCTATTAGGACTAGTAGGGTATTGATTAAGGGCATTCCTGCAGTTCTTTCTTTCCGAAATAAGCTCAAGTGCCTTATCACTCAGATAATTCTGGCTCTTCTGCTCCTTTTTTCCTACAAGAGTACTGTTAGTTTCCAAAAAAGACTGTTTAAAACGGCCCCATTCTTCCTCAACTTCAGTAGTAAGCAAACTATGACTGTCATAATGACTAAGTAACCTATCGTGGTAAGCTTTAGCTATAACTGGGTCTTTCAGAGCTTCAGTATTAAAAGTAAATTTTTTAACCCTAGCACAACACTTTTTAAGTTTAAGTTGCAACACACTCTTAACAAGGTAATGGTCAGATGCAATTTCAGCTCCCCTATATGCCCTGGTATTCCTAACAGAACTAGCCCATTTGCTGTTAATTAATATGTAATCAATCATATTCTTATGCAGCCCATTAGGTGAAACCCATGTGTACTTAGAAGTGTGGCGGTGTTTGTAATAAGTGTTAGTTATTCTGAATCCATTGAGTTTACTTACCTGTAGGAGACGTTGCCCATTGCAGCTACCAATACGAAAAGGGCCTATTACTCCTCCCCAAAGGGCAGAGTCAGTACCAACTTTGGCATTGAAGTCACCAAGAACAAGGATAATATCTCCTTTCTTGACAAAATTCAAAATATCCTGAAGTTGTTCATAAAACCTATCCTTCTGATCCTCATCGGTATCCTCAGTGGGGGCATAACAGCAGATAACATTCAAGTCTTTAACGCTTGTCTGAAATTTTGTTGTAAGAAACCTTTCATTAATGCACTCATATCCTAGAAGAGCATCGCTAGCGTGTCTGCTGAGAAGCAGACCCACGCCTTGGTGATGCTTATTGTCGTCCCTCCCTGAAAAGAGAAATTTAAGATTATTTTTAAGAATCTGACCTTTATCTGTCCATCTGGTCTCTTGCAAGCCGAGAATATCTAAATTATAACGGTGGAATTCTTGTGTGAGGACATCAAGAGAAAAAGCTCTGTGCAGAGTCCTCACATTCCAACTACCTATGGAGAGAAAATGGTTAGTGGGATGTTTAAAGAAACTACGTTTATTGAGAGAGGGAATGCCGACAATATCAAACAGCCCCCTAATCGCAGACATGGGGCAAAGACCCGTTCCCCCACTACTAAAGGCTGAAGCCATCTACACTGGAAGACTTCCTCCAATGTAGAATTTGACGATGCCAATAGAAGCAAAGAGTTCAGGTGCCTGCGATGACTTCTGCTGATAAACATATCCTGTGAATCTATTCACTTGGGGCTGTCAACCCACAAACAAACAGAAAACACAGCGGAAGATTTTCCCTCCACAGAAGCCCACCAGTGCAGCAAAATCAGGATCCATAATCAAGCTCAGAGCCATATATCTGTCCAGTCAAGTAGGTTTATATGGTCAGCACCATGACCCTGTGTGGTTGACCACTTCTCAGCAGGGTAGAAAAAAAAGAAAAGTAGCCATAGTTGTCCAGATCAGTAGGCCACACTAATCTGGCAGCCCTCCCCTTCCGTTCTCTTCCACAAGAGAGTATCTCTTTTGAAAGTTACTAACGGTCCGCACCACGAGAAGGCGGGGTCGGACATTAGGTGCTAGGCGTGGCCGGTTCTATGCATCATCACAGGGGATTGGTGCATAGCTCTCCTTCCAGTGACTACCTAGCTACCATTACTACAGCCTATGCTATTACGGACATAAACACCATTTGCAATTTTGTAAGTAAATATTAATGTTTTTTAATATTTCGATTAATATTTTTTTAAATTATTTGTCAATTATTTGCATTTATCGGAAACTGTACATCTCTTAGCAAACATATCGTCTCTTCAAGTTCAATATACCACGTGGAACAAAATATTTTATACATCTGAGTGAAACATTTCGAAATTCTAGAGTGAATTAAGTTTTATGAGATTAAAAATTAACAGCGATGATCTTTAAGTGCTAACAGTCATAAATTGCTTTTCGAATTTTAATGCTATCCCATTTTAACTATAAACTTATATGCAATACTATTGGGAGGGATGAAACATGGTGGTTCCCATAAATTAGGGAACAAATGAAGAAAACGCGATATCGAAAACTCCGATGATAGATAATGCACGCAAGTCATGTACAGTTTATGTAAACGAATGGCAGTGGCATATGCAAAAGCGTCGAGCATTAAAAGCGGGCATTTCGAAGCTGTTCTCCAGCTGAACGAAGAAATGAAGCAGGCGTACCCGAAAGATCACTATTTTGGCCCATTCAACTGGATTCAAACAGAAATGGCACTTTGGAACGATAAAGTGGTTTTACGTTAAATTCTTATCTCTGCCATGTCTCAATTAATTACTCTCTGTAAGTATATCCATTGTGAGAGTCGGTTTAAAGCTTTGAAGAAAAATCAGCTAATTGTTTGGGAGTAAACAGTTTTTAAAAATCGTCTCTTCCATCGTTTGCCGGCGAACGTCTGCCTCATCACGCTGATGAAATTTTATTTTGCATTGCGGCGTTAGTACATGCTTGTTCGTTACAAGGTCAGTTGTTTTCATCGGGTAAATTCTGTAAAGAATTTTGTACACTGCAGAATGCTATAGAAAGTAAGAATGCTAAAAGTACGTTGTGGGTACCCTTGCGTAGGGGATATTAGTTTTAAAAAATACATTAACCTACTACAAAAATAATACACTGAAGTCTCACTCGACCGCACCCTCTCAACTTATCTGAGCTAATCCACCGAAATTTTATTTGCAACTGGACTGATAGTCAAAATTTAGCAAATACTTCAACGAATCCGCCTAACTATGCTCCGACATATATGTTCTGATCGGGCCTCAGTAAAAGAATTCTGCACATATGTCACAAAAATCGATGTTCTCACATACAGCGTACCAGAAGTGCCAAACAAAAAAAAGTGTCTTTACAAACTAAGACCGTGAAACATCCCTGAAATATCCTTCTCTCCATACACTCTACCCACTATCATTGTAACGTGATCTGCTGAAATGATAGAGATGCACCACGCCAACAAACTGTCCAACTGGTGACGTACAAAGGTTACGGGGTCACTCGCGCACTGACCTATGGAAAGCAGATAAATCGATGTGAAAACAGGTAACCCGAAGCATGTCTAATTCCTTGTGAGCAGACTGCCAGCTCCATGCTTTTATCTTCCTCAATGACCTTTTTCTAAATTAATGACAAATTATCCGTTTCCTGACGAAAAGCAGCAATTCAAAATAAGGAATTCTTCTGCCAATAGATTAGCTTCTCAAGAGATGCACTTAAAAATTGATAAGAATCTAGGAAATTCAAAGTTCCAAAGGAACGCTGTGTATTTTTCCATATTATTGGGAATACAATTAATCTTCTTACTATTTTTGATCATTCCGATTCTTTGCATAATAAGATGGCTGTCCTTTAGGTTATGAAATATAATTGGAATCTTATTTGGGTGCTTAAAATTACGATTACACACATTATGACCGGTTCCTCGGAGAAGCGCTAGGGTAAGAACACTATACCCATGCAACGAAAGTATGGAACACATTCGATATAAAACAACGTAGGCCAATATCACGACTTGTACACCGACATGCTCCTCTTAGCTGGTGTATTTGAGAAAACCATGTGTCAGATACTATGAAATTGATCCCTGTCATGTTTACACAGCTCCTTCATGCCTGAAGATGACAAATATTAATCTAGAGTTGGTAAACTACAATGTACCTTTTCCTGGAAAAAGGCATACGAGGGGGAATTTCAGTGAATCGTTTTAGCACGGCAAGCAACAAGCTTTTAGAATGAAAGACAAACTGATTGCAAGTTTGTTTCACTTCACTGTCATACAATCTCAGAGATAAACTCATTATATACCTTAATCTTCAGATGCATGTTTCTTCACAGATTCGTAAAGCTCTCATTATGTATTCTTTGCTTTCTCTCATGCAATACCACTCATGTGATAACACATATCACAAGATAATTAAAGTAACTCGCTCAAACATTGATTCATCTTCCCTATGTGTATATTTACTTTCTAATAAACCATACTTTAACGACCAGAGTAGGTAAATCGCAAGCATCATCTGAGTCAGATTATTATTTTTTTCATATATCTGCTAATTCTTTACATTGAAAATCTCACAATAGTCTGAAATGGACAGTACTTTATTTACCACGAAAATCTATCCCATAGACAGTAGGTTAGCACGCTCAGCTTCTGATCTAAGAAACCTAGAGATCCAATGTAAGACATGAGTGTTGTTTTTTTACTGAGCACCTTTTACTATGTCGTATGACAGGATTTTGTAACCGTTAAAACAAATAGTTGCTTAAAGCCATATTTAAAGATACACTGATTTCGAACTCACAAAGATTCTTACATGCAATCAACAGATGCACGCACCTATACCTTCCATCTCCTAACGTATGAAAAGGAAAGTTTGTCTGTTTATAAATTAATACAATAGCACGAACATCATTCTTTCACAATAAGTCAATGTTGACTAATTACATATGATTCGAGCAAGCGAAAGACAATCTGAATAGGCGCTAAAACAGGATCTCATGCTCTTTTCAGAGTTCCTGGTGTATTTCTACACTTCCCCAGTATGTTTGAATAAGTGCATAAATGTGTGTATAAGGATGAAGGTGGCTATTTTTCGCTGCAAACACAAGTTTTTCGATAAAGCTATGTATTCGTGTTTCTCGTGTTTGGAAATCTGAAATAACACTACCTATAGAAAGTAGCATTACTCCTGTAAATTGCATAAGTGTGTACTAAATGCTTCTCGATTCTGAGGGTTCCCAGAACCGATCTGTTAGACAATACTTTGCGTTTCAACCATTTACAGGACCTAACGCATAAAGCACCAAGTCTTTCAATGGTTATTTCACTCTTCAAACACTCATCAAGACAATCGCCACATTACAGAAGTAAGATTGAAAAAGAGAAGCGAAAGAAAAGCATCCTACCCAGCATTCTCACATTAAAGGAAAAAATATCAAAAACGTAACATAAGCATTCATCGCCTCGAAACAGCTAAGATACAAATCAGCCCGACAGAGGGCGCCCTGTGCCAGCAAGGAGAATACAAGTAGTAACAATAATTTAACCACAAGTATTCATTTTTTAAGTATTAGGGTGTTAATGTTACAATTTCTTACAACAACGTTCATTTCTAGTGAAGATGCAAGTCAGCAACAGTCACTTTTTGTGTAAGCTTGTGAATAATACATGTAACTTTTCAGTTGTATGTGAATCAAATATTCACTTTTCTGAACAAGTGCAAAATCGCTCAAATGGAGTGAACTACAGTGAAATCGATTACTCACACAGGACAATAAAAGGAATAGAAGAACAGCCTGAAAATGTACAAAGTACTAGTGGGGTGGATGATGGATTATCTTCTAAATATGCAAAAATGAGAATATACAGGTATACACAGTAGAATATTGACAAAAACATTCCTGTAAATTCTTTCAAACATATATCGTGCCTGCTTCTTAATATCTATGTACTATTCTTTCGAGCACAAATGTTAAAAGATAAAAATTTC
Source organism: Ryuthela nishihirai (assembly GCA_038380435.1). Lineage (NCBI taxonomy): Eukaryota > Metazoa > Arthropoda > Arachnida > Araneae > Heptathelidae > Ryuthela > Ryuthela nishihirai. Next base: position 6,132,606 of record JAWZYU010000030.1, on the reverse strand, counting down.
GAAGGAAGATAATACATGCAACAGTTAAAAAACGGTAAATAAGCGATTTTGTGCGTTTTGGGCATTTAACCAGCACCATCTAGTGGGAAATATAGTATGTTGACTGCATTCACTTTAAGTCTGATTCGAGTAAACGTAACTCAATCTGAACAGCTGTTATTACTTTCAAGCAGAATAAAAACCTATGACTACATGTGTTACTTGTATGTTTGTGCGTTGCGTGTACGTGCGTGCGTGCATGCATGCATGTTTGTGTGTACACACGTATGTTTGTGTGTATATGTATTCATGTTTGTTTCTGCGAATGTGTTCATTTTGTTTCTACGAATCAAATAGTGTGTTCATGAATAAACATGTTATCTATCTGTCAGTTGTTCGTTACAAAAGAAGCTAATACTTTACAAACCTCAACAGATTGGCATTATAGCTCTATTAGGAATTTCCAAAATATATTTTTTATCTCATCGAAAAGTCACTAAACAGATACTTGTGAAAAGTTTACTAAAGAGAAAGATGTATTTTTCCCTCTCCAATATTGTATACAGTTTTCAGTTAGTCTTTTATCATTATTTTACCTTTCTCGATTCAGTTAATTGAACGAAGAGTCAATAAAACAGCTTTGCAGGTTATTCATTCACTATCTTCAGGAAGGTTACAATTATCAACTACTTAAAAAAGAATTTATTTTTACGAAGCAGATATTGAAGGATTCAAGATCGTAATAACAGTTACAAGACCACGAACACACCATTTTATTCTACACTTGTTCTCAAAATAAAGATTCTGAGAACACATCACTTTATTCTACAAGAGACGAATCATTCTGCAATGCCCGTAGATGATTTTGTAACGATCTCGGATGTTAAGACTTTGTGGAATTCAAAAAAGATTTAAGTTCACCAATCAAGAGATGTTATAGTTTTACCACTGCAAGGAGTTTCTGTATGCTTTTTTATCCTAGGAACAACACCTTGTCACAGTTCTTACACACTGAACGGAATCCTTTCTTCTTTTGGTGTTTTCTGAATACTTTCCAGACTTGATCACTCTTTCTACCATTCATATTAGTCACTAGAGTAAAAAAACCACAGTATCCAGTTAACAACCTACACGGCTATACCTGTCAACAACGTTCTACTTAATTGAATCGTGAAAGATTTACTCGAATCAGACTTAAAGTGAATGCAGTCAACATACTATATTTCCCACTAGATGGCGCTGGTTAAATGCCCAAAACGCACAAAATCGCTTATTTACCGTTTTTTAACTGTTGCATGTATTATCTTCCTTCGAAATTTTTATCTTTTAACATTTGTGCTCGAAAGAATAGTACATAGATATTAAGAAGCAGACACGATATATGTTTGAAAGAATTTACAGGAATGTTTTTGTCAATATTCTACTGTGTATACCTGTATATTCTCATTTTTGCATATTTAGAAGATAATCCATCATCCACCCCACTAGTACTTTGTACATTTTCAGGCTGTTCTTCTATGCCTTTTATTGTCCTGTGTGAGTAATCGATTTCACTGTAGTTCACTCCATTTGAGCGATTTTGCACTTGTTCAGAAAAGTGAATATTTGATTCACATACAACTGAAAAGTTACATGTATTATTCACAAGCTTACACAAAAAGTGACTGTTGCTGACTTGCATCTTCACTAGAAATGAACGTTGTTGTAAGAAATTGTAACATTAACACCCTAATACTTAAAAAATGAATACTTGTGGTTAAATTATTGTTACTACTTGTATTCTCCTTGCTGGCACAGGGCGCCCTCTGTCGGGCTGATTTGTATCTTAGCTGTTTCGAGGCGATGAATGCTTATGTTACGTTTTTGATATTTTTTCCTTTAATGTGAGAATGCTGGGTAGGATGCTTTTCTTTCGCTTCTCTTTTTCAATCTTACTTCTGTAATGTGGCGATTGTCTTGATGAGTGTTTAAAGAGTGAAATAACCATTGAAAGACTTGGTGCTTTATGCGTTAGGTCCTGTAAATGGTTGAAACGCAAAGTATTGTCTAACAGATCGGTTCTGGGAACCCTCAGAATCGAGAAGCATTTAGTACACACTTATGCAATTTACAGGAGTAATGCTACTTTCTATAGGTAGTGTTATTTCAGATTTCCAAACAAGTGAAACACGAATACATAGCTTTATCGAAAAACTTGTGTTTGCAGCGAAAAATAGCCACCTTCATCCTTATACACACATTTATGCACTTATTCAAACATACTGGGGAAGTGTAGAAATACACCAGGAACTCTGAAAAGAGCATGAGATCCTGTTTTAGCGCCTATTCAGATTGTCTTTCGCTTGCTCGAATCATATGTAATTAGTCAACATTGACTTATTGTGAAAGAATGATGTTCGTGCTATTGTATTAATTTATAAACAGACAAACTTTCCTTTTCATACGTTAGGAGATGGAAGGTATGGGTGCGTGCATCTGTTGATTGCATGTAAGAATCTTTGCGAGTTCGAAATCAGTGTATCTTTAAATATGGCTTTAAGCAACTATTTGTTTTAACGGTTACAAAATCCTGTCATACGACATAGTAAAAGGTGCTCAGTAAAAAAACAACACTCATGTCTTACATTGGATCTCTAGGTTTCTTAGATCAGAAGCTGAGCGTGCTAACCTACTGTCTATGGGATAGATTTTCGTGGTAAATAAAGTACTGTCCATTTCAGACTATTGTGAGATTTTCAATGTAAAGAATTAGCAGATATATGAAAAAAATAATAATCTGACTCAGATGATGCTTGCGATTTACCTACTTTGGTCGTTAAATTATGGTTTATTAGAAAGTAAATATACACATAAGGAAGATGAATCAATGTTTGAGCGAGTTACTAGTTACTTTAATTATCTTGTGATATGTGTTATCACATGAGTGGTATTGCATGAGAGAAAGCAAAGAATACATAATGAGAGCTTTACGAATCTGTGAAGAAACATGCATCTGAAGATTAAGGTATATAATGAGTTTATCTCTGAGATTGTATGACAGTGAAGTGAAACAAACTTGCAATCAGTTTGTCTTTCATTCTAAAAGCTTGTTGCTTGCCGTGCTAAAACGATTCACTGAAATTCCCCCTCGTATGCCTTTTTCCAGGAAAAGGTACATTGTAGTTTACCAACTCTAGATTAATATTTGTCATCTTCAGGCATGAAGGAGCTGTGTAAACATGACAGGGAGCAATTTCATAGTATCTGACACATGGTTTTCTCAAATACACCAGCTAAGAGGAGCATGTCGGTGTACAAGTCGTGATATTGGCCTACGTTGTTTTATATCGAATGTGTTCCATACTTTCGTTGCATGGGTATAGTGTTCTTCCCCTAGCGCTTCTCCGAGGAACCGGTCATAATGTGTGTAATCCTAATTTTAAGCGCCCAAATAAGATTCCAATTATATTTCATAACCTAAAGGACAGCCATCTTATTATGCAAAGAATCGGAATGATCAAAAATAGTAAGAAGATTAATTGTATTCCCAATAATATGGAAAAATACACAGCGTTCCTTTGGAACTTTGAATTTCCTAGATTCTTATCAATTTTTAAGTGCATCTCTTGAGAAGCTAATCTATTGGCAGAAGAATTCCTTATTTTGAATTGCTGCTTTTCGTCAGGAAACGGATAATTTGTCATTAATTTAGAAAAAGGTCATTGAGGAAGATAAAAGCATGGAGCTGGCAGTCTGCTCACAAGGAATTAGACATGCTTCGGGTTACCTGTTTTCACATCGATTTATCTGCTTTCCATAGGTCAGTGCGCGAGTGACCCCGTAACCTTTGTACGTCACCAGTTGGACAGTTTGTTGGCGTGGTGCATCTCTGTCATTTCAGCAGATCATGTTACAATGATAGTGGGTAGAGTGTATGGAGAGAAGGATATTTCAGGGATGTTTCACGGTCTTAGTTTGTAAAGACACTTTTTTTTGTTTGGCACTTCTGGTACGCTGTATGTGAGAACATCGATTTTTGTGACATGTGCAGAATTCTTTTACTGAGGCCCAATCAGAACATATATGTCGGAGCATAGTTAGGCGGATTCGTTGAAGTATTTGCTAAATTTTGACTATCAGTGCAGTTGCAAATGAAATTTCGGTGGATTAGCTCAGGTAAGTTGAGAGGGTGCGGTCGAGTGAGACTTCAGTGTATTATTTTTATAGTAGGTTAGTGTATTGTTAAAACTAATATCCCCTACGCAAGGGTACCCACAACGTACTTTTAGCATTCTTACTTTCTATAGCATTCTGCAGTGTACAAAATTCTTTACAGAATTTACCCGATGAAAACAACTGCCCTTGTAACGAACAAGCATATACTAATGCTGCAACGCAAAATAAAATTTTATCAGCATGATGAGGCAGACGTTCGCCGGCAAACAGTGGAAGAGACGATTTTTAAAAACTGTTTACTCCCAAACAATTAGCTGATTTTTCTTCAAAGCTTTAAACCGACTCTCGCAACGGATATACGTACGGAGAGTAATTAATTGAGACATGGCAGAGATAAGAATTTAACGTAAAACCACTTTATCGTTCGAAAACAAATCCTGACATGAAAAGTGCAGAAACACAGCTATCTGACGGCATCATCCTTCAATCCGCGGAAACTAATTTTAATAACAGAAGCTCAACTCTTGGAGGTTTAGGGGCGCGTAATTTCAAAATGGTTTGTCTTCTTCCAATGAGGTACATTGAAACGCTGACCTATCATAAAGGGTAGAATTGGGAGAGACAATGCAGTTTAGTCAGAAGGGCTGGCAACCATCTCTGGATTTGGAAAAATTTCGAGTCCAAATACTACAATAAAGAGTGCCAGTGGGTTTTCATGTTGTAAGACGGCACATCTGATATGAAGCAAGGGAAGCAGTGTAGGAGATGACATGATCCAAGATTCATCCGTCAATAAAACGGGGTCCAGGGTGTGGTACCGAACGCTTGTTGTGTGTTCTAAAGCGGGTGTTTTAAGTCACCCATTTAGGTCACCAGACCATATTACCCTCAATATTTGACATAATTACGAATAATTTGTTTTTAAATCAGATTTTTTTCGCCGTTTTCCTATTATTAATTTTATTTTTACCCAATAGCATTTTTTCATTTTCTGTGGGACAGTCTTTTAAAGCAGTTACTGTGGGATAGTCCTTAAAAGGGGGGCGGAACTGTTAATGAGTTGGACGGAACTTTTGATAAGAGTTTTAATTAATGAAGGGTTTTTTAGAAAGGTGGAATAGGAGGACTTTTTGATGATTAACGAGTTTATCGAAGATGACCGCCAAAGGGATGATAAATCCATCAGTAAATCGTGGTCCCCTTGTGAATCCCCGTTTGGAATAATATTTTTTAATTTCGCAGGAATTTTCAGATTGTAAAACCGTCTGTCAGTAAAACGTGATCCGGGGTGAGATACTGAACGCTTGTTACGAAATGTACGTCACAGAACTTAATGAAGGTTAAATTCACAAAATATGGGTAATTATTTTCAAGAATTGCATCAGCCATTCTGATCGTTGTCACCCAAAGATTGGTTGAACTTAGAAAATTTCAGATGAGGGTAGAAGTCAAGGGATAAGAGTTTGTGATCGGTGAGGGGTGGTTTAATAGAGGGGGTGGAACTTTTGATAATAGTGAGTCAAAAATTGGGAATAATTTCGGTTAAAATCTTGCTAAAGTATACACTAGATGGCACTGCCAAAAAACTTTTTCAGGTGTTAGGAAATTCAGGGGGGCTTAAAAAATATGTGTCAACCAGTGGGGTTTTTATTGAGGGGGTTTAAAATATAGGTGGGTCAACCAGGGGAGAGTTTTGATAAGGGGGGGTTAATGATGGAGGAGTCAAATATTGGAAAATTAGGACTAAAATATAGGGCTTTTCTAAATATAGTACTCATCATATACAGTAGATGGCACCAGGGTTTTTTAATAAAGGTGGAAAATAAAGTTGCATGACAGGCCTCACTCTTCCATCGCCCTGTCTGCCAAGGACTTCTATGACTGAGTCCTTCCTGCCAGCTCCAGATGCACGAACTGGCAGGGTCTGATGCTGGGTGCTGGCAATACTCTCTTCCCCAACCTTCCACCCTGGAGGAGCAGTAATCTAATGATCAATGTCACTATCCTTTCTCTTGGTCGGAAGAGCGACTCTGATCCATTGGCCATCAGACTTCTCTCCACCTCCTATGTCACTGCACGATATGAGAGATGGACTGAGGTCTACACTGATGGATCTGTGGACTGGGAGGGGCAACGTGCTGCCTCTGCCATTGTCATCCCCGATACTGGCATTTCCAGAGGTTTGCATCTCCCGCATCTAACCTCCTCCACCTGTGCAGAGCTTCATGCTATTCTTGAGGCTGTACTTTTCATCCTCAGCCTCGAGAGTGGCAACTTTGTCATCCTCTGTGACAGCAAGTCAGCCTTGGAAGCTCTCCAGAAGAGAGACAGCAAGAGCTGCAACCCCTTCCTCATCCGGAAGATAATGGAGACTTGCTCGATGGTCACTTCTGCTGGAATCACAGTCCATTTCCAGTGGATCCCGTCCCACATAGGGATATCTGGAAATGAGCTCGCAGATCACACCGTGAAGGAGGCACTGGCGAGTCAGAGGTGTGTAACTAATTACCCTCTCTCTCTCTCAGCGACTGCAAGAGTTCTGTCTCACAACTGGTGAGCCAGTTCCGTCTTGCTCAGTGGCAGAAGGACAGCAGGTGTTCCTCATTCAGGTACCTGGTTGAACCTTCTCTCACTGCTCCTAATCTCGGTAATCTCCTCAGATCTGAGGAGACCATCCTTCATCGTATCCGAGTTGGTGTCATCTACAGCAACTCTATGCAGCACACTCTTGGCAGAGTTTACAGTCCAGACTGTGCCACTTGCGGCACACCTGAGACTGTATCCCATGTTCTGCTCAACTGCTCCCACTGCAATGCTGAAAGAGATACTTTGTTTTGGAAGCTTAATGCTATAGGAACCACTGACTACTCCATCACCTTCCTCCTTGGCAACAACCACAGTGCGAAGCTGCAACATGCATGCTTCCGTATTGTCACTGACTTCTTTCAGAACATTGGTCTCCTCTGCAAGGTATAATGTTCAATACTTTTACATTGTCCTGAAAAGGGTCTTTTTTTTCCTGAGAGATTGCTGAGAGGCAGATTCTTCTGCATCCGCTATCTCACTTTTCTGTTGTGACTGGTGTAGGGAGCCCCTTCTCTGGAGGCTAATTTCACCATATTTACAACACCATGAACCCTGGGAAGGAATTTTTAATATAGGGGGCGGAACTTTTGATAAGGGTTTTTTTTAATGAGGGAGTCAAAATTGGAAAACTATGGTTAAAATAGTACTCATGATATACACTAGATGGCGCCAGGGTTTTTTTTAAATAAAGGAAGATTTTTAATAAAGGGGAGCGGAACTTTTGATAAGGGTTTTTTTTTAATGAGGGGAGAGTAAAAATTGGAAAAATTACGACTAAAATTGAAGGCTTTTCTAAATATAGTACTCATAATATACACTAGAGGGTGCCCTGGTTTTTTAATAAAGGGGGAAGGAATTTTTAATAAAGGGGTTTTTTAATAAAGGAGGGTGTCAAAATTGGAAAACTACGGGTAAAATAGTATTCATTATATACACTAGATGGCGCCAGGATTTTTTACAAAAGGGGGAGGAATTTTTAATAAAGTGGGCGGAACTTTTGATAAAGTTTTTAATTACTAAATAATTTATTAATTATGAATATTAATAAGTGGGAGTAGTCGGTTATGAATATTAATAAGAGGGGTGGAGGTGGGGGCCACATATGGGCGTGGTCGGTGATGCCATAGTGGGAAGCACTGTGCAAAGAGGGATCCCTAAAGTGGGGGCTCACTACTCACGACTTAACGCACCATCCAACAGACGACGGCCTTTCCAAGCCCATCGGTGTTCCCTTTCTCATCGAGGGTAGGGTTAGCGGAAATAAATTTCAACACTGGCACAGTTGGGACTCGAACCTGAGAACTGCAGATGCCCTGTCCAGACACAGATGGGAATATTTCTCTTCTAGGACAACCAGGCACGTTCTTTAACACATTTGCGGACACGTCTGTAATTGCAGTCATTTTTAATTGATTTTTAATAACAGTCTGCAATTGTAGATATATTCATTCTGTCAATTTGGAACACATCTGCAGGTGCAGATGCAAGTTAGTTTCACTTACGTTCATGTTCATTCTCGTTCTGATTCAGTAAATTACATTAATTATCATTTGCAATTACAGACATGTTGGCGAATATGTTAAAGGGCAGAAAGTGTGTGCTTTCCTGCACACAGAGTCATGGCTCAAAGATACCATCCATTCAACGCAGGTACAATGGGTAATCCGACATGGGAACATCAAATTACAAGCCTGGCACGCTACCAACTAACTACTTCCACTAAGGATGACTCGCTACTAAGTAGTCACCAACTAGGGAAAATCGACTGCTAACCAGGCTATTTGGTAGGGACAACTCTTTATTAACTAGATCATTATTTATGAATAATGCTCCATTTACTAGGAAGTTTACGAGTTGGACTCAATTTGTCTGTTTCCCCTTACTAACTATGCTACTGACTAGGAAGAAGCCCCTACTAATTAATAACAATCCACCCGTCTGCTTCCATGACTCGAATTCTGATCTCCTAGTTACGTAGTAGCTGCTCTATCATTTGAGCTAAGGCTGGGATTAATTCATTCTTATTTAAAGAAGGTTATGATGATTGAGCTATGAAGCTTTGCCATATGATTCTAAGTAGTGCAGGGCTCATGCGCTCTTTATACCGATGAGAACCAAGTTATCAAATGATATATATGAAGTAATATATCTTGGTTTATTCAGATGAACGGCTATGAAGCTCGGGATAGATATCTTTAGAATCACATTTTATGAATACAGATACAGGAGAAGTCTTGAATTTCATTTCAAATTTAGATACAAATAAAGCTGTAGGATACGATACCTTAAATGCAAAAATACTAAAAATAATAGCTGGACATAAATTAGATTTATTAGTTTATATTATTAATTTATCAATGGAAACAGGAACCTTTGTGGATGATTTGAAATTTTCTATAATTAAACCAATCTATAAGGGGGGAAACAGAGATGATTATAATAATTATCGACCTATTGCAATTTTGCCAATTTTCTCTAAAGTCATTGAAAAAATAGCTAAAAAAAAAGAGTGGTTAGTTATTTGGATAGCATTGAGTTTTTTGAAAAAAATCAGTTTGCTTTCCGTGAAAATTGCAGTACGTCTCATGCACTAATAAAATTTAATGAATTGATTTATAGGGGCTTTAATAATAATAAAAAGATTATTGGGGTTTATTAGAAGAGCATTTTACATAAGCTGAAATTTTATGGTTTTCGTGGTGTAGTCGATTGGTTTAAAAGGTTCATTGATAATTGAAAGCAAATTGTGATTATTAATAATCTTAAAAGTAAAACATTATTGACTGTAAATGGAGTCCCACAGGGTTCTGTGTTGGGTCCTTTACTTTTTCTTATATATATCAATGATTTTTGTAAATTAAAAATTGCAGGTCAAATTATTTCTTTTGTGGTTGATGCAGAAGATAATGAAGCATTACTTGGAAATATTAATAGTAGTTTAATATTATTAAAAAATGGCTTACTAAAAATAAACTAGAATTAAATGTAAAAAAGAACTAAGTACATATATTTTACATTAACTTCATTACATACATTTGGAAATAGCATGAAACTTCACGAATTGAACTGTTTAAGTACAGACTGCTGTAACTGTGAGTTATCGAAATGAATGACAGCTACAATTATCTAGGATTAATAACAGAATCTAATTTAAAATGGAAAAAACATATTTACTCACTTTCTTCAAAACTAAACAGAATATTATATAAAATTTACTATTTAAAACGTTATGTTAATTATAATTTCCTACGGGATATTTATTTCGCATGGGTTCAGTCGAGCTTAATTTATGGGATTTGCTATTGGGGAGGAGAATATAAATCAAATTTAATGCCTTTAATTTATGTACAAAATAATATAGTTCGTAATCTTAATTATAACTATTTTGCTGGGAACACCATATTATACAACAAACACAATATATTGCCACTAAGAAAATTATATATATATATATACATTTCAACTATCTTTTTGTATAAAAATCAAGATTTAATTCTGATTAGAATTCCTAATTTTAACTCCAGAGTTTTGGGTTTACAATTTTATATAGAAAAAACGAAAAAGGACATTTTTCATAAATTTTTTTTTATATTAATAGAGTATACAATAAGAAACGAAAAATGTTTTACTACTTTTAAGAAATGTTTGCGTGCATATTTGTCAAAGTCAGACAACATTGAATGTATGTTTGCTGTCATTAAATAATATTTTGATAGCATTTACATAGGAACTATATTTGGTAAGACTGCATACCCACGCCACCTGTGATAGTTAATATTTTTTTATACTTTTTATTTTTACTTTTTTTTATACTTTTTACTTTTTATTTTGTTTAATGAAATGAATTAATTTTTTTATAACCTGGAAGAGCTCCTAGCTCCTTGGTTGTTCACATATACTTATTGATTGTTTTACTTAGTTTTATGCTTTTATTGTTTCTCTGTTCTTTGCAAAGTATTGTATTGATAATGTATTTGGCAAAGTGTTGTGCATTGTGTGTTTATTGTCCTCGTGTATTTATGTTATAATAAATTTGAATTTGAATTGATATTAATAATTTATAAAAAGCTTCATAGCACCACATTCATAACCTTTCTTAGGGAAGTGTGCATTCACACCTTAGCTCAAGAGATAGAGCAACTGGCGGCCTAATCAGGAGATCCCGAATTCAGAAAGTGGATTTTTTCACTCTTACTGGAATACAAAATGATTATCATATTAGTGAGATTAATTCCTTTCTTACTATGTAGACCACTAAGTACGGATAACCTCCTACTAACAAAACCACTAAGGATTGGGTTGTTTTACCTCTGAGCATCACATTTTTTTGCAGACAATGGCTAAATGGTGATGTTACAAGTACCCCCGAGGGCAGAGAATGTTGAGGAGGCCACTGGATAGCTTTTAGTAGACAGCCTCCCGCTAAGGTCATCCAGCGTGTTCTTTAACATGCACAGGGTATGGCTTTCCCGCACATCAGAGCTATGGCTTTCCCGCACATCAGAGCTATGGCTTTCCCGCACATCAGAGCTATGGCTTTCCCGCACGTCAGAGCTATGGCTTAATGTCCCATCCGATGGGCGACAGCCTTTCCAAGCCCATCGGTGTCCCCTACTGACCATGGGAAGAGCGGGGAGTTTTGCGAAGATAAATCTCAATGCTGACCCAGTTGGGACTCAAACCTGAAAGCTGCAGCTTACAAGCTTGGCGAGCTACGACTGAGTCACTCCCGTTCCCAAGACCACTAAGGACGTTCCCTTACAAATTAGGGCACTAAATAGGATAACCACCTTCTGACTAGGGCACTAACTAGGGAAACCCCATGCTAATCAATCCACTAACAGTGGACTATACCTCACTACTTTATGGAAGCCCGAAATTAACGTTTGTTTATTATTATTTTCCGCTTATACTTTCGTTTTTTTTAATTTCAGATTTTGGGTCTGTTATTCAAAAATATAACTTTGATTTGCAAAAAACCTTTTTTTTAACAAAATGCATCATTTTCTTTTTTATCTGTGATGTTCTGCAGATAATTTCTAAGAGAAAAAAATTAATATGAAAAAAGTGAATCCCTAATGAATTTTTTGCTTACTTTTCTGATTAAGAATTCTATTGGCAACGGAATAAAGAAGCCACATTAATATTAATTTCCATCGAATAAGAAAGATAAATCATATTTTCAAGCGTAGAAAGTCCATTTAATAATATCATTTCATTTTGTAATCTAGATTTTTAAATAGCAACAGAAAAGAATATCCGATACCTGGAAAGGTTTTATCTGTTAGCTCATTTCCGTTTCAATTCGTAGAGGAAATCTGGAAACAAATCCAGTCGAAAAAAAAAGATTTGATAAGTAGCGGGGAAAATATGTTTATTGAAACTTGCATGTTGAGATATAATGGCTCGAAAAGCGCATTAAACGTCTGTGTCTACAAAATTACTTCCAGGGTTAGAGGGCGGTACTGCATAGAATCTATATATATATGCTAATTTTAGAGCTGTTACAGTCTTCTAAATTTTTCATTTGAGTTTCCTGTACCACAACTACTTTGTTATGTAAGAGAATCTTGTTTATAAAATGTAAGCGGGGGTTGAGTGGTGGCGGTACCCTGTGGTGAAGGTATGGCAAATGTATGGTGAATGGGGAAGGTGTACAGTGTGTTTGTGGTTGGATGTTTTGCACAAAATGAGCCAGATTACATGGACCTCAAGGGCTCAGAGAATGTTGGGGAATGACACCCACTGGATCGCTGTTAGTAAACAGATGGAAACCTCCTGTCAATGCTATCCAGCACATTCTTTAATGTGCACAGTATACCACTGTGCTCACCTAGGGCTCTTCTGCACACGAGGCCAGCGCTCAGTGGCCCATTTCTCACCTAGGGCAGGGCAGAGTTTAGTGCAGATAAATCTGAATGCTGGCGGGACCCGAATTTGGAGACTGCAGATTACTAGCCTAATGCACTATGGGCTGGGCCAACCCCTGCTCTGTGGGGGTAAAGGTTACAGCGTATGGTCTAGTGGGAGTACAGACTGGTGGTGTATGTGGGTTGGGGTACACTGTACATGTTTGAGATGGTACAGGGGTAAACGATAATGTTGAATATTAAAAAGCGCACTTTACACGAAAAGGTTGAGAACAGCTATCCCATGGCATGTTGACATAATTGTGATCGACTTGGTAGCAAAGTTACACACCCCACAAACTTAATTCAGGATCACAATCATTGAACAGTAATATCTGATCTCTGTACTAATTTTTTTCTACTTTATGACAGAAAATCCGAAAAAAGTGCGCCCGCCAAGATCATCGAGACTAGAATGTGATGGCCAAGTTGTTAGTTAAACCGAGGTAAGAGTAATTTCTGGCTTGCTTCATAAAATAAAAACCCTCGACATGAAAAATAAAAATCTTATCCAGTACAAATGTTAAATTGTTTTCGTATCCCAAATGGAGAATAATTGCAGCATTTAAAGAACAAAATAAATGAACTTTTGTTGAAGCAAGTACATTAGGGTATGCAAAAACAAAACTCGTATGAATATTGTTTTTAAAAATAAAAGGCGAAAGAATTGCTTTTGACAGATGAGTGTATTTTTAAGTTCATGTTTGAATACAGTTTTATGGAAGAAAATTAAACAATTACTGTTATATATTTTAGGCTTAGCTCGTTTTACACAAATACAGTGATGACGACTTCTATCATGTATATACAGTTGGGGAAATATTAATCGTTAGTAAAGTTTATTGAAATTTAGTTTTCAATCTCTTTTATTCCGAATTCTTGATTAACAACCCTGGGGGCACTTAATATTCACATTATAAAAATTTCTATGATCTCTATCAGTAAGTTTCCTACTATTACATTGCAGTCTGCAGCATACTTTCTTAACCTATTATTTAAAGCTGCATTCACAGTTAAATGTTTGGGTTGTTTTATCTAAGAGTTTCACTTTTGAGCACAAAATGGTCTAAATGCTCGGGTCGGGTCGTAAGGAGCTCATGGGCTCAGAATTGGGTACAGTAGCTCAAAAAAGTATCCGAACACTAGGGTTGATTACAGAATTCAGAATCTGGCAGCGATTTTTTTAGAAATTAGTGATCTCGTGTCACGTGACACGAAGCTGTGGCCTGTGCTCCTGAGCACAGGCCACAGCTTAACGTCCCATCGATGGATATAGGCCTTTCCAAGTCCATCGATGTCCCCGTTCTTACTGAAGGTGGAAGGGAAATTAGTGGAGAAAAGTCTCAACTCCAATTTGAGAACTGCAAATTACGAGCCTGGTGGACTATTGACTGAGGCATCTCCAAACCCTAAATCCAATTTTAATGAACTTAAATTATTAAGGGCTTGGCAGCTGGAAATTTTAATTGGAAAGGATGAGGCGATATTCTAGGCGTGGGGGAAGCAATAAGGTTTGGAAATGACTATATTGGCTCAGCACTACTTTGGCATTCCCCCTGAAGAGTTAAACGAACAATTAAAAATGTTGTGGAAAAATAACCCTATTCCTCTCTTCAAAGAAATCACCTTTTACTTATTACATATATTTACATTTTAATATAATATTAATATAAATTTAATCAATTAATAACTTAAATATAAATACCAGCATGTTCGTTGTTAAAAAATTTTCTTTCCATCTTTTTTTTTTGAGTTATTTTGAAGAATGCGATAACTTAAGAATTTACCGCTTACGTAACATTAACCGCTGCGTTAGAGACCCCATAACTCTAGCATTGTGAAAAAAATTATTATTCAAGCAGTAAAGATTAATTTCTGTGAAATAATTTATTATTGATCCACTTCTTACTGTGTTGCATGTAATTTTACACTTCGCCAAAAGTAGATGGGCAATATGGCTATATTAAATAGTTTGCTTTCACCGCCACCAACATGTAACTCCCCTCCCTCCCACAGAACCAACTAAAAGAAATGGGGATATATTCTAAGGTCAGGTTTTAATGAACTATTGGCAACATCAAAAAAATTTGGGCGAGGTTCTTATTGGTTTCTATAACAACAAAGTTCGTTTTGTTGTTTTTGGAAGGCACTTTTGAGTACATTATTAATGGGCTAAATGGTCAAATCACAAGGTCCCAAAAGCTCAACGCATAGTAGGTCGGATTGTTTTACCTCTGAGCAGCACCTTTTTGCACACAATTAGTCAGGTCACAAGGACTCCAAGGGATCAGAGATGGTTGGGTGAAGGGGTCCATTGGAACAGCTGTTAGGAAACAGATGGTAGCATCCCATTAAGGACATCCAGAGTGTTCTTTAATGTGCACAGGGCTTAATGTCCCATCCGACAGACGATGGCATTTTCAAACACATCAAATCCACTACTGACTGAGGGGAGAGCGACGAGTTTTGCGGAGAAAAATATCAGTGCTGGCCAGGTGGGACTCGAACCTGGGACTGGGAACTGCAGATTATGAGCTTGGTGCTGTCCACTCCAAAGCATTGTAGGAGAAGGGTAGGGTGTGCACTGGACAGCTGGAAGGAGACACATGGAAGGCTGCCATCAAAGTTCTCCATCGTTTCTTTAATGTGCACAGAGCATGATTCTCCTGCACACTGCCCATGATTTATCGCCCCATATGATATGGATGGCGACCTTTCGAAGCTCACCGATGTTCCTTTGTTATTAGAAGGAGAGCAGGAGTTAGCGGAGAAGATCATTGCAGGCACAGTTGGGGGTTCTGATACAGAAACAGAGTACGAATCTGCTGTGCTATCGACGGAGCCCACAGAAAAGTTAACGAAATATTACCCCAGTATATTTCGCTCCAAATCGAGTTTCACTTGTTGTAAACTTTCACTCATTTTGTTTTCACCGCAGAAGTGGCTGGAAATCGAACTAAACCGAGACATTCATTTTCTATTGTTTTGGGATTGGCTATCGGATGACGTCTACAGCTGCACTTGATTCCCACGAAGACCAGAAGCAATCAACGCATGTCTCGCGTTTCCTTGTTCTTCTTCGCTCTAGGATGGTATTGGCACCGAGCTTGCTTTCCGAGACAGTGATGAACAAACGTCAGAAAATCTCTACAGGCGATCTTTTTTCTCTGGTAGCTAGTTTACTTAATTCGTCAAGAGTCTAATTGGTCAGTAGAGCCATTTTTAAACTGTGACGTCAGTTGAAGCAGGCTGTCTACTACAGTAGCATTTTCCAATAACGCCGTCTTCTCATTTCCCCACACCGATTTGAGTACATCAGTATTTTAACGCGCACAGGGTATGGCTGTCCAACACATACACCAGGACCATTGTGTCTCATCCGACGGGCAGCAACTTTTTGAAGCTCATCTTTGTCCCTTTTCTCAACGAGGGCAGAAGTATAAACAGGAAAAAATCATGGAAACCAAAAACTAAATTAAAAAGCAAGGTGCAAAAGTGTAAAAATAAAATGGGCAATGTAAAAAAAACCAACAAGTAGAACGTAGAAACCAACAACGGGTGTAGAGGGCCCATATATATAAAAAATAGCAAGTGTAAAAGTATATAAACGGTTAAAATAACCACAATAGCGTAAAAATTCAAAACTGGGGCTAAACCTAAATCATCCTAAACGCCCTAGTGTTTGGACGGAAAATGCATTAAACTAAAATGCAAACGACCTAACAGAATTAAAAGCTTTCCAGTCGAGTAAAATACGTTTGTTAAAATGGTGTCGCAAAACTTTCGAATCTGGGAACTGCAAATAACTAGCCTCATGATTGGATGTTTTAGAGTTCAGATCTTCAAGATAAGGATCATCAGTTTCATTCACTGCAACGAAATTAAAAGTCCAGCAGACAATGCGATTGCTTAAAAATGCTATTATGATATTGGAAATCAATAGCATTGGGGCCATGGGGATAGTTGTAGGAATTTGAGAGGCGAGGAATGGAGAAAAGTTGTCTTAACTCTTAATACCAACAAATTCTGGTCACTTTTTTTGACCGCACTACCTACTCTATCGCTGGAATATGCAAATTATTACTTCTGTGAATTGGATTTTGCTTTTCCCCTTTAAAAGCGTTTCTACGTGGAAACCAATAACGGGTGTAGAGGCCCATATATAAAAAATAGCAAGTGTAAAAGTTTCTAAACTGTAAAAAATAACCATAATAGAATAGAAATTAAAATGTATAACATATAACTGAGGCATATATATACGTCTATTATTATTAGCAGAATATATTAAGAATGACCTAGCAATGCTAATTATCTGGACATACAACCTACTAATCAACCCTTGGCCTAAAAACAGAGAATCATCATTTCCCCTTACGAGATACTTAAGCATTTTTAAGCAATCGTCGACCATTGAATTTTGTTGCAGTGAATGAAACTGATGACTCTTGCTAATGTGAATTCTATTATTAAACAAAATAAAAATAAACACCCCCCCTCAAGCAGCTGCTTGCCACAGAGGTCTGACAGGAGCCTGTCAGTTTATATGCCAAAGTAGAAGGTCTGAGAGGTTAGCAGGACCTCAGCTGAAAAACGACACAAACGTCCCTACCTTATCCGG
Source organism: Ryuthela nishihirai (assembly GCA_038380435.1). NCBI lineage: Eukaryota > Metazoa > Arthropoda > Arachnida > Araneae > Heptathelidae > Ryuthela > Ryuthela nishihirai. Next base: position 6,115,359 of record JAWZYU010000030.1, on the reverse strand, counting down.
GGCTCGAACCCAGGTTCCCTTAGATCAGTAGCCAAGTGCGCTAACCACTCGGCCACGGGACGGCCCTATTATTAGTAGTGCCCAGGAAATTGGAGGAATTTAAAGCTTCTACATGGATGAGTGGTTAGCGCGCTTGGCTGTCTGACCCAAGGAACCTGGGTTCGAGCCCCGGGAAAGGCATAGATGTTTGTGATGTTCTTTCTGTTGAGATCTCGCCTTCCTCACAGATCTTCTCTGAGGTGTATAAATTGACAGGCTCCTGTCAGACCTTTGTAGCAAGCAGCTGCTTGAAAGGATATTTTGGTTTACACGAAACAGTTGACACGGTGGCAGTTTGCAAGTAGCCATAACGGTTGAGAGACAACTTCGAGGCTTGAAGTAATTAGGAAATTGTAAACTTTCTAAGGGAAGATGCCCACAGTTAAAAATATGAAGCTAAATCTTCACTTTTATTTGTTATTTAGAAGAAAACAGCGAGCTTATATAGACGAAGATCTTTTTTGAAGACCACTAAAACAAAGGGAACGTTTTTTATAAGGAAAAGGTGATCCGGCCAATTTCCACTCGTCCCCCCCCCCCTCTCTTTATATTTTACCTAATTCCGGCTCTACGTTTCAAACTCGATCTTCTGAAAGTGGTAAACGAAAAAAAAAAGAACTTCCGAAGTGGGAATTCCTACAACCACTGGTCAATAGAGAATGTAGTTTCTTCTGTGTGAGTAAAATTATTATTTATTGGTCTATACACTATTATATTCATTAAATTAATATCATTTAAAGATATTTCGAAAATTCTTTCGAATTCTCTTTTAATCCGTTTCCAAAGACGATAACATGCGACTTTCTTATCTTCAGCTCCCCCTTCCTTATATTTTTCCTAATTTTCCTAATAAGGCTGTCGTTTACAGTGTCGAAAATAAAATTTAGAAGCCAATTGACGAATTTTTTTAATCTGTGATATTTAATGTTGGGTTAAATTTGTTTCGCTGTGAGCGGTGCTTTTGTGCACACAATGGCCTGAATGAACAAGTCACAAAGGCTCTAAGGGGGCAAGGGTTGTTTTACCTCCGGCACTTTTTTGCACACCATGGGCTAAATGGCCAGGTCACATGGACCCGAAAACTCAAACTGAAGGTTGGGGGAGGGGACCCACTGGAACAGCTGTTGGGAGACAGATGGTAGTCTCCCATCAAGGCCATCCAGCGTGTTCTTTAACGTGCACAGATTATGGCTCTCCCGCACACGGGGCCACGGCTTAACGTCCCATCCGACGGACGGCGGCCTTTCCAAGCCCATCGGTGTCCCCTACTGACCGTGGGCAGGGCGGGGAATTTTGCGGAGATAAATCTCAACGCTGACCCAGCTGGGACTCGAACCTGGGAACTACAGATTACGAGCCTGGCGTGCTACCGACTCCTAAGGGGGCAAGAGTTGAACAGTTGGAAGGGAATCTACTAAACAACGGTTAGGCGACAGCGGAAGACTCCTATCAACATCATTTAGAGTATTTTGAACAGGTATGGCTCTCTCTTGCATACGGGGCCATGCCTTTACCCCATCTGAGAGACGGTGATCTTTAGAAGCCCGTCTGTGATCCCTTTCTCTTTGGAGGAAGGAGAGAAGGTTAGAGAAAAAATATCCACATAGACAATGAGAGCTTGAATTTAGGAACATCATGTTAGGAAGCTGGAAAAGGCCAAAATAGTCTCGTCATCGAAAAAAAAAGGAAATGAATCGTGTCCTGCCTCCCCCACGACTCTATCTGACTCATCGTTCATCTCGTCGAAGAGAATACAACCGATATATTACTCTTCAAATTGAGATTTTAATTGTGCTGAAACATCAGTAAGCTGCCTTAAGTCTAATCATTTGCCACAGACATTTAAATCTTAGGTAGAACCCCTTTGTCACTTACCAGTGTGCGTCCTCTGGTGAGCCTTGAGGTGAGACGACTTTGTGTACACCTTTTTACAGCCGCTAAATTGGCACTTGTGGATTCTCCTCTTGCTGTCAGGGTTGATTTCGAACCGCGACCTCGGCCTGCTCTCGGGCATCTGGCTGGCAGCAAGGTGCTTGGCAGTTAGAGCTACTGGTCCCAAGGAACTGTCTTGGATGATGACACCGTCTTTGGTGAGCGACACGTGCACGGTGCCGCTCTCCGCACAATCCCCACTCGGGGACAGTTTACACTCAGGTGAGGACGGAGGAGATCCCAGCCTGCCGTTGGGGGGAATTACGGACTTCAAGTCCTTCGCAGAGGCAACAGTCACCAACCGCCGTTTTATCCCTGACCCTTTACTGTGACCTTTAGAAGTCAGCAGTGTGCGGCCACAGTCGTTGCTGTCCCAGGAGACGGAACTACACAGAGAGCTTGTTGAGTCCACCGTACGATCACTGACATCCAAGTCCGATAAGCTCAGTCTATCCTCTCCCCCACTGCTGTTCCCACTGTCTGTTGCACTACTCCCGCTGCTCTCGAGACCATAGTCCACCGAGGACATGTCCTCGAAACCCGACTCATCACCACTTTTGGCACCGTTCTTCTTCGCCGACGGCAGCAAGAATCTATCCCAAGGGTTGTCGATGTCTACAGGCAGTGACTTGTAGGTGGCCATTTTGGGTTCGTCCTTCAGATACCTCTCCATCTCCAGGATGGTCTGAGGAAGAAGGAAAAACAGAATCAGAATGATAAATGAAAACAGATTATTAATACATCTGTATACAATTAATATATGCATGTATATTACTAATGTACTGTATATATATTATACTCTATTTGCAAAAGGTTCTTGGACTCTTCAAACTTAATTTAGTCGCTCATATACCTCATCATCACCTGTAGAGGAGAAATTGTCTTGAGCCGGGTGGGTTGTTGGGTTGGGTTGTTTTACCTCTGAGCGGCACTTTTTTGCACACCATGGGCTAAATGGCCAGGTCACATGGACCCCGAAGGCTCAGAGAAGGTTGGGATAGGGGACCCACTGGAATAGCTGTTGGGAGACAGATGATAGCCTCCCGTCAAGGCCATCCAGCGTGTTCTTTAATGTGCACAGGGTATGATTCTCCCGCACACGGGGCCACGGCTTAACGTCCCATCCGACGGACGGTGGCCTTTCCAAGCCCATCGGTGTCCCCTACTGACCGTGGACAGGGCGGGGAATTTTTGCGGAGATAAATCTCAACGCTGACCCAGCTGGGACTCGAACCTGGGAAGAGCCGGGTGGGATAAGATCTCTGAAAACATGCTACTGAACCACCAGCTGCTTATCAAGATCTGCTCTCTTGAATGATATGAACTTTTGCTACCTGCAGTACACAATTGAAATATCTATGTCCTTGAAGACTGTCTTCTCCGCTTCCAAACAGAGGCTTGAAATAGGCAGTAATGTATATTACGAAGGAATTAAGTACTTAATTTCTCAATGTTTCTTCAGTTGAAAGATATGAGGTCAATCTTAACATCGATGTCAAATTTGAGGAAAAATTGTGTTGAGTCGACAGGAATAATAACCGACGACCTCCTACTGACATGTAAAGAGATCTACAGGCCTCCAACAAGAGTCTTCAGCACGTAACAGTTGAGACTGGTATTTCAACGTGGAGTATCTGACATGTCATGAGGATTCCGTGGGTTTATGAAATGTGATCTTCGTAAATTTTGAATTTGTTTTTCTTTCAGTGACCGAGAGAAAAGTGATTCTTTCAACGAGCAGAGTTTTCATATTTCCATGCTGGATTGTCCCTCAATCACATCCACCATCGAATGTATCATTTTCAATTTCGACAAATAAATCCTTTGTCTAGGAATCGTTAATTGAGCAGGAGAGTGTTCGAGTTGTTAGAAGTGGCAACTGCGCCTGCTTCGAGATTTTCTCCGCTAACTATACAGCCTGTCCTCGGTGAGAAAGGAGACGACGGGCTTGGAAAGACCGCTGTTGATCGGAGGGGACGATGAGCTCCCGACTGAGCCATCCCCATCTGAGATCAATGAGGAAGGCGAGGCTTCGGCAGAAAAACATCAGAGGAAAAGAAATCCATGCCTGATCCAGGATTCGTCCAATGTATCGGAGAACCTTGCTCCGTGCATGATATACAGTGTGTTGAATGGCTTTGAAGGGAGGTTTCCATTCCTTTCCTAATGGATTCCAGTGAATATTCTTTCCTTTCCCAGATATGAGCCCTTGGGGTCCTTGTGATTAGCCATTTAGTATAATTGCCCTAAAAAAAAGTGCGACTCGGAAGTAATCCAAAATCCTTAGGTTGAAAGGTGAATGCCATCCTCCTCCTCTTGGAATCAAACGGGAGCAACAATCGTCTGAGGCAGACAAAAAATTCACTAATAAACAAAATGTGCTTGATAATATCTGTTGCAGTTTGATATTGCTTTCTGCAAGGCAAGAACAGTTTGAAAGTTTCGAATGTATTCAAAGCAAATTACTCCACAGGTGGCACCACATCTGCCATTTAGATCTCACCTCGGGAGTCAGACAAAATACTATCTATATAATGGGTTGGGTTGTTTTACCTCTGAGCGGCATTTTCTTGCACACCATGGACTAAATGGCCAGGTCACATGGACCCCGAAGGCTCAGAGAAGGTTGGGGGAGGGGACCCACTGGAACAGCTGTTGGGAGACAGATGGTAGTCTCCCGTCAAGGCCACCCAGCGTGTTCTTTAACGTGCACAGGGTATGGCTCTCCTGCACCTGGGGCCACGACGGTGGCCTTTCCAAGCCCATCGGTGTCCCCTACTGACCGTGGGCAGGGCGGGGAATTTTGCGGAGATAAATCTCAACGCTGACCCAGCTGGGACTCGAACCTGGGAACTACAGATTACGAGCCTGGCGCGTTACCGACTGAGCCACCCCCGCCCCCATCTATATAATGCTCCATAGAGACGATCTGCGAGAAAAAAGCCTCAGCAGAAAAAGTATAATACATTCGGGGAAAAGCTATCCATGCGTTATCCAAGATTCGAACCATGTGCTGGTATTCTGCAGCCAAACACGCTAACCTGTCATCCAGGTAAGGTTCTAATTTATAGCACTTGCAGAAATAAAATGTGTCATTTAAAAAAAAGTACCCTTTTTTCCTAAATTCTATTGAAATTTCCATCGATTTAGTGATTTCCTCAGATAAATATATTTCATTTTATTTACTTTTTCTGCACATATGCAGAGAAAAGATTTTTATTTTTTTTATACATTATTGTTTTTTAATCAAAACTTTGCAGGAAACTTTGTCGCTAAAAATACCTATCTTTGCTTTGGAGGGGAAATTAAATTCTTTTATTGTTGATTTCGTTACACGTGACCAGTGGTGAGGAAAATTTAAAAGTCAGAAGTTTTTACCACAAGTCATAGAAAAGGCATTTACCAAACATAGGTGTAGAGAGAAGAAAACTCCATTTCATGTATATTAAAGAAAAGCATTCAATGAATTAAATGGTATTACATTTACCAAGACGACAGTGGAAATACTTTCACTGTTGGAATATTTCCAAGCTTTGAAAGCAATGAGCCATGTTAGCAAACTCACTTGTCATTGGCCAGTGGATTTTCCCAACCCCTGCATATGACTTCCTATAATTGGTCTTCCATGTTGAGCAGATAGAAAGCAACAATCTTTCAGGCACTATCCCTTTTAAGGGTTTGGGAGGGGGGGGGGAGAAATAGTGGGAGACATAGGCTTTGCTGCCTATGTTACACTCACGTGTTATAAGCTTTCTTCTTATATATAGAAGATTGTGAGTAATTGACCGATGGCTGGCCTACTGATAGGGGGTCACACTGATTTTAACTATGAGCCAGAAATGGTAGAGCTCCAAACATTAGCACCTAGGGGTCATTCAGGTCGCACTATATCGGAGAAAATCCGAAATTTGACCACCGACGTGTTCTTCAAGGTCAAATAGAGGTCAAACCACGATCTACCAAGTGCTAGAGAAACGCGAAAAAATGGTGTCTAGGGGTATTTGGGATTGCAGATGTCGGAAAGGTTAGAAATTTCGGATCCGGAGGGTCCTTCGAGGTCAAAGGTCAAATTTAACTACCAGTGCTAGAGAGCTGAAAATTGGTGTCTAGGGGTATTTTAGGTCGTATATCTCAGGAATGAGAGGGATTTTCAGATCCGGTATCCATTCGTGGTAACTAAGGACGGGCTAGATACGAAGAGGTGCCGAAGGAATCGTTTGATTGCTAATTTTATTTATGCAATTCATTACGATCGATCTTGATGTTAGGAAGATACGGTGGAACAGGAAGAACAGGTTACATACTTTCACTTTTTTGAAAAGGAAGAACTAATTTTCCTTTAGTTAAGATACTTCTTCACATCATTTGGTACCTAACTCGTTACGATCGCCACTGGGCCAGGAAGACCGTGAAGCAGCTTTCATGGGGCCAGGAAGACATCGTGAAGCAGCGCTCATGGCAAATGCAAAAGCCTTCAGAATGGGAAATGTCAAACGAATATGTGAATAGATAATAGATGAATGAAACCGACTGAGATCTGTTGCTATTTCATTTAATTAAGGGGAGAATTCAATTTGCTTCGCTGTTAGAAGAGACACTGTAATAACACTGTACTTCGCTGTTAGAAGAGACACATACCGTCCGTGAGGTCACCTCCCTCTTGCAGTAAGACAAATTGCATCCTGTGCTTCTGCTCCTCAGCATCCCACTCCGCCCAGTGGAGGCAGCAGCATCGACGACCCTCGAAAAGAGAGAGATCTCCCTCTGTGCAGATGTTCTCGCTTTCTAACCTTGACTTCTACATGGGCTGGAGTGTCAGACTCAAGATTCCTGCGACGACGGTGCAGCGCCAACTCAACAACGCCTCTCTCTATGAAGCACATGATGATAAAGCGTCCCAGGAGCATCACCCGGAATATCTCTGAAGCTCTTTGAAAGCACAGATTGGCTTGGGATCGGGAGCAAGTCAGCGAAGATTATTTTATTGGTAAAGAACGATCTTGGTGAATTTGAACGTCTCGTGATTCGTGGGATGATCCACTTCCCAACAGGTCCAGCCAGAAATACCGAAGAGGCGACAAAATTCCTTAGGATGTTTTTTTTTTTCGATTTAAAAATTTTAATGCCTTTTTGATGATTTTTATTTTTTTCATCGTTTTCATATCAATTTTTATAACTTGTTGGAAGCAAAAATAAAACTGTAGTTATTGAATTTTTTTTGACTGAAGAAGGTGGTGCTGGTCTTGTCCTCGGAATCTGTTTCACCTAAATACCCTAAATTGGCAACCGTCTTGTATTACCATTCGATGAACAAAATATCTTTCCGAAACAGAGAAATATCAGAAAAAACGCTGCACTTAATAATATATTTCATTAATAAGCAGATAAATTATTATTCGGAGGATTCTTGTTTTCCTTTATTTTCGTCATGAGGGACAGATGAATTCCTGCCCGAGATTTAAATGCGATATTAAGCAATGAATTTATTCGCTTAAAAATAGTAATGATGGATGCAAACTGTTCGAGAAGAAACTTGAAACACACAAACAGTCCAATTACTTAAAAGGTCCATTAGAAGTCAGAGTGGATTTCTGCTAGGTCATCAAGTTTCTGTTTTTCAATATGAGAGAAAAAGTGTTATCAATGGGTGCAGTTGTATTTGGTGAAATAACTAACCAGAAGAAAAAGGGACAGCTTCCTAAATCGATTTGAATGTTGAAGGAAATCTAAAAAAAAACCTAATAGTGCCATCTTTTCAGGGTAATTAGCACATAAATTATCGCTGTCATTTGTCTATTTTTTTCAACCTATTGTCAGCCATTTCAAACAAAGAGTCGAATCGATCTCTCTGGTGGAGGCTGAAGACAATTTGTTTCAAAGTTTTTTACGTTAACCGGCTCTAGAAACATATTTTTAGATCGTTTTCGGAAAAAAGCGAGCTCTTGTTCTCACTTTGTCATCAGTCCGTCCGTAAATTCAATTTTATTTTCGATAGATAAATAGCAAATTCTTTATTAGGTTAGAGCAGTGTCTCGCAAACTGTGTGCCGCGAGAGATTCCAAGTGTGCCGCGAGAGATTTTCAAAGTGACACTAGATATTCGAAAGATTTCATTTTGACTTGACTTGTGTTATCGACGTGCTTTAATAAAAATCTTTCAGATTTTATCAACTGGGATCTTGTAAGTATTTATCAAGCTTTTTCCAAATTTTGGTATTAATTTTTGATTATTTCAATCCATAGAATGGGCAAATATTCAAAACAAACACCGAGTTATGAATTAAAGAACGAGAGCAAATCTTCAAGTAAAACCAGGCTGATGACTTCAACAGAGCGCAAATATAATGACGATTATATAGAGTTTGCTTTTATTCTTTTTTAGGTGTGCCGCGGGAAAAAAATTGGATTTAGTATGCCGCGGAAAAAAAATTAGATTCAGTGTGCCGCAGAGTAAAAAGGTTTGCGAGACACTGGGTTAGAGGGATCTAATAAGATTCACATTTTTTTTTCAAACCTTGCAGAAACATAAATTTCTACTCTTAGAGAGCGCTAAATGGCAAAACTTTTAACGACTGTTGTAAACTATTCGCTTATCTTAAAAATCTGAAATTTGGGTGTTAGTGTGGTGGTGATCAAGGGGATCTGAATCGACAGCAGCGATTTGCCCTTAATTGCTGATGGTGGGAAAACGTAACTTTTGCATTTTAAAAGATAGATGAAAAACTATTTTTTAAATAAAATTTACTCTTCGATTTTTCTGAATAATTCATCAAATTTGAATCTCTACCCTTAGATGATGAAGTTCATTTTTCATCTTTATCACCTGTTAGAAAGTGACCTAATCGGAAAATGAACTTCTTTCTCTTTGGCCACGAGCATTCCATCTTCGCTAGAATCGAAATGTTTCTTCCAGTTACAGTTAATTGGCCAAAGGCTACACTTGGTCTCGAAGTTGGGTTGTTTTACCTCTCTGACAGGCGGCTCTTTTTTGCTCTGAGCTGCACTTTTTTGCACATCGTGGGCTAAATGGTCAGGTCACAAGGACCCCGAACGCTCAGAGAAGGTTGGGTGAGGGGACCGACTGGAACAGCTGTTGGGAGACAGATGGTAGCCCCCCGTCAAGGCCATCCAGCGTATTCTTTAACGTGTACAGGGTGTGGCTCTCCCGCACACGGGTCCACGGCTTAACGTCCCATCCGACGGACGGCGGCCTTTCCAAGCCCATCGGTGTCCCCTACTGACCGTGGGCAGGGCGGAGAATTTTGTGGAGATAAATCTTAACGCTGGCCCAGCTGGGACTCGAACCTGGGAACTGTAGATTACGAGCCTGGCGGGTGACTGAGCCACTCCCGCCCCCTTGGTCTCGAAGACAGTTCTCAATGTCTAATAGGAATCACGTGGTCAAAAAAATTTGATGACTGTTAGTGGGTTAACAGATCAATTGGTGGGTGGATCAAAATCATTCCAACTTACACATACATACATTTGTAACGCATATAAAAGTTCCTGTTAAGCCAAAATGCATTTACAGCAAGGTGCGAACTTGGGAGGGCTAAGTAACTAGATGGATGGATTGATCAATAAGTTGAGAGAGTGGGTGAACTGGTTTAAAATATGTGAGTGGACCTGATTTAACGCTTTATGGAGTATAAGCATGGATGGATGGATAGGTAGGAGAGGTTTGGTGTAACGATGGATTTGATGGGGATTGGGGATGGATAGGTTAGTGATAAATATGAATGTGGGGAAAGATGACAGAGAAATTAATGAAAAATTGAACAGATGAAATTAATTCTGGGTTTGAATTGATAGAAGCAGATGATGATGATGCGTTGATGAAAAGATGGAGATGTGTGATCCCTCAAGCATCTGCTTGCCACGGAGGTCAGTGAGGATGGCGGGGTCTCAGCAGAAAATAAAAACCCAAAGATCCACGTTTTACCCGGGGCTTGAGCCAGGCCCCTTTGATCAATAGCTAAGCCCGCTAATCACTCGGCCACGGGATGGAGATATAGATGAAAAAAAACATAGCGTCGCAAACAATTTATTTTCCACGTTAACTTCTTAATTCTTACATCTATGAAGTTCTAACCTTAAATTCCTACCCCAACCACAGAGCGAATCTCAAGGCAAGTAATTATTTTCCTAAACTCTCTTGTTGTTTTCAAAGCATGGGAAATTATCCTGAAGTCGGAAAGAAAATCAAAACTTAAATGACAGGTAGTATCTAACAATGCAACTTTTAGCCATCATCTCTCGAGATGGGGAAAACTCGTGCGTAGCTTTTTCCGACCGCTGCTCTCGACCTTCGTCCATTTGGCGTAAACTCTCAACTCCGTCACGCAGCCTGCATTGTCGGGGCCGAGAGAACTGAACGCGCGTGGACGTGGAATTCACCCACGCGCGCAGGAAGTGTGTGTGGATAGAATCCGGATGCAGGTTTGGAACACATACCGGAAGTCCGAGCCTTGGTGCGTCCTGTAAATGTCACTGTCACGCGCTGGCTTCTTCGCAACACGAATCCCTTAGGTACCGAGAAGAGAGCCAAGGTTGTTTGTTGGCTGCAAATATATGCGAAAGGGTTGGAACGTTTAATTTTGCAAGTGCACAGTGGGAAGATAATCGCATCACGAGACGGCCGTGGGTTATGAGAGAGTGGTGCAACAATGACGGTCGAAGTTTTGTTTACATGCGAAAGAGTGGGCGTCAACAGATAAGGTTTCAGTTTAAGGCTGAAAGTGCGGAAGTTCTGGGTCTGTTGCAGACTTCAGATATCGTCGTGTGTTTGCAGCTGTTAGAGAAGACGAGGAAAGAATTTTAATGCAAAGCTTTTTAAAGAGTGGAGGTTGTTTTTGTCTCTTTCGCTGTAGGTCATTGTATTTTGGAATGGACAGATAAAGACGAAAACGGCCTCTTTTTAAATTGCAGTCAAGGAAAGGCAAACGCCGAGAACTGAATTTAGCGATTGTTGAAAATTTGTGTGATGAGTTTCTTCGAATGGCATCCAGATAGGAGCAACAATCGCCCTCTACGAAAGATAGCGCGGCTCGATGAATTTCTTTATATAAACCCCCTAATTCTGATGGCCTTGCAGGTGATTATTAGATTTAGTCAGTCTTTTGGCTGTTAAAGTACTAAAACGAACTAACTGCCAGGCAGTAAATACATTATTATTCAACAATAGTAACTCATGAATAATGAATGTACTGATGTCTTCTTGTTGGCGAATTAAAATTGAATTTCGGCGAAAACTCGAACCTACGACCTTCTCAAAACATGTCACGTGATATATTGTCTATTAAGTTGCCCCATCCTAGTTCAACCCTTAGCCAAAGAGAGGCCGAGTTGTTTCAATGTCTGAGCAGTACTTACGTGCACACGACGCGCTGAATGGACAGCACAAGACCCGCAAGTGCTCACTGCAAGGCAGAGGACCATCTGCTAGAAGACAGAAGGACACCTGCTATCCAGTGAGCTCCTTTACCTTCTACGATATGATACTCCTGCACCAAGGGATCCAGTTTAACCTCTAATCCGATGCACTGAGGCGTTACCATGCCTTCTGCACCTCTTTTTCTTTACCAACCAATCTTTTGATCGATAACTCAGTAGAAATGATAGCTGCACTAAATATCTGCAAGACGGGAATGAACGATGTCATAATTTAGCTGTTTTTGCGAAGCGACCAGAGATTTTTTCCGTTTTATGGAGTGTTTTCTGCAAAGTTCCTGTCCTGTGGAAGGAATTGATGATCTAATGTAAGCATCCAGAATGATCAGCATTTGCCCAATTTTTTTTTACTATGATACTGAATTGTTGTTAGAGACAGATGAGATCATCACAGGAGAGATATCCAGCCTCTTCCATTCAGGTCAATTTTGCACACGCAACTCTCTCGCTCTGCACTCAGCTTGTCACATGACAAGCTTGGCGGCAGTCGCCTCATAATCTGCTGTTCTTAATTTCTCCTGCTTTGGAAGTTGCTCTCTCTTACTTTTCCCTCAATGAGAAAGGGGGCGCTGATGGGCTCGAAAAGATCACCGTCCGTCGGATGGGAGAGGTTAAGCTATAGCTTCATGTCCAGCAGAGACATGTTCTGTGCCCGTTAAAGAACAAGCTGGACGGCCATGCTGGGAGGGAAGTTTTTATCTGTCTACTAACAGTTGTCCTTTCTCTTAACCTTGTCTGAGCACTCGGGGTCCTCGTGACTTGGCCATTTAGCCCATTGTGTTCACAAAGGTGCCTCTCAGAGGTAAAACAATTCAACGCTGCATTACGTATTTTTTACCGATGTTTGTACAGTTTTAGGAGAATATACCCAATATTGAGTCAAGTACATTATTTTGTCGCTGTTATTACATAGCAAAGTCTAGCGTAAGAACTTTAAAAAAAAGTAATCATTGCGTTGTTGAAGAGCTTAAATGACGGCCACCGGGGAAGTGGAACTGTAGTACTCATAGTGTCGCTTGAATGCCTCATCTGAAGGACGGACGACCTCTGCAAGTCCCATCAGTAACAGTTTCGTCGCCGATGTCGTGGAAAAAAACAGAAACTCTAGCACAACTGGGCTCGAATCTAGATATATCATGTTTCGTGTCAGAAGCGATAGCAGCTGAGCTCGTTTCACACCAGAAGTTAATGTTAGACTTAGATTAAATATCCGAATTAGAATATGCAATCTAAAAATACAAAACAAACGTATATAATACAATAAAATTTGCATACATTACTAACGCAAAAAGGAAAAACGAGAGACCGACTAATAACAGGGAAAAAAAAAAGAAAATTGAAACCGAATTACTCGTTCTTCCATTCTTTCCTAATTTGCATGAAAGAAAGAGAATCGACCACCCACTTAAATATTCCCTCAATCCATTAAAGCAGACTCCTCGTCAGACAACTAACCCTCGAGAGATCGGCGCGCTTTTTTTTTTGCCATGGAGGTGATAAAGTTGTTTCATGAAACAGACATCAGAAAAATTCTAACAAGTAATTTCAGTCTTCGGTGGTGTTCAGTTACCTGAAGGCAGTTTTGTTCCCCTTCAGGTTAAAATTCATCTCCCTCTCCCCCCCCCCAACCTCTCCGTTTCCAAATCCTCCACTTACGGCACACAACGAGTTACAAAAAAAAAACGACAAAAAAGACACCTTTAATGCCCCGTGTTCTTCCTCAACTGGGGAAATCAAAAAATTTTTTTTCTTCATTATTCTGTCGGGTTGCAGAGGGATAGCGATGGGATTTGGTGAGGGGGAGGGATGCGTCTGGCTCTTTAGTTGGCTTTTAATATCTCGCTGCTACCCGCGTGACGTGGATTCCTCGTTAACATTGATTAGAATTTTGAAAACAGATTTCTTTGAAATTCGAAGAGGATTGAACAGTTTCTTCTTTCTTTTGTTTGTCGCTGATTTGATTTGAGTTTCATCGGGAAAGAAAAATAATTTCCTTTTCCCTTTTCTTTCTCTTTTGATTTTTGTTAAATGATAGTTGGGCTCCAATAATAGGGTGTATCGTCTCAAATTTTACTTCGCCTTAGGTCTTTCACTTCTTCTAATCCCCTATCCCCCCCCCCCAAAAAAAAATAGATATACAATGCACAAATCACTATATTTTTCGGGGCGGGGGTGGCTCAATCGGTAGCGCGCCAGGCTCGTAATCTGCAGTTCCCAAGTTCGATGGGTCAACGTTGAGGTTCATCTCCGCAAAATTCTCCGCCCTGCCCACGGTCAGTAGGGGACACCGATGGGCTTGGTAAAGGCCTCCGTCCGTCGGATGGAACGTTAAGCCGTGGCGGCACCGTATGCGCGAGAGCCATACCCTGTGCACGTTTAAACAGAACGCTGTAATGGCCTTGGCCGGAGTCTACGATCTGTCTCCTAAAAGCTGTCCAGTGGATCCCATCCCCCAAACTTCTCTGAGCCTTCGGGATCCTTATGACCTGGCCATTTAGCCCATTGTGTGCAAAAAAGTGCCGCTCAGAGGTAAAACAACCCAACTATATTTCTCTTCAACATATTACATGTGTGAAACATTAAACTCTTAATACGACGATATGTCATTGCTTTAATGAAAGGTTATTAATTCCCCAAGGGTCAACAAAGAGGAGCTGCTATTGTTAATTCTCTCAGTTCATCGCCGATTCATTATTGTTGACGCTTTTCAGCATAGTTGAAACAATGGGCAGCATTGCTAGGATCAAAGGAAAGGCGGACTTATTACTCCAAGGCCCCCAGTCTGAGAAAGTTAAACTTCGAAAAGATAGCTTGGATCTTGGGTTTTTTCTGCAAGAAGATATTTATTTTTTGTGCAAATTACTTATTGAATAAAATATTATGTATTTACATAGAGGAGATCCAATGGACAGCTTTTAGGAGACAGAGACAAGTCTTCTTTCAATCCATCCATCTTTAAAGTACGATTCTCTTGAATATGGACCACGCATTAATGTCCCATCCGATAGAGGGTTTGTTTTACCTCTGAGCGGCACTTTTTGCACACCATGGGCTAAATGGCCAGGTCAAAAGGACCCCGAAGGCTCAGAGAAGGTTGGGGGAGGGGACCCACTGGAACACTGTTGGGAGACATGGTATACTCCCGTCAAGGCCATCCAGCGTGTTCTTTGACGTGCGCAGGGTATGGTTCACACGGCGCCACGGCTTAACGTTCCATCCGACGGCCTTTCCAAGCCCATCGGTGTCCCCCTACTGACCGTGGGCAGGGCGGGGAGTTTTACGGAGATAAGTCTCAACGCTGACCCAGCTGGGACTCGAACCTGGGATTACGACACGAACCGCAGATTACGAGTCTGGCGCGCTACCGACTGAGCCACCCCGCCCCTCCGACGGAGGGCAGCAGGCGCGTTCTTCAAACAGCACGGTACAATTGTTGGTGACAGAGGTTTTAAGCTTTGTCACCAAATGACACAACGAAACAATAGAGTAGACGTCATCTCTGTTATTGTTTTCGAATAGAATCCCAGAGACATCTGATTATGAATGATTTGAATTCTTCTCGGGAACTAAATGTTTCTAATACGAACATACACAATTCAGTTTCTGATCAATCCAGAGAATTGTGGATGATATTTGAATTCGATTTGCGATCCGACGAAGACGAGGGATACTCAGGTTCACTTCAAATTAGAATAAATAACATTTAGTCAGAATTTATGACAAACATTCATGGATCTAAAATGCATCCCCTGGAAAGGATTATGATCCTGTCATTACGATGAGAATTACTCTGGGAATTATAAGGTAAATCAGCCACGCTGGAAATTCCTCATACTCTCTTGTAACAAATCGTGTGTTGATGTTTAGAGGTTCCCCCCCACCACGTGGAATTGTATAATTTACGTTGTGTCTGTCAATGATGAAAAAAAAGATCAACTTTGTTCATGCTCAGATGAAAAGAATTATCGCAAGGACATGTGATTGTACATTGCTGAATGCAAAAGAATCGACGCCACAACCAATGAAAACACGGAAATTTCTCCTAACGATGAATGGATACACGTGCCAATGGCTCAGCGTGTGTCAAGGTTGCAACCCGTCAGCTCCTGCCGAGCCATGGGATTTGAACGGAAGACTAGATTTAATGACTTCGCACGTTAGATATTCAGGAAGCATTTCATAGATTGCTCATTGAAGACTCGGCGCAGAGTCATCTTAACAACTCGGCAACTTTCCTTCACCTTTTGGGTTCGGTTGTTTTACTTCTGAGCGGCACTTTTTTGCACACCATGGGCTAAATGACCAGGTCACATGGACCCCGAAGGCTCAGAGAAGGTTGGGGGGAGGGGACCCACTGGAACAGCTGTTGGGAGACAGATGGTAGCCCCCCGTCAAGGCCATCCAGCGTGTTCTTTAACGTGCACAGGGTATGGCTCTCCCGCACACGGGGCCACGGCTTAACGTCCCATCCGACGAACGGCGGCCTTTCCAAACCCATCGGTGTCCCCTACTGACCGTGGGCAGGGCGGGAAATTTTGCGGAGATAAATCTCAACGCTGACCCAGCTGGGACTCGAACCTGGGAACTACAGATTACGAGCCTGGCGCGCTACTGATTGAGCCACCCCCGCCCCTCACCTTTTGGCAACTCAAGAAATGGTACAACTTAGAAAAAGATTCATTTCGTTGACAGTCGATTGATGAAAGTCTTGGAGGCGATTGCCATCTGTGGTATTGCTGCCAATGATGTTATTGACGCAATTCAAAAATCTGAAAGGGATCAGCACTTAAAGTGTTTCAATTTCATTCCCGAGTTTATTTATAGTTTTTTTTTTATCTTCTTCTTATAGTGTTTAATTTGTTAGATTCAAAATATTTCATTGCACTGAGTGATTAGTGTGCTTCGATACTGATCAAAGGGATCTGGGTTCGAGCCCCGGATATCGCATATTCTTTCTTGTGTTTCTGCCGAGATATCGTCTTCCTCATAGACCTCTATCTCGTATTAAACGGACAGAATCCTGTCAAACCTCACAGCAGCTCTTTGAGGGGATATTTATCAAGAAGGAAGGAAAACAAGTATCGAAAATTACAAACCTATTGCAATATTTTCATATATATATATTTCGAAAAACAAGTTGCTTGCCACAAAGGTTCAATAAGCTATTTTGGGTTTTTTACCACTTAGCGACACTTTTTCTTTACACACTATGGTTTAAATGGCCAAGTCACAAAAACTTCAAGGGCTCAGAGAAGGTTGCAAAGGAGGGGACCTGCTGGACAGCTCTCAGGAGAGAAATGATAGCCTCCCGCCTAGATCATCCAGCACGTTCCTGTACACGGGGCCATCACTTTACTTTCCATCCGACGAAAGGCGGCTTTATAAGCCCATCGGTGTATATTTTCTCGCCGAAGGTAATTATTCCGCATGGGTTTAGCGGGGATAAATCTCAACGCTGGCACAGTTGGGACTCGAACCTGGAAACTACAGATTACGAGTCTGGCGCGTTATTACTTTTTTGGGGATTACATTCTGGGTTGGGCTGTTTTACCTCTGAGCGGCACTTTTTGCACACCATGGGCTAAATGGCAAGGTCACATGGACCCCGAAGGCTCAGAGAAGGTTGGGGGAGGGGACCCACTGGAACAGCTGTTGGGAGACAGATGGTAGCCTCCCGTCAAGGCCATCCAGCGTGTTCTTTAACGTGCACAGGTATGTTTGGGGGTTAGACGTTTTACTCTTACTAATATAGTATCTATTTCTAATGATATTTTAAATGACCTATATCAAGATCGTCAATTTAGATCCATGTAGATACTGGTTTTGTATATGACATTGCTTCATGTGAGGAGAGGGCGTGCAAACTCCGATCGCTCTTCCTGGAACCCATCGCTCCAAGGAGAGCTCGTGCCAATTGCATTTGGACCGGGAGCGAGGGATGTGGTAAACAAACGGGTGGTGACTCACGTGCAGGGTCAGTCAGAGAGGTAAAGAGGAATCATCGATTACGGGCGTCGTCGGTAAGCGCTGCGGGGGGCCGAAGAGGGAGTTCAGAGGGAGGGGCAGGGTGACGGGGGTGGGGAAAGTTCATTAACTTCTGCAATTATTCCGTAACTCTTCATTAGGTAGAGGGTGACACAGAGTCACCTCAGATTGTTGGGAGAACGAGTTCAGTTAAGGGGTGAGGCTGAGTTGAGTCTCGCGTCATCACTTCGAGGGATTGGAAGTAATGAGGCTTGATGCAGGGAAGTGGAAACCACATCGATACGATTCTATTGAAATGATTACGTCGGAATTCATGGACATATTTTGAACCTTTCTGTGTTTCGAGAAACAGGATCATAGCCAGAAAGTTTCTTGTTACGAGAGATTTGAAAGAAACAAGTCATTTTTTTTTATATATGAATACCCATGGCCGAGTGGTTAGCACGCTTGGCTACTAATCTAAGGGACCTGGGTTCGAGCCCCGGGTAAGGCATGGATATATGTGTCGTTTTTCTGCTGAGGTCCTGCCATCCTCACAGACCTTCTACTACGGCATATAAACTGGCAGGCTCCTGTCAGACCTCTGTGGCAAGCAGCTGCTTGAAGGGGAATTTATTTTTTTAAATATTTTTTTTCATATTCATTCATACTCAATTCATCATATTCATTCATATATTTTATACATATACATTTTTGCACACTCAGCCACCGTGCAAAAAGAATTTAAATTTGGGCAGTACGACGTTAACTGTCATGGTCGAACGATTCCGATGTGAGCTCCCCTCCCCCCCTTTCTCAGCTTCTTGCCATCCCAGCTGCAATAGTATTGCACGTGCAGATCCATTCACAAACGGGGGAGCCGACTGTTTCATGAAGGTTCGACGGTGTGGACGGTGGCCAGCTTCTCGTATTCCCGGATGCTGCACTCCTAACGAAGGTCGTAGTGTCAGCGTGAGCTATTGGGCCACACCTAGCATCATTGCGACAAGGAGTGAGAACTGAACCCTCGATGGGATGTTTTGTCCAACGATATGGAAAAGCGGGAAGAAGAGAGTCCTTCTGTGAACGTCTCGAGAATGGGACGGTTGTGATGAGGCTAGAGAGGGAGCCTAGAGCCTGTTGAACGAGAACTGTGTCCTAGATGGGGCCATGAGATTCATCATCATCTATGGCCATGCGATGATCCCAGCTTATTGGTTTTTTGTTATATATTATAGCTTATTATTGTTTATTAGTTTGGAGCTGCTAAGCCAAGGGAGTATTGTGCCCTGAGAGTGAATATCTAAATCTAAAGAAAAAAAATTATGTCAGAGCAGTAAATGTGCATAGATGTATATAGAATAAAGGGTGTAAACAGGAATGCTGCATATCTGAGTTATTCAGAAAAATTGTGCATATGTCTCACCCACGCAAATGACCACTCGCGCCGATTAACCAATTAGGTGATGACCACTCGCGCCGATTTAACCAATTAGGACAAGAAGGAAAATCCTTCCTCCTCTTGACAACTACATTTTTTGTTTTACGTTCCCTCAAGGTTGGGCGTATTTTTGCAACGTCATTCCGAGCTCGGGGGGAGGAGGGGGGAGGGAGAAAAACCTCTTACCATGCCGAAGTTCCGGTAGGAAGTGGGGAGGAGGAGGAGGAGAAGTGCAAGAAACGAGAGTTATGGGTGGGTGGAGAGAATTAATTTTTTTTGTATTTTCAGAGCGCAAACTTTCGAAGGGACTTATTGTTTGGAATTTTTGACAGTTTTTTGTGGGTTGTGTTATTTTGCTCCTAATCCTCGCTTTTGTTCTCACAATAGGTTGATGTTCAAGTTACAAGGACCCCAAGGGCTCAAATGATCCACTGAAAGATGTTAGAAGAGAGATGAAAATCTTCCGTTAAGATCATTCAGCGTGTTGAACGTGCTCAAAAGTATCGCTCTCTTAAAAAACGGATTAACGTTCCATCCGATTGACAGCGGTCGCTTCAAAGCCATCGGTGTAATCTCTCCCCCGACAGAGAGCGGGCAAGCGGAAAAAATCTGTACGCAGGCATAGTGGGGACTCGAACTGGAGAATATCGGCATACCAGATTGTAGATCCCAAGAACATCACATCAATCTAGTCATCTAAGAATTACTGATCCCGCCCACCTTTTCTTGAGGGGGGGGACGCAGGAAAGAGAGAACACGAATTCAGGTACTCCATGATACTCCCCACACCAAAAGCTGTCATTTTATTACTCGCTTACGTATTTTTGATTATTGCGTGGGGATTGGGGGTGAATGAAGTTTGAAGATTGGGGAATGTTAATTAAAGTGTTGATAAGAGGAAGTTGTACACCGAATTTAATTGTTTTTGCTCTTAACGCCTAGGAGAAGTTATCCCTTTTTCTATGGGTGGTCAATCATCTCATGTGCCATCGGGGTGGGACATCATCCATCTCATGTGCCATCGGGGTGGGACATCATCCATCTCATGTACCATCGGGGTGGGACATCATCCATCTCATGTACCATCGGGGTGAGACATCATCCATCTCATGTACCATCGGGGTGAGACATCATCCATCTCATGTGCCATCGGGGTGGGATATCATCCATCTCATGTGCCATCGGGGTGGGACATCATCCATTTCATGTGCCATCGGGGTGGGACATCATCCATCTCATGTGCCATCGGGTGGGACATCATCCATCTCATGTGCCATCGGGTGGGACATGAGATCATAATGACATTTAATCATAATGATGAAACCCGAAGGCACATGAGATGGACGATGTCCCACCCCGACGGTACATGAGATGGACGAAGTTCCACCCCGACGGCACATGAGATGGACGATGTCCCACCCCGGTGGCACATGAGATGGACGATGTCCCACCCCGGTGGCACATGAGATGGACGATGTCCCACCCCGATGGCACATGAGATGGACGATGTCCCACCCCGACGGCACATGAGATGGACGATGTCCCACCCCGATGGCACATGAGATGGACGATGTCCCACCCCCGATGGCACATGAGGTGGCCAATGTCCCACCCCGGTGGCACATGAAGTGGACGATGTTCCACCCCGGTGGCACATGAGATGGATGATGTCCCACCCCGATGGCACATGAGGCCTCACTGCAAAAGAATTTGAGATTCATAAAACAAGTAATCAATATTTTGAATCTGGCTGATTTCTTCCAATTTTTTGACAAAACATTTTTAGGTGCATAAACTAAATGATTTTGCCAATTTATAGTGTTCATTAAAAATGTATATATTTTTTAATCAAGATATTTTTTGATTTCTTAAAGATCTAGTGTTTTTTTTTCTATTTTATTGCTTATTAGAAATGCATATTTTCCTTTTTAAGCAATTTTTCCTGCGGCTTTTTAAGAATCTAGTTTTTTCTTCATGTGGCTCTTCACCTAAGTTTATGGTGAAGGTCCTCATCATGCACAATGCAGTGCGACATTGTTAAATGTTAGAAAGAAACAATGTATCAAGTTTTTCTTATTGCGACACAAATCACCCCCTTTGTTGCTGCAAGCAGTATTTCGATTAGTTACCGAGCATCGCGAGGCACAATTTCCACTTCTTCATGTGCACTGTGAGTGCTTATGCAGTCTGCATTAAAAGCCGTTCTCATTAGGAAAAAGATTTACTGCTACCTCGACTTTCGCTAAACGCTACTATGGATGCTGGAGAATCACCATGGAAACCTCAGAACGTTGCCAAAATATGTTTTTTTTTCTTGCCAGGTAAATGAGACAAATTCAATTTCTGATTACTAAGGGGATTAAGTAGAGCAGTGTACGTGCAACTCGTGGAAACGTCTACTTCCGGCTAAAGCGGCGTGTTCGGAATATCCGGTATCTGCGGAAATACAAGATCACGTGATGAACGTCGAGGACTACTTCCCATTTGATGTTGGCAAGCAAAACTGTTTTGAAATTTCGATTTACAGACTCCTCTTATTAACGAACTTCATTCAGAGTTTCACAGATTTTCAAGGACTATTCTCAGATTTTCAGGAATATTCAAGAACCACTTTTAGAATATCAGGAATATTGAAGGACCACTTTCAGATCAAGTGAAAGAAAGAACCTCTTTCAGATCATCAGAAATAGTTAAGAACCAATTTCAGATTTCCCACCATTTTCAGGGATCACTTGTAGATTTAGTTCTTCATTGAACCCCAAAAGTAACTGAAAATGCTGTTCTTATCACTGCCGTAAAAACAAATGATTTCACAGTTAGGTTGTTTTACCTCTGAGCGGCACTTTTTTTGCACACAATGGGATAAATGGCCAAGTCACAAGGACCCCGAAGGCTCAGAGAAGCTTGGGGGAAGGGATCCACTAGACAGCTGTTAGGAAACAGATGGTAGCTTCTGTCAAGGTCATCCAGTGTGTTCTTTAACGTGCACAGGGTGTAGCTCTCCCGCACACGGAGCCACGGCTTATCATCCCATCTGACGGACGACGGCCTTTCCAAGTCCATCGGTGTCCTCTACTGACAGGGTGGGGACATTTGCGGAGAAAATTCTCAACGCTGGCTCAGTTGGGACTCGAACCTGGGAACTGCAGATTACGAGCCAGCCGCGCTACCGACTGAGCCCCCCCCCCCCCCCCCCGCCCGCCTCATGATTTCGGTATGGCAAATTTCTTTAGTCGCATTTTTCAAATCGTTTAGAATATCCTACACTTGGAAAAATGGCAAAGCTTTTAACGAATATGGATAAATAGTTTATTCATTCTAGAAAGTTTAAGGTGGTAGAGTCATGTGACGGTAGTCATGGGGATTACATATATTGAGAGCAGCGAGTAGCTCTCTTCAAATAGTGGGGGGGGGGGCGCACCTTTTCTTGTTTTACGAGATCTGCAGCATTTAAGAAGGCTCTAAATTTTAAAAATGGCAGAACACTTTTGTCTCGAAAAATAGTATTAAATATTTACCATTATTTTTCTTTACATATATTAAATTTATATTGATTCAACATCGTTATTTATGTTTTCTGAATGAACGACTAAATTTAACAAAACACGATAGTGATTTTCACGATATAGTGAAAACAAAACACGATATAGTGACCATTGTGTGATTCATTATAAATATAGCACACAATGGGCTAAATGGTCAGGTCACAAGTATCCCAAGGGCTCAAAGCTAAGACGGTGCTCCACTTAATTACTGCTAGCGAAGGGATGGGGGTGGCTCAGTCGGTAGCGCGCCAGGCTCGTAATTTGTAGTTCCCACGTTCGAGTCCCAGCTGGGTCAGCGTTGAGATTTATCTCCACAAAATTTCCCCGCCTTGCCCACGGTCAGTAGGGGACACCGATGGGCTTGGAAAGGCCGCCGTCCGTCGGATGGAACGTTATGCCGTGGCCCCGTGTGCGGGAGAGCCATACCCTGTGCACGTTAAAGAACACGCTGGATGGCCTTGACGGGAGGCTACTATCTGTCTCCCAACAGCTGTTCCAGTGGGTCCCCTCCCCCAACCTTCTCTGAGTCTTCGGGGTCTATGTGACCTGGCCATTTAGCCCATGATGTGCAAAAAAGTGCCGCTCAGAGGTAAAACAACCCAACCCAACTGCCAGAGAATATTGAAAACTATATATATATAGACCATAAGCGAAATGCTATTAGTAAAGGTCTAATACCGTGATGAGCCAAACTTGTTACTTTTTTTACTACTTCTTTAAAGAATAATACATTGTATTAGTATAAAAAATATTGTATTAGTATAAAAAATTCGGCAATCATTGCCATAAATTAAAAACTTATTTCATTAATATCATTTTTTAATAAAATCAGTCTGCAGTGTTTCCTCTCATGACTTCTAAAGACAAAAGTTTTGCTACCATTGTTCCTCAGAGCAATGCGCTTGGCAACCATTGTTCTTCTCCTCTGCAACTGTCAGTCGCCGACAGCTCTGTTATAACCGCAACCACTTCTTCCTGCAGCTTTTCAATTGACTGCAAAAGGTCTTTCTCAACAACGCAACTAATATTTATTCTGCAACCATCAATCACATTGTTCACATGCGATACTTAATGTTGACGTGTCAAAACATAATTGTCAAACTGAAAATAGTAACAATGTACGCATTACGTAAGAGACAAACGTTTATTGTGATGGCTAACATCCAGAGGTCATTACAGAAATGTTCAACAAAATGACTGAAGTGTCTTTGTTCGCATTGTAGCGAATGTTTTTGTTGGGGAACACTATTAAGCTACTAATAATGACTTTGACAATGACAGTTGCTGCATGTATAAATTTCTTCTCCTGCTGTAGAAGACTTCGAACAACAACATCGCATATATTAAATCACGAAAAGCTTTCAGTGAGTGATTTTATTATGCATTGCTGTTCCTATTAGGCTATTAGATGCTAATTACCAATGTTCTTGTCAGGCAGGTAGGCAGGCAGAAGGTTGGGTTGGGATGTTTTACCTCTGAGCGGCACTTTTTTGCACACCATGGGCTAAATGGCCAGGTCACATGGACCCCAAAGGCTCAGAGAAGGTTGGGGGAGGGGACCCACTGGAACAGCTGTTGGGAGACAGATGGTAGCCTCCCGTCAAGTCCATCCAGCGTGTTCTTTAACGTGCACAGGGTATGGCTCTCCCGCACACGGGGCCACGGCTTAACGTCCCATCCGACGGACGGCGGCCTTTCCAAGCCCATCGGTGTCCCCTACTGACCGTGGGCAGGGCGGGGAATTTTGCGGAGATAAATCTCAATGCTGACCCAGCTGGGACTCGAACCTGGTAACTACAAATTACGAGCCTGGCGCGCTACCGACTGAGCCACCCCCGCCCCGTGGTAGACAGAAGACTTTAACAGATGAAACAGATTAGTAGGAGAAGTGTAATATATTTCAACGACATAATAATAATTTAAATTTAGTAAATCTAATCCCAAAAGATAATGAGGGTAAAATAGAATGCAAACACCCATTCCTCCTCTAGATATCCGGTTTATACTGATAATTATCATGCAAACGAAAGGTATGCACTACTAATGACAATCGTCTGGCATCACCCGCATCAGGTCATTGTTCCTTCAGCAGATAACCGTGTCACGTGCCTCATTTTCTCCCACACAAAACGTTGTTTAGTTGTTGCGAAATGTTTCAATATTGGTTGTTGTTCTATTCAAATTATTCGTTCCATCTCCTACTGCGCATTTAATTTAAAAACATTTAACAATAGATATTTCTGCCCAGTATTTCCCCCGTACAGGGTTCGATTGTTTTACCTTTGAGGGCACTTTTTTGCACACAATGGGCTGAAGGTCACAAGGTGAGCAACATAGGCTCAGAAAAAGTTGGAGGAATGGGATCCACTGGACAGATGGTAGGAGACAGATGGAAGCCTCCCGTCAAGGACATATAGAGTGTAACGGTTCTACGTCATCTCCGACGGACGGCGGCTTTCCCAAGCCCACTGTTGTTCCTTTCTTGGCCGAGGGAAGTGTTGGAGTAGCGGAGATAAATATCAGTGCTGGCACAGGTGGGAATCGAACCTGAGAACTGCAGATTACTCTCGACGGAGCAAATCCTCGTTCCTCCGGACAGAGATATTAAACATATATATAAAAAAACAACATTTGTTTACATTTCATTTCATTTTTTTTTTTGTTTTTAATTGCAAAAGATGTTTAAGTCTAACAGTAATGCAAAAAATTAATAAAAATGTTTTATTGTTTTTTCAGATCAGTCAAATTCGGTACTGAAAAGATTAAACATTTCTGCATCTTTTTATAAAAGGATTTAAGGAAATTTAATTCATCATCATCGTCCTCAAGCAGCCATGGGCTACAGAGGTTCAACCAGACCGTACGATTTAATTCTCCAAGCCTATCTGTCCTGAACTGTATCTGCTGCATCTGGCCACTGAACACCAATTCTAACAAGGTTCTGTTTGACATTGTCTGCCCACCACATCCTATTTAATTACTATATAAAAAGATTTCTCCTCAGACAGCCTATTTGCCACGGAAGAATTGAAAGGAGGAACCTTTCAGTATTCATACCTCGTAGAAGAAGAAGATAACTCAGCAGAAAGACAACACAGGTCACAAAGCAAACATTCATGTCTTTATTCTTTATCAGACACTCGAACCCAGATCTCTTCTCAGTCACTTTAACCGCTGTGCTACTTCAACAATTATATCCTTTTTTTAAATTTTCTTAAGGATTTTTAAGGTGATGATTAATCATATAAATGTTAACGTAACTTGGGCATCTTTATTTCTAGTTTAGGATTATCCAGAGTGCCAGGCTGGCAATTAACAATAAGATTCATTTCGGATATCGCATTCATAACTACTTTTACGAACAAACCACAATAAAATACTGTACAGAAATTTCTATTGTTTAACGTTTTTAAATTAAATACGCAGTAGGAGATGGAACGAATAATTTGAATAGAACAACCAATATAAATTTTTTCCCTCTGGCAAAAAAAAAACTGTCGATTCGTCAAAAGTTTTCTTTCATCGTATTGCCATTTAAGTGAACATATTTGTGAGAAGATGATTCCTTTTTTCTTTCGGCAATAAATGAAAAAGAAAAATCTATTTCTTTACTCATAAGACGGTTTCTTAAAAAGTAAAAAAGCAAAGAATTAAGAAACAAAAGTTCGAATGGCAGCATTCACGTGCACAGAAGTAATTATTATTCCTAAAAATCTCAATGAGGATTTTCTTTTTTGCGAATAACATTTAATTTACAAAATTAGACCAAGCTGTGGGAAAGGGCACTTTTCAGTGGAATTTGCTCAGTATCTTTTCCGGCCGATAGCTGGCGCCACGAGTATCTGTGGACCAGGAAAATTTCTTCACATTCGGAACGTAAGTGCTGGAAAATTAATTTTCGGAGGGAAAAAATCATAGTTTTGAAGTCATTTCCTAGAGCAGGGGTTCATAAAGTGGGGTACGCAGTAAAATTTTTTGAGGTACGCCGTGAGATCTCAAAAGTCGCTAGATCTAGTAACAAAGTCGCTAAGTTGGCAACATTACTGTGCAAAAATGTCATTCTTTGTGTTTATCGATATATGTAATTTATGAATACAAAATTTAATGTGTGTAGTTATATGTTTTATTTTTTTCCCATTGTTATACTATAATTATAGTTTTATCTATCTATACAAGGGGTACGCCAGTTACATACACATTTCCAGGGGTTACGTGAAGCATAAAAGGTTGAGAACCACTGGTTTAGAGGAAACGCTATTTTAGCCCAACAATTTAAATATTATTTACAGTTTCTGGGTAGGAGAGAATGTCACCAATCCCTCTTTTCCTTTTGAGGAATGATTCCCTATCTGGGGAATCCCTATTTTTCCCCATTAGATAACCTTCTAAAAAATTGAAATCAAGGAAATTCAAAATCTCATTTAAATAGGGAGGGGGGGGGGCTTTTAAAAGCTTAGACCAGCGTTTTATTTACAAAATCTTCGTCGTGAAATGGCAGATGCCAAAAGATTCAACGTTCGAGTCCATTTCTTCCGCTTAATTCTGTTCCGGAAGTCAGCCAAGCGGATCAAGGATTCCTTTAAAATCTCTCAATGTAATTCAGAACTAAAAATACCAAAAATAATTCTCGCAACTAAAAATTCTATAAAATCATCATAAACGCTAAGGACGTTTGGTTAATGAGAATAACGGAAAAATACAAAATAAAAATCTGAAGCTGAATAGTGCTTATTAATTTTGTTTACTGAAAGATGATTTAAAGAATGAAATCATAATGAAATCATTATTTATATTACTTTTTTCCTCTCTTATTTTTTCGTATTTTATGAAAAATTTTAAAATTTAAATTATGATGGAGGTCAGGCCCGCTTGTTGGACTACAAAATAAAATCATACTTTGTGAATAAACTGAATGATCAGACTTAACGGAAGTAAATTAGCATACTTAATATATTTACGAAGTAAGCTTACTGAGTAAGTGAGTACAAATGATGCATGTTTGGGATTTTCAGCTTGTGCTCTCTTGAGGAATCGAATGAAGATTAACAGCCTTTGCGAGAACAATAAGCTTTACAGAAAAGCTCACCTTCGCTTTTCTCCACTGGAAAAAACAGCAACACATAAATCAGTGTCAGGACTCTGCAGAGAGAAAAAAAAATACCTAATCTTTATTCACTCCCAAGAAGGAAGTGAGGAAAGATTATTTTTTGGATTGGATTATCCTTCATCAGATCTTTTACTCTCTATCATCGGAATCTCGACATGCACACCATTCGGACTCCACACAGGTGGGAAAAAAAATTCTGGGGGATTGGATTTAACTAGAAAGGAGCACAACGCAGATCCGATATATTTTATTAGAAGTTATTTTCGCAAACAATTTATATTTCTGTTTCCTGTTTGAATGGTTTAAAAAAAATCCTCCTCCTTCTCCTGTTTCGGTTGTAAAAATTCTAATGGGGAGGGGGATTTTCTTCCCCCCATTTGCTCCACCCTTGGAGAATTTAAGAATCAGAGAACATGAGGGGGGGGGGAATTAAAATCTCTAAAACGGAGGGGAAAATTAAATTGCACTCTTCAACGATAATATTCTGATAAAAAAAATACCTGAACGGCGTTTGTTCCGTTCCAATAAAATAGGTAGAGAAAATCTATGTCGATCGCTCCCAGCTTGAGAAGCCATCCTGGCCGGCGTGGAAGAGGTATCAGGATGGCGAAAAGTACGCCCAGCATGCACAGCGAACACATTCCTTTGGCGGTTAAATGCATCTGGGCTAGGAGGGAAAAAAAGCAATCGAAAGGTAAGTCTCCGCTCGAGAAGAGTGGAAGGGGGGAAAAAAGTTGTTTTATGTAATTCGGCAATCTACGGGGAGGAAATAATCCCCGTGCTCAGATTCAACTTTTGCCTCGCTCGTCACGATCCTTTGGAACATCACGTGAAGCTGCCAAGAGGAGGGAGCCACGGCAGCTGGGAGAATAAGGCTCGCTTGGAAGGTGGGGGGAGGGGGAAGTGCGCCCGCTCGCGCAAAAAAAGAATCCTTGGGAGAAGTGAGAAGTCGGTAGCTGGCAAGGTCGATAAGGCCGCTCGCGCTTATTGCGTGCACCGACACACGAAAGTACGGAGGCTGCGCCGAAGGGAAGTAAACAAACCTTGAGCAGGGAGAACGGCACGTGGCGGGTTGCAGAGGACCCGCAAAGCCTCCTCCTCCGTCCACTGCATCATTCGCCCGCATTTCCGGCCTTTATATTCAAGTCTCGTGACTGCAAATGTACACCTGATCATGACTGGCCACAATAGCAGTTTTATTAGCTTCCCCCCCCCTTTCTCCCTTGCCATCGCCCGTTCTTTTTCTTGAAAGGATCAGCACACTTTTGATGGGAGCAGAACTTCGGGAAGATCACCAGACTTCCTGAAATTATCCCTTTCCTTCGGTCTGCACTCTGATTAGGAATAGTCATGGCCAAGGGATTTAAAGAATTCGGAGGAGGGCGAGACAATAAAGAAGTGTGTTGGGAGGGGGGAGTTATGTTGTTTGACTTGTGAGCGATACTGAATGGCAAGGTCACAAGGACCCTTAAAGGTTCGTAGCTGGATAGGGAAAGGGATCCATTGATAGCTGTTAAGGAGACAAAAGCCCCGATTGAGCCCAAAGCACCGCAGAATATAGTTTTCCTGCACGCGATTTAACGTCTCATTCGACGGTCTCCCCAAGTCCAAAGGTGTTTTTTTCTTCTCATCGATGACAAAAAAGGGGATCAGAGGAAAAAATCTCAACGAAGATAAGCGGAGACTCGAACTGGGTAATATCAGGTTACGAGGCTGGCGAAGTCCAAGTTTCGAAGAGGAGGGAGGAAGGAGGATATCGCTACTAATTTGAAACGAAAGTAGAATTCTTCAAAAGATAAAAAAAAATACTGTTGTTCGGTTCGGAAAAAGTATCTAATAACAATTTAAAACAAATTGCCCCTCAAGATGTAACTTGCCAGAAGAGGATATCAGTATAACATGCCATTGGAAGGCAGAACCTAAGCAGAAGGACAACACTTTAAATAAACTTCCGGTCTTATCCAGATCTTGAAGCGAAGCCATTTTGATTCGCAGGCAACCCACGATACCCACACATAGGCCACGAAACAGATATATTAATAACAATCGATTACTTCTCAAGCAGCTCACTAAATCACGGATTATACATAAAATACTAGAAATGAATCGGCGATTTTGGCACCGCTTGATTTCTAAACGGCCTCTCCAACACCTATTTGACATTAGTGACCTGGAACCTATTTGAATTAGTGATCTGGCAACCTTCGTGTGACACGAAGGTTGCCAGATCACGAAGGTCACACTACCTATTCAACCGTCCCTGTGGATGAAAGGCTAGCTGGGAAGCTAAAGGACCTGGGTGCAAGGCTTGGTTACAGTCCCATGGACACTTCTCTCTCCTTCCTCACAGATCTTCTCTAGAGCGTATAATATTGACAGAACCTCAGTGAGCAACTTGAGGAGTAATATTTTTATCTTATTAATCTGTGGCAATCAGCTGCTTGAGCGATAATTTAAATTTCAAATTTAGCCAATCACCTATTATAACGCTATTTACGAAATTCCATTCCTGTCATTATTCAAAACAATTTATAATGTTCAGCATTTCCGTCGTCAATTTCTCCATCATCTTGACAATTATACCATGGTTGTCAAAACAACACTATCTGCATTAAATGATTCTTCGCCATTATCCTGACATCAAGTATTTCGTAAAGCCACTTCTCAGCTTGGCACACTTATTTTTCGACTCATTTGATCACATTCCCAAGTTCTTGCTTACAGAGGAATAGGCATCACTTTCGTACAAAACATTTCTGTTGACAAATTACTTCAATGAGTCACAGTCAAATGGAAACAGAAAGAAAATAGCCTTGCCTTAATCCAGAATCCGAAACCAAGCGTCTTTGTTCCTCTGACAAACATGCCACATTTTTTAAACTCCGTCATTTCAATTAATATGAATTAATTTCACGTACCGTAATATAACTGTAAAGGATAAGAATAGAACCTTGCCAATCCATTCTTTCAAGTGAAGCTTTCCCCAGGCAGGAGGTGATCTTCTCAAGGAGATGATATCGTTGCACAGTCGCATATAGATCAGTTTTGACGGTTCATCATTATGAACATTCCCATGCCTTTTGGCGTCTTAAAAACGAAACCACTGCCAACAGTACAGCCTCGAAGTCATCAATGCTGTTCCAGGTATTTTCGCCACGCCCTTCCAGCTCTTTGATTTCGCCTGCTCACTCCCTCGAACACAATCCTCCCCCCCCCCCCGTCACCCAGAACAAATGTTTCTTCCACGAATACGAAATAAAAATTGCTTTGCATTTAATAAAAATTTGCATTTCAATCATTAAATGAAAAAGAATGAACAGAAGAAAAGTCAACAGACATGCGTGTATAACAAAAATATATTTTCAAATGAAAGCAACGGATTACTTTTCATGATCGAATGAAACTTTAGCGAAGTTAAATGAAATATTCTTAAAAAATTTTGCATTGCGATGACGAATAGTCATCAGGAATATACAAAAATATGATGAAAGTAGTTAGAATAAGAAGGAAGGAAATAAAGAAAACAAATCACTAGTCGGATGCAGATCGCAAAGCAACGATTTGCAAAGAAAAAACCCACACACTTTGAAAATTGGTGGCCAAAGGAAACTGCTGGCTGACTGGAAGGAGTGGCAGTCAGTCTCCTCTCTGTGCTTCACTGGATTCAGTCTCCTATCTGTGCTTCACTGGATTCAGTCTCCTCTCTGTGCTTCACTGCATTCAGTCTCCTCTCTGTGCTTCACTGGATTCAGTCTCCTCTCTGTGCTTCACTGGATTCAGTCTCCTCTCTGTGCTTCACTGGATTCAGTCTCCTCTCTGTGCTTCACTGGATTCAGTCGCCTCTCTGTGCTTCACTGGATTCAGTCTCCTCTCTGTGCTTCACTGGATTCAGTCTCCTCTCTGTGCTTCACTGGATTCAGTCTCCTATCTGTGCTTCACTGGATTCAGTCTCCTATCTGTGCTTCACTGGATTCAGTCTCCTCTCTGTGCTTCACTGCATTCAGTCTCCTCTCTGTGCTTCACTGCATTCAGTCTCCTCTCTGTGCTTCACTGGATTCAGTCTCCTCTCTGTGCTTCACTGGATTCAGTCTCCTATCTGTGCTTCACTGGATTCAGTCTCCTATCTGTGCTTCACTGGATTCAGTCTCCTCTCTGTGCTTCACTGGATTCAGTCTCCTCTCTGTGCTTCACTGGATTCAGTCTCCTCTCTGTGCTTCACTGGATTCAGTCTCCTCTCTGTGCTTCACTGGATTCAGTCTCCTCTCTGTGCTTCACTGGATTCAGTCTCCTCTCTGTGCTTCACTGGATTCAGTCTCCTCTCTGTGCTTCACTGGATTCAGTCTCCTCTCTGTGCTTCACTGGATTCAGTCTCCTCTCTGTGCTTCACTGGATTCAGTCTCCTCTCTGTGCTTCACTGGATTTACGTCCCATCCGACGGACGGCGGCCTTTCCAAGCCTATCAGTGTCCCCTACTGACCGTGGGCAGGGCGGGAAATTTTGCGGAGATAAATCTCAACGCTGACCCAGCTGGGACTCGAACCTGGGAACTGCAGATTACGATCCTCGCGCGCTACCGACTGAACCACCCCCGCCCCTCGAACCCAGGTCCCTTAGATCAGTAGCCAAGCGCGCTAACCACTCGGCCACGGGACGGCGTTCGGATTGTGTTGCACTTTAAATAAAACTTTAAAACTATTATGAGTTTTAAAACTATATTAAGAGTGAAGCTCTCACATGAGCTGCTTATTGATGCAACGAAAGGTTTGGAAATGGGATATCATTTCATAAATAAATCATTTCGTTTTAATTGATTCCCTTTATTAACAAAACGTTACGTGGTGTATAACTACGAAGACGGAGAAAAAGATAAATCTTTTGATGGCAGAGATAAACAAAAAGGGGAAGCTAAGATGAGATTAATCTTTTTATTTTGTATTGGAGGGAAAAAAATCTGTAAAAATAGCTGTTTTTGAACCTTGTGTACAGCCTAAGGCTTTCATTAGCAAGTTAAGCAATGAATAATGGATAAAGAAAATGAATTAAGTTAAGCAATGAATAATGCGCATGTGTAGGGAGAAAAAATATTAATTTCAGGAACTACATGGAGGAAGATGAGGGAAAAATAGAGTGAAAGATGTAATTGCTTTCAGAAGATTACACCGCATTCAAGAAATTTAATGAGCATCTTCTATCTATCAATGGAAACATTTCATTGGCATATTTATTCTCGCATTTGACAGTGCCCCGTGGCCGAGTGGTTAGCGCGCTTCGTTACTGATCTAAGGGACTTGGGTTCGAGCCCCAGATGATCTAAGGGACTTGGGTTCGAGCCCCAGGTAAGGCATGCATGTTTGTGTTCTCTGTTGAGGTCCCGCCATCCTCACAGACCTTCTTCTATGTCGAGCCCCAGGTACGGCATGCATGTTTGTGTTCTCTGTTTGAGGTCCCGCCATCCTCACAGACCTTCTTCTATGTCGAGCCCCAGGTAAGGCATGCATGTTTGTGTTCTCTGTTGAGGTCCCGCCATCCTCGCAGACCTTCTTCTATGGCGTATAAATTGACAGGCTGCTGTCAGACCTCTGTGGTTAAGCAGCTGCTTGAGGGGATATTTATTTATTTTTATTGTGAGACGAAAACGTTTCTCACCCCCCAACCAAAAATAAAATTTCCAGATATCCATATGAATGACTTAATTTTCTTGTATTGTCAACAGTTATTATAAGCAATTGTGTTGCAATATCTATAAAAATAATTGCATACTTCAAGTATTTAAGGCATTTTTTTTTATAGAACTATAAGAATAACATATCTCCTCTGGAGAATATGAGACGCTCGGTTTTCAAAGGAGATAATTTTTTTATTTCCCGCTTTTAGTGCCCTCTAACAGTTGGAAACACGAACTAATGGATGACCGAAAAATGCAAAAACAAAAAAGTAATATTTTATTACTATCTATGAAACACAAAAAGAATTTTTCATTTATCTGGTGCAAAAAGGGGCGATCCGCACTCCCGGGAGTAAGGGGGAAAAATAAGAAGGTATTGGGGAAGTTTCGGGCTCCCCCCTCCCCGTAAAATTCCATCGTCTTAATACGAACTCTATAACTTGTCTATCTGCTCTGAAATCTAAAGAGGTGTCTTTGAATAAGTTTAGCCCCGTATATACCAAAATATAATATGCCAAAAGCTAAAAATAGATTAAAAAAATAAATTTATAAAATTTTATTCTATACAGAATACCATTTTAACCTTTTCTCTCCGGCAGAGTACTTTATTGATTAGGAAGTCCTACTAAAGTCTTTTTCTCTAGACCCCCCCCCCCCCCCCGAAAATAAATTATGGGTACGTTCCCGGGAAATTTCTGACAATATGATCCTCTTCAGCATCCCACTCTATCATCAATGTTTCAAATTTCTAACAAAAATAGTTCGTTTTCAATATTCTTTAATGTTTTGTAATTTTCTAACTTCTTTCCCTATTAAAGATATTGAGAGATTTGAGTAATGCGAATGAATCGGAATATTTTAGTAAAATCTTTTCAGTCCAAGGATAATTTTAAATTTACCTGCAAAAGCAGAATCGTCAGACGGACAGACAAACGACAAAATATTAGCTCGTTTTTCGCAAATGAGCTAAAAATCCTTATTTAGCAATTTGTTATACTCGTATACTTATATATATATACACACACACACACGAAAAGAGAGAATATTTTCAGGTAAATTTCAAAATCTTGGCAAAGAAGAATCACAAAAACAAAGATAAAAAATGTTATTATTTTTATTCAAAATTCGAAAGATTCGTGGGAAGAAGCTGAAAAGGTTAAAAAAATATAAATGCTTTGTAAAGCAAACGTCAACAGAAATTCCTGACTCGTGTCACGTGACAGATGTTGGCTTCAGTGCCTAGCATGACGTTCTTCTATCGATGCTCGGGCTCGATCTATTTCGATCTATTCTATCGATGCTCGGGCTCTATGGTCAGATCTGACCATATGAGTCACTAAGTTCAGTGCGCCGCATAGCGCAAGGTCATAGTATCTTAATCTGATGTTCCTAGGTTCAAGTCCCACTTGGGCCACTTCTGAGATTTACTTCCGCTAACCCCCCCCCCCCCTCCCCTCGGTGGAGCTTTAAACCCTGGCCCCGTGTGCAGGAGAGCTATGCCATGTGCACGTTGAAGAACATACTGGATGGAATGGTGTGACGGGAGGCTACCATCCGTCTCCTGACACCTGCGCAATGGGTCCGTTTTCCAAAACTTTCTCTGAGCCCAAGGGGTCCTTGTGCTCGCCATTTAATCCCATGTGTGCAAAAGGAAAATATCTCTATGGCAAAAAGTCTGACGAGAAATTGTGTTTATCAAATATAAAATCGACTGATAAATAAAGTAGCATATTTTATATTATCAAATATGTCATTTAATAATATTTACAGTATTTCGGTGATTTTTCCAAACTAAAAGCTTCCTATTTTTTAAAGAGGAAAAGTTATAGTTATTTAATTGAGATGAAGTGAGATTCACATATCATCATTATCAAAAATATCTGTCAATGTTTTCGGGGTCACAATGTTTCCAAGATGAAAAAACGCCGACTGATGCCTCTCTTACACTTGCTTCCATTTCATCTGTTTACTTCACAATCGGGTATTTTACTCAGCTGGAGATGATATCGTAAAACTATTTTTTTACGTAACAAAAATTGTATTCTCTGTATGAAAAAATAACTTAATAGGCAATTCAATTTTCGGATGACCTCCCTCATCCATCCCACTGTGGAGGAAGATGCGCCATCACTTCCTGACTCCATTTTCTTGTTTCTGCGAAAAGGAAAAATCTTCCCTTATCTTTGGCAACAGGAAACTGGCAAGACGAGCTCATGCCACCAAGTATCATCGTCATCAACCGCAACCGATGATGTCATCAGCTGTTTCTATCATCCTTAGACCGTGGGTAGCTTTTGTTGGGGCCAAGTTCATGAGGTGAACAAGTTTCAGTCACGTTCCAGCCTCCTACGTCCTTCTCGATGGCGACCACCGCTTCTCGTTCATCGCCAAGTACGGAGTGAGATCAACACGTGGCCCCAAACAAAACATGGTTCATCCCTATCGTAATCGTTTTCATTCAAGTGACAGCCAGAACTCCCCAGACGGCATCTCGTTCCTGAAGCAGACTTGAAAGCAATAAAAATAAAACCTCTGTCGGCAAATCTTCTTTTGCCGAAAGAAAGGAAATGCAGGAAACAAAAACAACGATATGACGTAGACACGAAAACAGGAAATGCCATCCTAACCAGAAAGGTTACCAAGCGAGCGATTTCTGAGGCCGAGAGAGAGCGAGGTTCGATTTCTTCTCTGCCCTACTCACTGATGACATAAGAACTGCTTTCGGCGAAGTGAAAAATGACACGAAAAATAAAAGCGCAAACGAGAATTACCTGAAAAGGAAGGGACTTGTAGCAATGTGCTGGGTCAGAGGTTAGGTATGTAGGAAGGACCAGTTGGCTTGGTAGAGTCTCAGTGTGATGACGACGATACGTCACACAAACACCTACGATCGAAGAAAACTTTTTTCTCTCCCTCCCC
Organism: Ryuthela nishihirai; assembly: GCA_038380435.1. Taxonomy (NCBI): domain Eukaryota; kingdom Metazoa; phylum Arthropoda; class Arachnida; order Araneae; family Heptathelidae; genus Ryuthela; species Ryuthela nishihirai. The sequence continues at coordinate 6,079,298 of JAWZYU010000030.1, read as the reverse complement.
CCGTGCAGTCATGAAGTCATTAAAAAAATGTTGTTTCAACTAAAGGATCAAGTAACATAAATCTCGTTTAATTTATGTGAGCAATCACTTTCTCATTTTTATGTCTTCCCTTGGAATATTTTTTGCGTTATGATGACACTCAGCAAAACTGATTGCTGAATGAAATAAATAACAGGCACAATAAAAGAAAGTAAAAAAGTAGCCCTTTGATTTTATTTATTTATAGACAACTTGCATTTGTCTCGAGACTGGTTGTTGCTACAATTTTTCTTCTAGGGCACCAACTCACTAGTGTACTCACGGTTTTTCTACTCACTAATCGATTCCTCGGTTTAGCTCAGTTTCTCCGTCACTTCATATGGATAAGAATTCCCAGTTTCAAAATAATTTTCTTTTGCTTCAGAAAAGGGGACGGGAGTCAAAGCAATTCCCTTGACATCGAGATTTTCTCCGGTAACGTCAATTCTACCTTCTATCAGAAAGGGGAACCAATGGGTTTGCAACTACCTCCGACCATCCAATCGAGCATTAAGCTGTGACTCCATTACTGGAGGAGCCATAATTTAGGGGGCCGTAAGTAACTCTCAAAAACCGAACTCATTGGAACGGGGCAAGAGTTCTTTCTGATTCCTTTTCTTAGCACTGGGAGGTGGGGGGGGGTTCCCTCCCCACCTCCTGAGACTGCCATTGGGCCACATGAGCAGAAGAGCAATACCCTGCGTACGTTAAAAATTATGTTGGACGACTGTGACGATAGGCTTCCTCTTGCCTCTTAAGATGTCCATTGGATCTGTTGCTCACTTCTCTGTGCCCATAGGGTCCTTGTGACCTGGCTAATTACCTCTTTTTTTTTGGCAAAAAGTACAGCTAAAAAATAACTTTTATCTAAGCAAAAAATAAGTTTAGCTAAAAGATAAAACAGCCGAACTTTATCCATCTTGAGAAAAAACAATTATATTAAAAACAATCTCTTAGAGTTTGAGAAAAAAGCTTTGGAACCTGCATAATCGCCTTTTCATTTGTTATAAATCATCTGGGTCACATGAGAAAACTTTATAAAGATAATCATTTGAAATAAGGTGGATTTGGATGTTTCACTTTTGAGTTTCAAGTGAACTACATTTTGCAAACTCTCTGGCTTCTGAAAACAAATCCCTCTAGATTTACCTCGCAGCAGCAAACTGATGCTCGTGCCTTAAATCAGCTGCCGACACCCTCCATGCCTTCGAAAGGCATCATTCTCCATTGCTTGCAACAGTCTCAAAGAGGCTAATCCTGTTTCTATGTCGTCGTGCCTTATGAGACTGCGGAGTTGGAATGACTATTTTCGATAAGAACCGTCGAATCGTTAACTGCTCCGTCTCCTTGTATCGCCAGCTGCAACTTTCGTTTCATCAGTGGGAGAAATCTAAAACGAAGAGAAAGTTTTGCATCACCTCTGCCCCTTTAATGTTATTGAAAGTTTTCAGGTGTGTGGGGAGGGGGTGTGTAACGAAGTCCCCTATTTTCCTCCCCTTGTTGGCTCCCGCGAGCAAATTTAATCCACCGCCTGAAACACTATTGCATTTTCCTCGTTGATTTCGCTACTAAAATCGGATTTCCCCTCCCTTCTTTTCCTCCCCTTCCTTTGGTCAACTGCATTCCTCACTTTGACGTCCACTTTCTCGACACGCAGCTGTCTACAGATAGATCTATAATCTACCTAACTGCAGCATGTGTGTACACCTGGCAGCAGAGAAAGCAGCAGCAATGCTGACTCACGGCAACTTGCCAAAAACGAGGCGGACATATTTCTTAACGTTTCACAGTTGCAAAAAAGAATTATCCGCTGTTCTTGTTTGGGTGAGTTTCTTTCTTTCCCTCCCCCATTTCGTTTCACATGCCCCCCCCCCGTGGAAAGGATCGTAAATCAAGAATGTTTTTAAGAGTTTTAAATTGCTTTTTTCCTCCCACAACTATTAGCATTGCAGATGTCCAGATTCCTTGGAGGGGGAACTATTAACATAGAAATGCGTTTATTTTTACGACTTGGGTGTTGTTATAGAGTTGCGATTTGCAGTATTTTCCGCACCGTATTAGGCGACCTCGAATATAAGGCTACACCTTATTTCAGAATAAATGTCGTATATGGACAAAAAAATATTTCTTCTTGGAAAAAAAACAATTTTTTTTAAGAGTGGTTAGCGTGCTTGGCTAGTGAACAGAGAGACCCGGATTTTAGTTCCAAACCAGGCATGGATTTGCTGTCTTTCAGTCGAGTATCCCTCAGATCTTCTCTATGACGTATTATACTGACAGGCTCCTCTCAGATCTCCGTGGCAAGCAGATGATTTAGGAGTAATTTAGCTTTGTTATTCTTTTATACACGATCTTCTTACTTCTCTTTCGCGCTGATCTGTCATTAAATTAATAATGATATTTTTTCCAATTCAAATTCCACAGTCGATTGATAATGATGGATCTGTCTTAATGCTTTTTCTTTCTGTCACTTCTCCCTCACGAAAGGTGGACAAAGAGTTCTGAAATTCAACAATAGTAACGCACAACTCCTGTTGTCATCTCACGTTTCGAGAGTTTGCTGAAAAAATTGAACTTCAGCAGGCCTGAGGAGCGAACCAACAATCTCTTGAAAATATATCCGGTGTTTTTCCTATTTAGCTATTCTAACCCACTTCAGTTCCGCCAGTCTGGAGTCCTTATAAGCCAAGAGGACACCTGCGTTTAATTATAGTTGAATTTCTCACTGATAATGCTGTCTCTGCCCGTTTTGTGGGGCGGGGGTGGCTCAGTCGGTAGCGCGCCAGGCTCTTAATCTGTGTTCCCAGGTTCGAGTCCCAGCTGGGTCAGCCTTGAGATTTATCTCCGCAAAATTCCCCGCCCTGCCCTTGGTCAGTAGGGGACACCGATGGGCTTGGAAAGGCCACCGTCCGTCGGATGGGACGTTAAGCCGTGGCCCCATGTGCGGGAGAGCCATACCCTGTGCACGTTAAAGAACACGCTGGATGGCCTTGACGGGAGGCTACCATCTGTCTCCCAACAGCTGTTCCAGTGGGTCCCCTCCCCCAACCTTCTCTGAGCCTTTGGGGTCCATGTGACTTGGCCATTTAGCCCATGGTGTGCAAAAAAGTGCCACTCAGAGGTAAAACAACCCAGCCCGTTTTGACTATAAAAATAATTTCTTCGCCCTTGCTCTGTCCCGTATCGATCGACAGATGGCGCCAAGAGTTTGCTTCGTGTCCAGCCTCCACTCCCGTTGGCTAGAATTGAACTAAGGCTGTGCTAACTCAATAAAAATAGCATCCAACATATTTTCAGCAGGTTCTGTGGTAGGTTTTCCCTATCGTCGAGACTCAGTGTTTTTTTTTATCTCTTCAATGTGATCAGGAAAATTAAAATCAGTGTCGATTTTTTCTGATTCGGAACCCGTTTTAAAGATTTCTGAAGCGCAATGCTAAATGAATCTTTTTGCAAGAGAGACTTATTGACTCACCAACTCTCTCTCTACCTCTGTGGGTCTCTAGGGCCTGAACGGTTCAAGATATTAGTTTCATATTGAATCGTACTTCTGCTCTCTGGGTGAGAAATGGGGCAGAGGCGAGCTTGGAAGAGCAGCCTTCCTCGGAATGGATGTGAAATCGTGACCTGTGCAGTAGTGAGCTGTGACTATTTTAGCAATAGAACTTCTCTTTTTGCCAATTTTTTTCGAAATTTTTAAAAATATTTTTTCGTTTGAATAAACAGGTAAATGTTCATTTAAAATCAATTTCATTTTGATTCAAATCATAAATAACCAAGAATACGAAAGTTATTGCCGAAAATTCCATATTCATTTATAATAATATATTTCTACATTACTATTTGAGGAGGAGATGGCTCAGTCGGTAGCGCGCTCAGGCTCGTAATCTGCCTCAGTTGGTAGCGCGCTAGGTTCCTAATCTGCAGTTCCCAGGTTCGAGTGCCAACTGGGCCAGCGTCGTTTTTTATTATTATTATTTTTCAGTGTAGATTTTGAGAGGCTGGGGTGGCTCAGTCGGTAGCGCGTCAGACTCGTAATCTGTAGTTCCCAGGTTCGAGTCCCAGCTGGGTCAGCGTTGAGATTTATCTCCGCAAAATTCCCCGCCCTGCCCACGGTCAGTAGGGGACACCGAAGGGCTTGGAAAGGCCACCGTCCGTCGGATGGATCCTCGTGTGCGAGAGAGCCATACCCTGTGCACGTTAAAGAACACGCTGGATGGCCATGACGGGAGGCTACCATCTGTCTCCCAACAGCTGTTCCAGTGGGTCCCCTCCCTCAACCTTCTCTGAGGCTTCGGGGTCCATGTGACCTGGCCATTTAGCCCATTGTGTGCAAAAAAGTGCCCTTCAGAGGTAAAACAACCCAACCCAGTGTTGATTTTGACAGCCAAAAAACCTATTTTACATGCATTCAAAAGATACACCTCCAAGAAAATAAAGTTTACCGACCACACACGTGCCATTATACCTAGTTATGAAAGATTACGAAAATATTGAATTTATCAGGAGCATTTCGTATTAAGACAATCAATGTATAGGCGTCCGAGCCATGTGAGCGACACCTTTTTCTTTTGCCATTTGGACACAACCAGCTTAAAGGGGTCTTTTGTTCAAAATATTTTATCTCGCAGCTGCGAATTTTTTTTGTTAATTTGCTTTCATCCATTTAATATTCTGTTACACGTATGATTTACAGGAATAAAGAAATTATTGCACCTACGTAGAAAATATTGCATCTTTTTTTCTTCCATCGTCATTTCTTTTTATTGTCCTCCCCAACCCCCCCCCGCCCACTCTTATCCAAAAAAGATTTCTTTCTCCGTGTCGCCTGCAGTATTCATCGATTTATGCGATGCACTTCGTTAACTAATGGAAGCGAACGATTCTCTGCATAAGATCTAACAAGGCTCTGTCATAACCATCAGCGCCATCTCTGCCGAAGACCATAAAACATTTATGAAAGGGAAAAAATGAAAAGTTACGAAATGTCGGTTGGGTGTGTGAAGGCAATGGGCAAGGGAGGCTGGAGAATAGGGATGGCGGAGAATCAGACTGATGCCAGAGTAGGACACTTTACCGCCATCTAAGTGTTTGTTGAAGATAAAATTGCAGCAGATACTGAATACTGCGCTTCCCCCCCCTGCAACCCCCATTCCCTCTACCTATCCGCAACGTAACGACTATGCCACAAGCACTGATGACTCACTCAGTTGCCATGGTTACAGGTAACGGCACACCGTTAGATAGCCGATACGTGAGCACGTGAAGTAGACTTCAGCCGCGGGAGCAGAGAGTACGGTGGCCGTTTCTTCATCGTGATTATCTGTTTCTTTTCGGGGAATGCATCGAATCCGCACTCGGCTATTTGGAGAGCACCTGTGGTCGAGTTTATTTGACCTCTAGGGGTCAGGTGATGCAAGCACAAATACCACAATAATACAGAACTGTTGGATTTCAATCGTCAATGTTAATAATGAGATCTGATTTCAGATGGAGACCTACTTGGACATATTAGGTAGCGAAAATTTTAATTTCTAAGAGTCAGCTTCGTCTATTGTCAGTCTATTGTCAGCTTCGAGACTTTAAAGGTCGTTGAACATCGGCCTTTTGTTATCATTTGAAGTCGTTTTTGGAGTATTTGTAAAGTGGAAATAAAGCAGGAATTCTGATCCCTGTAGAATCCTTATGCCTGATGGTAAAACTGGATAATTTGAAATGCAATTCGGAATGTAACGTCCACCTTTTGTGCGGTTATTGGCTTTTATAAGGAGACATCTTTTGAGGCAGTGGAGAGGATGATAAACACTGTAAATGAATCAATGCAACATTTTTTTTTTTCTTTTCAGTCAACAGTGCACTTATGCAACACTACAGTCCACTGTCTTTTCCAGTCGAACACCATTTCAAACACCACTTTTCGCAAAATTTTTAAAAATGTCAAAAATCATTCTTGTGTATTCACGGTGACTGACAAAAATTAAAATGTCGATGAGGGTTCTGTTGGCATTCATCTTCTGATCTTTCTAAAGGTTGATCAAGTTCAATCCATTCCCCTCCTCCTCGAGATCCTTTCAACATCCATCTTGAGGTATTTTCAATTTCAAAATCGAATATTTTGGTTCTATCAAAATTCCATTTGAGGTTCTTTTATTATCAGATTGAAAAATTCTTCCATGTTAAAATATATATCGATAATTCATTTGAAGATTTATCGATATATATTTTTTAAATCCTTATTATCTACCTTAAGGTCTTTTCAAAATATAAATTGCGATCCTTTTAACATCGAATTTCAAGACAGCCCTTCAACATCCAATTTTACTTACCAATATCCTTGTTTTAAATCTCGCCAACATCCACTTTTAGATCTCATTAATCTTCATCTTTCGGACCCATCAACATCCCCTTTCAAGTCCTATCAATACCGCTATTGTTGGGACTTGTTCTCAATTAATAACGAACTCATGACTCCATGTTGATTTTGCACGTCCCTCAATGTGCCTACGTTGAGAGCATCTCAGCTTACGGCAACCCTCCATCAACCATCTCCTGAGAATTGGGAGCTTTTTCAACCCTTCAGACCTGACCCAATGTGTGCAAATAAAGTTCAGTATTAATCAAACCTTCTCAATTCAACACCCGTATTAAGATCAAGACAGCTGCTATAAATTTTGATTGGACTTCCGGAGAAATCGCTTGATGATTGGTTTGGTTTGTTTTACCTCTGAGCGGCACTTTTTTGCACACCATGGGCTAAATGGCCAGGTCACATGGACCCCGAAGGCTCAGAGAAGGTTGGGGGAGGGGACCCACTGGAACAGCTGTTGGGAGACAGATGGTAGCCTCCCGTCAAGGCCATCCAGCGTGTTCTTTAACGTGCACAGGGTATGGCTCTTCCGCACACGGGGCCACGGCTTAACGTCCCATCCGACGGACGGCGGCCTTTCCAAGCCCATCGGTGTCTCCTACAGACCGTGGGCAGGGCGGGGAATTCTGTGGAGATAAATCTCAACGCTGACCCAGCTGGGACACGAACCTGGGAACTATAGATTACGAGCCTGGCGCGCTACCGACTGAGCCACCCCCGCCCCTCGCTTGATGAAGGAAAGTTTGTGTGCAACGTTGAAGTGAGGAGATTGAGGCACCTGAAGTTGAGACAAATGCCTTTTACTTCTGAATTATGAGAAATAATGGAGCGTTAAAAAAAAGTGGATTGATTAACTGAAAAAGCAAAAATCACGTTCTCATCACCTCCAAGCAGACGACATAAAGAGTCATTTGCTATTTCAGCCGACGGCTGATTTTTCTTGTTTTCAAAAGATTGTCCTTTGTGCACGCGGAAAGCAGCCGATTCCACCTCCTCAGAGAGTAAAATGACATCAACCACATGCCATCTTGCAGTCAGACATTGACATAATTCGGCATTAGCAAAAACCTTTTTGAGAGCAACTACAATTAAAATCGATTAATTTATACTTGTGGAAAAACTGGTTGAGCCGGTCGGTCAGAAAGCAAAAAAAAAAAAGTTTCCTTTTACAAATGAGCCAGATTTTTTTCTGCCATGCTCACGTGCCTCTCTTTTCAGTCCCCGGAGGAGGGTGACTCAAGGGATGCTAAGAATACGGACGCCGCTCTTTCTCTCCGTACTCCACGAGGCCATGATCTCACTCACTTGCCTCAGCCTGTGATAACTTAAAAAAAACCTCCCCTTGCTCCTGCCTGCCTCCCCCCTCTCGCGAACGACAATGGTAACATTCTTTTTCCTCTGGCACGGGGCAGGGTGAAAGTCGGTCACCGCTTCACTTCCTGCTGAAGGACTGATGCCATGGAATGTTCGGAATCTCCTTCTTCGAGTGTCAATCCCCGGCAAAATGGATCCCAGATTCGGAAATTTTTTCGTTTTAGAAGAATGATAAAGAATGATAAAGAGTTTCAGTTGGGCTATTTTACGCATGAATTGTACGTTTTTGCACACAGTGGGCTAAATGGGTAGGACATAAGAAGGACTGGGAAGTGCATTTGGGGTTTTCTTTTTGCCTCTGAGAAGCAGTCTTTTTTTTTCGCACGATGGGATAAATGGCCAGGTCTCAAAGATCCAAGGGCTCGAGGAGGATGGAGAAAGGGATCCATCCTACAACTGTCAGGAGACAGATGGAAGCCGTCCCCCAAGGCCATCTAGCGGGTACAAAATATGGCCCTCCGGTTGGACATGGGGCCATCATGGACTAGGAAAGGCCGACGTCCATTGGACATCAGTATCCTTTTCCTCTTCGAGGCGAGGATGGGGATAGATCTGCAGATACAGTGCGGGATCCTAAACTGGGAACAGGAATTTAGGAGTATGGCGCGCTATAGATTGAACCAACCACCGCCTACCTTCTAGTGGCTCGTGGACCAATGGAGGTTGGGAAAGGTGATTTATTATGTAAATTGTAATTTTGGAGACCTAGCAGTGCCTCTCGTGTTTTTCAGATTCTTCTATTGGCAGTATGTTGTTTAACTGTAACAGGAAATTTCCTGCCTCTTGATAGTTCTTGGTAACTCGATGCTAGTTACGAAATAATAATAAAAAATTATTATACTGATATTGAAATTTGTTTTTAATATTTTTCTCTCAAAATAGTTTGAACTAAGTAAATTTTGTGATGGTTGTCCTATGCCACAACCACGGTTTCTCCAATGGCCTTTTTAAATTTGGAGCGGGGGTGGCTCAGTCCGTAGCGAGACAGGCTCGTAATCTGAAGTTCCTAGGTTCGAGCCCTAGCTGTTTCAGCGTTGGGATTTATTTCCCCAAAATTTCCCGCCCTGCCCACGGTCAGTAGAAGTCACCGATGGGCTTTGAAGGGCCGCAACCCGTCAGCCGTAGCCCTGTGCAAGTTAAAGAACACGCTGGATGGCCTTGACGGGGGAAATCTGTCTTCCAACAGCTGTTCCAGTGGGTCTCCTCCCCCAACCTTCTCTGAGCCTTGCGGATCCTTGTGACCTGGCCATTTAGCCTATGGTGTGCAAAAAAGTGCCGCTCAGAGGTAAAACAACGCATCCCAACTCTTTTTGGACTAAGATTACTTGCGTTAAAATATTTATCACGTGGCAAAATGAGAGAGGCGACAGTTTGAGTATTACTGCAGTGTAACAAAGTACAGCAGAATCGGAGATCTCTTCTAGTGTTCACAAGTATTTCCTGACGAAACACTGCAACTAGGAGCGCTATTATTAATCTAACAATGCTATTGTAGACAACGTAACAATACTCGTGATATCTTCGTCGCCGCAGCGAGTTCCAGTTGCTGTTGGAGCAGGAGTTGAGACAAGAATCTGTGCTCAATAGTTTTAAATACTGTTCAAGTTCCCCCATCTCGTCTGCTCAGCGAGTGACGGGTGCGCTATCAAATTGTTTTAATTTTCGCTTCGTGCTCATGAGGGCGAGTTAATTTTGAATTCTCATTACGTTAAAGTAACGAATAGGGTCACGAGGAGATTTAAGCAGCTGGGAGAAGGAATTCTGATGAAGGGGGAAAAAATTGAGGCCGTTTAAATAGGCATAGCGTTAATTCGTTCAGGCATTACTCAGAAGGAGAAAAATACTTTTTAAAAATCTGAACACATGGAAAGAGCCTTGAGAGCTTTGTCGAAGTTCACAAACTCTGTTGGGGGTGGCGGCAATTCAAGGAATGAAAGAAAACAATTTCATATTTAGGTCGTAGTTGTGAGAACACGAGAAAAGCGCGCTCTCCAAACTCGGTGGCTAATTTCGCAGATGATGGAACAACTTCTCGACTTCCTTTTGCTCTCTCTCCCGAAAATGGTTGGAGATCACACGACCAACTTCCGCAGAAAAAGACGGCGGCGTCGTTTGGAAAGTAGGCCTACCGCCGCCTCTCGCTTGGCGAGGAGCCAGCGTTGCCCCTGGCAACCGTAGAGCACGTGGTCCTCTGTTGCCGAATACGCCTACACGAAAAGTGCAGACTCAGAAACTGACATCTTTCGAAGTCTCGTCTCTTTCCCCCCCAACTCCTCTTCCTGGCTGGCCTCCTTTCATTTTCTCCCTGACATCATGTTGATTCACTTCCTTGTTGCCATTCGGCATGCGCATGCGCTCTGTGACCCCTAAGCCTCATCCCAGCATTACTGGTCGGCATGAGCCCGCTCTTCATTAGGATCTCGCCCTCCCCCCATCCGTTTCGACCCCCACATCTCACTTCACCCAGTTATTCGCTCACTCTTCCTCCGTCGGCGTGCCGTGAAGATGTAGAGAAAAGATGCAGGCAAACGGACCCGTCCAGAACTACAATTCCATCTAGCGCGTGAAGACCTCGCGCACGTGCAGTTAAGCGGAAATGACACCTTGACAAATGGTGGCGAAGATTCGGTTTAAAACGTCGAGAGAATGGCGGCAACAAGGTTTGCATTTTCGGAGTCGTTTTTTTATTTCTGGTATTGGAACTCTTTTTATTACAAAAATGAAAAAACGAGTCGCTTAGATTAGGAACAGAAAAAAAAATATCATTAAATGTTCCAAAGGTTTCCATCCCGGGAAAACAATAAAAACGATATCAATCATTGAGGCAGGTTTCTTTGCCTTTTATCGTTTTTTTCGAACAGGTTTGATTTTCAGAATCCGAATTAACAAAAACAATTTATCAATTTCGAAACCTTTTAATGTAATTTAATGATATTGAAATATGTGCAGTACAATGGGCTCAAAATTCAACTAAAGGTTTGTATCACTGATTTTTAAATATAATATTTTAAAAGTGTTTAAATATCCACAGAAAAGTATACTGACACTTTATAATATTGAAAATAAATGAACACAAACACATCTTAATAATGTTACTAAGCTTTGCTTGCAAAGCTTAGTAACATTGCAGTTAACCGTTCATAGCCATCCAGCGTCAAGGCCATCCAGCGTGTTCTTTAACGTGCACAGAGTATGGCTCTCCAGCACACGGGGCCACGGCTTAACGTCCCATCCGACAGACGGCGGCCTTTCCAAGCCCATCGGTGTCCCCTACTGATCGTGGGCAGGCCGGGGAATTTTGCGGAGATAAATCTCAACGCTGACCCAGCTGGAACTCGAACCTGGGAACTACAGATTACGAGCCTGGCACGCTACCGACTGAGCCACCCCCGCCCCTGATTTGGAAGTAATCCGTCAGAAATGAAGAAACCTTTTACTTCTGTTACCTTAAAGAAGATCAAAATAAACCACAAAATAATCTCGTATATTTATATATTAATCTTTCTTCAAAGGCAATTAGCCCAAGTGTCTGATATTTGGCCTAATTGCCTTTGAAGATCCACTAGGCAGCTGAAGTCGCACGTCAAGAATGTCCAGCATATTCTTTAAAAGACACGGATTATGGGAACTCCTATACACAGGGTCACGGATTAACACCATCCGACGGAAGGCGGCCTTTGCATACATCGATGCCTTCTTTCTCCCCGAGGGCAGAATGGGGATTAAATTAACTGCAATCTCTTGGCTGCATTTACAGTTTAGCTAACTGCTTCCATGATTAGTTATTAGCTTCATCAGCCGAAAACAAAACACTGTTGAGGAAATTAATCTCTCTAAGGCCAGAACAATTTCATTTACATGAAATAGGGATTGGAAGAAACAGATTCAATCCAAAGGAGTTTCTCAGTTAGCACAATTAGAATGTGAGAGTCTGCAGAATTTTGCTTCCCCCATGGAAACAGGGGAACTAATTATTTGCATAAATTATAATTTCGTACGTGTTACAATATTTAACATTTAAAGTTTCACGAAATTAAAGTTCGTAATTTATGGTTGCTCTTAAAATCATCTATGGCCACTTTTTTTCTTTTTTTCAACCCTGTTGAGGAGTGGTCAACTTCACAGGGTCCTGGTGCTGACCATTTATACCTACTAGACTGAACTTGTTTATGGAGCTTGATTATGGATCCTGGATTTGCTGCACTGGTGGGCCTCTGTTGAGGGAGAATCTGCCGCTGTGTTTTCTGTTTGCTGCCCTAAGTGAACAGAGGCATGGGATACTTTATATTAGTTGGTGGATAATCCTAATCAGAGGCCATCGCAGGTACCTGAACCTCACTTAGCTAGTTGGGCATCGTCAAGCCTAAACTGGAGTAATGTGTCTCAGGCAGGCCATATGGCTCTTGAAAAGGTCCACTTGAAAAGGTTGTGCCTGAAGTTCCTACCAGCATCGGTGACTTCAGCCTTTAGCGGAGGAGGAACAGGTCTTTGCCCCATGCTTGCGATCAGGGGGCTGTTTGATATTGTTGGCCCTACCAATCTCAATAAACCTAATTTCTTTAAAAATCCTTCTAATCATTTTCTCTCTGCAGGGTTGGGGTTGTTTTACCTCTGAGCTGCACTTTTTTGCACACCATGGGCTAAATGGCCAGGTCACATGGACCCCGAAGGCTCAGAGAAGGTTGGGTGAGGGGACCCACTGGAACAGCTGTTGGGAGACAGATGGTAGCCTCCCGTCAAGGCCATCCAGCGTGTTCTTTAACGTGCACAGGGTATGGCTCTCCCGCACACGGGGCAACGGCTTAACGTCCCATCCAACGGACGGCGGTCTCTCTGCAGGAACGTGAGGACATTATAAAGAGATTATTCTCTTGATGTCCTCACGCAGAATTTCCAGCGCAATAACCTAGATATTCTAGGCTTGCAAGAGACCAGATGGACAGGTAAAGGCGAGATACTTAAAAATAACTTTAAATTTCTCTTTACAGGGAGGGAGGATGGAAAGCATCACCAAGGCGTGGGTCTGCTGCTCTTCTAGGATATGAGTGCGTTAATGAAAGGTTTCTTACAGCAAAATTTCAGACAAGCATTAAAGACTTGAATGTTATCTACTCTTATGCCCCCCACTGAGGATGAGGATGAGAAGGATAGGTTTTACGGACAACTTCAGGATATTTTGAATTCTGTCAAGAAAGGAGATATTACCCTTGTTCTAGGTGACTTCAATGCCAAAGTGTTACTGACTCTAACCTTTGGGGAGGGGTGATAGGCCCTTTTGTTATTGGTAGCTGCAATGGGCAACGTCTCCTACAGGTAAGTAAACTCAATGGTTTCAGAATAACTAACACTTATTACAAACACCGCGACATACATAAGTACACATGGGTTTCACCTGATGGGCTGCATAAGAATATGATTGATTATATATTAATTAACAGCAAATGGGCTAGTTCTGTTAGGAATACCAGGGCATATAGGGGAGCTGAAATTGGATCTGACCATTACGTTGTTAAAAGTGTCTTGCAACTTAAACTTAAAAAGTGTTGTGCTGAAGTTAAAAAATTTACCTTTAATACTGAAGCTCTGAAAGACCCAGTTATAGCTAAAGCTTACCATGATAGGTTATTTAGTCATTATGACAGTATGGTTTGCTTACTACTGAAGTTGAGGAAGAATGGGGCCGTTTTAAACAGGCTTTTTTGGAAACTAACAGTACTCTTTTATGAAAAAAGGAGCAGAGGAGGCAGAATTATTTAAGTGACAAGGCAATTGAGCTTATTTCAGAAAGAAGGAATTGCAGGAATGTCCTTAATCAGTACCCTACTAGTCCTAATAGAAAAGATTACAGAGAGCTTAATAAATGTGTAAAGGATCAGTTAGCTACTGATAAAAATCTTTGGCTTGATAGCTTGGCTGACAAAGCTGAGGAAGCAGTTAGGCAGCACAACAGCAGAGAGCTGTACCAGATAGTTAATGTTTTGTGTGGTAGAAAACGGACAGGTATACAGGGATTGAAGGATAAACAAGGTAAGGTTATAGAAGGTGAGGATATCATCATGGCTAGGTGGGCTTAGCATTTCAGTGATGTTCTAAACAATGTGGTTAGTTCTACTCCCATTGTTTGCAATGATGATAGATGCATTGTTGGCCCTATAACACAATCTGAAGTTAGTTTGGCTATTTCTAAACTTAAACTTCATAAATCCCCAGGGGTGGATGAAATTACTACGGAAATGCTTAGAGCTGGGAATGTTTCGGTTACCATTTGGATGACTGAAATTTTGAATAACTTTTATGATAAAGGCATGGTTCCTAAAGATTTTACCAGAGCTATTATTATCCCTATTTTCAAAAAAGGTCATCGCAGTTCTTGTGATAACTATAGAGTTATCAGCCTACTCTCAGTTCCAGGTAAAGTTCTTTCTATTATTGTGCTTAATAGAATTAAGAATCTGGTTGACAGTCAGTTGCGTTCAGTGGTTGGTCAATTGCGCAATGTGGATTCAGAAGTGGAAGGGGAAGTGTAGATCAGATATTTTCACTTAGCCAGATTCTTGAGAAATGTTTAGAGTTTCAGAAACCTTTGGTTGCTAGCTAGCTTTATTGATTTCAAAAAGGCTTTTTACTCTATTGACCGTAATAATTTGTGGTTGATTGTGAGATCGTGTGGCATACCAGATAAGTTAGTTAACATAATGAAAGCTCTCTATCATTAAATTGAGTCGTGTGTGAGAGTTGGTAAGGCTTGTTGTAATCGGTTTAGCATTGCATTGGTGTTAGACAAGGGTGCATTTTGTCTCCTTTTCTCTTTAGCTTGGTTATTTATTATGTTATGCGAAATTCACTTGAAGGGAAAGATTTTTGCCTTAAATGGGCTGGAGATACGAAAATTTCTGATTTAGATTATGCTGATGATTTAGCCCTTTTGGCAGATGATGTTGATGAGATGAACTCTTTCATTAGGGCTGTTGATGAAACTGGTAGTAGAGTAGGTTTGGTTATAAACAGAGAGAAAACTAAAGTGATGAAAATTGGTCAGGCTGACTGTGATTCAGTTAATCTGAATGGTTGCAGTCTTGAGCAGGTGTCACAGTTTAATTATCTTGGGAACTATGTAACAGATAATGGTGATGTGCGGCATGAGATTAACAGACGAATAAGGATTGCTGCTGGGACTTCTAAGAATCTATGGAGAGTGTGGAGAAATAGGCGTATACACCTAAAGACTAAAATTAGACTGTATAATAGTTTGGTTCTTTCTAGGGTTAGTTATGGTAGTGAAACTTGGACACTTTGTAAACAAGATAACAGGAAACTAGATGCTTTTGTTTCTGGATGCTAATGCAGTATCTTGGGCATTAGGTGGTTCAACTTTGTAACTAATGATGAGGTTAGGCAAAGGAGTCTTCAATCTCCTTTAAACAGCATATTGTGCAGAGAGAGACTCCGTTGGTTTGGCCATGTTGCCCGTATGAATAATTATAGATTGGCGAATAGGGTTATGAACAGTGTGCCTAAAGGCCTCAGAAAGAGGGGGAGACCAAGGATGCGGTGGGCAGACAATGTCAGGGGTGGGCAGACAAAACAGGACCTTGTTAGAATTGGTGTGCAGTGGCTGGATGCAGCAGATGTAGCTCAAGACAGATATGCTTGGAGAATTAAACTGCATCGCTGGCGTAGCCCATGGCTGCTTGAGGATGATGATGATTTGTTTTTCAAATTTAGGAGGTGAAAATGTCCATTCCCCCCCCCCCTCCCCCCAGGAATACCCATGCCTTTGATCTCAGCTTGGACTCTGTTCCGGGTGACATATCTCCTTGCTGTATAATGGACGTCCATATAAACGTTAGGTAAAGATCACCATCTGGTGCGGGATGTCTCTCCTGTACATGGGAAAACGGTGTAAAGTTCCGTACGACGAACGTGACCTATCCAAGGTCACAGACAGAGGATCCTCCACATGTCCACAGAGGACAGGGGGGAATAGAGCGGAGGGGGAAAAAACTCTCTGCTATGGAATTGCACCCTATGGAATTGGATGGTTCACACATCCTGTTTTAATCGATCATATAAAGAAGGTGGTTATCAACATATTTGGAAGGGGAGGGACGTTTTCTCGAGTTTTTTCGGTAAAAATAATTTAAAGAGAATATCAAATAATTCTTAGATTAACATAGTTATGCATGTTTGGTTTGGACAGGAAAACTTCAGGAATTCATGAATATAGGATCCAAATGTTCGTAAATATGTATTCTCGGTAAATATTATTCAACTTAATTTTATATGGGAAATATTATTTTGAATTTCCTGAGTGTAAAGGGGCGTGAGCGCAAAAAAGACTGCGAACCGCGGATGCAAAGCGATAGCTGAGGGTTGGTAAGGAGAGTCTAGAGGAATTGTAAACTTAAGAATTTTGTGTTGGGTGGGTTGTTTTACTTCTGAGCGGCACTTTTTTGCACACCATGGGCTAAATGGCCAGGTCACAAGGGCCCGAAGGCTCTGAGAAGGTTGGGTGAGGGGACCCACTGGAACAGTTGATATTAGACAGATGGTAGCCTCCCGTCAACGCTATCCAGCATGTTCTTTAACGTGCACAGGTTATGGCTCTCCCGCATATGGGGACACGGCTTAACGTCCCATCCGACGGACGGTGGCTTTTCCAAGCCCATCGGTGTCCCCTACTGACCGTGGGCAGGAAGTTATGCGGAGATAAATTTCAACGCTGACCCAGCTGGGACTCGAACCTGGGAACTGCAGATTACGAGCCTGGTGCGCTACCGACTAAGCCACCCCGCCCCCTAAGAATTTTGGATGATAAACACTATTTGCCCAAATTAATAATTTTAATAAAAATAAAAATTATTATAAAATATTCATAAGGGAATGCGCATGTTCCTTGCTAGATTTTCGAAATATGAAACATTTCTAATATCGCCAAACGAACAGAAGAAACCAACTGATTGGCAGAACTGATGTTCAGGCGATAGTAGGAGGCTTATGTCAAAAATTTCCACGTACTTAACTCTCCTACTTGAAAATGCGAGTCAATTTTCGCAATCAGCAAGTCTTTCCAATCCAAATGAAACCTTTCCAAAGAGAGATGTGTTCAGGTTATATATAATAACCCACTTGGTTATTATTTTTAAAATTCTATTTCTTGTCGGTTGAAATAGCACAATGTCGGTGATCCCCAATATGTTGAGAAAGCAGCTGCTACTTGGTCATTATTTAGAGCTGAAATGGCAGAGCAACTGGCGCATAACTAAATTTAATTCCTGTAGAAGTAGAGATCCGACTGATTCGAACAATTCGGCAGACAGCGCCCTCTAACATGTATTGGAACACTTTCAGGTCATTTGGATGGAAAACCACATTCAGAACTCTCTCCCTAATTTTGCAAAATTTGCTTTTTATGCGCATAACATGGGAGGGAGGGATGTGCATTTCACTTTTACTTAATCTCATCTACCGTTTCCTAATTTCACATACGTGGTACGAAATTGTTATTTCCAATGATGCAACAATATTTGTCTCTCGGTAAAGGAATTCCATTCTTCTCATTAGAAATATCACCCTGGGACTTGGACGACCGCACTGCTCTGAGGCCACCCTTGCTAACGAGTGTGTAGGAGGCAGCGGGGGAGAAACTGGAACCCCACAGACCGCGAGCAATGGAATGCAGGATCACGACTCGACGTCAGCAATCTTTGACGCAACAGCATGTGCCTGTCGACGCAACGCTTCCACGCCGGCTGGCACGTTCAGACGGGAACTGCTCCTCCCCGCCAAAGCGGGCAATGCACGGGCTAAAAATAGACGGTGGTCAGGAGAAGTGCACCCTCCTCCCATTCACTGTTTACAGTCGGATGATGCGAGAGTGCAGCATCCAAGCCATCCTAATGCCAAATTTAGCATCGGCAGAGCGGCTTTGGACAGGCTAGAAGCACGTGCGAGTTCACGCCCCCCACCCCTCTACCCCGCCCCGCCTGTGGCTGGACTGTTTCATTTATAATTAGAAGCAAGGGATTTTGGGTGAGGGGATAAAGAATGTCCCGACGGGTGTGAGTGTTGTGCGTGGGGGAGGAAATACGGAGAGCTACGGATGATGAAACGTAGAATTTTCTGTTATTTATTTTGTTGATCTTAATGCACATAAACGATAAAATAAAGTAAATAAGCAAAGGTCTCGTGGGTTATCGAGATATTTCAACCCATCTCGCGATCTTGTCCTCCGCTATCTCAGTTGTTTAACCTCTGAGACTTTAACGCGCACGTGGTGCAAACGGTTTATCGTCTCACCCGAAGGACGGAGACTTTTGCAACCGAAACTGGGTTCCTTTTTTCGCAGAGGGGAAAAAATCTCAACGAAGACTTTCTTTTTTTGCTTCCTCCTTTTTCTCTTTGGACAAAAACACTTAGACGCCGATTATCAACTGTAATGGTGAAATAAAAAATATTGATGTAGTGAGGGACTTTTAGGAAAGGATGGCAGACTATCGTCGTTCTTTAAAGTGCACAGGGCATGGCAAATTCCACAAACAAATTCCACAAACATGGCAAATTGCACAACTGTTTGGTCTTTTGTCACGTTTTTTAGGCTGGAGAGACTCGGACCCTTTGTAAGCAACAGGAAAATTTAATGCAGTTGATTCTTGTTGATTATTCAGTTTCTTGAATGTCAGGTGGTTTGACTTTGCAAGTAATGGCGAGATTCGACGGAATCCTCAACCTCCTTTGAGCAGGAAATTGTACAGTGCGAGACTCTGCTGGTTTGGCTATGTTGCCCTTATGCAGGCCCAGGTCTAGAGGGGAAAAAACTCAGTATAACATTTTCCCCTCTTTTTTTTTACAGGGCTTTAAAAAATTCTTGAAAAAAAAGCACGAAATAAAAATAATTTTAATAATTTTTTGCCTCTATTACCCTTTTTATTTTAGGGGGGAGGATTTCTTTTTCTATTCTAGGGGGGGTAGCCTCCTTACCATTCCCTCCCCCCTAAATCCAGCACTGTCCATATGCATAACTATAGATTAGCGAATAGGGCTCTGAATAGGGTGCCTAAAGAGCTCAGAAAAAGGGGAACATTTTAGAATGTCAAACAGGACCTTGTTAGAATTGGTCTACAGTGGCCAAATGCAGCAGCTGTAGCTGAGGACAGACTGTAGCTCCACAACCCATGACTGCTGGAGGACTATGCATGGAGGTGTGACATCCAATGCTACGTTAAATAATCTCTCTTGATGCAATTCCAGGGTACTCGATTGCTCCTTGGTCGAACACAGCAGTTTGTAAAGAAAAAGCCGCATAGATGGAGAGAAAATTATCAAGAGATTTCGTCAGCATCCTGCGAGATACGTATTTTTCAGAGCAAGTCCTCGAGGTGCACCTATCAAGGTAATAACGAATCCATGATCATTTTCATTAAAGACCATGCGCTTTGATTGTTACCATAGCAACATCCTAGGAAGGTCGAGCTTGGAATGTTACCATAGTAACAAACTCCTTTATAGAAGCGTTTAAGAGTGAATCTAATTTGAGTAGCGTTGCCGACATCGCTTTACTCTAAAGAAAGTTGAAACCTTATAATTATGAAAAAAAGATGCACTTAATATGGATAATTTGCACTGCTTTTAAACGGGTAATTTTTAATTTGATTTAAAAAAATTAAAACCAAAAAGGTTTTACTTTAAAAGCAATGTCATGTGGTTAAGGGTCGTCTCAAATCAGTAAACACCGCATCAGGGCGCTTTCTCCAAAGGGGCATCTTCGACACAGCGTGAAGCCTGTAAAATGTCTGAAAAGGAGCGCCGAAAAGGGGGACTTTGTATCGGAGCGCTTTCTCCAAAGGGGCATCTTCGACACAGCGTGAAGCCTGTAAAATGTCTGAAAAGGAGCGCCGAAAATGGGGACTTTGTATCGGGGTGCTTTCTCCAAAGGGGCATCTTCGACACAGCGTGAAGCCTGTAAAATGTCTGAAAAGGAGCGCCGAAAAGGGGGACTTTGCATCTGGTCGCAAGCACAAATATACCTTGCTTGAGTTGGTCCTGAATACGGTTGCGAATTCTTTTGCGTTTTACTGCTGATTATTTTAAGTCGTTTGTGCTTAAGAAATCTGTTGTTTCTCCCTCTGATTTGTTTTCAAAACACAACACTTTGCAATTAGCATATCTTTCGCAATTATAAACTTCTCGTCTTGAGCGAACTAACACAGGAACCATTTCCGCGCGACTTAGTGAATTTTGTGACAATACTCCATGGTCCAAGGAAAAAACACCTGCTCACTTCTGACGCTATTTAGAGGAGCAAATGACACGTTATGTGATCGTCTGCTCAGATAGAACTCTTGATATTCATTGAACTATCGTCTGCACCCTCACAGAAATCGGTTTCGGTGATGTAGCTGTAGGAACATCGCAGACGCTCCATTCTGCTGCGGGGCCATCTCCGTTTTGGTGATGGTTTTAAGATTTTTCTGGAGCCTTAATACCATTAACAAAAGCGAAGAGAGCTTAAGAGCAAACTGGAACCCTTCTGCTTTCCGTTGTTGATGACGGTTTCGTTTGAAAGTCTCCCTAGAAGGTTCACTGCGCATGACGTGATGCCATCTCCATTGTTGCTAATGCCATCTCCATTGTTGCTAATGCCATTAAGACTCTAGAAAGTGTTCCGAGCCCATGGAAGACCTTGACTATGGGTCCAGAACTTACACTAAAGCTTATGTCCTTTTAATTACGATTCTCATTGAACGTCCCTGTCCACCTATCAACGCTCGAAATTACCTGTTAATCAAAAATAGGATCTTCCATTGCCACGGCAGTATCGTGTCTATCAGCAATTTCTGCGACAGAGCGATTTATCCGTCGTACTCTCAATGGCGCTGCTGCATGCGGGCGATAATTGTAACACAAAATTAATGGCATCCTGCAGGAGTTTTCGCGGCTATTTAAAAGCTTCGGTGCAGCGACAGTAGCGTCCTGCCAACTTGGGACCCCCCATTAGTGCTTTCCCCTATGACATCACCGACCACGCCCCTTGTTAATATTCATAACTGGTCACGCTCCCTTATTAATATTGATAATTAATACTTAATAATTAATAATTAATTAAAAATTAATTAAATCCCTCTCTTATTAAAAAACCCCTTTATTAAAAATTCCTTCCCCTTTATTAAACCCCCCTTTTTTAACCCGTGGCGCCATCTGGTGACTATGAGGAGTACTTAGAAAAAACCCTATTTTAGCTATAATTTCCCGATTTTGACTCCCCTTTATTAAACCCCTTCCTCCCCCCTTTAACCCCTGGCGCCATCTAGTGACTATGAGGAGTACTATTCTTAGAAAAACCTCTATTTTAGTCGTAATTATTCCCAGACTCCCTCTTCATTAAAAAACCCTTATCAAAAGTTCCACCCCTTTATTAAAATTCCCTCCCCTTATCAAAAGTTCCCTTTATTAAACTTAAACTCCTATGGTATCCTGGGGCGGGGGTGGCTCAGTCGGTAGCGCGCCAGGCTCGTAATCTGTAGTTCCCAGGTTCGAGTCCCAGCTGGGTCAGCGTTGAGATTTATCTCCGCAAAATTCCCCGCCCTGCCCAGGTCAGTAGGGGACACCGCTGGGCTTGGAAAGGCCGCCGTCCATCGGATGGGACGTTAAGCTGTGGCCCCGTGTGCGGGAGAGCCATACCCTGTGCACGTTAAAGAACACACTGGATGGCCTTGACGGGAGGCTACCATCTGTCTCCCAACAGCTGTTCCAGTGGGTCCCCTCCCCCAACCTTCTCTGAGCCTTCGGGGTCCATGTGACCTGGCCATTTAGCCCATGGTGTGCAAAAAAGTGCTGCTCAGAGGTACAACAACCCAACCCAACCCACGGTATCCACATTCGTTTTCCAAGTCCAACTAAACTTTGGGATGGCAACGATCGGTTGATGCAAGCCTCAGAATAATTGCAAAACTTTGGGTGGCAACCTCGCGCAGAAAGGGATGATGCAAGCCTCTAAATAATTGCAAAAGCAGCTCCTCACATAGAATATACAACTTTGGGAGTTGATTTTATGTATTTATTCCTTATTAATCAAACACTTATCAAAACTGTCTCCTCCCCTCATTAAAAATTTAATCGGTGGCGTCCAATGCGCATTTTAGTACATCTCCTGTATTTAAAAAACTCAACAGAAACTCCCTTGGTTTCTATCCTTTTACAAGTCCACTAAACTCTTTTTGAATGGTGACACTCAGAATGCATAATGCAAGTCTCTAAAAAATCGCAAAACTTTCGGTAGCAGTCACTCACATAAAATCAACTCCCATAGTTGTATATTCCCTATATTACCAATTTTTATTCCCTAGTAATTAAGCACTTATCAAAAACACCGCCCCTCATCATTAAAAACCCCTGGCCGACCCTTCACGTGGTAATTCAGTCTTCTCTAGGCACATTTAATCTGTGTCATCCAACGTCCTGTATTAAAAAAAAAAATTCCTTCCTGACGCAGTGATTTGAACCCGCTACCTTGGTGTCTACGTTCATCTGAAATTTGCCAGGTCCAGCTAAACTTTGGGTGGCAACCTCTCGCTGAATGGTTGATGCAATCCTTGAACGAGGTCCCCGTATTTTGCGAGTTCGACCTTCACTAGAATAAGGACTATCCCGCAGTAACTCTCCCGCAGAAAATGAAAAAATGCTATTGAGTGAAAAATTAATAAAAGGAAAAAAAAATCTGATTTTATTCGTCAGGATGAAAAATATTGAAGGGTAATAGGGTCTGGGGACCTAAAAGACCCCAGCGTTCGGTACGGACCACGTTTTATTGATGGATGAATCTTGGATCTGTGCTGCTTTCATGTCGGGTCTTACAACATGAAAACGCACTCGCAGCCTTGACCGCTGCTTTAGAATCCGAAATTTTTACAAGTCCAGAGACGGTTCTCCCCATTCCCAATTCTACCCTTTATGATAGGTTAGCGTTTCAATGTACCCCATGTAGACTTTTGAAATTATGCCTCCTAAACCTTCAAGAGTTGAGCGTATTAGTCTCCAATGGGGTGATGCCATCAGATATCTGTGCTTCCGTGTCAGGACGTCTTGGAAAGTGGTTTTACGTTTGTCTCAATTCATTACTCTCCGTAAGTATATCCATTACGCGACATGGTTTAAAAATACTTATTACCGGTGTATCCTCAGTACATGATGCATTGGAAGTAACGCTACTCGAAGAAAAATCAGCTATGGGAGTAATCATTAATCTACAAACGCTCTCACAGTTTGTAAAAATCGTCTCTTCCACCGTTTATCGGCGAACGTGAAACGCTAATGAAATTCGCATTGCGGCGTCAGTTACAAGCTTTACAAGGTCAGTTGTTTTCATCGGGTAAATTCTGTAAAGACTACGCGGAAGATTGTTATAGAAAGTAAGCCATGCTAAAAATAGAATTCATACGTTTCCGCTTGCGAAAAAAATTTTAGTTCCAACACGAATGCGCGCTGATAGGGGACAAGAGTCAAATACACTAACCTACTATAAAAAATAATACATAAGTCTCACTCGAACTCACTTCTCATCATACCTGAGCTAATCCATCGAAATGAGAAAGCTTCGGCGCAACATAAAAATCCACCTAACTAAAAAAGTACAAAGCTCACCAATGAGCTTTGGATACTCATTACTGTTCAGTCACACCAGTGAAAACGAATTTTTTCCTTGTGCTGAAAAGCGCCGCTGATATATCTTTCATGCAAAAGACTTAATGATCGCGAACGGTTCGATCAGCGAAGGATTCCCACACCCACACGAGCAGCAGCCCCCCCCCCCCCCCAACCACGAGACGGAACGGTGAATTGTGCGCTTAATAGTCAACCCGAATAAGACCTTTTCAGAAACGCAGGCACATCTCGAGAATTCACAGTGATTGTAAAGAAATGCAGGGAGACGTGCACACAGGTGGCCCTTCCGGTGACAAAATGTCACGTCACGGGTCAACACAAGTGCTGGCTGACCTATGGAAAACTGATAACCGAAACATGTCTAATTTCTTGTGAGAACCGCTCAGTGCTTTATCTTCCTCGAGGGTGCCCTAATGAGAAAGTTAAATAATGACATGACGAAATGCAGCAATTCAAAATAAAGGATTCTTCTGCCGATTCACGTGATCTGCTGAAATGACACATCACGGCAACAAGCTGGCCAGCTGGTGACGTACAAAGGTCACGGACCACTCGCCCACGCCACTAGCTCTGACCTATGGAAAGCTGATAAGTCGATGTGAAAGATATGCTACTCATCCTTTACTCGTGAGAACCGCTCCGTGCCTTTATTTTCCATAAAGATCTTTTGAACAAAGTTAAATAATTACTGTTTCCTGTCTCAAAGATCTTCTGAACAAAGTTAAATAATTAATGTTTCCTGTCTAAATGCTGCATTTTATCAGGTCAACGGGGGCTCCATGTATGCTGCCTTCGGATCTTTTGGATGTACACAGCGGTTTTTGAAACTCCAAGCGGTCAGCTGATTTTACAAGTTCAAGGTCGTCTTATACGTTCATCACAATTAAAGAAAATATGGTTACAGGGAGAATATGGTTTGACCTCGTACATTAGAAAGGGAACATACAGAAAATTGTTAACTGGCACTCTTTAACCTCATAAGAAATTATGACATATAATTCAGCATAAAATCTTAATACGAGTTTCGCAAAATGTGTAAAAATCCCAGTGTGATCTAAAGTAATACGAAAAGCATTATTCCCCTGCGTCCTTTGTTAGGTGGTAGCGTTAACATCCACGAATTTTCAAATGACATTCGGGGTAGTTATCACTTAAGTTTCAACTTTTATTTTTTTCCAACCACGATAATGCACCGTTTCTGTGCAGGGGGCGATCTTTCTCATACTTGCGATATGACCATGTACTTTGGTAAAAACAAACCTGGTTCATGCATTTCCCATAGACAATAAAGATTTGAACTAAAAAGTCATTAAAACCGTGAATGGACTGATCTGATTGATAAAAATATGTGAAACGTAATGTACTGAGCTTGAGGGTTGACAACATTAATATAGACAGGGATTGACTTGCACACCTGTTTTCTCTATACTATCATAAATTGCGAAACCTCGATGCTTGAGAAATGATTCATTTAACTATCAAAGATGAATAGACCTCTGTAAAGTTTAATTCTCCACACAGTCTTCTGAGTTCTATCTGCTATAGATGTCTAATTCTGTCAGGATCACAAGGGATGTTTTACACATTCAATCAAGGACTTTCCCTTTTTCTGACATTCGTTAATCAAAGTGTCTATCTACAAAAGATACTTCGCATCAGACGTTAATGACTTATCATTACACCGACAAACTACCTATCTGGTTCACACGTTGTGTAAGCATTTAGAATGAAAAACTGATTGCAAGTTTGTTTCCCTGTCATAGAGATAAACTAACTCTTCAGATGCATGTTTCTCATTATGTATTCTTTGCTTTCTCTCATACAATACCCCTATCTCAAACACTGATACATCTACCACCTATGTGTATATTTACTTTCTTAGCACCATTTGCCGAAAAAGGTAAAATCGCAAGCATCTGAGTCAGATTATTATTTTTTCCATATATCTGCTAATTCTTTATGTTGAAAATCTCACAATAGCCTGAAATGGACAGTACTTTACCTCCGATACATGGGTTGCTTCACCTCTGAGCAGCACTTTTTTGCACACCATGGGCTAAATGGCCAGGTCACATGGACCCTGAAGGCTCAAAGAAGATTGGGGGAGGGGACCCACTGGAACAGCTGTTGGGAGACAGATGGTAGCCTCCCGTCAAGGCCATCCAGCGTGTTCTTTAACGTGCACAGGGTATGGCTCTCCCGCACACGGGGCCACGGCTTAACGTCCCATCCGACGGACGGCGGCCTTTCCAAACCCATCGGTGTCCCCTACTGACCGTGGGCAGGGTGGGGAATTTTGCGGAGATAAATCTCAACGCTGACCCAACTGGGACTCGAACCTGGGAACTACAGATTACGAGCCTGGCGCGCTACCGACTGAGCCACCGCCGCCCCACCTCCGATACAGCTATAAGTTATGATGGCCAACAGATTGAAATCTATCTCATAGACAGTAGGTTAGTTACTTCTGATCTAACAGCGAAGGTTTGAGATCCATAGTAAGACATGAACGTTTGTGTTGTTTTCCTGCCAAGATCACGACATCCTCTCTACGGGGTCGTATGAAAAAATCCTTTAACTGTTACGACAATTAGCTGCGTGAAGGCGTATTTATTTTTAAAGCAAAGACACATTAATTTCGGACTCGCTAGCTAGAGAACGATATATTAACTTGCTAAAGTTTGATTTTAACGATCAGATAGTGTATACATCACCACTTTTTCAGTTCATAGTAATAACTTCCAACTTTTAAAGGAAATATTGTCTCATTAAAAGCGATTTCATAGAAAGAGGTACGCACTCTATGCTTCACATTTAAATCTATAGAGATAACGATCACTACCAATGGAACACATCTGTGAAAAAACACGCTATGATCAGGTTTGAGAAAGATTTTTAGCCCATGGGGATGCTGCACTGCAGGAAAGCACATTATCTTTGATATCAGAACCTACATGAAAGTTATACTGTTTGGGTTTGAGAAAGATTCTTTAGTTCACAGGGCACCGCATTACAGTAAAGCACACTGTCTTGTGCGTATGTCTGTTTCTCTCTCTGTGTGTGTTTGTGTCTATGTGTAAATATGCATGTTTCTACGAAATGTGTGTACGTATAGGTGTGTGCATATATGTCAAGATGTAACTGTCTTCATGTTTGTTTCTCTCTCTCTCTGTGTGTGGGTGTTAAAGTGTCTGTATGTGTTTCATCTTTATGTGTATATGTTATCGTATGTGTGCGTGTGTGTTTGTTCACATGCAAGAATAAACGTATTGTCTTACGGACACTTGCTTGCTACAGAAGAAGCTAACAATTTAAAACGAGACTAGTGGTTATGCAAAATATTTCATCACAGATCTTAACTTGAATACGCATATTTCAGGAGGTGTAAGGATTTTTCTTCAACACGTTCGAATATTTTTTTTGAGCATGACTGTCTTATGTTACGCTTCCTGTCAGATGTCTCGTAACGAACGAAACGTGTGTGTTTTTTGCTAATATAGAAGAGGACATACAACCGAGAATATTTCAAACTTAGAATAACAAAACATCCTGTCACGCCCATTTCCGACCACGCCCCTAATTACTAATTAATAGCCAATTAATTACTAATTAATAACCCATAATTAATGAAAAATTAATCCCCTTTATTAAAAAACCCCTATTTATTAAAGAATTCCTCCCCTTTATTAAAAAACCTCTTCCTCCTCCCCCTCTTTAACCCGTGGCGCCATCTGGTGACTATGATGAGTACTATTTTCGAAAAAACCCTATTTTAGTTCTAATTTTCCGATTTTTGACTCCCCCCAATTAAAAACTCCCCTTTTAACCATCTGGCGCAATCTAGTGACTATGAGGAGTACTACTATCGGAAAAAAACCAATTTTAGCTCTAATTTCCCATTCATAATTAATAATTAAAAATTAATTAACCCCCTTTCCCATAGGCGTGGCCATGAAAGCACAGTGTGTGGGGGTACCATAGGTTGGGACTATACTACTCGATGAGGTCTAATAGTAACTGTGGTGTCATCTAGTGGTTAAAAATGTAATTAAAATTCAGTTTGTTTTTTATACTTTAGGTAAAAAATACTTCAATATTATGTTAATTTCCAGTAACTCATCATCATCATCATCCTCAAGCAGCCATGGGCTACGGAGGTCCAACCAGACCGTCCAATTTAGTTCTCCAAGCAAGTCTATCCTGAGCTACATCTACTGCATCTGGCCACTGCACACCAATTCTAACAAGGTCCTGTTTGACATTGTCTGCCCACCGCATCCTAGGTCTCCCCTTCTTTCTGAGCCTTTAGGCACACTGTTCATAATCCTATTCGCCAATCTATAATTATTCATAAGGGCAACATGGCCAAACCAACGGAGTCTCTCTCTGCACAATATGCTGCTTAAAGGAGGTTGCAAACTCCTTTGCCTAATCTCATCATTAGTTACAAAGTTGAACCACCTAATGCCCAAGATACTGCGTAAGCATCTGGAATCAAAAGCATCTAGTTTCCTGTTATCTTGTTTACAAAGTGTCCAAGTTTCACTACCATAACTAACCCTAGAAAGAACCAAAAGTATTGTACGGTCTAACTTTAGTCTTTAGGTGTATATGCCTATTTCTCCACACTCTCCATAGGTTCTTAAAAGTCCCGGCAGCAATCCCTATTCGTCTGTTAATCTCATGCCGCACATCACCAGTATCAGTTACATAGCTCCCAAGGTAATTAAACTGTGACACCTGCTCAAGACTGCAACCATTCAGATTAACTGAATCACAGCCTGCCTGACCAATTTTCATCACTTTAGTTTTCTCTCTGTTTATAACCAAACCTACTCTACTACCAGTCTCATCAACAGCTCGAATGAAAGAATTCATCTCATCAACATCATTTGCCAAAAGGGCTAAATCATCAGCATAATCTAAATCAGAAATTTTCGTATCTCCAGCCCATTTAAGGCCAAAATCTTTCCCTTGAAGTGAATTTCGCATAACATAATCAATAACCAAGCTAAAGAGAAAAGGAGACAAAATGCACCCTTGTCGAACACCAGAAGTAATGCTAAACCAATTGCTACAAGCCTTACCAACTCTCACACAAGACTCAGTGTTATTATAGAGAGCTTTCATTATGTTAACTAACTTCTCTGGTATACCATATGATCTCACAGTCAACCACAAATTATGACGATCAACAGAGTCGAAAGCCTTTTTGAAATCAACAAAGCTAGCAACCAAAGGTTTCTGAAACTCTAAACATTTCTCAAGAATCTGCCTAAGTGAAAATATCTGATCTACACATCCCCTACCACTTCTGAATCCACATTGCTCATCACGCAATTGCCTGTCAACCAGATTCTTAATTCTATTAAGCACAATCATGGAAAGAACTTTACCTGGAACAGAGAGTAGGCTGATACCCCTATAGTTATCACAAGAACTGTGATCACCTTTTTTGAAAATAGGGATAACAATAGCTCTGGTAAAATCCTTAGGAACCATACCTTTATCATAAAAGATATTCAGAATTTCAGTCATCCAAGTGGTAACCGAAACATTCCCAGCTCTAAGCATTTCCGTAGTAATTTCATCTACCCCTGGGGATTTATGAAGTTTAAGTTTAGAAACAGCCAAAATAACTTCAGATTGTGTTATAGGGCCAACATTAAAGCCACCAATGCATCTATCATCACTGCAAACAATGGGAGTAGAACTAACTACATTGTTTAGAACATCACTGAAATGCTCAGCCCACCTAGCCATGACAGAATCCTCCCCTTCTATAACCTTACCTTGTTTATCCTTCAAGCCTTGTATGCCTGTCCGTTTTCTACCACACAAAACATTAACTATCTGGTACAGCTCTCTGCTGTTGTGCTGTCTAATTGCTTCCTCGGCTTTGTCAGCCAAACCATCAAGCCAAAGATTCTTATCAGCAGCTAACTGATCCTTAACTAGGCTGCATTAATTCGTTTTGTATATAGAATGCGTTGATGACAATATATTAAGTATATAGTGTTAAAAGAAATTCAATTAAAATTCTTTATTTTCCCCTTAAATTATAAGAAAATATTTTAAAGCGGATTTGTGGAGATGCATTTAAACAGGAAATATTGTTCACATTACTTCCAATTGGGTACTTAACTGTTGAATGAAAAAAAATTAGTAATTAATGTGTATAATACTGAAAAAATGCGTAATATTGAAACACAGAGCATGTCATATTTAAGTCTCAGAAGTATATGTTGATACGTTCGCTAGTGCTTTTTTTTCTTATGTGTAATGTTAAAAAACAGGAAATTGTCTGTATTTCTTGATATTAAGCAGCTGAAATTAGTGGTGAATTTTGCTATTTTACATTGTATTTAATGTAGGTAAGCATATTTTTTTTATCTCAGTCGTTAAAAATCTGGGAATTAAATGTATTTTTTTTTTACTAAACAGTTGAAATAAGTGGCGAATTAACTGAGTAATTCGAATAACAGTATGAAAATCCTATTTTTTTATTCGTGGGAAATAAAATTCGTCTGTACACCTCTGTATTATATACAGGAAATTATCCTTTATTCTATTCAGTACAATCTGGTCTAAAACACTTTATCGCTAAATGGCTGATGCAATAATTTCGATTATTTCTCTGTAAAAATCTATGTAAAGTTCTCATCTCATCTCTGCAAAGTAAAAAAAATTAGAATTTCATTCCGTGCTGATAATTTTCTCATAAACACAGCACTCGGTGCATTTATTGAAGTCTTCCACCTCTGATAAGTGATCGCTTCAAAAAAAAAAGTTGATTTCAAGCTGGCTCCATCTGGGTCATGTAATGAACTAGCAAGCAAGCGAGTTACGATAACTTTGAAAGGAAATCTTATATTTTCATCACTTCTTAATACTTGAGAACGTCACTACATCGCGAAATTATAAGTAATGTTTGATAAACCATGAAAATTTCGAGAATTACCAACCTTTTACTATAAGTGTAATCTCAGAAATGGATTCCCAGAAGGGCTTTCTCCCAGTGCCTGTTATAACGCAATGCTGGCGCGGTAATGACTCAGCACCACGAGTGCCCGAGGAGTCGCATGATAATGCTTGTTTACCTCCCCGCTTGCTAAAGATAAAACTCAGACGACACATATATATTTCTTTTAAAAATTTTAATTGATTTCAAAGTATTGGGTGATATAATGACAATGCATGCACATGTAATGATTTCCATTAGTTTACAATTTTATACATTTCACAATGATGCTTTTTCACACTGATTATACTTTACAGCCTGCTTACAAAAAAAACTGCAGGTTAACAGAGGAAATGGTTTTTACATATAGCTGTCTACATATAATAATGATGACATGTAATATTTTTACATATATAGGGGGGTTATATGCATTCATTTGGATAAAATTATCATATTTTTTATACATAAATAGCTCAAACATAATAAAAAAACACAGTGAAATATTCGTATTTTTTTCTGTTATATTATTTTTTCATTGTTTTGTAGTGACCGTACGAAAGGGTGTCATAACCATTTTCTAAAATATATCTTTTATCGTCAAATGGTGACAGACCAAGTTTTACACCTTTCACTGTATGAAGATGATGGTTGCTAATTTGAATCCTTGTCAAATCTACTCGACAAGGTGATTTGTTTATTAAGCAGTCTCTGTAATCCTTGTGACGAAGGGTTCTTTTTATGATATATTTGGGGATTCCTTTCCCTGTCTTCTTCTTCTCTTGTAAACTCAGAAGAGAATGCATTTTAGAACGAAGGCCTGCAAATTGTTTGATAGGTACTCCTGAAAGTTGATCTTTCATTTTACCTAGTACCTTTTTATTATGTGTACTATGGAAAACATGATCTATGTGATAGTCGGACGTATCAAAATGATCGATATCGTCTTTCATATCAGCATACACGTCCTCGGTCTGAAGCTCGTAGCACAGTGAATCTGTATCAGTGAACAATAATTTAGCTTTTTCTCCATATTTTGGACTAATATAGTCATAATGAAAGCTATACATCAAACGTTTACTAACATCTAGAATACTGAATCCAGAATAAATTGGCCTGTTGAGTTTCAATTTAGTTTGTTTTGATTGTACACATGCGAGGTCGTTGTCAAACGAGTTTACATACTCTCTTCGGGTTCTGAGTCAATTCAATTTTCACTCGATTTCTCAAATTTTCCATCGTTTTTCCAAACACAGCATTATTCATCAGTTTGAAGAAGTCCTTCTCGAAGTCGTTTCTAGCTTTCTTCCGCTGATCTGTATTAAATTCTATATATGGTTTTAGCCAGCAAGACTGATTAAATTCTAAAACGCGATGTATTTTCTTCAGCTGCATACCAAAGGCTAAATATTGTTTGAGATTTCGATAATGAAGGACATATTTTTCGTTAGAATTTAGATTTGGGGTTAATTTCACGACTGATTGGCTTGTATTTATTACAAGGCTTTGGGCAACCTCTTGACAATATGGTGATAGCACGCTGCTGGTAATACGAAGTTTCTCAGGGGCTAGTGGATAATCATTATGCTTGTCGTGTAGAGAAACTGGATAATCTAAATCAACTTCCAATATGTACCCTTTATTCGAATCATCAGCAACTGCTGTAATATCTAGATCTGCTATTTCTTCTTCATTAAGCCATCGAAAATCGCTTTGAGGGAGACATTGTGACATTGCCCATCCATAAAGATTGTTGGCATCATAGTACATAATGTATTTAGAGGGTAACTGAGGATCATAGGTGTCCAAATACTTGTTGTTTGCTGTACTAAGACGATTGCAAATCACAGAAATTCCCCCTCGTATGCCTTTTTCCAGGAAAAGGTACATTGTAGGGTCAGTTATCAACTCAAGATTTACATTTGTCATTTTTAAGCATGCTTTGCCAGGCTAATCCAGGAGCTGTGTAAACATGACAGGGATCGATTTCATAGTATCTGATGCATAGTTTTCTGAAACTTTCGAAAACATCAGCTAAAAGGAGCACATCAGTCTTCAGGTACAAGTCATGATACTGCCCTAGATTTTTTTATGTTGAATGCGTTTCACACTCTTATTGCATGGGTGTAGTCATCTTCCCCTAGTGCTTCTTCTGTGCGTTGGTTGTAAAATGCCTCACGTGGTGGTAATACTCTTTCTTCAATTTTTTCACTGTTGCCGATATAATCATAGGAGTAAACTCCTTTTCTCAAAACCAAGTGTAACCGTTCAGTTTCAACATGTTCCTTTAAAATATGGAACTCATCTGGAGATAAATAATTTACTAGCTTCTCAAGAGATGCGCTTAAAAACTGATAGGAATCTGTAAAATGTAATGTCCCCAGGGAGAAGGCTATGTATGTTTCCATGTTATTGGGAATGCAATTAATCTTCTTATTTTTGATTCTGTCGATTCCCTGCATAATAAGGTGGCTGTCATATCCCTTTAGGTTGTGAAAGACAACTGGAATCCTATTGGTTAACTTAAAGTTCAGATTAGAGGAATTATGGGCAGCTCCTCGGAATTTACCTGTTATACGATCGTGATCTCTCACACGATCTGCTCCTAGGGCACGCTTACAAATATGACAGTCAGTAGCGTTGTGAAACTGTTTCTCTTCATGATTCGAGAGTTGCATTGGCTTTATCATCGACAGTAAATTTTTGATGTTTTCTTCTTCTTTAAGCAAACGTTCTAAAAATTCTTCTATTGTATTAGGACCTCTATAAACTACTGGAGGTATATAGCTGCAGCCATCAGGTCCAACAACAAGATATGCAAATCCACAGGGTTCATGATTTGCCGTGCTAGTGGTGTGAGATTTTCCAGGGTTAGGCATACAAGTGTCCACTTTCACTAGGAATGATTCAAAGTCGGCATAAATCACGTATGGAACGGGCTGCTGAAACTTAAAATTTGTG
This sequence comes from Ryuthela nishihirai, assembly GCA_038380435.1. Classification (NCBI taxonomy): domain Eukaryota; kingdom Metazoa; phylum Arthropoda; class Arachnida; order Araneae; family Heptathelidae; genus Ryuthela; species Ryuthela nishihirai. The sequence goes on along the minus strand of JAWZYU010000030.1, from coordinate 6,045,963 downwards.
AATTTCAGCCATTTCTCTTCTTCAGTTGGGAATTCTACTCTCTGGGGTCCATGTTCTTTACAATAGAGTATATGATCCTTCAAGAGTGATTCATTTGCGAAACGGTGAAGGCAGTAATCACAGTAGAAACGTACACCGTTATGTTTGGTGAGAGGACTGAGAAGTCTACTCATATTCTTAATGGAGCAATAATGTTGCTTTTCACCATCCGATAACAGGAGGAGATTTGCATGTGCTTTAAATCTGAATGGTGTGATGTAGAGTGGGAACACCTCTTTCTCATATCCAAAAACATTGACAGAAATGTTGTTCATTTTTTCGAATTTTGATATTTGATTTATTGTTACAGGTAAAATTAGGTCAGATGTGTTTAATTTTTCTTCTAAATGAATGTAGTTGTTAAGGCGTTCAGTGTTTCCTATAGCGGGATACATAGAGGCTAAAACAGACCAGACAAAACATTTTTGGTCAGAATTACATACATTAACAATAGCACGTTTTAATAGTAATTCTCTTGGTGTGGGGATATAACTAGACCCTGCAAGAGGGGTATATTTTCCAATGTTCATTTCAGCGTGGAGTACAGCATCCAGTATCCATCCACTATGAGCTCCTTCAAATTCTTCAAATGAGGCCTTAATCTTCTTATACGCTGAATCCAAATCTCTGCTTAGGGATGATGTAGGAAGACTTGTGACACAGTTACTTCGGAAAAATGGGGTGCAATGTTCTAAGGTAGAAGGGGAAACTTTTCGCTTGAAGCGCACTTTACAGCAAGGTACCATTTAATGCTACTTTTCAAGGTCAATTCTTCTTTCAGATGAGTTAGGAGTGACTCCCGCGAGGATTCAAGGAAAAAGGTGAGGTCAAAAGATGTTTCGTCCGTTGCCATCAGCTTATGTGTTGACAGGGTCCTTTTCATTTCTTCTGTAAACTGACAGGGGTCTTCAGGGTCTGGTTTTTGTTTCTTCTGGGGAATCCTTTCATCTTCAGAACGTTTTCGCTTATTATTGTGGGGCTTTCTTGGATGGCGTAAAAAACTGTCTTTTCTTCCAAACTCCATGGCACATTCTTCACATTTGTAGGTTTTCCTGGAGGTGTGGATTAACTCATGTCGTCGGACGTCATCTCTCCTTGAGAATGTCGATTCGCACTCAGAGCACTTAAACAGGCTATTTCCATCGTGATTTCTCGTATGACGAATGAGATGGGTCTGATGAAGGAAAGCCTTCTCACATATATCACATGGATACATTATAAAACAGTGCGTTGAAAAATAGCTGATTTTAAATTACACGAAGACTATCACTATTGGCTTCTAGTAGTTGAAAAAAATCACTGAGACGCAGCAGCAGAGAACTGTCACTGTCAACGTCTGAGAACAGAATGAGGATTCTGACTGATGGATGTCGTATTTATACTGGAAGGAGAACTATCCCGTAGAAACTGGAGGACGTCGAGAACTAATACTATTGCAGTTGAAAAAAATCACTGAGACGCAGCAGCAGAGAACTGTCACTGTCAACGTCTGCCAACAGAATGATTCTGACTGATGGATATCGTATTTATACTGGAAGGAGGACTATCCCGCAGAAACTGATTTAAAAGACTGTCCCGCAGTAAATAAAAAGAAAACTTCTAATCGGTGACATCAGATTTCAAAATGGCGGACTTACTTCACGCTGTAGGAGGATGACGCAACCACAGGAGATGTCAAAATGATGGAACCAGAGGAAAAGAGGGGGGAAGGGTTCTTTTTTAATAAAGGGGACTTTCGATAATGGGTTAATTAATGAGGGGATGACAGTTTTGAAGGGGAGGTTTAATAAAGGGGAGTGGAACTTCTGATAAGCATTTAATTAATATGTAAGGAACCAAGATGGCGGAGTCTGGACTTAGTAATTTCGGATGAGGTTAGAAACCTCATCCGAAAAATATCCTAAAGAACACGCTGGATGGAATCTAGACTAACGGCAAAATCGCGGTATAATAGACTAACGGCAAAATCGCGGGAGTTTGTAGTGACGTCAGGTTTCTAAATGGTGGACTCGAAAAAATTTCGGGCTTTGTGGAAACCAAGATAGACGTCGGTGGAAATTACGAGTGGATTATCTGCAATTTAACTGAATAATTTCAGATTAATACATTACTGGAGAGAGGTATTTTATTCACCATTGTCTGACTTCAGTCTTAAAAACAGTGAGAATTCTGACCAATGTTCTTGATAATGACCCATCACCAGCTTGAAATACATGGGTGGTGGGTCACATAGGATTAACATTGACCCACCACTGAGTTAGAACTCTCCTTTTCTCCCTACTGGCGTATAAACTGAAAGGCTCCTGGCACACCTCTGTGGCAAGCAGCTGCTGGGTTGTTTGGGCTGTTTTACCTCTGAGCGGCACTTTTTTGCACACCATGGGCTAAATGGCCAGGTCACATGGACCCCGAAGGCTCAGAGAAGGTTGGGGGAGGGGACCCACTGGAACAGCTGTTGGGAGACAGATGGTAGCCTCCCGTCAAGGCCATCCAGCGTGTTCTTTAACGTGCACAGGGTATGGCTCTCCCGCACACGGGGCCACGGCTTAACGTCCCATCCGACGGACGGCGGCCTTTCCAAGCCCATCGGTGTCCCCTAGTGACCGTGGGCAGGGCGGGGAATTTTGCGGAGATAAATCTCAACGCTGACCCAGCTGGGACTCGAACCTGGGAACTACAGATTACGAGCCTGGCGCGCTACCGACTGAGCCACCCCCCGCCCTTTCTTTCAGGACAACCAATGCTATGCTATAATATTCCAGTTTCGATAACACTTTAAATGCAGAACAGATATTTTCAAAAATATTCGAATATTAGGCCAAAAAATATTTTTTAGAACTATTAGAATATTACATAAAAATAAAATTAGCATAGAGTTCACACTCCAGCAAAACATTTGAGCATTTGCAATGGGTTTATAAGGTTTGCACTTGAATGGGGAAACTGAATTGTTCGTTTGCAATTGGCTTGGATGAAAACGAAAGTCAGATCTCGAGGATTAATTTATTTCAATTGGACTCCATCACAAAGTATCGAAGAGGTTTCCTTAAAGACAATACAACGAAAAGCTCTTCGATAGCAATCGTGGTAAGTTCTTTTAAACAAAATTTCGGATTATGAAACTGAAATACGAATAACTTTTGCACTTTCGAGTTCCCGTACTTATGTATTATATTAAGGATAACTGTAAAGTTGAAACTGATGGTAACAGATTAAAAACATCCAGATTTACAAAATCAATTCCAAAAAAAAAAAAGTTTTACTATTCTCCTAATTTTGAAAAGCATCTTAATTGACTTGATGCAATTAAAAAGAGCTGCACGCTTGTGAAAAGCACGCCAAAGAGTTTCAAGCGCAAATATTCTAGTTCGTCGTAGTTTTACGAATTATCGAAAGAGTAGCGAATACAGCTTTTTCACGGAATTAATTCTACAATTTCAATGCATTAGAATAACTTAGATCGTGTTTAATAGCCTAGTATTATTTCAAAGAGGCTCTTGCGAACAAGTTCCGTGAGACTCTGATAACGTATTAAAAATACTATTTTACGAAATAAAAAAGTTTCCGTCGATACTCGATCCATTAATTCATTACCATGCTCTAGTTAGCTAATACAGTACGGAAATTCTAGAGTGAAATCTGATCCCAAGGTTGAGATTTCATTCCTGTATATGTTGTTATTTTATCCTGAGCACTTGCGAAGGAAAAAGAAATCCCTTCCTCCCGAGCCCCTTTTAGCTGAAAGGATTTTTTTCCCTCCACTTCAGATGTCATTGTGGCGGATGAAAGGGTCGGCCAATGCCGCTTACGCTTCGACTGCCGCCACTGCCAGGGCGAGGGTGGCGAGCGAGATAAATCTTTACGAAGGGAGAAGAGCGTTCGCTCGCGATTAAGAGCGGAAGTGACGCTCTGCACCGGAAGTGAGCTCGTGTCAAAGTACGAGGATTCCATTATGGCAGAGTTGCTCGATTTGACGAACCGGCTGAATTTCATCAAAAGTTGTCATTCAGATGTAAATTGAAAGAATGAAAGAGGGATTCTTCAGCGATCACGTTTTAGGCTTTTGGAGCTTTCCGTAGGAGGATGTTAGGGATGGAGAAAGGTCAAGGACGACGAAAGAGGAAGGGAGATGAGGATCATGATGGATATTGGAGGAATTTGGCACTTTGGAAAAACAGGGATCAGAATTCAAATCAGAAAAAAAATTGACTCTCTTCGGAAATCATGTCAAGTGGCCATTTAATCTTCTACTTAGAGAGGAAAAAAAAATAAGATAAATGAATTGAAATTTTCCAGTTTATTCAATTCATATTTTTTCCAGTTTATTCAATTCATATTTTTTCCAGTTTATTCAATTAATATTTTTTCCAGTTTATTCAATTCATATTTTTTCCAGTTTATTCAAAAATAAGAAAAATGAATATTCAATTTTCCAGAAAAATGAATGAATTGAAAATTCCAGTTTGTTGAAAGTAGGGAAGAGGTTGAATTTAAGGGGGAATAATTTCACAAAAAGTTTACTTTTTTAGCGCTTCTCGTTCAGAATTCGTCTGAAGGCAGTTTTTATTGTTGTTGTTCAAGTAGCAGAAGGTCAAAAGATCCTCTAAGCCTCAAGAAACTAAGGATGATGTTAGGATAGACATCGGGCGTGGTGAAAGAAGCGAAACACTTCTTCGACATGGAAGAATTTATTTCTTATAGAAAATAACTAATGTTGTTGTTTAATAATAAAACATTTATTTTTAAAGTTACGGATCTTCGAATATTGTAGTTACATTAAAGGCTTTGTACGGCTAAAAATGGCACAGACGACTTCGGGCCTTTGGTCGATTCCGTTAAAATTTTAATTTTTATTTAATCTCGTAATTGAAAAAAGAATTACTCCCCCAAAAAAACAGCAGCAACAACAAAACTTTTTTACTAGTCAAGTGTACCTCATTCAATAACTTTCGCCATTTTCCTCCTCTCTGCTTGGAAGACATCATCGGGTGTTCGATTTTTCACTTGACGTATTAAACGCAAACAACCCGAAACCCCGCCCCCCCTTAACACCCTCAGGGTTGGCAGTTCATTCTCTACATTCCAAAGCTATATACTTCCAGACAGATAAATGAATTTGCGATGAAAAAAAATGAATGAATAAAAAACTTCTAGAATATTATAATTTCCTCAACAAAGAAAAAGTCCTTTTTAGGAATGGCACCTAAAAGTCCTTCTCAGGACTAAAACCATACACACGAAGACCTCCACAACAACATTCCTTCTACACGACACCAAAAAAAAATCCTTCTCAGGACTGAAACAATTACATCTGACTTAACATCACAAACACTCTCATTCTTTATCGACATTTCTTCACCCTTTCCGGGCCTCATCATATTTGGAAAAACTTCACCAGCACACTGAAGCGAAAACACTAAAGAAGCAAGGATACGAAATAGTTACAACTTGGGAACAGTCAACTTCTTGACCGTTGGGTTGGGTTGTTTTACCTCTAAGCGGCACTTTTTTGCACACCATGGGCTAAATGGCCAGGTCACATGGACCGCGAAGGCTCAGAGAAGGTTGGGGGAGAGGACCCACTGGAACAGCTGTTGGGAGACAGATGGTAGCCTAGGGTATGGCTCTCCCGCACACGGGGCCACGGCTTAACGTCCCATCCGACGGAGGGCGGCCTTTCCAAGCCCATCGGTGTCCCCTACTGACCGTGGGCAGGGCGGGGAATTTTGCGGAGATAAATCTCAACGCTGACCCAGCTGGGACTCGAACCTGGGAACTACAGATTATGAGCCTGGCGCGCTACCGACTGAGACACCCCCGCCCCACTTCTTGACCGTGAAATGGAAAAACTATCCTTAAACTCAGCCAATATCACACCAGGATTGCAGACGAATCAACGAGCATCCAACTTTCGAGAAAATCGAGGCAGATCGACTGAAAAGGCAGATGGTTTATTTTGTGGATGAAGAAAAATGAAGCGCTCTTAGCGTTTCTAAACAGACAAAAAAATTTCAGCTGATACGAATATTATCTGGTATTTTTCGTTTTAATTGATAGTTTGTAATAACTTATAAGGCCGTCCCATGGCCGAGTGGTTAGCGCGCTTGGCTAGTGACCTGGGTTCCTGGTTCGAGCCTGGGGTAAGGCATGGATGTTTGTGTTGTTTTTCTGCTGAGGTCCTGCCATCCTCTCAGATCTTCTACTGTGGCATATAAACTGACAGGTTCCTGTCAGAACTCTGTGGCAAGCAACTGCTTGAGGGGGTATTTATTTTTTTATTTAATAACTTATAATAGGATGAATAAACAAGAGTTTAGGAATATTCATTTTTCTATGTATTACGATGCATCAGAGAAAACGATTCTCTAACTTTCGGTTTTTTAAATTTTCTTCGGACTCTACAATTATCGAAATGGTCCGGGCACAGTAATTGCCAAAATGATTCGGACCCGGGCTCCAAAATTTGACACCGGACTAATCTGCACTCAACATACTCATTATCATATAGTTGGCCGAGTCAGAAGCGATCCAGGCTCGCAATCTGCAGTTGCCAGCTTCATTTATGTCACCATTGAGATTTTTCTCCCCCACATCCCTACCTTGCCTTCGTTCAGAAAGGGGACACCAATGGATTTGGAACGGTGGCATCCGTCTGATGAGAGGTTAAGCCGTGACCCTGTGTGCAGGAGAGCCATATCTCCCTACATGTTAAAGAACACGCTGTATAGACTTGACAGCATGCTAACTACAGCTCTCATAATAGCTGTCCAGTGGGTCCCCTTCCCCCAACTCTCTGAGCCCTTGGAGTCCTTGTGACCTGGTCATTTAGTCCATTATGGTCCAAAAAGAATCCATGAGAAATTTAACAGCACACCCCCTTTCCCAACCAGTTCTGAATCCCTGGGTGCCCTTGGGAGCTGGCAATTGCTTTAGTTACGTGCAAAATAACAATGCCATTAAGAGATAAGATGATCCAACTTATAACTGAATCATAATCAATACAGACTCTTCTAAATTTATTGGAACAAAAATATAAATATTAGAATCATCACCACGGACACAGCAAATTTTAAAAATCTGTCAACCACAATTCCCTACGATATTCGAAAAAAAAAATGATGAATTCAATTAGGTCTTTTTAAGTGAATGGATGTAAACAAAACCGATGGCGTGATCCATTGTCAGGTTGGATGAGGCACGGCGTCGGCGGTTCCGATGATTACCGCTACACCCAATGACACTTGGTCCTGATATCGTTTTGCAGGTGGCAAAAGCAGGTGAACGACCTCGCCTTGCCGCGAGACAGCACGGCGCCAGGCAGCACGTGCCAGCCCGATTGGGGCTCGCAGTGAAAGGAGGAGGCGGAGAAGTGCTCCATTGTCATGGCAACGCTCTAGCAAAGGGTAACTTACACCTCCCCCCCACCCCGTGGCAGGTGTACTCAGGGAGCACACGAGGTACGGGTAGTGCCAACCGATGCAACGGACAAGCAACTTACTCGTGTTTTGATGAGTTCCGAATCGTTTGCATCGGTTTCTAATCCCAGCAGCTGACGTCACTACCATCCGTAACGAGCAGAGCATCGATCAGCTCATTAAGCATGTGATTACACTTGTTGATGGAGAGATTAGATCCTAAGAAGGTTTTTTTTTTAATAATAAGACTATTAAATTCGTCGTTTTTTTTGCTTCTGAGTTGCGTTTTGTTTGCATAGAGTGAGCTAAATGGCCAGGTCGCAAGGACCCCCAAAGGTTTGGAGAAAGTTGGGAAAAGAACTTCACTGGACTGTTGTTAGGTGACGGAAGGAAGTTTTCCGTCAATTCATTGTGTTCCCTAACATTCACAGGGGGGTCACGGACGACGGTCGCCCCTTTCTCACCGAGGGCAGAGTGGGAGGTAGCGGAGAAAAAACTCAGGTGATACAGTCGAGACTCGAACCTCGAAAATGCAGATTACGAGCTTGGTGCGCTACAGACTGAACAAATCCGGTCCGTCTGATTTAGGTACTCACGTGGAATTTTTTACGTGGGCTGGAGAGGTGCGGGCCCTGATTCAGTGTCCTCCGTCCCGGAGATTAAGGTGTTCGCTACGGATCAAAGGTCATCGGGTTCAAGCTCTTTGGTAAGGCATGAATGTTGTGTTGTATTTCTCAGAGATAAATATTGACAGACTCCTGCCAGATCTGCATGGCAAGCAGCTGCTTGAGTGGTATTTTACTCTTCTTAATAACAAACCGAAAAACATCTCTCAAGCAGCCGCCTGGAACAGAATTGGGTGGGTTGTTTTACCACTGAAAGGCACTTTTTTGGACACAATGAGCTCAATGGAATGGACACAATGGGCCAGGCCACAAGGACCCCGAAGGCTCAGAGAAGGTTGGGGGAGGGGAACAGCTGTTGGGAGGCAGATGGTAGCCTCCCGTTAAGGCTATCCAGTGTGTTCTTTAACGTGCACAGGGTATGACTCTCCCGCATACGGGGACACGGCTTAACATCCCATCCGACGGACGGCGGTCTTTCGAAGTCCAAGTGATGAGATGTGTATATAAATAATAGCAACAATGTGTAAAATTATAGTTTGCTTATTATTGTTTTTTTTTTTATATTGATTTTATTGTTTAAAGTAAAATGAAGCCTATCATACATTTAGAAGTAACCAATTAGGCTCTTCATTAGTGGTTCTCAACCATTTATGTTTCACGTACCCCCTGGAAGTGTGTATGTAACTGGCGCACCCCTTATATAGATAGATAAAACTATAGTTATAGTATAACAATAGAAATAAAATAAAGTACTGACTTTGTTACTAGATCCAGCGATTTTTGAGCTCTCACGGCGTACCCCACGTTGAGAACCCCTACTCTACATGATTCCTTAAAGTACAATGTGATCTTTCTTATATCCCTTACTGATCGTGGGCAGGGAGGGGGGTTTCGCGGAGATAAATCTCAACGCTGGTCCAAGCTGGGACTCGAACTTGGGAACTACAGACTACGAGCCTGGCGCGCTACCGACTGAGCCACCTCACCCTGAACAGAAGTCTAACAGAAGCCTGTCAGCATAATACGTTGTAGAGAATATTTGTGAGGAAGGCGAAACTTCTAATAGACAGACAAACACAAGAAACTGACCACATAACTTATCCTGGAATCGAACCCACGTCTCTCTGATTAGTAGCCAACTGCTCTAACCACTTGGCCACCAATAATCCAATAACAAAATACTGCTTAATAAATGTTGAAATTACGAAAATTACATGTGACTAGCTAAAGCGAAGAAAATGGGTTGTTTTGGGTTGTTTTACCTCTGAGCGGCACTTTTTTTGCACACCATGGGCTAAATGGCCAGGTCACATGGACCCCGAAGGCTCAGAGAAGGTTGGGGGATGGGACCCACTGGAACAGCTGTTGGGAGACAGATGGTAGCCTCCCGTCAAGACCATCCAGCGTGTTCTTTAACGTGCACAGGGTATGGCTCTCCCACACACGGGGCCACGGCTTAACGTCCCATCCGAAAGGACGGCGGCCTTTCCAAGCCCATCGGTGTCCCCTACTGACCGTGGGCAGGGCGGGGAATTCTGCGGAGATAAATCTCAACGCTGACCCAGCTGGGACTCGAACCTGGGAACTACAGATTACGAGCCTGGCGCGTTACCGAATGAGCCACCCCCGCCCCGCAAAGAAAATGAGTAATAATAATAATAGAAAATCGTAAACAAGTAGTCCTTCATACATCAATTTTTTTTTCAGTTATGGGAGAAGTTTTAGACCCCCCCCCAACACTCTCCCCAGACCTTCCTCTGCTGTGTGCGCCCTTTAAAACTGTTGCAGCAAGTTTTCGCAATATCTTCTGCAGTGAAGATACAAAAGCGATTGCAACCAAATCACGTCTCCATGAAGATTTGAAATTAAAATATTTCACAACGGTAATGCGTCGTGATACTTTTACTTCAGAAGCGAAATAAAACTTAAATAAGTATTCTTGAAGATCATTTAATAAAAAAACTCTACATTTTAAAAGTGTGCGTAATAATTATTTAAATATTAGGCAATTATGAATGTTTTTTTTATGAAACAAGATAATTTTTTGTTAAATGTTCAAATTCCATAATACTTTAAATAGTGAAAGAATATGATTGAAAATCGAGATTTAAATAGATCTGATTACGATCTTTAATTTATCTTCAGTACGATTTTCCCATTTGTACCTATTTTAGAAATTATAGAGCTCCAAAGTTAAGATTATCATTGATATGACATGGAAATTCTCTAATATTTTGGTAGAACAGTCTTGCCTTTCAATTAACTCGTCATATATTAAGGTATTTTTGAAAAAAAAATAATAATTAGTAGGGACGGCGAAGTTACATCATGCTTTGGCACCAACTTTGGGTAAAGATATAGTCGAGATGCAAAAATTTAAAGCAACCATGTTGTCGAGTCCCTCTAATTTCTTTTATTACCTCATTTCTTATTCTTGTATATATCTCTGTCATATGTGTATTTTCAGCAATATCTTAAATGGGAATGTTGCACATTAGATGTCATTTGCGGCCTAGTTATGTTGTTTTCAGATGGGGGGGGGGGGGGGGGCTTAGTTGGTAGCGCGCCAGTCTCGTAATCTGCAGTTCCCAGGTTCGAGTTCCAGCTGGGTCAGTGTTGAGACTTCTCTCCGAAAATTTCCCCGTGCTGCCCACGGTCAATACGGGACACCGATGGACTTGAAAAGGCCACCGTCCGTCGGATGGGACGTTAAGCCGTGGCTCCCTGTATGGGAAAGCCATATGGGTTGGGTTGTGTTGTTTCACCTCTGAGCGGCACTTTTTTGCACAAATGGGCTAAATGGCCAGGTCACATGGACCTCGAAGGCTTAGAGAAGGTTGGGGGAGGGGACCCACTGGAATAGCTGTTGGCAGACAGATGGTAGCCTCCCGTCAAGGCCATCCAGCGTGTTCTTTAAGGTGCACAGGGTATGGCTCTCCCGCACACGGAGCCACGGCTTAACGTCCCATCCGACGGACGGCGGCCTTTCCAAGCCCATCGGTGTCCCCTACTGACCGTGGGCAGGGCGGAGAATTTTGCGGAGATAAATCTCAACGCTGACCCAGCTGGGACTCGAACCTGGGAACTACAGATTACGAGCCTGACGCGCTACCGACTGAGCCACCCCCGCCCCCGGAAAGCCATATGTTTTAAAGAACAAGGTGGATGGCCTTGACGGGAGGCTACCCATCTGTCTCCCAACAACTGTTCCAGTGGGTCACCTCCCCCAACCTTCTCAACCTCTGAGTCTTCGGGGTCCTTTGTGACAAGGCCACTTAGCCCATTGTGAGAAAAGTGCCGCTCAGAGGTAAACAACCCAATGGGCGATGCGGATTTGCGTCAATAACCAAGGCAGAAAGAAGGTGGCTAAGGAATGGAGGAGTCACGTTTGTTTAGCGCTTCAAAATGATATAGCTTTTTCTTGAAAACCCAAAAGGAGCAGGGTTCGGTTCTATGTGAACCAGGTTATGAAGGTAGGAATTAGGATATCCTCTCGACGAGTTTCTGAGGTCTGTGAAGCGATTTCTGTACGGGGAAGTAATCCCTCATCCTCTCAGTAAGTTAATGCCTGCAAGAGCAAAACATCATTCAACCTACGATAAACCTGAGGAAGTCCCCAAGGAATATCAAATAAAAATATTTCAACCAACGAAGTGTTGAGCACAACTAAGGCCTACCAAGTACATTCCCATATTGTATATACATCTGTGTGATTGTACAAATGTAAATAAATGGTGTGTCCTTCTCTGCCACAGTGCATCGAAAGAGTTTACTTCTTTCATCGAGCCAACGTCACATTTGGCGCAGATCAAGTCTGACGCGCAACGAAGAACGGGTATAAGAATCCGTGGTTTCACATTGTTCTTCACCGCAGAATCACGGGTGAAGATGAATCAGCTGGAATAATTAAAGAGAAAATTAAAAGGAGATTTCGGGGTCCACCACCATCTCACTCCTCCCAACATGAACATCAGCTTCTTCCTCCGGCAACGACCATTTAACTGCTGCATGGATAATTCTCATTTTTAATAAACAATCGTCATGTAAGAGTACATTCTCAATTTCGATGCTGAACTCTATATTCTTTTTGGGCTACAGTACTTGTCTTTCGGTCATTAGTATTGGTAAGTCTTATCAGTAGAATGATTAATGCTTCAAGGAATCTGAAATTAGGCGTTCACATTAAGAAACAAGGAGTATTGTGTCCTCTTGGAATCATCGACTGGCCATGCTATCAGTCCGCTGCTTCAGTCAGACATCACATTTACCAGAGAGATCACTTTGATTGGGTTGGTTCACCTCTGAGCGGCACTTTTTTGCACACCATGGGCTAAATGGCCAGGTCACATGGACCCCGAAGGCTCAGAGAAGGTTGGGGGAGGGGACTCACTAGAACAGCTGTTGGGAGACAGATGGTAGCCTCCCGTCAAGGCCATCCAGCGTGTTCTTTAACGTGCACAGAGTATGGCTCTCCCGCGCACGGGGCCACGGTTTAACGTCCCATCCGACGGACGGCGGCCTTTCCAAGCCCATCGGTGTCCCCTACTGACCGTGGGGGCGGGGAATTTTGCGGAGATAAATCTCAACGCTGACTCAGCTGGGACTCGAACCTGGGAACTACAGATTACGAGCCTGACGCGCTACCGACTGAGCCACCCCCGCCCCCAGGTCATACGGACATCAAGGCTCAGAACAGACCAATGGACAACTAACTGTCAGGAACTCTGACACTGCAATTAAGACCAATCCAGCGTGTTCTTCTGCCCATGAGGCCTTGTCCCCTTTTCTCGCCTAAGAAACACAAATGAGGCAAATTTTTTTGGAAGGGTTGGGTTGCTTTACCTTTGAGCGACACTTTTTTGCGCACAATAATCTAAATGTTGAGGTCAGAACTCCCCGAATGTTCAAAGCCGGAGAGACGAATGGGATCCACTCTACTAGTGTTAAGAAACAGATGGAAGACTCTTGAAAAGATTATCTAGCATTGTCTCTCCTAATTTACAAGGTGCCGAGCAGACGAGAGGCCTTTCCAATCCCATCATCCATTCTTTCTCACCGACTGAAAGGAGAGGATTAGGGGAAATAAATATCGACGCTAGCACAATTGCGGCTCGAACCTGAGAATAACAGATAACGAGCCTGGTGCATTACCAGATAAGCATGTTGGTATCAAGTAGAATCAGCCCTTCCAGTGTTTCAATCAATTCCGAGGTCCAATAGAATCAGTCCGTCCCGAAGTACAGTCAGACCCTGAGGTCCACCTAAAATCAGAGATCTTCGCTTCGTTTGGTCAAATATCTGCATCGAAGTTTAAAAATTTCCGAGCAGATTAAAGTAAGTAAACTACTGAAAGGGTTGGATAAGCTATTCCAGGAATCTCAAACTGGAATCCTGCAGGGAGCGAAATCAGTCACTTCTCATTACAGGGCGTGCGGCAATAAGCAAAACATAAATAAAATATTTCCTCCATCTTGTCACAGAGGTCTGACAGGAGTTTGTCAGTTTTTAAGCCATAATAGACGGTCAGTGAGGATGACCAGACCTCAGCAAAATGACAATACAAATATTCATGCCTTACCAGGGTCTTGAACCTCTAATCAGTAGCCGAGCACGCTACTTATATTGTTCTTTTGTTATTTTAATGTTACCTATTTTTAATCCGAAAACATCAGCCTAAATCTCATCTGAAACGACTTCAGAAAGCGATCGTCATAACTCTCTGTCGCCTGAGATCAAAGCACGAGCCGAGCTACTAAGTCACAGTTAGTTATCATTATTATGATGGAACTATTGCTTGTGGGTCGCACAAAGTGATTTTGCGAGCCGCATCGCATGCTTGAGGCCTTTGCACTCTCTCTTACGTTTCGAGCCTTTCCTCGTATAAAGTAACCACTCGAACTAAGTAGCATTTCATCAATGAATCCCTTTCATTTGCTAACACCCTTGAAATCACCGAAGTTGAAAACAACCACACACAAAAGCAGATCACAACTCCACGGAGAAAAACAAACTTAGAATGACGATTCTTGTCTCGTCAGATAAAGAAATCGAATCTCGTCGAAAAAAATAACGGATCAGAAATGAAACGGAAAAAATGATAGAAGAAAAATAAGACACCCTACTCTAACTGATTTTCCTTCTGCAGACAAACTGTGTCAACCGGGGAGACGCCAGCACAGACACGTGTCTGTTGTCATGGCAACGTGGCCCGCGCCCCTCCCGCCCCCTGTCACGAAAAGAATGGAGAGAGCTGGATGACGGACGACGATGCCAGTCAGAAAACGTGGGGGCACTTGGCGAGGGAGGAGGACGTGCAATCGCGCGCGCAGGACAGCACAGCCTTAATGCAAGGGAAGAGATATGGAAAAGGCTTCGGGAATGGATCAAGCGAGAGCTGCTCTTGCCGAAACCAGAGTGGCGAAATGACGGTTGTTTCTATTTCTTATTTCTCTTTCTTTTTCTGGGAGGGATTGAGTGGGGGGGGGAGAGAGAAGAAGGCTTCTTTCAGTTATTACGTTTTGAGGCGTTTCAGAAACAAATATAAAGTCAATCCATCTCTGCTGAGACAGGCTACTTGGCACGTAGCCTCTGGGGGTGGAAATCAACACAACAAAAACAACAATTGGTGACACAAGGAGACTTCAGAAAGAAGGCAACGCAAACTCAGCGATTTAGGATCGCATTCGATACCAAATTATTTACGTCTGCGAAAATAATCTCCAACCCATGTTTTAAGGACCGCTTGCGAGCCCTTGCTCAGCCTTTCTCAATAAAATGGGAGTGCAGAGAGGATATTGTTCGGATGCAGAAAATGATGGGCTATAAATGTTGGGCTACAAGATAAAGGAAAAGTTAAAAAAAATAGAGCCATAATTTCTTTATTCTCTATAAATTTAAATGATGGGACTCACGAGCACAAATAAGATTTATGCTCTTTTCTTTACGGTCCTGGTTACAGGCTTGATGATTCAATAGACTTCAGTCAAGACTTATACAACTGGAGATTAATGATCTATGAGAATGACTACGAAAAAAATGCTTCCTCTTCCTAACATCTAAATAAAGAAAAATTGTTATTTCGGATGAAGATGCTTGAATATTTTCAGCTCTGCATATTGGGAAAAAAAGAAACTATAATTAGTTGGGTTGGGTTGTTTTACCTCTGAGCGGCACTTTTTTTGCACACCATGGGCTAAATGAGCAGGTCACATGGACCCCGAAGGCTCAGAGAAGGTTGGGGGAGGGGACCCACTGGAACAGCTGTTGGGAGACAGATGGTAGCCTCCCGTCAAGGCCATCCAGCGTGTTCTTTAACGTGCACAGGATATGGCTCTCCCGCACACGGGGCCACGGCTTAGCGTCCCATCCGACAGACGGCGGCCTTTCCAAGTCCATCTGTGTCCCCTACTGACCGTGGGCAGGACGGGGAATTTTTGCGGAGATAAATCTCAACGCTGACCCAGCTGGGACTCGAACCTGGGAACTGCATATTACGAGCCTGGCGCGCTACCGACTGAGCCACCCCCGCCCCACAATAATTAGTAAATTTCTGATTGAGCAAAGAAGACTTTCGATGGGAATCATTCGTGCAAGGTAAAGTGGCATAGATTTAAAGGTGGGGGGGGGAAAGAAGTCAAAAGGAACAGCGTTAGATATAGAAACAGGGTCGGATGATAGTGGGGGGGGGGGGGGGGCTTTGAGAATGGGAGTAAGAGTAATGGGAAACAAAATTTATTAAACTTCTGTTTGTTTCATGTATTTTTTTAAACCTCTAAAACGAAGGAGAAAATGTTCCCATGTAATGGGAATCCAGTCTCTCTTCCCCATTTATCTTCTCCTCCCCCCCCCCCTCATTATTTCCTAAATCCTGGCCTGTATGGAATATATGTATTTTATTGCGTTGTCTTTCTGCTGAGACTTTGACTTCCTCAGAAATCTTCTCTACAGCATATTATATTGAAAAGCTCTTCTTAGAATTATAATGCAAGTAGTTCCTTGAGGAGGATTTATGTTACATATATTTATTACCTTCAAGCAAAATATTTATAAACATAAATTCTTGCAATGAAGTTTTCATAATTAACACAATCAAATTCATATAGTTACAAAGAACCACGATAGGGAGATTTATGTAAGGGTAAAATTAGGGCTGGGAGCCAGGTCTTGACAAATGTAACCTCTGGGATCAGATAAGTATAGGGGTCAAAGCCTAGATCACTGGTCTGATTCCAGCGGCTAGCATGAGTTACGTTGAACCAGTTTTTAAGATCAAAAGTTACAACACAGTTATTAATAATAAATATGATAATAATAATAATATCTTTTAAAGATAAGTGCATTACTTGTTGAGGATATCCACATCTAAAAACAATCATACTTCCCAATTTAAATTAAGATTCGATATCATTTTGTTAAATCATGAGTATACAAGGACATCACACGGAAACATTTCAATGAGTCATTCTGTACTGTATTTCACAAGAAAATAGCGTTTCACTTTTAAAGATGTACTTTGAGTTGTTTTACCTCTGAGCGGCCTTTTGTGCGCACAACGAGCAAAATGGCTACGTCACAAGGACCCTAAAGGAGAGTAGGGACCCTAAGGACAGCTGTTAAGATATAGATGGAAACTTCCTATCAGGGCTGTTCAGCGTGTGCCTTAATGTGCACAAGATTCGTCTCTCTGCTGCACACGGAGCCGCAGTTTAACGTCTCATCTGAGAGCAGGCGACCTTTCCAAGGCCATCGGTGTCTCCCATCCCGAGAGGAATCAGAGCTGAGAGGTGAGAAATCTCAACGATGGCTGCCACAGTTGCAACTCGAACCTGGTAACTATAGATTACGAACCTAGCACGGCGCCGATTCAGCGAACGCCTTCCCCTAGAACAATTTTCTTTGCTTTACTGCAATAAATAAAATATAAATACCCCCTCAAGCAGCTGCTTGCCACAGAGGTCTGACAGAAGCCCTACTAAACGCAAATTAGAACTGGAACGCACCCAGTTGTTAATAAATTGGAATCACACCAATGTTAGACTTTCCGCTTAAATCAGATTATATCATAAATTTTGCACTGATTTCATTATTCTGCAGAAAAAAAGAAAATAGAAACATTATTTTAAGAACATTACACTAAGACTTCTAAGTACAAGGAAACTCTTCCTATTGTAATTAAACTTATTGTCATTGTTATAAAAAATGTTATTATACATTCATTTTTCAAAAAGGTGTTTTCTACGGATAATACTATTTCGGATAATACTTTCTACCCTAATAATGGGTTGGGTTGTTTTACCTCTGAGCGGCACTTTTTTGCACACCATGGGCTAAATGGCCAGGTCACATGGACCTAAAGGCTCAAAAAAGATTGGGTGAGGGGACCCACTGGAACAGCTGTTGGGAGACAGATGGTAGCCTCCCCTCAAGGCCATCCATCGTGTTCTTTAACGTGCACAGGGTATGGCTCTCCCGTACACGAGCCACGGCTTAACATCCCATCCGAAGGACGGCGGCCTTTCCAAGCCCATCGGTGTCCCCTACTGACCGTGGGCAGGGCGGGGAATTTTGATCGGCGGGAGATAAATCTCAACGCTGACCTAGCTGGGACTCGAACCTGGGAACTACAGATTACGAGCCTGGCGCGCTAACGACTGAGCCACCCCCGCCCCTACCCTAATAATCGACAAGCGGATGCTCAAGAACAATATGTAAAACGTGAGCTTGGAACATAATGCACTTTGTTATAGTTACGTAGAAAATAAAGAACGTTTTCGAGTTTGATCCCCTCGCCACAATCCCTCAGAATAATAAAATCGAGAATCAAACACTTTTTAAATGACTAAGTGTTCTCACAGAATGTCCTACCTGAAATAACAGAATCTGTCGAATAATGATTTATTAAATACCAAGCACAGTTTATTGAATAGCTTTGTCGTCCCGTTAGCGCGATTGGTTGCTAATCTAAGGGACCTGGGTTCGAGCCCCGGATAAGGTATGGATGTTCGTATTGCTTTTCTGCTGAGGTCCTGCCATCCTCACTGACTTTCTACTATGGTATATAAACTGACAGGCTCCTGTCATACCTCTGTGGCAAGCAGCTGCTTGAGGGGGTATTTATTTATTATTATTATTTTCTGATAAAAATTGAACAGCTTTTCTGATTCCCTTAACTCTCATAAGAATAAAATCCAGGAACTGAACAGTGCAGCTCTTGTCAATTTCTTCCTACCCCATGCCTCTGAAAAATTTCTATCAATAATCAGAGCATCTTATACTTTTTTTTTGTAAAGAGTGTTCCCTCACCCCTGAAGAATTCTCCCAAAATAATAAAATAAAGCACCAAGCACAGTGTGTTGAACATCTCTGCTGCTCATACAATGTCCTCCCATTCCTGGAAGTTCTCTCGATAATAAAACAAAATACTAAACTCATTTGCATGGCTCTTCAGTCATTCCTCACAACTCTGGAAATTTTCTCAATAAAATCGAGAACTAAACACAGTGCATTAAGCTCAATCTCTTCTACCCCTTTGGAAATTCAGTTCCAGGATGCCACACACGTTGCAGATAAGCTCTCTCTCTGTACCCTCAATGAATTTAGAGGGTAGAAGTCTTTCTCTGCGCTCCGTCTCCAAAGAGCGATACGAAATTGCTCTCTTTTGATCGCTAAAGATCGGAAGGTCACTGCTCATTTTGCAATCACGACGGCGTTGTGCACTCTATGAACGGGCCCCGAGTGCGACTCGATGCAGAATGGGAAAGGAATGCGATCTTTTGTCTCTTCACTTAACGTCGGCGGATGCTACATGACTCTTCCTCCCCCCCTCCAACCATTGGTCGATGCGTTTCTTATTAAGCTCCATCATCGTCCACGGCCCTCCGCCACGCTCCGCTGCCGACACCTGACCTTCTGCCCTTTTCCAGCTGCTGACAGATGCTTGACCTTTCTTCACCCATAAACGGGAAAACAATTCCTTTTGTCCGCTAGATGGTCGACGCTTGGCCGGACATTGAACTTTACAGGCAAGCCTCGTTCTCAGCTCAGCCGGCAATCCTTTCACAAATGGAGAGAAAGGGTAATTTCGGAAGGAAGCATATTACACATATCAATTTTAAACAGAAGCGCCGGTTGGTTGAACTGAATATGGAAATCACCGTGTTTAACACCGCACAATGCACCGATGAATAATCGTGAACTGCGGCTAAAGTTAATATTCGGCTTAGGGGAGATCGGTTATTTGATTTGGCCGGGAATAAACAACAACAATAATTGTGATCTGATAATTCGAAAGTCTAAAGAAAGGCTTCCAGTGATTCTCCGTTGAGCAACACCCATTAACCAGAAGGCAATTTTCATCCAATTAGAGGAATCGGCAGCAGAGATTTGTCCTGAGAAAAATTGTGAGCAATCTTTCTTCTCTTTATATTCTTGCTTCATCTATTTCCGGTAACAATAACAAAGAAATACGGAAATGGTGAATAGACAATGCTAAGAATAAATGAAGCCGTCCCGTGGCCGAGAGGTTAGCGCGCTTGGCTACTGATCTAAGGGACCTGGGTTCGAGCCCCGGGTAAGGAATGGATGTTTGTGTTGTTTTCTGCTGAGTTCCTGCCATCCTCTCAGATCTTCTACTGTGGCATATAAACTGACAGGCTCCTGTCAGACCTCTGTGGCAAGCAGCTGCTTGAGTGGGTATATATAAGAATAAATGAATAAGTGAACAATGATTCACGAGGACCACATTGTGCACCTACACCACTCAAAGATTCGTGATTTTTAAAGTAAATCTTTTTACAGAAAAAGTCATTTTCTCTAGCTAAATTATATCTCGATCAAATCTATCTAAAATTTGGGTTTTCAACATAATGCGTTTACTATTTAATCTTTTTTTTGTTTGGGTTGAGGACTGCAGCATTACGGCGGGGGTGGCTCAGTCGATAGCGCGCCAGGCTCGTAATCTGCAATTCCCAGGTTCGAGTCCCAGCTGGGTCAGCGTTGAGACTTATCTCCGCAAAACTCCCCGCCCTGCCCACGGTCAGTAGGGGACACCGGTGGGCTTGGAAAGGCCGCCGGTGTGGCCGCCGTCGGATGGGACGTTAAGCCGTGGTTCCGTGTGCGGGAGAGCCATACCCTGTGCACGTTAAAGAACACACTGGATGGCCTTGACGGGAGGCTACCATCTGTCTCCCAACAGTTGTTCCAATGGGTCCTCTGCCCCAACCTTCTCTGAGCCTTCGGTGTCCTTGTGACCTGGCCATTGGTGTGCAAAAAAGTGCCGCTCAGAGGTAAAGCAACCCAACCCAGGAGCTACTTCCAGCTTATAAAGAGCTCATGCAAGTTAATTGTGTGTTTTACATTCTGAGTGGCACTTTTTTTTAAGAAAACAATCTAAATGTCCAGGTCACAAGGACCCCAAGGGTTTAGAGAAGGTTGGGGGAAGGGAATCCTTGGACAGATGCTACGAGACAGATGGAATATCCTGCCAAAGATATCCAGCGTGTTCTTTAACGTGCACAGCGTATATGAGTCTCTCCTGCACACGGCGTCACGGCATATCTGACGGATGGCAGCCTCTTCAAGAGCATTGGGGCCCCCCTTTATCACAGGGAGTTAACGGAGATAAATCTGAAGGCAAGCACAGTTGAGACTCGAACCTGGAAACTGCAATCTCATACATGGCCAACTAAGATCGGAGTCAGATATAACCGACCACTGCCTCAGTTACAGTTAACACAAGAAGCGTGCTTTCTGGAAAAGTATCTGTCTCCTTAATCGCTATCCCCCTCCCCCCGAGAGGGAACCACCTTGTCGTGGTGCGTGGTGGTGGTGGTGGTGGGGGGGGGGGGGGGCTAGAGGGCCTGTGTGAAGTTGAGGGCTCCGCTGACTGGTCTTGGGGGGTACCTTGGTCGGACGGGGCCCCGATGGAACGACTGGGCCTTAGTGAAGTTGAGGGCTCCGCTGACTGGTATTTGGGGAGGTACCTAGGTTGGACGGGTCCCGATGGAAAGGTCTGGATATGCCGGACTAAGACTTCCCACCACGGGAGCCGAGGCAACTTGGATCTATATATCCTGTTTGTGGCTAACCGGGGAATAAATTAAAGGTTTTGATTGATGGATGTACTTTACTTCTATAGTACTGTTCGCCATAGGTAGTCGTGGGGTGAGTGGAATCTATATGGTGTTGTCTTGCCCTCGACCGTAGGTAGTGGAGATTTTGGCATTATCCCTATAGGTGGAGTGCAGTCTTGAATTGTGGAGCATCTGGGTTTTGTCATTCATTTTAATTTCCTTAATCACTATAACAGTTAAGTCACAAAACATATAAACGAAATACAAACATATGTAGGGCTATGATATTTGCGCCTATGGGCAGAAAACAAATTCTGCCCTTGAATTCCCCCCTTTGTACTCAATTCGCAATAATTTATAAGACAAAAGTTGGCAACTGTTTTTACTCTCCCCACTGGGCGAAGAGTAAAAGCCACCGTGCCCAGTTTCCACTTCTGTGTTAATCATTTATTGTTCCTTCACTGAAGAGGAATACCTGAAAGGGGATATTCAAGACCAATGAAGCCTCAATTCGTATGCTGCCTGGAAAACAATTTGCTGAGCTTCGGGTTGAAAGAAAAAAATCCCGATTTAAGGAGACGGAAGCTAGAAAATCCAAAAGCAGTGTTTGTCAGCATTAAGAATTTATCTCGCAAGTTAATTAAAATGCAATCAATAACTCCTACATCAGTTTATTACCTAAGTACATTTTTCGAAGTCTCTGTAATGATTCTTTAAGTGTCTGCTATTCGAAGATAATATTCAAGCGAGACCTGATGTCCATCTTCTAGAACTCTCTAAATAATGAAATAAATCATGTCGAGAATCAATATCTCACAGAGATCTTCAATCTACCCTCCAAGGAGACATTTTCCTCCAATGACAAAGCTCATTTTCAAAGTCACGGAGCTCGCAGTTTCAATATCCATTAAGCATAAACGAACATTATTCCCTAATTTGTTTTGAGCGGTCTGTATTGTTGGTCTACATCCGGGATTTCGGTAAAAGCCCACATTAAACAATCTAATATGAGCACTGTAATTAAGAGAGGAAAACCAGATCTTTTTCAATAATCGCGATCAAAATTCAAGCTAAAAATAAACTCATTAATGAAATCACATGAAGGAAAGCTTTTAATATTACCCCCCCCCCCCTCCCACAACTTCCATCTAAAAGACGGTCAAGCCTTTCGAAGTGAAGAGTTTTATCAGAGAAGGCCATCCCTGTCTTTATTGCTTGTTTTCCAGCTCTCCATCTTCAGCAGAACTCTCAGACTCCTAGAGAGACTTTTCGCGACAATCAATAAGAGGGCTTACTACAGCCAGCAGCAGATAGTGAGAGAGAGAGATGCGCAGAGAATACAAAGTTTCCTGTGTTTTTCCCTCCCTTAGGCGGATTTCATTGATGGCAACGGGCCTCTTCGAAGATTTGTGTGCTGTGAACTTCGAGGTAGAAGAATCGATGAAAGAGCGAGGGAGAGAAGGGAGAAAGATGAGAGGGGGAGGGAATTGCAGAAACGATGATGAAGGGATGATTAAAACTTTCGAGTTGTGTGCCTTCGGAAGATGCATTCAAATCAATTCGAAACAAGAGCGCGTTTTAAAAGAGAACGAAGCTTTGATTTTAATCAGCTTTTTCTTATAGCGGATTAAAATTGAAAAGAGGAGGCGAGCAATTTGGATTGACGGAAAATGGTGCTAAAGCAATTCGCAATAAATGGTTGCTGAGTGAGATGGTTGCGAAATGCCTCTGCGTCATTTTGGTACAGAGAAATTCCCAAGGAAGGAAGGAAAGCAGAGAAGGAAATAGCCTAATGGTTAGGAAATAAGCCCTCGTGATAGAAGGCATTAGGCTCGGGAACAAAGCGCTTAAAAATACAGTTAAAACCATACTAGCCGCGCTCAAATTGACAACGCTGGTAAATTTCAGTGGAATGATGTGTTCCTCCAAAAATAAGCCCGATTTCTCTCCCCAACCCCCGTGAAGTTTATAGGTACTCACTTAGGAACATAATATATCGCAAGAGGAAAAAAACACTCTTTTTTAGGGGGGGGGGGGGGATGAATGAACAATTTATGTATTTTTAATCTAAAATTCATAAAAAATATCAACATTGAATTTGTGAATTGAAATTGCAAAAAATATATATAATGCGCGAAACAAAATCATCAAATTTCGTATTATACTGAAAGCATAAATAGTTTAATGTTAAAAATTTCCCCAACTAAACATTTTCTCGTCCTCTTTCGGTTATAACATCTGACAGCTTCTAGTGCTGTGTTTTTAGCCTGCAAGTACCTTCTGTCGTAATAATTGTGGCGAATTGTGTGACTTCACGCGGTATACGGTGAATATGGTCCAATTGAAACGAAGATGAAGCCATTACTTATACTACCACTAAAATAAAATTTAAGATTATGTTTTGGTATTAAAAGTATGCAATCTTGAAATAATAAAGCAACAATATACGTAATTATAGTTTGCTTATTTTTGCTTAAAAGAGAACGCTGTCCGCCATATATTCAAAAGCAGGCCCAGATCCAAAAGAATATCGAGGGGGGGGGGGGGGGTGGACGAGGAACATAATCGAGTCGTAAAAAGAGAAGGGTCAAGAGACAGGATTTCCAACGCAGTTATGATATTTCCACCTCTGTCTTATAGATCTTTAAAAAATTTCTTGGAAGTGCACTAAATAAAATAAACTGTAAATTTGGCCTCTATTGCCCTTATTAGCATTCTGAGGGGGGGGGGGGGTGCTCCCTCTCGAAATCCGGTCCTGTTCAAAATTAATATAGCCTCTTAAATGATTGAGAGCTCTTTTTCGGTATCTTCCGCTGCGAGAGAAAATGAGTATCGAAATACAAAATGAAACTCAAAATTTCAGCCTCTTTTTCAATTCTGGTACTAAAGAAACCTTAATTTATATCTTTCAATTAATTTAAAATTAGGGTCAACTTTACTATTTCATTTTCAGGATTTTACTTTTATCCTTAAACCTCAACAAATAATACAAAGTGACTTTCATAGCAGAAATCTCACTCCAGGCCACCACCGAAACACAAAGCAGGTAATTGTTTACATCGCTTGGTACAATTTCAGAGTTGGGTTGTTATACCTCTGAGCTGCACTTTTTTGCACACCATGGGCTAAATGGCCAGGTCACATGGACCCCGAAGGCTCAAAGAAGGTTGGGGGAGGGGATCCACTGGAACAGCTATTGGGAGACAGATGGTAGCCTCCCGTCAAGGCCATCCAGCGTGTTCTTTAACGTGCACAGGGTATGGCTTCCCGCACACGGGACCACGGCTTAACGTCCCATCCGACGGACGGCGGCCTTTCCAAAACCATCGGTGTCCCCTACTGACCCTACTGACAAAATTTTGCGGAGATAAACTCAAAGTTGACCCAACTGGGACTCGAACCTGGGAACTACAGATTACGAGCCTGGCGCGCTAGCGACTGAGCCACCCGCACCCCCTACAATTTCAGATTTTTTGCACACCATGGGCTAAATGGCCAGGTCACATGGACCCCGAAGGCTCAAAGAAGGTTGGTGGAGGGGATCCACTGGAACAGCTATTGGGAGACAGATGGTAGCCTCCTGTCAAGGCCATCCAGCGTGTTCTTTAACGTGCACAGGGTATGGCTTCCCGCACACGGAACCACGGCTTAACGTCCCATCCGACGGGCGGCGGCCTTTCCAAAACCATCGGTGTCCCGTACTGACCCTACTGACAAAATTTTGCGGAGATAAACTCAACGCTGACCCAACTGGGACTCGAACCTGGGAACTACAGATTACGAGCCTGGCGCGCTAGCGACCACCCCCACCCCCTACAATTTCAAATTTAAGTCAGATTATTATTTTGAGTACAAAGCAGTTTGTTTTTTGCTTGATACCTTTCTAAAGATCCTTTAATTTCTCATCAACACTTCTAGTTTTAAAGTTTAAATAAGTCTAAGAATCACTGTTTTCTATCTTATTCTTGAGAGTCGATGAACAGTTGAGGTTTTGCATCATATAGACAAACATACAATATTCAATTTTTATGTTAGAATAAGAGCTACCAGTTCTTTCTGTTGTTTTAACAAGTGTGAGAAACAATGTTGGAATGGCAAACAAAAATGTGTAAGCTAATTAGAAAATAAAGATATATATTATATATATAAAGATATATATATATTATTTATATGTAAGAAATATATAGATATGTATAAAGAATATAAAGATATGTAATTAGAATATAAAGTTATATAATAATTAGAAGTATTTTCTCCTGCAATTATGCTGCAGGAATTGTCCCAACTGGAGTCACTCACCTGAAGTTCATAGGTTTCAGTCAGTAGGGAACACCGATGGACTTCGAAAGGCCGCCGTCCGTCGGATGGAACGTTAAGCCGTGGTCCCGTGTGCGGGATAGCCATACCCTGTGCACGTTAAAGAACACGCTGCTGGATGGCCTCGACGGGAGGCTACCATCTGTCTCCCAACAACTGTTCTAGTGGGTCCCCTTCTCCCAACCTTCTCTGAGCCTTTGGGGTCCATGTGACCTGGCCAATTTAGCCCATTGTGTACAAAAAGGTGCCGCTCAGAGGTAAAAAACACCCCAACCACTTCCCCAACTTTCTCATAGTCTTCGAGTTCCTTGCGACCTGGCCAACTTAGCCCATTGTGTACAAAAAGGTGCCGCTCAGAGGTAAAACAACCCATCCCACAAGTTCGAGTTCCGGTTGAGATTTTCTACACTAATGCGCATTCTGCTCTCAGTTGGAAAGACCGCCCTCTGTCGGAGAAGACATTAAACCGTGGCCCCTTATGAAAGAGATTCGTACCCTGTGAACGTTAAAGAACAGCTGGATCGTCTCGACAAGAGGATTCCTAACAGCGAACCTATCGGTTCCCTTCCCCTTTCCAGTCTTTGGAATGCTGTGCTGCTGACCTTTTGTTTGGCCACAAAAATTTAGATCGCCTCACCTCATACGGTGGATTAAAAATATAAGATTAAAAATATAAGTAAAATACGGTGGATGTTTAAAGCTCTAAGATATATATCATATTTCTACAGAAGGCAACAATTTACCTATTGCCCACGATTCAGCTGACAATTATGAGACTGTACATTTGACATTATGCCAATTTGCATAGATCCAAACGGGTCATTCACCTTTGCTCTAGAACAGGTTGTTGCTTTACCTCTGAGCGGCACTTTTTTGCACACAACGGGCTAAATGGCCAGGTCACATGGACCCCGAAGGCTCAGAGAAGGTTGGGGGAGGAGACCCACTGGAACAGCTGTTGGGAGACAGATGGTAGCCTCCCGTCAAGGCCATCCAGCGTGATCTTTAACGTGCACAAGGTATGGTTCTCCCGCACACGGGGCCACGGCTTAACGTCCCATCCGACGGACGACGGTCTTTCCTTGCTCTAGAACAGGCCCGCGGCTCATGAAATAAATAATCAGTTTATTGAATCTGACACATTTCTTACCAAACCTTTTTTGGTGCATAACTAAACTATTTTATCAGTTCAGAGCACTCATTAAAATTTTTGTAATCAAGATGTTTTTTTGATTTCTTAAAAATATAACTTTCCCCCAATTCATAACTCATTAGAAATGTATTTTTTTCGTTTTTAAGTAGAGAATTTCCCTCCTGCTCTCTCTCTTCAAGAGCATTTTCTTTTCTAGTGGCCCTTCCTTAAGTTTCTGTCGGAAAGAGTCCACTCCCGAACTTTCCAAACTTCATCTGCATAGTCTCCAAGGATCCCTAAAAGTCTCCCCATTGCCAATCCCTCGTCATTCCAGAATCACCCACTTCTTGGAAAGCTTCCGAAACATCTTCACTGCCATACCTTGGGACGGGATGTTGCAAACGAACCCAGTGGGAACTGCAATGGAAGTCGATGCCGCCAACTGCATAAGCTCCGGTTTGTTAAGAGGCACCTCCTTTATCAAAAATAGTTTCGAAACGTCAAAATTTCACAAAAGTTAACAATGCTAAACATCTGAAACTGCTCTCTGTGTGATTTCAGCATTCGAGGTGGTTGACGTGAAGTTAGCACAAAAGCTCTGAAGACATATCCTAAAAAAAAAAGGGACAAATTACGTACTTTCTGTCCGTGCTCCTGCTAACCCTCTGACCCAACTTCACGCCGTCCCGCGCAAGAATGCACTTTCATCCTGTGACTTTTATGTCCGGATATATTGCAGCCCTTTCCACGGTATTGTGATTTGGCGTCCACCGCTCAATGACACCAGAACCGCGACGAGGCGTTTTCTGCGCCACCCGCCCTCAAAATTGTTGCTCAGTTTCGCATGGCCACGCGGAATGAAAAGAACGCGAAGAATGGGACAGATAAAGCGTCCTCCCGAAAGGTGGGCCACAGAGGGGGAGAAAGAGACCCAATTTTTGTTCACTTAGCATCGTATCCAGCAAACGAAATTCACACACACTCAGCAACGGAAGCGAAAGATATGGAAACGAAACCAAAGGAATCGAATGGGCGACATGAATGTCAGAGATGCGGCTTCGAATAATAAAAGCGTTCAAGAGGATCAGCCAGCCGAGACTATAAACGTCCCGATTTCGCTGTGTCGCGTCACAATTATGATGTAATGAGAAGGGAAGATCCCCGCCCTCGAGTCTTGTGGTCGCCATGGGCGCTCGAGCTCGAAGTTAAGTTCGCTGTTCTTTGAAGAATGACACGTCATCGCACGGCGAGAGTCCACGGCACGAGGGTTCTTTGTTGTTATTTGTCGGCTGCCTGATAAGATTTTTGATTTCTCTTTCTCCGCGGAAAATTTGATCCGGATGATCCAATGCCGAATTGAAGAAAAGATCGAATTTGGTTCAGTCACGCTCAAGAAACATCTGCAAATTGGCATTTGGTTTTTTGTAAGAAGATAAAAAAAACTCATCCGAAGGGTAACTTGGATGAAGATCGTTCACTTTGTTCCGAGCATCGGATGATGGCGTTTTCCTTTTTCATCACAACAGCAGATCGTAAAATGTGAATTGCAAATGATGCTGCTGATTTGCATTGTTATTTTGAGATTTGTGTGTGCGGTTAGGAGTGTGTTGCCAGTCGGTTTGATAACAGCATTGCTATGTTGGTCTTTTTCTGCTGAGGTGCGCGCCTTCCTCACAGACCATCTAACTATGGCGCATAAACTGATAGGCTCCTGTCAGAGCTATAAGGCAAGCAGCTCCTTTTTTTTCATTTCATATGCAAACAATAAGGGTTTGGAGTGGAGGGAGGATTGGGTTTGGTTGAGTTGTTTTACCTCTGAGCGGCACTTTTTTGCACACCATGGGCTAAATGGCCAGGTCACATGGACCCCTAAGGCTCAGAGAAGGTTGGGAGAGGAGACCCACTGGAACAGCTGTTGGTAGACAGATGATAGCCTCCCGTCAAGGCCATCCAGCATGTTCTTTAACGTGCACAGGGTATAGCTCTCCCGTACACGGGGCCACGGCTTAACGTCCCATCAGACGGACGGTGGCCTTTCCAAGCCCATCGGTGTCCCCTACTGACCGTGGGCAGGGCGGGGAATTTTGCGGAGATAAATCTCAACGCTGACCCAGCTGGGACTCGAACCTGGGAACTACAGATTACGAGCCTGGCGCGCTACCGACTGAGCCACCCCCGCCCCATGGAGGGAGGATGAACTGCTCTTGCGTAGAAGGTGTTTATTTGGTCAAACGGAATTCATTATATTTTTGGTTTGATTCTTATAATAAGAAATATTTTTCACCCATTAGATTTACTTTGAGGTGCCCACGGTGTGTTAAATGGTACAGTCGGAACACGAACCGGGGAACTGCAGATTGGGGGTTCTGGCCCGCTATCGACTGTGCCGTACGTAAAATATTTCAATTAAAATGAAATTTATTTTAATGAACGAATCCGCAGCAGCCGACGCTTATGCGACGAAAACAAATTAATATTTTGCTTGGTGGCATCTCCTTCAACATCGATGAGTGGAAGTAGTAACCATTACTGAGATAGTTATCTGCTCTAACTATATAGTTGAACCAAAACCAGAGACAGTAAAATTCCACAATGAATAGTGAAATAAATATTTCTTTAGTGTCTGCTTTATTAACCAGAGTTCCATTTAGCAGATGTTATCGACACTACTTATCAATAAGGATTATTGGCATAGAAGATAGATTGGCTCCTTAAGATAAATTGATAATAATAACTTTTAATTCTATTTGAGAAATGAACGACAGAGGAAGACTTCAGTTCCTGCTACAATGTTGATAACATACGTTTGCCCCAGTGAAGCCCAAACAATCGTCGTTGAAACTCATACTCGAGTCAGCTTACATCTGTTCACCCTCAAAACTCTCCTCCGATTACTTCTGTGTCGTTTCTGCAGCGGTCCGTCTCTTTTTATCCAATCAGGCGATGTTTTTTTTATCATCTGAGATTTTTCAAGCTTCGGTGTTCTCA
This sequence comes from Ryuthela nishihirai, assembly GCA_038380435.1. Lineage (NCBI taxonomy): Eukaryota > Metazoa > Arthropoda > Arachnida > Araneae > Heptathelidae > Ryuthela > Ryuthela nishihirai. The sequence goes on along the minus strand of JAWZYU010000030.1, from coordinate 6,016,376 downwards.
AGCGAAAGCAAAAAACTTCCTCGGTGGACAAGGAGGTCGTCCGTAGTTAGTCTTGTCCACAGGAGACAAGATGCCACAGAACAACATCCGGATTCCTTTCCATTGTGGGCACTCCCCTGGCTGCGATGTGGACAGCAGGTTGGGTTGTTTTATCTTTGAAAGGCATTTTTTTGCACACAATGGGCTAAATGGCCATGTCACAAGAACCCCGAAGGCTCAGGGAAGGTTGGGGGAGGAGACCCACTGGAATAGCTGTTGGGAGACAGATGGTAGCCTCCCGTCAAGGCCATTCAGCGTATTCTTTAACGTGGACAGGGTATGGCTCTCCCGCACACAGGATCACAGCAATATTCCATTCGACGGACGGTAGCGGCCTTTCCGAGCCCATCGTTGTACCCTACTGACAGAGGGGAGGGCGGGAGTTTTACGGAGATAAATATCAAAGTTGGTCCAGGTCGGATGCGAACTAGGAACTATAGATTATTAGCCTGACACGCTACCGACTGAGCCACTGAAAGGGAAAACTTGACGTTACGAACACTAGAGATGTTTCTGGTGTGAGATGGCTCGAGAATGATTCCGTTAGATAAATAAGGAAAATATTTCATCCCTTCTCCCTCTCCGTATCTCCCAATCAACTAACGCAGCGATCATGCAATTCTGCTAGGAATATCTAGCATTCACTCCTTAAGTTTTCCACAGCAGTCTGGCAGTAGCTTATCACTATAATACGACATAGAAGGTGGCCGTGAGGAAAACACGACTCCAACAGAAAGGCATCCAATGGGACAACAATCCGAGGAACGAGACCCTTTAATCACTCTGCAAACACGCTAAACCAATCGGTCACCTGGACAGCTATTATCTCTAGAGGGACAGTTCAAAAAGAGTACATTTCTTTCATTTTCACGAGACAGTTTAATTTAATTGGTTAATTTAATTTGTTTAAGTTAATTTTAATTGGTTAAGTTAATTTAATTTGGAAGACGATAACTTTTTTTTTTACCTCCGTAGCCCATGGGTGCTTGGAGCTTATCTTAGTGTGATTCATTTCATCGACATCCGTGTTGGGGAGCTAAATAGGAGAACCTTTTGCAAACTGTTTTTTTTATGGAGGAGGAATAAATCTTTTTTAGCGAATGATGGAAATAGTCTTCTTAACAAAGAAAGCAACAATCTATTCTTTTTTGCCAATTACATTTTTCATGTCATAAGTTTTCTTCATATATAGAGTATATATTTTGCTACAATCATGGGTTGACAAGATATATAATTGAACAACAGTTTCATATGTAAACAAATAACACGCAAAAAGCTTTAGGTAATAAAAAAAACATCGAATAAATTTCTTTGCTGTTTAATATTTTTTTTAGGGATCTTTTAAGAAAACAGAGCCAGAAATGCGCCAGTTTTTCAAAGTTGTATTTTTTTTGCAATAAGATTTACTGGACTTTCAGTGGCGTTTACATCTTCATCAATTGCAACGATAATATTAATTATCAGATAGGCAGTGTTGCCACCCATCGGCATTGAAACCGTCACCAGACAGAAAAAACAGCACGATAAAGGGCGGAATTTTCTCGGAACAATCTGTAATTTAATAAGGTTTCCCAAATTGCCTTTCGTTGAATCATACTTCTTCGATTTAGCTCATAGTAAACATCCCAAACGATCTCCTTTTCTTTTCAGGGATTTAGCAGGTGAGACAGAAATCCCAAGGACGACCACTCGACGACTGCATAGCTGGAAGTTTCTTTGAATGTGCAAGCAACATTAGCCTGCGAATAAAGAGAGGAGGAGAAAATAAATAAGATCTGACGTAACGTTACTCATTTCACAATCACAGGGGGAGAGAAGTGGTTCAAGTGCGTGCAAACAAAAACAAGAAGTGCATACCAATTAAGCGATACGTGCAGAAGACTCTCTGTTGCTCAATCGAAATCCAGGGAAGAAAAATCTTTCGGAAAAGGATGCGAATTTTGAGTCATCCCATGTTGGTGGGAGAAAGGACGTTTTCAGATGAGTTACGAAAAAGAAAACACAGTCTCTTCTGAATCACTCAGAATTTAGAGGGTAAAAATTGTCTTTGCTCGTGCCAGATTTTATATTAGAACGGCCTGAACTATCTTTTCTTCGAAGTGCCTCGTCTTCAGTGCAATCAAGAGTAATGCTGATAACACATTTACTGAAAGACTTTCCAAACCTTTCGTTTTACGTTTCCCTTAAGTTCTGAGAACTTTTCCGTCCATTCGTACACCTGAGAAGTGGTTGGGTTGAGTTGTTTTACCACTGAGCGGCACTTTTTTGCACATCATGGGCTAAATGGCCAGGTCATAAGGATCCCGAAGGCTCAGAGAAGGTTGGGGGAGGGGATCCACTGGAACAGCTGTTGGGAGACAGATGGTAACCTCCCGTCAAGGCCATCCGGCGTGTTCTTTAACGTGCACAGGGTATGGCTCTCGCGCACACGGGGCCACGGCTTAACATCCCATCCGACGGACGGCGGCCTTTCCAAGCCAATCTGTGTCCCCTACTAACCATGGGCAGGGCGGGGAATTTTGCAGAGATAAATCTCAACGCTGACCCAACTGGGACTCGAACCTGGGAACTGCAGATTACGAGCCTGGCGCGCTGCCGACTTACTGAGCCACCCCCTCCCCAAGAAGTGGTTGGGAAAGGACACTTTATGTTAGATGAATATTCGTCGTTTCTTTTCCTATCACATTTTGGAGCATTAAAAGGAGAAATTTTAGAGAGCGTTTTCCAGGGAGAAAAGCGCGTCTTAGCGTTCGAAAAATACAACTGAAAACTTAATTTCAAGCAGACTAACGTTACACTCTCTTAGGAAGTGTGGATCAAGCACTATGATCGTAAAAAATAAATCAGTCTTCAGATTTTAAATTGGAAATATGTTCAAATATATCTCAATTTTGGTGAAGGAGCTTTGGTAAGGAGTTCTTATCGTATCTCTAGCGAAGAAATTAGAGCCTCGAATTGGAGTAAGTATTCTAAAGATAATTCCCCGATCCAGTCTTTTGCCCTTAAAGTATTAAAAATCTTTTAGACGTTTTTGTTTTGACTAGTTGAATTTTAAATGTTATTTCGCATAATGATTTATATATATTTCCTTTATCGCATTTCCTGATTCTATAGAAGGCATTACGAAGTGTTATAAAAGATATTTTAAAAACTTTTTTTTTTCAAATTTACTAAATTGGTACTGCTTTACTTTGTTATCAGTTCAAAATAATATTTATAACTTAATATAAGCTATAACTTAATATCTGATTTCACCTTAATCTTCAATATGCAGACACCCGTGGCAAAGCTCCACTAAGCTTAGAGTCCTAAGATCAGACAGATATTTAAGTTTCACGAAACTGTTTTGCATACGTAAGGTTGAAGACCTTTCTTTAAAGCCTCCCCACGTTCATTTTGTCCTCCCCCCATAAGGAAGTTTCCTTAGTTGCATTCAGAAAGGGGGCCACGACTCATTGATCGATGGTGTGCCCAGAGGATGCCCGATATGGGGTGCAAAGAAAAAGAGCCAGCTCGCATCGCGAGGGCAAGAATCACCCAGCGGGCCACAGAAAGTGCCGAGAGATTGTAAGAGTCAGAACGAGACGAGCGCATCGAGTCAGACTAAACAGAAAAGACCGGTTTTTGCCTCCTCGTCACGCATTTCTCAGCGTTCACTTTCTCCTTGGTACCTGACAGGAGCCCCAGGCCCACAACAGACCTAGTGGTCCACTCTCACTACAGGTTTGTCAAGCTGACACAGAGCCAATGGAAACACACTTCCTTTCATTCAGTGATTAACAACCGATTTTTTTCTCTCTCTTTCCTCGGGCGATTTCTTTCCGGTAGCTCACCCCTGTGGCTTCTTTTCCAGAAGCTTATACAAAACGGATTCATAATTTTATTCTACATTTCTGGGGCAAAGTTCGCGGTCACGTGTTCAGGAAAAACCAGAAAAAGACAAATCCAAGATTTTAATTTAAAGCTTGGCAATCATTTTCACTACACGAAAGAAAATTATGAAAGGAGTTGGATTCATTTTCAAATTCAAATTTATTATAACATAAATACACGAGAAAAATGAACACACAATGCACAACACTTTGCCAAATACATTATCAATACAACACTTTACAAAGAACAGAGAAACAATAAAAGCATAAAACTAAGTAAAACAATCAATAAGTATATGTGAACAACCAAGGAGCTTTCGAGCTCTTCCAGGTTATAAAAAAATTAATTCATTTTCATTAAAGAAAATAAAGTAAGTAAAAAATCAAAAATAAAAAAAAATTTACTATCACAAGTGATGTGGGTATGTAGTTTTACCAAATATCAGTTCTTATGTAAATGCTAACAAAATATCAAACTTCTTTTTTTTAAACTGAAGGGTTTTTTTAGGAGAGGATTGTAGCGATTTATTTACAGATCAGTAAAAGCTCAATTTTTTTTCGCACCAAACTATAACCCAATTTATGCGGATTTTTTGCATTCCTCTCAGATTGCAAAGATTTTGTAAAATTCACCATTCAGTTGGGTTGTTTTATCTCTGAGCGGCACTTTTATTGCACACAATGGGCTAAATGGCCAGGTCACAAGTACCCCAAAGGTTCAGAGAAGGTTGGGGGAAGGGGACTCACTGGACAGCTGTTAGGAGACAGAATCCTTTCGTCAATACCACCGAAGGCGCTTTTCAAAGAGTCCACTGAACGTCGCCATCGAAGTCAGAATCACTTCTCAACCCATCGATGTCGGTTTCTCACCGACGGTACGGAGGAGTCAGCAGAGACAAATCTTGACGGTGGCGTAGTTGGATTTGGGTTGTTTTACCTCTGAGCGGCACTTTTTTGCACACCATGGGCTAAATGGCCAGGTCACATGGACCTCGAAGACTCAGAGAAGGTTGGGAGGGGGCCCACTGGAACAGCTGTTGGGAGACAGATGGTAGCCTCCCGTCAAGGCCATCCAGAGTGTTCTTTAACGTGCACAGGGTATGGCTCTCTCGCACACGGGGCACGGCTTCACTTCCATTCGAAGGACGGCGGCCTTTCCTAGCAAATCGGTGTCCCCTACTGACCGAGGGCAGGCGGGGAGTTTTGCGGAGATAAATCTCAAAGGTGACCAGGTTGGACTCGAACCTGGAACTGTAGATTACGAGCCTGGTGCGCTCCCGACTGAGTTACCCTCGCCCTCAGACAATTAAGATTTTTAAAAAACAAATAATTAGTTGTTTAATACTTTAGATTCTATAACTCTTTAAATACTGAACTGATATTGTTGAAAATCGAGATTTAAATATATTTGATTATGATCTTTATCTTCAGTCACAGTTTTCGATGAAATTAATATTTTATAAGTTATAGTGCTTCGAACTCAGATTCCCATTCACATAACGTGAAATTCTGTAACATTTTGATAGAGTTTGGGTTGGGTTGTTTTACCTCTGAGCGGCACTTTTTTGCACACCATGGGCTAAATGGCCAGGTCACATGGACCCCGAAGGCTCAGAGAAGGTTGGGGGAGGGGACCCACTGGAACAGTTGTTGGGAGACAGATGGTAGCCTCCCGTCAAGGCCATCCAGCGTGTTCTTTAACGTGCACAGGGTATGGCTCTCCCACACACGGGACCACGGCTTAACGTCCCATCCGACGGACGGCAGACTTTCCAACCCATCGGATTTTGATAGGGCAGTGTAGGAACTCATTACGATAAGCATAAAAATCTGTTTTGTCCAATCCACAAATCGGCAAATGACAATATGAAGAAAAGTAACTACCGGAGGAAACAGCAGTTGTGAGTGAACCCCAAGGGCAAACATTTTCGATTTTTCTTTTCTGTAAACAACAGCCGAGTAATCTTTGCGACAGGAGCGCAAACACTTTCCGCGCAAATAATGGCTGGAGACGAGCGCCCTCACCACCAATAATTCCTCACTCGACGAAGTGTAGCAAGACGCCTGTTCGCCATTCATTAATGCTAAAATATTCTCAAGAGCAGAGGGAGGGTGAAGCGCAGGCGATATTTCTTTGCGCGCATAAAACTTCTGACGTGATCACCTTTTTAGAATCGAATCTCTTTCGCCTTCAAAAGCACTGAAATTAGCCGCCACACACCGAGATTTTATTACCAGCTTTAAAACCCTCTAAATATCCTGGATTGAATCGCAAAAGCACACAGTCATGGGTCATTCCACATTTCGTCACAGCTCGAGCATGGGCTCTATCCATCCTCTTCATCTTTTTCTGTCTTCCATCTCTCAACATCCGGGTTTTACGATGCTTAGAGGATGGGAGAAAGTCGCAATCATCTCCTCGCCAAGTTTTTGAACATCGGCATCCCTAACAGATGCGATTTATGGGTGGGAAACTTATCCTCATTCATCTACGAAAAGCTTGCAGGGTTTCAAACTTGTTTACATGCATGACGAACGTTGTCTTCTTGCACACTCTTTTTGCAGTGGTATTGTTAACAGTTTAACAATCTATTGAAGGTTTATTTCTTCCTTTCGATTCTTTTTTAAATTTTTTATTTCTTTACAACTTTTTATTCGATCTTTTTACACACTTCGTAGTGGAGGTTTGCAAGCGTTTCTCAGTATTAATATACTCCACAGAAATAAATCGAGTCGACTCAAACCCCAGACTTAATCACTTGAACCCAAGTGGGCTGTGATACAACGGCGTCTGCAGACCTATTGTCATAATCTTACACTCGACATGGATTATTTTGAGCCTTCAGATGATCTAGAACGCCATCTCTAGAATCAGTAACTACCTTATTAAGCAGGTTGGGTTGTTCTACCTCTGAGCGGCACTTTTTTGCACACCATAGGCTAAATGGCCAGGTCACAAGGACCCCGAAGGCTCAGAGAAGGTTGGGGGGAGGCGACCCACTGGAACACACACTGGAACACACACAAGGCCATTCAGTCTGTTCTTTAAAGTGCACAGTGTACGTCTCTCCAACACACGGGGCCACGGCTTAACGTCCCATCCGACCGACGGCGACCTTTCCTATTAAGCAGAATCAATTGCAAAAAAAATAGTTTAGAGCAGCTGTTAAACCAGGAGGCAGCACAACTTATTAATGTCAGCAAGGCATTGTTGTCTTATCATGGTTTAGGATTAAGACAATTTTGGACAGTAATTGAGCTGCCATCACAACTCGATTATTTTTACCAAAATTTGCATCATCAAACTGCTTCAGATTGCTTCATCTGTTTTAAGAATGCGAAGCGGTTCTTTCTTTTCTTGTTTTGTAAAATATTTAATATCATTTGGCTCAGCGATGTATCGGCCGTAGGGGGAAGCCGGCACCATGCTTGCATTCGAGTCAATGAACTGCAGGTATGGAGAAATGGATGTTTCCAGCAGCAGAATTGCCCGCCATCCGTTGTTCGAGCCTTAAATAATAATAAATAAATACCCCCTCAAGCAGCTGCTTGCCACAGAGGTCTGACAGGAGACTGTCAGTTTATATGCCGTAGTAGAAGGTCTGAGAGGACGGCAGGCCTTCAGCAGAAAAACGACACAAACAGCCACGTCTGTAGTAAATGACTCGGAGTTGCAAGCTTCGGGCGTATTCCGAACGGGTGCGCGGATACTTGTTTACGTCCCCTGTGACGTCACTGGTGGAAGTTTTTAGTTCCACCTTTAATTCGGCAGATACTTGACCGATCAGTCCCAAATTTGATATGGTGGCCCTACTTGAGTCTTTCTGTGTAGAATTTGGAAATTGGGTTCCTAGATAAGGTGGGTCGGGATTAAATCCACTGCAAGTGTCCAAAATTCTCGGGGAGGGGGCGCTGCCGTCGCCTACCTTATGAATGTAGAGTTGAAAGTTATGAATGGACAGACGTTTCCCGCCGAACATTTTACGAGGGCTAAATGGGGATGAAACTCTTACAGTATACTAAGTTACGACGAGATGAAACTGTAGACGAAATTTGGTGGTCCTAGCTCTTATAGTTAGGAGGAATTCTTGAACAGACAATTTCTAAAATATAAGATAGAATTAAGATGTCTCAAGGAGTTATTTATCATTTCTCCATTTACTTTCTCATATGCTTTAAGGAAAAATTTCATTCACATTACTTATGTTGTGTTTGAGTTTTATCTATGAATGTTAATTTTTTTTTACCACAGTGGGATAAATTAGCCAGGTCACCAGAATCACAACGTGGTAGGGTATGGTTCTTCAACACACACACACTAGGTAATGGCTTAATATCTCATCTGAAGGACGGCTGCCTTTCCAATCCTCACCGGGATCAGAGAGGGTATTAGCAGAGAAAACAACAATTAGGCGAAAACAAGGGATAGTTGTGAAGCTAATTCGAATCGTGTTCAGACTCTTTCGAGAATTTTCTAAATCGCAATCATGAAATGGAAACTGAACCGAATTCTTTCTTCTCCTACCTTCCCTTGAGAGCCTCTTCCTGAGTCAAGTCTCGTTCTAATGATCACTGACGTGTAATTTTTCTTATTAAATTTCAGGTGGAAGTCGTTTTGAGCCGCATTGGTTTTATGCCTTTGTTATAAGCGGTGACAGCGTATAAATAAATTTACCTTCAAGCATCTTCCTTCGGGCATATACTGCGTGCATAAAGTATCTTTATAACTAACACTATCTGTAAAAAGAAGTATGGTCTAGTGCAGTGGTCCTCAACCTTTTATGCTTCACGTACCCCCCTGGAAATGTGTATGTAACTGGTGTACCTCTTGTATAGATAGATAAAACTATAGTTATAGTATAACAATGAGAATAAAATAAACCATATATATCAGTGGTTCTCAACCTTTTATGCTTCACGTACCCCCCTGGAAATGTGTATGTAACTGGTGTACCTCTTGTATAGATAGATAAAACTATAGTTATAGTATAACAATGAGAATAAAATAAACCATATATATCAGTGGTTCTCAACCTTTTATGCTTCACGTACCCCCTGGAAATGTGTATGTAACTGGCGTACCCCTTGTATAGATAGATAAAACTATAGTTATAGTATGGCAATGAGAATAAAATAAAACATATATATCAGTGGTTCTCAACCTTTTATGCTTCACGTACCCCCTGGAAATGTGTATGTAACTGGTGTACCCCTTGTATAGACAGATAAAACTATAGTTATAGTATAACAATGAGAATAAAATAAAACATATATATCAGTGGTTCTCAACCATTTATGCTTCACGTACCCCCTGGAAATGTGTATGTAACTGGTGTACACCTTGTATAGACAGATAAAACTATAGTTATAGTATAACAATGAGAATAAAATAAAACATATATATCAGTGGTTCTCAACCTTTTATGCTTCACGTACCCCCTGGAAATGTGTATGTAACTGGTGTACCCCTTGTATAGACAGATAAAACTATAGTTATAGTATAACAATGAGAATAAAATAAAACATATATATCAGTGGTTCTCAACCTTTTATGCTTCACGTACCCCCTGGAAATGTGTATGTAACTGGCGTACCCCTTGTATAGACAGATAAAACTATAGTTATAGTATAATAACAATGAGAATAAAATAAAACATATATATACACAATAAAATACGTGTACAGACATGAACTACAGCGCTGTGCTTCGTCACTCAGTTCTCAGAAATTAATCAGTAGCAGTGTTGCCAACTTAGCGACTTTGTTACTAGATCTAGCGACTTTTGAGCTCTCACGGAGTCCCCAAAATTTTTTACTGCGTACCCCACGTTGAGAACCCCTAGTCTAGTGAATAACTTAGACAATAGGGAGATCTCGCTTAACTAACTCTTTTCAAACCTAAAATGTGAATATAAATGGTCATTCATTTTATTGCAGGGGTGAAAGAAGAACGTCATTGTGGGCTGGCATAAAGTTTTTATATGGTCCCCTGGCCACTACACTAACACCCAAACCGAGCCCTGCTGTTCCTCCACCTATTACGATTAAATTTATTGGCTTTGGCGCTGTCACGAGCTCCATCCAAATATCTCGTGGAGAGAGAGAGCGGTCGACCGCAGGCCAAACAGCTCGAGTAACCCAATGAATGGGGTCAGGCAGTTACACCGGACCCGACGCTTAGAACACGTGGGTTATTTCCCTCCCTCCCCATAGATATTGAAGGAGAATAGAGGGGAGCTGATAACATCGGCGAGAGATGGAGGTTTAAAGAGTAGAGCTCATGGAGCGGAGGAAATGGAGGAATGTTAAGGATGATCGGATGCTTGGAGGATGGATGCAGATTGGAGAGCCACTGAAGGATGTCGAATCTCGAGATGGGGCGGACAAGGAACGACACCCTCCCCTCTACTAATGATTTTAATCACCGGAACTAAAAAAACAACAAAATTTAGGGTGTTTAGTTTGAGGAGTAAAGGGAGCTGGGTTCGAGTCCCTCATAAGAAATGGATTCCTTTGAGATTCTTTCTTCATCATGACAAACCTAGAGTGAATTATGCTGACAGGCAAGACTGGATCGAAGGGAGGGGGGAGGACGTTCTCTCCCTCCTTTGAGAAATGCTAAAAAAGGAGGCGAAAAAAATATCGAATGTATGCTTCACTTATTTTTCAAGATATTTTTTAAAGACTACTAAAACTGAGAGAAAATATGATACCGGAAAGGCGGTTAGGCTCAGTCTTCCCCCCCCCCCCCTCAACTCCCTTTTTCTAGACACGTGCTTGCTGATAGGCTGCAGTCAGACTTCCGCGGCAACAAGATGATTGAGAAGTGATTTTTTTATTCTACATATTAAACATAGCTTTTAAGAATACTGACTTCCAAAGGCAACTAAAACGGATACATAAAAACATCTCTCACTAAATGGAGATAATAATTTCTTCGAAAAAAACCCCACAAAACACAAAACTAACATTTTTCTAAATGCTTGGCGATGAGAAATGCAAAATGTATCAGAGGATCGAAAGTGGTCTCCAGTTGCGCAGATGCTGCGGAATCAAAAATATCAGAACTTGCATTTTTCGGTGAAAATTTTCTTTAAGGTTTAAAATCCACGATGATTTGATGTGTTTATTTCGAGTCATCAGAAGGGGGACAAGGCAAAACAAAAAAAAAAAAATCCGCATATATGAACTGGAAGTCAAAAAGGGATAAAAAATATATTAAACAATGACGCTACTAGCAGTGTACAGAGGTAACTCTGGTGGAAACGAAAAGCTCTGAAGATGACATCTAAATACTTCAAGGGACGTAGAAAGCTGCTCTCGTCCAAATTAGGTAAATTTTAAAATATATGGTCTAAATTTATGAATTTACGACCAACTCTAGTGATGACTACACTGGGTAAAAATAAATAATATATACCCCCTCAAGCAGCTGCTTGTCACAGAGGTCTGACAGGAGCCTGTCAGTTTATGCGCCATCATAGAAGGTCTGTGAGGATGGCATGACTGAACAAAATGCGAACTAGGCACGAGCAAATAATATCGTAAAATATACACTGCTTAGACAAAAAAATAGAGAATTTCCATGTCAGTCGGAAGTTAATTTCAAACGAAGTTCTATCCATTGGTTCCCGACGGTGCTGCCACCGCCAGAGACGTACCCAAGGGGGAGGGGAGCAGGGGTTCCGGACCTCCCTTTTCGGAAATCCGTTCATCTTATACGAAACCTCAAACTTTTCTATCTGCTTTGAAATACAAAACAGTTGTCTCTGTATAATTATACATTTTATGTCCGACACTAAAATAGATTAAAGTCATAAAATCTTATTCCATTAGAATATCAATTTATTTTTTATTCCATTAGAATTTATATTATTGACATAAATTGCAATGGAATATCCATGCCATAATCAGGGGCTTGAATTGTGAATTATTATTATAATTTATTATCTTATTCCATTAGAATATAATTTTAATCTTTTGTCTTCGGTGGAATATATCAGTAATTGGAAAACACTACTCAAGTCTCCTTCCCAGCCCCCCCCCCCCAACCCCCGAAATTAAATCCAGGGTATACTCAATTATGGTATACTCAATACGTTAATCACTAGGCCACGGGACAACCCGCTGCTCTACATATTCGATGCTTTTTGTCGTAAAATATAATTAAGGATCTACATTAAGTTTATATAACTCTTGAATTTCAAAATTTCATCAATAATCATTACACAAACTGTTAAAAGTATCTTCTACATTTTAGTAAAGTCGCTTTTGTTTCAATCAATTTGAATTAACTTTTAAATTATTGTAGTTTACATTGCTGGTGTTAAATGTTTCAGTTTCCGTAACTCTTTAATACTCAGAATATTGTTGGAAATCGAGAATTGGATAGATTGGATTAACAGTTGCGTTTGTTTTAACTCTCAGCGGCACATTTTTGTACTCAATGGGCTAAATGGTCAGGTCACAAGGACCCCCCAAGGGTTTAAAGAACGTTGGGAATCCATCGTACATTTATTTAGGAGAGAGATGGAAGAGTCGCGTGAAGGGTATCCGGAATTTAACACGCACACAGGGCTACTGCTTTACATTCCATCCGACAGACGGCGTCCTTTCCAAGCCCAGTCGATATCTCTTTCTGGCCTAGGGCAGACAGGAATTAGCAGAGATCGATTTCAACACACAGTTGGAGCTTGAATCTGGGAGAAGAGATTACGAACTCTTTCCAATTGAGATAATCCCGCACCAGATTGGAGAGAAATTTTTAATTCACCTTCAGTCAGAGTTTTGCACAAAAAGCCTCATTAAGAAGTTACTGAGTTCTCAATTTGACTCTATTGACATTCCACGCATCTTGTCTTATTAAAGTGGTCATTGAGTGTTTAATGATTTTCCCGAAGATTACACAGTTGCCTAGCACATTTCCTGCGCGTATAATGTGTAGGAAACGACCCTGCCATTTTTCAAAGATCCTGACTCCATCTGGAGGCAGAGAGTTGCAGACGCAAATTCCGTTCCCTTTCGAACGACGCTGACAGATCAACAAACCCTTACGAACCATGATGATTTAAGCGCACTAACAGCCAGCAGAAAAGTAGCAGGTGGAACTTTGGAGCTGGATGAATCAACAGCTAACGAAGACCAGACACAGATATCCGGTGCTAAGTCCACAGAGGTCATTCATTCTTTCTAACGAAACTCGAAATGAGCATGGCTCCGTCTGAATCCAGAGACTTCGACATCGTGAGTCAGCTTTGCGGCCTCGCAGACGACAGCTGTTGAGGAGGATTCTGACTCCCCTTCGTCTCGTGCATTGTAGCAGATGATCTTCTGCAAATAACCGCTGTTTCAGATAAAAATTATTAAGATTCTTTATTCTGATTATTGATTCAGCTCTCTTTATGTCCCCAGATATCATTTCTTAATCACCTGATCCCTCGGATAGCTTCGCAAAGGTCTCCTCCACTCTTCGAATAGCCAAGGTGAAGATTTCTAAAGACGAAATGTCGGTTCATCGTGGCAACTCTGCAGGTGTTGATATCCGGGTTCGAACCTATGTCAAAAGTTACAGATAAGCAGTTAACTATGTCAGTCGGAACAACTAATGAAAGCTTTTTTTAAATTTTATTGATATGCAAATGTACGTGGTTGTTTTGTGTTAACTTTTCACTGAGGTTTAGCATAACCACAGGTTGATTTGTGGCGAATTTGAACCAAGTTTCTACCTACAGAGGTGTGTCAAGTTACGACCCATAAAATGTATCTGAGAAGCTAACTTCGATGTTTTGTGACTTCTAAAATAAGTTTTATGTGGTAAAATACGACTGAAGACGAAGCACTCATTGAAACCTATCCTATTTTGAATAATATTCGTTCGAAATTTAAAGAATTGTGGAAGATGCAATATCATGCCATTAGACAGATGATGCCATGTAGCTCATTGTGTGCAAATGTAGTGCCGCTCAGAGGTAAAACAACTCTACCCATCTCTCACAGAGTTTGAATATCATTTTGAAGAGTATTGAAATTTTAATGAACTTCTGAGGTGAATTTTTATGTCTGGAGCAGTCGCACTGACCTACTTGTGCACTTTGAAGAGGTGAGCCCGTGCTACAACTATATACAGCCAACTTTATTATTTTGACAGCCCAAGAGAAATTCAACAGCCAAAAGTGTCAATAGAACCAACTGTTCTAGTAATTTCTCCATATATGGATATTTCGGCACATGAGGATTCACAACCCTCATATAGTGGACCAGAAATCATAGGGAGATAGTAACTTGATGCACAAGTACCTCAGTAGGTCGACATTTAACAGTGGAAAGAGAGGAGTAGCCAAAACATAAGCCATGAAATTACGTGCTGCTTTATTAAATTATTATTTATAAAAATTTTATTAAATTTAGAGAAATATAGACTCTAGCTACAACTATTATACAGCAATTGAACCTGCTGATTGTAACCACCTAGATAGCAGTATCAAATTAAAAAAATAAAAGCGAAGTAACACAATAAAGTCACATCCGACACAAAGACAACTGCGTGCTTAGACTTTAAAAAAAAGAGGATAAACTCAAGGTTATAAGACTCTTTCTTAGGCACGAACTACAATTCTTCAGGGAGTCGAAGACTCTGTGTTCTATGCACCCCACTACAGGCATTATTCTCCCTCCTCAGTTGGTGAAAAAGACCAACAATACCTGGGATGAGTTCCTTCCTTTCGTTTTAATGGCTTTCCGAAGTGCAGTTCACAATTCTACAAAAGAGACACCCAATTACCTTGTCTATGGCAGAGACTTGGTTCTCCCACATGACATTTGGCAGTCGCAAGACAACCCCTCATATTTTGCCGCCGAAAATTATGGAGAGTATATTACAACAAAGATGAAGAGGGCATATGAAATAGTTCGCCATAATTTAGAGTTAGCAGCCGAAAGACAGGAAAGACAGAGACAAAAAGTATCTTTTAATAAACATATCAGGGTAGGAGATTTGGTACTCCTTTACACTCTCCGGGTACATCATAAGAACACAAAAAAGTTGTCCAAAATGTCAAGTGAACCGTGGCGAGTACTCAAGAGATTAAATGAGGTTAACTATAAAATTAGTTTAGTTATTAATCCTCACAAGACGGAGATTGTCCATGTGGACAGACTAACGAAATTAAGGGAGAGAAAAACGTTTTTCACTCCATCAGCAACAGACGATGAACAGACCCTAGCCAAGCAAATCGACATTGAGGCCTCTTACCATATTGACTGAGCCCAGTGGAAACGACGAAGTGGAAGAATGGGAAGTAGATCCTCATTCGAATCACCCTAGCCAAGAAGAAACGCAATTACCTATTTCTATTCCCACTGATTTGTTGGTTAGAATATCCTGTTCTCCAAAACCTCAACAGTCACATCATTATGACTTAAGATGCAGGGATGCCTCCGGTCGAGTAGATCCAGCCGCGGATATGTCAGCACCTGAGGCTGCGTCACCTCAGATCTGAAAAGCATGGCGGAAGTATCATCACCTGAAGAGTCATGAGGTATAGAGATAAGATGCAAAGGAGGTATAAGGATAAATGTTTTTTTTTCCTCCAGATGGAGATATAGGAGGTTAAAGAGAGATAAAGATAAGTGTATTTGGTTATGACAGAGTTATGGAGTTAAAATGATATGACGTAGAAGTAGGAAATAATAGATGAGTACGAGGATAAAGACAGTGTGTCTACATCAACGTAGTAAAATGAAATTAATTCAACTATAGTAGTCAGATACTTCAGTGATTGGTAATTGGGAAGTAAAAGGGTAAATATTAGTTTCATATGCTTTTAAAAAAAAAACCAGATAATGAGATAATTTTACAAAATTCATCAAGGAAGAACTATATCGCGTTGATTTTCTAATCATCTTGATCCAGAAACAAAAATTGCTAGTCGATTTATATTCTGCTGATTTGTCAATGATAACAATTGAGTTGCGCATAACACCAGCCACTAAAATCAATGCAAGATTTCCGTGACACAAAAATGTACGGTTGATGCATAATACTCCTAAATTTATCATCCCCAGGTATTTTTATCACGTTCGTTATGTAGTTCCCTTCCCCCCCCCACCCTGGAGAGTCGACTGGTAAGGTACAAGTAAATTCTTCCCATGTGTCCATGCATAAGCATCTTGTCTGTTATTCGAAGTTCAGTTATTATTTATTTAACATTATACGCCTCTGGGGTGTATAGTTGTACACTTCTACCCCAAAGCAATTGAAAAACTGAAATACTTAGAATATGATTTTACAATAATAAACATTATATCGTATTAAATGCTTAAAGGAATACACAATGTGAACAATTCTTATATACATATGACACAGATAGATTAACGACGAAATTTAGAGAATTTTCTTTGGCTGAATGAGATATTTACATCTTACGAAGTTCAGTTACTTTCTTCAAAAGATTTTAATTTCTAGGAGAATAGGAGAATGGCTGACTTGTCTTCAATAAACAAGAAAAAGAAAATAGTAATTTTCTCATGAACAGCGGCAAAAAAAAAGACGTAGGCCAAAGTAACTCTTACCAGTTAGGGGAGAGGAAAGGCAGCTCTGCAGTTAATGATTAAAATAGTTTTATTTGAATATGAGGGAAAATAATTATGTTTTCTATACGAATAAAAAGTGTTATCAGTCAAATTATTAAAACCCATAAATACAATTTCTTTTTCGTAAATGTTCCTCTAAGTTGAGTCCAAAACCACATAAAAAGGAATCGGTTCCAAAAGAAGAAAAAAAAATATTTTTTTCCAAGAAATGTAGCTTTTCCAATTTCAGTAGTGCAGCAGCAGCAATCGATTCTTAGGAAACTTCTGTCGATATTAAAATCTCTAACTACTCCCAAATTGATCATTTTTGAATCGCTTAGAGTAGAAATTAAGCCAGAGAGAAAAAAAATGTTTTTTTTTTCTTTTTTTCCAGTTGGTTTAAGATATTGTTCGGCAAATTGTTAAAACATTCCTTTAAAATCTCCGGTGGTTCTGCAGCTTGATTTTTTGCCCCTTTTTTTTAAAATAAGTCCTGAATTGTAGTTTTATATTCTGCAGTGCAGGTTGGTATTCTTTAAAACTTTCAGCACTTGTAGATGTGTGATGAATCTAGTTTTTTGCCTTTTTTGTGATAGGAGGTTTTTCAAGAGTGAATTCTTTAACATTCAGTTTTTCCAAATGTTCAAAAAGAACCTTTCTGTGAGTGTTGTATGTTGTACAGTTCAGTAGGACATGTGAAACAGTCTCAATTGAGTTTCAGTGATGAATTTCATCATGTGCATTTTGTCGTTCAGTCTGCATGATTTTCACTTGGTAAATTTCTTGTATATAGCGGATCAGTTATTTTTCTCTGACTAACCGTCTGTGGTTATAAGAGTTTGAGGCGAGCTCCGTGGAAAGTTGTTGGAGATTATCCATTGCAGTTTGTGTTAGCAACTATTTATATTTATTATAGTTGTAACAATTTTCACATTTCCAATTTTCCATCTGTAAAAGAGTCCGGCTGAAACCAGTTTTGCGTGACAGGCTATAGTCCGGTTAACATTCAAAGAACGTTCTAGATTTGTTTTCTTTACGACTGGAGGTGGCCTAACAGTTGTCGAGTCGGAGCTTCCACGACGGAAGAGGGTCAGAAATTCCAGTTCTGATGGGAAAACATTATTTTCTCGGCACTTTCGACCACGGGGAGTACTGTCGACTTTCGAAAAGAATAAGGAACAATGTTTTCTAAAGGTATTTAAATCAAGAGGGTAAGAATAGTAAGCGAGGATTAGAAATTTATGGAAGGGACTATGTACCAATCCTTTAAAGTGTGTATCGGGTGTGTGTTGGAGGGGGTGGTGAAGAGTGGCATAAAATGAATAAACCCTAACAATACTATATGTAATTACGTAAGTGGTCACGACATGATAGGAAAATTTATGAATTAAGTTGCTAAAGTTTTGAGTTGGGAAAATTTAGAAGTTTGAAAGGCTACCTCTGAGTTGCCTTTGTTTTTCACAATAGTCTAAATGACTAAGTCAGAAGAACCCCAAAAACATTTTAGATATAATGTCACTGAACAATCGGATTATTGGAGAAATAGATATTTCTAAAATAACCTGTTCCGCATGCCGATAACGAAATATTAATATTGTTTTGATGGATAGCAAATATTAAGGTTGAAAACTAATAATTATTGTTAACAAACTCTACTACTTTGACTGGCAATATTTAAGAAGAAAATTAATAATAATTTTCATAAAAATGTTAATAATAGCAAAATAACTGTGGGTGATAATACAACAGGTGAAATTCAATAAACTAATAATAATCTTTTTAGATTAATGGGATATTCTAAAAAATTTTTGTTTTTCGATTTCCCACTTTTTTTAATTCGTTTTTTGTAAGTGGTAGGGGATTTATAGATCAGATATTTTCACTTAGGCAGATTCTTGAGAAATGTTTAGAGTTTCAGAAACCTTTGGTTGCTAACTTTGTTGATTTCAAAAAGGCTTTCGACTCTGTTGATCGTCATAATTTGTGGTTGACTGTGAGATCATATGGTATACCAGAGAAGTTAGTTAACATTATGAAAGCTCTCCATAATAACACTGAGTCATGTGTGAGAGTTGGTAAGTCTTGTAGCAATTGGTTTAGCATTACTTCTGGTGTTCGACAAGGGTGCATTTTGTCTCCTATTCTCTTTAGTTTGGTTATTGACTATGTTATGCGAAATTCATTGCAAGGGAAAGATTTTGACCTTAAATGGTCTGGAGATACGAAAATTTCTGAATTAGATTATGCTGATGATTTAGCCCTTTTGGCAAATGATGTTGATGAGATGAACTCTTTCATTCTAGCTGTTGATGAGACTGGTAGTAGAGTAGGTTTGGTTATAAACAGAGAGAAAACTAAAGTGATGAAAATGGGTCAAGCTGGTTGTGATTCAGTTCATCTGAATGGTTGCAGTTCATCTGAATGGTTGCATCTGAATGGTCGCAGTTTAATTATCTTGGGAGCTATGTAACAGATAATGGTGATGTGCGGCATGAGATAAACAGACGAATAGGGATTGCTGTCGGGATTTTTAAGAATCTATGGAGATTGTGGAGAAATAGGCGTATACACCTAAAGACTAAAATTAGACTGTATAATAGTTTGGTTCTTTCTAGGGTTAGTTATGGTAGTGAAACCTGGACGCTTTGTAAACAAGATAACAGGAAACTAGATGCTTTTGATTCTAGATGCTTACGCAGTATCTTGGGTATTAGGTGGTTTAACTTTGTAACTAATGATGAGGTTAGGCAAAGCAGTTTGCAACCTCCTTTAAGCAGCATATTGTGCAGAGAGAGACTCCGCTGGTTTGGCCATGTTGCCCGTATGGATAATTATAGATTGGCGAATAGGGTTATGAACAGTGTGCCTTGAGGCCTCAGAAGGAGGGGGAGACCCAGGATGCGGTGGGCAGACAATGTCAAACAGGATCTTGTTAGAATTGGTGTGCAATGGCCAGATGCAGTAGATGTAGCTCAGGATAGACTTGCTTGGAGAACTAAATTGCACGGTCTGGTTGGACCTCCGTAGCCCATGGCTGCTAGAGGATGATGATGATGAAGAGGAAAAATAAAAGGGATAGAAACAAACCCGGATCCTGAATGGATAGCGTTTTTTTTTATGTCGGTAGCAAAGTAATTAATGATAATATTCAACTTTTGTAGATTCTGTCTGTGGTGCATTATATCTGATAGGTTGCGATTTCAGTTCCACGGTACACGTGGGTTGGGTTGTTTTACCTCTGAGCGGCACTTTTTTGCAAGCCAGGTCACAAGGGTCCTAGGACTCAGAGAAGGTTGGGCGCAAAAGTATGGGGTAAGGGACCCAATGGACGGCTGTTGGGAGACATATGGTGGCCTTCAGTCGAGGCCATCCAGCGTGTTCTTTAATGTGCACAGAGGATGGTCTCCACCACATTCAACGAATGATGAACTTTCCAAGCTCTTCGGGGTCCCCTAGTGACTGAGGGCAGTACAGTTGAAATGCTCGAGGTGTCATTTTGTCAATTCTTCTTTTCTGTATTTAGATTTAAATAGCATGTTCAAGAAATGTGATTATCGTGTTTGTCTATATCTGAGCAGATATTTACAGTTGGCGGATTTGGCTGCGAAGCTAAAGGACCTAAGTTGAATGCTGGAATATCGAAAGACAGAGAGGAAGCCTCCGCCTTCCTAGGGGAGAGGGTTGTCTCAGTAGGCAGAACGTGAGGCTCGTAATCGGTAGTTCCCAATTTCGAGTCCCACCTTGAGCAGCGTTGAGATTTATCTCCGCCAAATCCTCACCTTACATTCGGTCAGAAAAGGGACACGGCTTGGAAAGGACGCAATCTCTCTGATGGGCCATAAAGTATTTGCCCCTCGTGCAGAAGAACCATACTCTGTGCAGTTAAAAAGCACGCTGGATGGTCTTGACGATAGGCTACCATCTGTCACCTAATAGCTGTCCAGTGGGTCCGTTTCTCAAAATCTTCTCTGAGCCCTTGGGGTCCTCGAGATCTGGGCCTTTAGCCAATGTATGCAAAAGGTGCCGTCCCCTCGCTTTCGTTACAGGATATGACGTATTATAGTCTCTTGTTAGTCAGCTACTGCAAGTGGATTTCTTGAAGAGAATTTTGGTCCAAAAATCGCCTTGAAACAGCTTCTTAGGAAACTGCGATCTCTGCTTTTCTCAGCTCCCATCAATTCCCACTCCCGCCTTTTTTTTTAGCAGAGTAGGATGCGGAGAAGTGGGGAAAATCTTTTGTAAGACTCGCAATTACAAACTTTGTTTAGCATTTGCAGAACTGTATGTTAACAAGATATAAACAGTGTGCTTAAAGGTTCGAAGAAAAGAGACAGATCCAGAATGAGGTGTGTACAGAGTGTCCTTATTAGAACAGGCCTGCAGTGTCCAAATACAACAGCTTTTGCTCAGAATAGACGTATTATGTAGAACTGAATGACACAGGGCGGCTGAACCACCATTGCCTGTGGCTGCCTGAGGATTATGTATGCATGAAAAAAAAGATACAAACTAAACATCATTGAGGTTGTTCAGGGGTTTACGAACTCCGCGTGAAAGGAAACAACGGAACCATTCTCTCTGCTGGAATACAATGTATGCGAAGAATAAAGTGAGGGAGAAAAAAGGACAAAAAAAAGTGTCTGCATGCAGCAAAGAGAGAGCTCCATAGCAACTGGGTCTTAATCTCCCATCCTAAACCACTCTTTTCTATGAAAGCCGCAAGCATATGGCCTGTACGCCTCCGCATGATTTCGTTTATTAATGCATCTCCCACAACAAAACCCCGGGCTGAAATGGCCTGCACACATACAGGCTAATTACCGCCCCCTGCTCCCATCGCGTGTGGATGATGATGAGCTTAATGACCCAGCGACGACTACGACCCCGCCGTTGACGTTGTCACGTGATCTAAAAATGGCCTCCCTCGCGCGTCGTCCTTGGCCCATTCGAAATGGTCTCTTTCACTCCCTAGCATTTGGAATGACTGTTTCCTCCGAAGCTGGCTGGGCTCGCTTTTTTGGCAGCGGCTCGCGTGACTAGGTAGCTGATCACGTGGCTGGCAGCGCGCAGGTGTACTGGGCTCGTGCACAGCAGCTCTGACGCTTCAGCTGGCGGCAGAGACCGGGAATAGGAAGCAGGGGGATGTGTGGGAGTGCGTGGAGGAACGGGGACCTCCAATTGGTCCCGAACGAAATGACTGCGAAGCCATTTCGAGTTGAATGACAACGACCATATGCTGGATTTACGCACGGCAAACAAATCGAACGGGATCTCGAAAAATTAGCAGAATTTTCAGTTACAAATGGCTTACTACACCCATGCACATTAGCTCTGTCGTTTTCGTAAGAGGTAAAAAAATCAAGGAAAATCATTATTCCAGAAAATGGGAATATAAATTAGTAATCTTCGTTGCAAGATTTACTTGATTCTTTATTTGAATAAATAGTAATATTCTATAGAAATGATTCAGTTTATAAGTGATGAGCATGGTGAAGTGTAGGGGGAAACAAGAAGACTGACTTTTGTTTAAAGAAGTGGAAAAAAATTAACTTCGTAAATATTAATAAAATAATAAGTTACCATTACTTTTCAAATGTCTTCACCTCTTTTAAATTTTTATATAATGAGAGCACCTTCGGAATTAATTTTTTTCTCCGATTCGATAATGGTAAGGATGCTTTTTTAATGCCTTGTTCTGTTTTTTTAGCACAAGTCAATTCTAATCAAGGAGAAGTACATAAAGTGTAATTTCAGAGTAACTTTAAAACTTCACACATTTATATCAACATTGTATGTCAAACAGAAGAAAAACAAATGGCATGAGAATGAAAAGCAAGAGGTGATGCAGCAGACATCCCAACTAAAGTCAATTTCTTCCACAGTCTATGGCGCATAAGGGGATTCATTTGGGAGACAGCGAAAGTGATCCTGTCCTTCAATTTATTGATGGATTGTGACCATGATGGGTGAGAAAGTTCCCAAGCGATCCGAAGAAACCACACTGAAATGGGCAACAATTAGTACAAGAGCCGTCGCAATTGGTTGGGTTGGGTTACCTCTGAACGGCACTTTTTTGCACACCATGGGCTAAATGGCCAGGTCACATGGACCCCGAAAGCTCAGAGAAGGTTGGGGGAGGGAACCCACTGGAACAGCTGTTGGGAGACAGATGGTAACCTCCCGTCAAGGCCATCCAGCGTGTTCTTTAACATGCACAGGGTATGGCTCTCCCGCACACGGGGCCACGGCTTAACGTCCCATCCGACGGACGGCGGCCTTTCCAAGCCCATAGGTGTCCCCTACTGACCGGGGCAGGGCGGGGAGTTTTGCGGAGATAAATCTCAACGCTGATCCAGCTGGGACTCGAACCTGGGAACTACAGATTACGAGCCTAGCGCGCTACCGACTGAGCTACCCCCGCCCCCCGTCGCAATTGGTCACCGAGTTGTAAAAGTACAGTGGGATAACTCTTTTTATAAGTCCTCAGAGTCACAAAGTCCGACCATGAGCAATAGGAAGATGGTCAACAACTGCATCTTATCATTCGTCTTTTGCTGCGCATCACGAATCACTTCATCGTGCATTGGCGCAATTCTGTGGCAGGGAAATGGAAAACGACATTCACATCTCGTTTTTCCTACTCCAGCTTTCAAAGCTATGGCGCTGACGTCATAGTTTTGAAACATGAATTTTAAACTTCCCTATTCAAAAATGTCCCTCTCAATACCATTTATCCAAATATCGATTTTGAACAACATCAATATTTATAGAAGCTGAAATATTTACTACGTCTATAGTTAAACGTTCCAGCTTCAACAAGTCTTTAAATATAAAGTAAATATTGGTTTGAAATCAAGATTTAGAGAACTTCAATTTTCCTTCAACGATATTTTTCAGTAAAAATATAATTTTCAGAGTTAGCAAGTTTTGAATGCGGCTTTCCATTCCCATAACAATGCAAATTCGATTAAAGAGTTAGTGTACGTAGGAGCGATCCCCCCCCCCCCCCCCCATATCCCTCTAAAACCATTCTTCAGTCAGGCAGCCTGCCAGCCATAGAAATCTGATAGAATCCAATCAATGGACAGAGCATAGAAAAATTTATGGGGGAGATAAGACCTCAACAGATATTCAAACACAGGATTCGAACCAGGTTTCCTATAATAGCCCACAAACAGCTGTAACCAATGCACACTGTCACTCAACCATAATTCGAAAGAAGAAAAATATTGTTTTTTTTTCAATCCGTCCCCAACGATCCGACTCATCCGACGCTGACGTAATAGGAAATGACGTCTCCGCCAAGCATCACTTACGTTAACCCCTGTAATCCCACGAAAGTTTCACATCTGGGTGAATCAAGTCAAAT
Source organism: Ryuthela nishihirai (assembly GCA_038380435.1). Taxonomy (NCBI): domain Eukaryota; kingdom Metazoa; phylum Arthropoda; class Arachnida; order Araneae; family Heptathelidae; genus Ryuthela; species Ryuthela nishihirai. Next base: position 5,992,526 of record JAWZYU010000030.1, on the reverse strand, counting down.
CCTTGATCATGGTTTTCGACGTGATGCGAATAAGACAAGTCCGTTTTGGCCATTCAACTGTGAATGAGGCAGGCGATGCGCAATCCTCTGATGGCCTTGAACGCAACCTGGCTCAGCCATCGCCACCGCTGCTGCGTCTGGCCGACATGAAAAGACACCGCGTGGAAACGTGGGAACAGTGGTAGATCACGCGACCAGTACTTCACGGTCTGCCGATTCCCGTTGAAAGTACAAGTGATGTCTGCGGTGGTGGTTCGACGACACCGACAGACAGGTCACATGTCGGACGACGCTGATCCCCATTCCTCATGGGACACAACGCGACGTTGAAGAAAAAAGGAATATCTGTTGGACCCGTCCTCAACAGGTGTGGGGAAAAGAATTCTGCAGGATAAAATTCCGCAAAAGGTTTTTTTAATGGCATCATGGGTGGGATCACGAGGGTAGATTGAAGTATGACCTCTCTGAGGGACACTTTTTTTGCATACAATGCGTTAAATGATCAGGTCATAAGAACTCCAACGGATCAAAGATTGGGAAGGTGAAAGGATCTACCAGGTCACGGGTCTCCAAACTACGACCTGTGGGCCACATCCTGCCCTACAAGGAATTTCATCTGGTTCAAATTTCATCATAATGAAATTACAAAGAAAATTAAAAAAAAGGGAAAGAAAAAAACTATTGGGTAATATTATGCTTATAATTGCAACAACTCATTCGGTTTTCAATTTATTCCTATAGTATAGGTATAGTATCATACAAGTTGACCGAGTTTCGCAACGTGGTTAATTACAGTCGTGTGAAAAGTTAATAAAACCTGCAGCGAGTCGGGGTGTGGGTTGGAATTAAAACACGAGCTCAGGGGGCACGGCATTGGCGTCGAAAGAGATCCTGCAAAATAATTTTCTGCGACCTTCCAATAAATCAATCCAGAATATTTTGTATGGCGCTGCTCGGTGAAGGGCATTCATGCTCTAGGCCGATAATAAAACTTCATCTCACTTTTATTAATTAATAACTTCTACACAAAATAAGTATTCTTAGTACACGCTCAGACCTACAACTAGATTACTTTTTTCCGTTGTCTTACTTTTGCTATCACCAATAGAATTAGGATTTATCTTAAAATTTAAACAAACTTATTACTTATTCTCACTCAGCAATTAACTAAGTGGCTGTTTTCCATAATACCTGCTTAAAAAACCACATTAACCTACTTTCGCATGTACATCAAAATTCAACAACACTGAATTCAATCACAATCCAAATTCAACTGTCTCTTCTATTTCCTAAATGACGTATTCTTCACAACACGTGGAGTACACATTATGATGAACAATTTTTGCACGTCCACATGTGGTTTCAGTATGTATGGTATATATATATCTAGTTGTTTTAACGCTTGTTGTTAATGCTCAAAGGGAAGACCGTAGTTTATTTTACCCTTTCTAGGTCTGGGACTCATCTCTGTGAAATTTAGAGGGGCGGGGGTGGCTCAGTCGGTAGGGCGCCAGGCTCGTAATCTGTAGTTCCCAGGTTCGAGTCCCAGCTGGGTCAGCGTTGAGATTTATCTCCGCAAAATTCCCCGCCCTGCCCACGGTCAGTAGGGGACACCGATGGGCTTGGAAAGGCCACCGTCCGTCGGATGGGACGTTAAGCCGTGGCCCCGTGTGCGGGAGAGCCATATCCTGTGCACGTTAAAGAACACGCTGGATGGCCTTGACGGGAGGCTACCATCTGTCTCCCAACAGCTGTTCCAGCGGGTCCCCTGCCCCAACCTTCTCTGAGCCTTCGGGGTCCATGTGACCTGGCCATTTAGCCCATGGTGTGCAGAAAAGTGCCGCTCAGAGGTAAAACAACCCAACCCAACTCTGTGAAGTTTAGCAGTTCAAAGTAGAAGTTGGGAGTCTCTGGAAAAGTGACGGTGAAGTGTTGGAAAGTAAGAGGTCTGGGCAACTGAAGACCAACGTGTTGTCCTGTGTGTTCCTTTCGCAACTTTATCAGATAGATCATTATAAAACCAAAATCTGACACACAGTGATAAAAAAAAAGTGGTCTCCAATGAAGAGGGGTTTCAGTAATGCTGAATTACCAAAAACAACGGAAAATTGGGGCCTTTTATCACCCATCGTCGTCTCACCCTTCCCACAAATTTCAACTTTCTGGACCCGGTAACGGATAAAAGAACCGAAATAATAATTTCATTCGAGCTGTGTGTTGTTTTATCGTGTCATGTTACCGTAGATCTTTATGACATCATCAATTCAGTTGTGGTTCATGAAGAGATTAGCCCCGTGAAAAACAATCTGAAATCAGATAAAATTAGGGTGTTATCGATTATTCTCTTCCTACATCCTTTCGAAAAGTCATAATGAAGATTAAATTTCCCACATCGTGACAATGAAAAAATAATAATATAATTGCTAAAAAATGATTTGAAGCGCTTAACAATTAACAATGCACATTATTTCGGCGACAATAAAAATGCAGACCTAATTAAATCATTAAACATGATATATTGTTTCATCGAAGACAATGAAACAATAATGTGAAGTGGGTTGTCTGTTGCCTCCTTGTTGTGAAGTGGGGGGGGGGATCAATCTTTTACGGCATCTTTTCCAGCTTTTCAGGGACTTCAAAATCCTCTTCTATATTATAAAGCGAGAGATCAGGATTTCTCTGTTTAAAGGCAGCTCACTTCTCAGCTCACTTGTTCTTAAGAGGTTTCTTTCCATATTGTACATCACAGAGAATGTCTGTGAGCGAGATGTAGAAAGACCAAACAAAGTATTTGAAAAAAAAATATCGACAACGATGTCTTTTTTTTAGGGGGGGGGGGAGGGGATTGAGTCTGGGATTTGAATCGAGGTCTTTGTTCTTTCGTAGATAAATCAGATAACTGCCAGGCCATTTGGGCGACTCTCTTGCATCCTATTATTATTTCATTAAAAAATAAAATAAATATTCTTTCAAGCAGCTATTTGCCTTTCTTCATTACTGCATCCATTGTTATTATATGCAATTTTGCATTTTTTTTATCATAAATGAGACTGAATAGTAATTTGAATTAACATTAAAAGCTTGGCAGGTCTACGGCAATTACGCGTATAAGACTAATATGGGAGAGATTTCCCTATATTATCATTTACATGTGTCGAGATTTTCCCCTCTTCTTCCGTTGAGAAAGGGGCCACCAATGGGCTCGGGAACGCCGCAGTCCATCGAATGAGACGTGTTCATTCATGCACGTTAAAAACGCGCTGAATGGCCTTGAAGGAAGACTTGATCTGTCTCTGATGGATTTGGGTTGTTTTACCTCTGAGCGGTACTTTTTTGCACACCATTGGCTAAATGGCCAGATCACATGGACCCCGAAGGCTCAGAGAAGGTTGGGGGAGGGGACCCACTGAAACAGCTGTTGGGAGACAGATGGTAGCCTCCCGTCAAGGCCATCCAGCGTGTTCTTTAACGTGCACAGGGTATGGCTCTCCCACACACGGAGCCACGGCTTAACGTCCCATCCGACGGACGGCGGCCTTTCCAAGCCCATCGGTGTCCCCTAATGACCGTGGGCAGGGCGGGGAATTTTGCGGAGATAAATCTCAACGCTGACCCAGCTGGGACTCGAACCTGGAAACTACAGATTACGAGCCTGGCGCGCTACCGACTGAGCCACCCCCGCCCCGTCTCGGATGAATCCCCTTCCCCAGTCTTCTCTGTGTCCTTGGGTTCCTTGTCAGCTGGCACTTAGCAATTATATGTGCCACTCAGAGGTAAAACAATCCACGGAAATTCATGACCTTAACGAGTAAAACAATAACATAAAACGATAGCGACTTTAACTCTGCTGTTTAGGAATAAACCGATGCCCCATTAACAGAATGTGTGGCTTTTGGTAAGAAGGAGCTATGCAGAACTAAATCTTCGAAGCTCCCCAGCGTCAGCTCGACTGAGGTTGCGAACAGTGAAGTTGCATTGGGAGACCGTGACAGCAGCAGAGACCGATCGCAAGATGGGGACCCATCCACATGAGGTCTCAAGGGAAGTGAAGGACGTGCAAACAACCAACCACTTGCTGTTAAAGGCCTAGGATGGCTTAAAGGACTCAGTCCCTCCAGTGATGCATACTCATCCGTTGGGATTCATTATTCCAGAAAAATGGTTCGATTCCCCAGTTGAAGGAGGAGAAGGAAAAGAATTGGTTTCACTGAAATTATACTTTCCGGATTCGGTGGAGAGGGGGGGGGGCGATTGGGAGAATTTATGAGGCTTAAAAAAAGACAGAACACGCATATCTTTGTGATAGAAATTATTAATATATTAAATATCTTTGTGATAGTTTCCAATGGTTTAAATCAGTAACTATGGTATCACACCAAAAGCTTTTTTTTACAATTACAACTATGAAGAAAATTGAGTTGATTTTTTTCTAAATAACGCGATGATAAAAGTTATAAATACATCCAAAGATCTAACAGACGAGTTTTGTATGGACCAAATAAACCGAAACCAATTACATCAGAAGTCACTTGAACATACATGAAGGAATTATTGCATTAATTACGCTCTTTCAATTCCTTAAAATAAGGGGGAAAAAGTTATATTTTCATTTCGTAACATATAAACGATCATTAATTGCCAATTATGCAAAAAAAAGGTAATTTCTTCCCAATCATTTGTTTTATCAAAATGAAAAAATTCTTTTCATCCAATACAATAATGTATATTATTTTCTAACATACTAACTAGTTGAAAAGGAAAATTAATTCGCGTCTCCAGCGTTACGAATTATAAATTCCTAAGACAAAAATGGCAAATTTCTTGCAACATTATAATTGTGTCAATGAGTGTTGTCAGGGATTTTTTCCTGTACGAAAGAGGAGGGGGGAGGGATTGGAAGAATTTCTGAGGCTTAAAAAAAGACAGAACACGCATTTCTTTGTGATATAAATCAGATTTTTTGTTGATTATTATAAATTAAAAATTATCCCTTAAGTCACGTATAGATTAATAGCTGAACATAAAATTTTTATTTGTAGAAATCCAAGGAAGCAATGCCTCGTCTCCTCCCCCCCCCCCCAAGCATGCTCGAAATGGAAGTGTCTAATTGACGGACTGATCGAAATTTCAATCCAACATTTTTTTCACAAAAATTAAAAAGTACGAAATTGTGGAAAATTCCAGACTTTCATTAATCGATTGGAATCGGTGGGGGATTTCCCAGCAGAAGTGTTTGCGAGAACAGAACATGCGCAGTTCAGCATGTGTTCGCTTATGATCGAATTCAGCGACCTACCTCCCCCCCCCCCCCAACCTAACCCAGACAAGGCCGTCTCGCCAAAACCACGAGGCTGAAAGAGAGAAGGAGAGGCACTTCAATGATTACTTTTCAAGCCTTAAATCCTCATTTACGGCAAACACCGAGTCGGGGCTTCGGCGACGAAGCAACGACTTCGTTCTGTTTCTGGGCACTTAGCGTTTGCGATTCGGTTTTTGGTGCAATGACAGTGCTTATGAACGCATTGCAATCAATTACATCAATACTGATTAAGGAGACGGCAGAATGAATTGTTGTTAACATAAAAGAAAAACGTTTTAGAATGCAAAGTACGTTAAAATGTTTCAAGAATCGAACAATGATTAAATCGAACATGACTGTGATTCTCTCTGCGATAAAATTATATTAAACATCTATTTGGTAGATTAAATTCTTTTAACATACTTAGAAAAAGGACAAAATTTACAATGTGTGTTTCAGATTCGGAATCTACCAGAATTTTGATCATGAAAGCGTGCACACAAAACCAAAAAAAAAAAGGGTAGAGTGTGAGCAGAGATTTAAAAAAAATGCTTATTTTTAGAAATCCTGTAAGTTGAGTTTTTACCTCTGAGCGGCACTTTTTTGAATAAAATAGCCTAAATGATCAGATCACGAGAACCCTGAAGACAGAGTAGGTTGAGGGAGGGGACTCACTGGAAAATGCAGTGTGTTTTTCAAAGTGCACACGGTATGGCTCTTCAGCATACGGCGCCACGGCTTAACGTCCCATCCGACGGACGGCGGCCTTTCGACGCTCAGTGTCCCCTACTGACCGTGGACAGGGAACGCAAACTTTTAAAGGTAACAAAATACACGTTACCAGCTGATTGAGCTGCATAATCAGCCTCACCTACATTACATATAAGTTTTAAAGATGAAGTATTTTGTCGTTTAAGAAAAATAAATAAATTTCTTATAAAAAGTGTATCCTAACCGAAGAAATGTGAATTTTTTAAGCCAATAGAAGTTAGTCAAAATCATTTTGAAACGACTGTAGCCACAATTGAACAAACAATTAAGAATCTGAGTTGGGTTGTTTTACCTCTGAGCGGCACTTTTTTTGCACACAATGGGCTAAATGGCCAGGTCACAAGGATCCCGAAGGCTCAGTGAAGGTTGGGGGAGGAGACCCACTGAAACAGCTGTTGGGAGACAGATGGTAGCCTCCCGTCAAGGCCATCCAGTGGTTTAACGTGCACAGGATATGGCTCTCCCACACACGGGGCCGCGGTTTTACGTCCTATCCGACGGACGGCGGCCTTTCCAAGCCCATCGGTGTCTCCTACTGACCGTCAGCAGGGCGGGGAATTTTGCGGAGATAAATCTCAACGCTGACCCAGCTGGGACCCGAACCTGGGAACTACAGATTACGAGCCTGGCGCGCTACCGACTGAGCCACGTCCGCCCCAAGAATCTGAGTATATTCTGTGATAAACCATTACTAAGAGTATAAAAAGAAAGGTTTAACGATTGACATCTGATCACTTTAGGTGACAAGGATTATAAATGGCCAGATCAAATTTCCAAGTGATTCAGAAATACAAACAGCTACATTTCAATATATTCAGGAATACATTCGCAAAAACTTTAAACAAAAGAGTGTAAAAATATAATTGGTAAAATTTTTATCCAAAAGGGTCAAATAATTCAATTCATAAATTTTGGTGAAAAAATTTCAGATTCCTAAAAATTTTAGCTTAAAAGGGGATGCAATCCTTAAATTTAAATTTCCTTGCTAGAGGAGGAAACGTTCTCATCCTTTTCTAATGCCATGCATAACGAAAAAAAGTATCTTTACTTCTTTATGTTATTGCTTCTGAATTGATATTGATTCAATATTACAATTGTCATGCCAAATATGTCCGAACTAGTTGTTCAGACATATCTGAAGCATTCTTGTTTTCTACCAGTTGACCTCAAAGGTCATATAAACGGTGGATATAATGGCGATGCTTTTGCAAACCCCCTAATCACTGAGGCCACGAACGACTATAAAGAGGCCTGAAGCAGGGATTGGGTAACTCGGAGAAAGCGGATTTAGAAGAGAGAGGAGAATCATCCCAAGAAATGCGAGGAATGTTTTCCCACGGTTAACCCTGAGACGACTTCACTGCAGCATTGAGTCTTCAAAGTGAGTTTCGAATTTTAGTGGTGTATTTATTCATATTTGTTATTCGCGTTAAAAAAAAAACGTTACTGGGTTTAAACGTAAGGTATAAAACTGTATAAAGTACAAATGAATGGAATTTACCTACAAAGGACCTATTAAGGAATAGCAGTTTTCTTCTCTGTTCTTAAAGTATATTGCATTGAAAACGCTGTAATTAAGTGAACGTTCTAAATAATTATTTTTAGTGACAACGTCTCCTGTGAAGTTATAACTAAGAATTTACAAGTAAAAAAACTCGCTTGTTTTCTTCCATGTGTTCTAAAAAGAAAAAAAAAATTGAAATTGCAAATTAAAATCCCTTGACTCAATTCATATTGATTATAAAAGAAGACAGTGCCCATGAATTGGTTTAACCCATTTAAAAGAAACTTAAAAAAAAAAGAAATTTAAAACAAATTAAGAGAATTTTAAAGAACTGCCGACGGTCTGTCTTCCATTGAAATTAATACGAATTCAACAAATCAATGGCAATTTCACTTTCAATTTTTTGAGCACATACAAGAATAAGTAATTTATAAAAACTTATTTTAATTATAAATTAAACTTAATGTTTCTCCTAGTTTTTGTGCTACGTAATGACTAAAGTTCAGAATCTCTTATGCTATTTCCAATTATCGGACAATCCGGATTCGTTTATTCTAAATGCTTTTTATTTTTCACGCGTTTTGCGTTTCGTATCAAAGAGGTTTCAGTTCATACTTCTAAACATTCAGCAGCGTCTGAAACAGTGGCTCCTGAACTTTAGCAATCAGAAAACTCCAATTTAAATCAGCACAGCATTTTAAATGTGATTTTGCTGATTAAAAGCATTTAATGCTGATTTGGAATTAGCATTAATCTGTCATTTCAAATGGCAGAGATCCTTTACCCAGGCATACTGATGCCGTTCAAATTTAGATATAAACGGTGTCATAATTAAGTTGATAAAATAATAAAGTACAGATACCCCAGTTTAAGTTTCGAGTCCCAGCTGGGTTAGCGTTGAGATTTATCTCCGCAAAACTCCCCGCCCTGCCCACGGTCAGTAGGGGACACCGATGGACTTGGAAAGGCCGCCGTCCGTCAGATGGGACGTTAAGCCGTGGCCCCCTGTGCGGGAGAGTCATATCCTGTGCACGTTAAAGAACACTCTGGATTGCCGTGACGGGAGGCTTGGGTTGGGTTGTTTTACCTCTGAGCGGCACTTTTTTGCACACCATGGGCTAAATGGCCAGGTCACATGGACCCCGAAGGCTCAGAGAAGGTTGGGGGAGGGGACCCACTGGAACAGCTGTTGGGAGACAGATGGTAGCCTCCCGTCAAGGCCATCCAGCGTGTTCTTTAACGTGCACAGGGTATGGCTCTCCCGCACACGGGGCCACGGCTTAACGTCCCATCCGACGGACGGCGGCCTTTCCAAGCCCATCGGTGTCCCCTACTGACCGTGGGCAGGGCGGGGAATTTTGCGGAGATAAATCTCAACGCTGACCCAGCTGGGACTCGAACCTGGGAACTACAGATTACGAGCCTGGCGCGCTACCGACTGAGCCACCCCCGCCCCTTGTGACGGGAGGCTACCATCTGTCTCCCAACAGCTGTTCCAATGGGTCCTCTCTCCCAACCTTCTATGAGCCTTCGGGGTCCTTGTGACCTGGCCATTTAGTCCATCTGTGTAGCCAACAGAGGTAAAACAACCCAACCCCAGTTTAAGAACTGCTGAGAGGTTAAACTGGAACGAAATAAGTTGCTCTTGTTGACGCTTTATCCCTTGGAGAATTTCTGGTAATCCCTTTCTTGTAATCTTTAATATAAGTGATGTTCAATTTTACTTTTTGAAATTATACATTGAAACAGTTGTTGTTTTGGGTTGTTTTACCTCTGAGCGGCACTTTTTTGCACACCATGGGCTAAATGTCCAGGTCACATGGACCCCGAAGGCTCAGAGAAGGTTGGGGGAGGGGACCCACTGGAACAGCTATTGGGAGACAAGGCCATCCAGCGTGTTCTTTAACGTGCACAGGGTATGTCTCTCCCGCACACGGGGCCACGGCTCCAAAAGCCGCCGTCCGTCCCATCCGACGGACGGCGGCTTTTTCAAGCCCATCGGTGTCCCCTACTGACCGTCAGCAGGGCGGGGAATTTTGCGGAGATAAATCTCAACGCTGACCCAGTTGGGACTCGAACCTGGGAACTACAGATTACGAGCCTGGCGCGCTACCGACTGAGCCACCCCCACCCCAAACATTGAAACAATAGTTTAAATTTATCTTATTTTTATTCCAATCAAATTTTGGGGTCCCAAATATTTTATCGGCAGCCTACTTCATTACTTAATTTCGATGTTAATTTTTTCACTGCTAGGAAAACTCTTTTGTCACCCAGTAATTGCCGTCCCGTGGCCGAGTGGTTAGCACGCTTGGCTACTGATCTAAGGGACCTGGGTTCGAGCCCCGGAATTAGGCATGGATGTGTGTGTCGTTTTTCTGCTGAGGTCCTGCCATCCTCTCAGATCTCCTACTGTGGCATATAAACTGACAGGCTCCTGTCAGACCTCTGTGGCAAGCAGCTGCTTGAGGGGGTATTTATTTTATTATTTTTTAATTGCCTACATATAACTTGAAACCAGATCTATTCGAGATCATCTGGTTAACAGAGACAAAACAGATGTTGCTGATGAAAAGAATTTTGTTTCATTTCACGTGGACCGAAAGAGCGAACTCTGTAATAATCTCTTCTTATTAAACTCTGTGTAGGTAAAAAATATCAATAGTTATAAAAATACAAACACCATCATAAGCGAAATAAACGGAGTTTCAACTATTCGCGTCTCGTCTTCCACTACCTCTTCATGGCACAGCATCCCAAGGAAAAGAAGCTCCATCTTCCCCACTTTGGCCCCTTCGACACAAACTGTTACGCATATTTTCAGAGCTTCGTCAGGGATCACTTTCTCTGCACCTCACTGCTAGTCCCTTGACCTTTGGGGTCATATGCTGATGAGTCACATGCCACCATTGCCTGGAATGCAGTCTCATGCTCTCTAGCCAGCCGAGGAGAGGAAGAAAAAAAAATCACCAGCGGGAAGCTGACCCTGCAGGTGACCCCGCAAGCCTTCTGCTTATGCCAAAGTCTCACACAGAGCAGCGAGCGGTCTGGTGAGCGTCACTCCGCACGGCAAACTCTACCAGACCAGCAAGTACTAACTCCGTCGAGCAATGGGATTTCGTAGCATGACTTGGAGACAATATGGTGGAATGAACTTTTCTACACGACGGGGTGGATCTGTGGGAAAGAAAAGTGCAACAATTAATGAAGCCTCTGCTGTGTTCAGAAGATGATGCTCTTTGAAACCGACAATCGATAAAAAATAAGTTCTTTTGTACATCATTGTGTCCAAATATTTCTTTTATATATTCGAAACAGTTACAACGAGATATAAATATGCAATAAATATTTAATTTTAACAACAATACGGACTACTTATATCGCTCATTCAACAAAGAAAAAAAATCGAAAGATTGGTGAGTGAAAAATAAAAGATTGGTTTATCCAGGCGTTCTTCCACTTTGGAAAATAAAAACTCATAAAAAAGCAATAAAACGTAATGTTGAGCAGCATTATTAGAATGTTTTACAACTGACTAGAACAGCAGCGATACGTTGACCTTTTCACTTAAAAGTCATTCTTTTCACTTATTCCTTCCCAGTATTAAAGAAAATAAAGATTGTAAACAATAAACGAACTTTACGTTCACATAATACAAAGGTCTTTTTTAAGTACAGCCGATATAAATCAATTCGCACTTAAGTCGCCAAGCAATTAGGAACGAAATCTTACGGAGGACGTTCAAATAGTTACTGCCACGTGTCTGTAGATTTGCACTCGTTTCTCCGAAGTTAATGAGCTGCGACTTGTTCGAAAGCTTGTCTATATTTGTCATTACGTGTTAAAAACACAAAGGCCGTATCATCATTCCTCTCTTCGCTGGCGGCGGATAAAGTTCGGTCTGCGAAATCCGTGCGTTGTTGCTATGGTGACTATTAAAGACGGGAGAAAGTTTTACATTTTTACAAGGATGCAGCTTGGGAACGACGCGAAAAAAAAAATGCTGCCGATTTATTAAAAGTATATAGGGATCATGCCTGTTCATATGACACTGTTACGGGATGGATGCGCAAATCCAGAGAAGGACGGCAGGGCTTCGAAGACCCTCCCCCTCATCAGGAAGAGCGAAGGAGGCCGTAAACGAGAAAACCATCGCTGCTGTTCGTGAACTTGCTGGAAAGCCTTTTTCAAGGGTGCAAAACCTTGCAAAAGGTTTTGCACCTTGAGTCTTAATTCAGGTTTTGCACCTTGATTCAGAGTTGCGGGAGTATTCCTCAATTGGAATACCAATCGTTCCACTATTGTCGTAGTCGTCTGCATAGATGCTGAAGGGGAGCACTTTGAAGGACAGCAAACACTTTTGCATAGGGCTTCCTATTTATTTTACAGTGCTTCCTGCCTTATTAATAAAAGTTTTGTTGAGGTAAGTGCAATGCCTATTGTTCTGCAGATGCATGTCAAGAACGTTTGGAACGCCTTACGTCGAAATATTGTCCTCACTTAGGTCGTTGCGACGTAAATTCAAAACTATTTTTATATTCTTGCGCACTCCCCATCAGAATATGCAGTAACTTTGCATTAAATAAAAAATGTCGGTTTTGCTTCTTCTTGCTCTTGGCCAATGGGATCTCTTTAAGCAGAGAGCGGATGAAACGAGGTCCCTTTCCTCGACCTCCTCTCAACCCACCATCCTCATTAACCAAGACTACTCATTATCTCTCTTCTCAAAGTGAAATAAAAGTTCTTTAAAATGTTTTAAATGTTTTCAAAATATTATTTTCTTTTCTCTATACAAGCGATAGGTTAGGTTAAGAAAAATCAGATTTCTCTATTTCTGGCTATGGTCGAACTGAGTTCGACATTCATCCACAAAGGATTCAAATTGGACCTCGAAACAGGAGAGAAATTCGATCCTAAAGAATTAAAAGTGTCGCACTGTACATATTATATATCGATTATAAAATATGCTTGTGTTTGCAATGTTTCTGTTGCCAGGAGTAAAGCAATCCTCGTCGAATGGTATTGGATCTTATGAGGATAAAAATTCCCCTTCTGCATCGCATGGGCAGAGCAGACGACGTTACAAAGCGTAAACCCCTTCTTTACATAATTCTTATGGAGGAAAAATGTCCTACGAAGTTATTTTCGCGTCTCATTTTTTATGATCCTGTTCGCGACAGATATCGGGCGCCCTTTGCATTACGCATTTTCGCGATGCGTCTTTATTTATCGCAAATACTTCATAAGTATGTGTAAGTTGGATGGAAGAAGCGAAATAAAAACCGTACATCATAGTAACGTTCACTGACGAGTAAAAAGTTTTCATGTTCGAGCCAAGACTGAACCTTCCTTAGGAATTTATCCGCTAACCGCCGGTTCTGCTTTCGGTGAGAATGGGGGCGCCCTTGTCAAGGCTGCCGTCCATCACATGGGATGTTGAACTGTGTAGAGGAGAGTCATACCTAGTACACGTTAAAGATTATTCAGGAAGGCATTGATGACAGGCTGTCTTCTGAATCATAACAGCTGTAGAGTGGATCTCCTTCTTAAACCTTCTCTGAGCCCTTGGGGTCCTTGTGACCTGGACACTTGACCGATTGTTATCCAAAAAAAAAAATGCGCAGCTCAGAGGTAAAACAACTAATTTAGTAGGAAGTCCAATAAAACTGTTTTTCTAGACGTTTCATATTTACCAAAGTTTTGCTGTTTTCCGAATTTATCGCCATCTAAGAAATTCAAACTAATAAAAGATTCGAAAATTACGAATAGTAATACTTTATTAATTAATACTGACACAGTCATGGGCTATGGAGGTTCAAGCAGACTATTAACAGTTGTTCAAAACTAAAGTTTTTTTATCTCTTAAAACAAGAAGAAAAGAGAAACATGCAAAAAAGTTGGAGACATGAGCTCGTTTGTTTGAAACGAGATAAAAATCATTACCCTTGCCAGGAATTTACAAAAATAAAAATTCCATAAGAACTATATGCATATTTAAAAGTTGAATAAAAATCAAAAAGTGAATCTGTGGCCGAATGGTTAGCGCGCTTTGGCTATTGATCAAAGGGACCTGGGTTCGAGCCTCGTGTAAGGGATGGATGTTTGTGTTTCTTTCTGCGCCATCCTCACTATGACGTATAAACTGACAGGCTCCTGTCAGAACTCTGTGGCAAGCAGCTGCTTGAGGGAGTATTGATTTATCTTTTGTTTAGTGAGCCACTTTGTATCAGTACTATCTGTCTCGCATTGCCAAGACGATAGAGATTACACAGATGAAATATAACAAGAAAATAGTTTGAAAAAATTTAGTTTCGACGTGTATAGGATTCGAACCCACGCTTCCCAGTTACATGTGATTACACCTGGCACGTAACTGGGAAGCGTGGGTTCGAATCCCACTTAGACGAAACTAAAAAATTTCAGCTAATTATTTCACGAGTGTGATGTCTACAGGGCATCTCCTATAACACTTGACTACATAACAAGAACTACTTTCAGCTGTTCAACAGTGAAAAGTTCTTGTCCCCTTTGCAGTTACTTTTATAAAAACTGTGTTTATGCAATCTTCGGTGTGAAAATGAAACGCATTGTTCTGGAACAACCATAGGGCTCAAAGTGATAAACATTTACATATTTTTTATAATGATGTTTATTTCTTCAACTGCCTTTTACTCGAACTTGCATCCTGTAGCACTATCGGCCAGCAATGAGACACGGAGTATATTTCCGAAAAAAGTGTAACACCTTGTATATCTTGAAGGAGTGTTAAGAGCATCTTTGCATTTATCCAATGGTGTTGCTTTCGACATAGCCAAATGAAGTCGACCTCAACGCAGTCGCAACTGGGATTTGAATCTGTTAACTCTTTGGTTATGAGTTTGACCCGGCTTCTCAGGAGATAGTGGGGCGGGGGTGGCTCAGTCGGTAGCGCGCCAGGCTCGTAATCTGTAGTTCCCAGGTTCGAGTCTCAGCTGGGTCAGCGTTGAGATGTATCTCCGCAAAAATTCCCCGCCCTGCCCACGGTCAGTAGGGAACACCGATGGGCTTGGAAAGGCCGCCGTCCGTCGGATGGGACGTTAAGCCGTGGCCCCGTGTGCGAGAGAGTCATACCCTGTGCACGTTAAAGAACACACTGGATGGCCTTGACGGGAGGCTACCATCTGTCTCCCAACAGCTGTTCCAGTGGGTCCCCTTCCCCAATCTTCTCTGAGCCTTCGGGGTCCATGTGACCTGGCTATTTAGCCCATGGTGTGCAAAAAAGTCCCGCTCAGAGGTAAACAACCCAACCCAACTCAGGAGATAGTTTTATAAACAATAGCCTTCAAAGGAAAGAGAACTAAATGAAACTGCAACGTATAATTAAGCAAAGGAAATAAGAATTTAAAATATATTCATTAGTTTTAACTGTTCATCGGATTGTATAATCGGAATCCTACTAACTTTCATTTAAGTTATCCTTTTACTTCTGTTTTTAAGAAAGCCGCAGTGAATTGTTTTGTTGCCACTTTGAAAAAATTGCATTTCTTTTACCTCTGATTATGCTTTTTTTCTCACTATGGACTAAACATCGAGTCATCAGGACCCGAAGGCTCATAATTCGGTAAAGGAAAGGGATCTTTTGGGGCAAATGCTTGGTAGGCGACAGAGCGAAACGTCCCGTCAAGGACATCCAACGTTTTCTTTAACGCGCATTTCATTGCTTTGCTGTGCATGGGACCACGACCTATATCCTCCTACGACGGACGGCAGTCTTCCTTAACTAATCGGGGCGGGGGTGGCTCAGTCGGTAGCGCGCCAGGCTCGTAATCTGTAGTTCCCAGGTTCGAGTCCCAGCTGGGTCAGCGTTGAGATTTATCTCCGCAACATTCCCCGCCCTGCCCACGGTCAGTAGGGGACACCGATGGGCTTGGAAAGGCCGCCGTCCGTCGGATGGGACGTTAAGCCGTGGCCCCGTGTGCGGGAAAGCTATACCCTGTGCACGTTAAAGAACACGCTGGATGGCCTTGACGGGAGGTTATCATCTGTCTCCCAATAGCTGTTCCAGTGGGTCCCCTCCCCCAACCTTCTCTGAGCCTTCGGGGTCCATATGACCTGGCCATTTAGCCCATGGTGTGCAAAAAAGTGCCGCTCAGAGGTAAAACAACCCAACCCTTAACTAATCGTTGTCTTCTTTTTCACTTGGAACAGATCAAGGGGAGGGGGGAGGCGTTAGAGACAAAACTCATAGCTAGGACTCGAACCTGGTAGCTTAAAAATTTGTTCTACGCCACTGAATGAGTAATATAAACTTATTCTTTCAAATATTTATCTAAAATTACGCTAGACAAAAAAATTAACACTTCTTTTCACCGAAAAAAAAAATCTGGAAGGGAAAAAAATATATTAAAATAACTTGACTACACTCTCTCCTAAAGGCCAGTGACAAAAACCCTTTCCTGCTAAAAAAGGAAAAAAGTTTCAAGAGGAGCTTCCTGAGATAACTTTTTACGACTTTCTTTCTTCCCTCTAAGGAGGAAGACTGCTTCTTTTTAAGTACTCAATTAAACCGTCCAATGCTTACTTAGAGTAAAGAGCGAGCTCTACTCTGCAATCATTTAACCTTGAAGTATTTTGCTGCTGAGAGCACTTGCCTAGTTGTCACGGAAGTTAGAAAAGATAACGGTGACAGCATATAATACTGCCACGCTTCATTCGGAATTCTCTTCATAGGCATTCCTCGCCATCAAGGTTAGTTTTTTTATGATCTCGAAAAAGGAGGCATTCCTTTCACAATATCGGTCTCTGTTTTGGAAAACTGTCAGAACTTTAGACTTTCCCAAGCACCTTGGGGCAGGTGAATTCTAACCGTTTGTTGATTACGGCCTTTCAGCATTGATTTTCTTTCTTCATTGAAGGGAGGTGATTCTTACAGTTCTTTTGATGCTGATTGGGAAAATGACCTTCAATATTTTTTATCAGCATCGTTTTTAAACACATTTAACTAATGATATATAATGGCATCTAAAAATATAAGATTATCTTTTCTTTCGTTGTGATTATTTTCGTTTATATATTTGTGTTTATTATAATTCTAACTGGATTTTAAAAATCATTTTCTGAAGATGCTTGGCATCTCCCAATTTCGAAAGCACCACCGTTGTGTTGGGTGTTTTACCCCTGAGCGGTACTTGTTTTGCACACAGCGGGTTAAATGGCCAGGTCACAAGGACCCCGAAGGCTTAGAGAAGGTTGGGGGAAGGAGACACACTGGACAACTGTTAGGAGACAGATGGTAGCCTCCCGCTAAGGCCACCCAGTTTCTTCTTTAGAATGCACAGGGTATGACTGTCCTGCACGTGGAGCCACGGATTTACGTACCATCCGTCGGAGGCCGGGCTTTCTAATCGGTATTACGTCCATCGGTATTCCCATTGATTGGTACACAAAAGCAGTTTTACTTTTTCACCTTTCAGAGGTCTTTTTTGCACACAATGGGCTGAATGGCGAGATGAAAAGGACCCAAGGGCTCAGAGCTGAATAAAGGAACAGACTGGACAGTTCTTTTTTAAAAAATTCGATTAAAATTAAATTTAAAGTCGTTAAAAGCAAAATGCAATTTTTCAGTCACGCTATAGTTTCACATTCTTTCGGGATTTTACTTTATGAAGTTAAATACAGGAAGGAAAAACTAAACTGTTGAACTTGTAATAATCTGATCAAATCCAGACTTGCTAAAACATACAGGGTGGTTCATAAGTAACGCTTTTTTATTTACTTTGTTAAACGAAACAAAATTTGAAGAAAACTAGAATGTTAAATCTGAAATAAAAAATTAAAAAGTATTAGAAACTAAAATTTATAACAAAATTACATAATTAAAAAATATATGCGCAAATATAAAATTAATAAATAGAGGGCATTACTTTTGGACCACCCTGTACTTTGAAATTAAGGGAAAACTTGATGTCAATGGAAATAAAAGCTGATTCTATGTAACTAGGACAAAATATTCTTATGGACAAATTCAAAATATCTCAGTCCCGAATCTTTATTTTTAACAATATTGGTTCAATATTTTTAGTTTACAGAAGCTCGGATATATTTGATAGATAAAATGTTTTCCCCAAAGTTAAATGAAAGAAACAAAATTACTATATCAAACCATTTACTAAAATGCTTTTTCATAAATATAAAAAAAAAACTTGTTCAAAACCAGCGCAACAGAAACATCATATAGAAAATGATCTAAATTACATTAACGCTTCAGACTCTTAAAAATTATTCTTGAAAAATTAAAATTTTGACAGGTTTTTTTAATCAGACCTTTACCTTTTTTCTGATTTTTTTTAGGGAAGAATTTATCTTATAATAACAGATCTCATAATCTGATATTCCCCCAACAGGGGACAACCTTGACGTGGTGGTGGTGGTGGGGGCTTCGGACCCAGCAACCCGGTCGAAGGCTGTGCCGAACGGATTGGTCCCCCGGTTGGACATAGCCAACCGAGGCCGACGACATCGCTGACCGGTCGGACGACCGGTTGGACGGAGACGGTGTCTTAGGCCTCAACCTCAGGTGCTCTGTGTGAGCAAGTTCAAGGGTTCTGCCGAACGGTCTGAGCCCGCCTAGTAGGCACGAGCCCTATCAAAAGTCTTGGCCTTACTAAGAGTCTCCACCCCGGGTGCCGAGCGAACTTCGATCTACATATCCTTGTTCATGGCTAACCGGGGAACAGATTAAATAATAGGTTTCTTCCGGTGGTTAGCTTTCCTTTTGTAGGACTGCTGCCATGTGAGGACGAGGTTGAGGTGCATTCTTGCCCCCGACTCTAGATAGGCACGGCTTTTCATAACTGGTAGTGCTGTCAGGCGGAATCGGGAATTGCTGTGGTTGCTTAAGATCGCAACATAACAGAACGAATCCCGTGACATGGGGATTAGTAAGTTCAAATTCGTCCCGTATATTAGGAGAACACTCACGAGAACTTGCGACGCAGTTGGCGAACATTTTATATTAACGAACTTTAAATACCGTTGAAAGTCAATTTTAGATAACTTTCAAACTACTCTCTGGCAAAACTATATCATAACACGGATACTTTAAAATCTAGTGTTAAATTTGGTGTTAGGTAACACATGTTAACTTTCGCATTATGCTTTGACTTATTAACGACAGATTAACGAAGCCATTTTGAGCAACTTTTCCGATATTTAATTACACGTAGACAAAATCCCCACGAAATAGTTAAACGTGCATTGCTTGATAACACCACTTTTAATACCTCCTTAAGCGCTCCCGTCACGTTTTCGGTGACTCGGTACATGGACCTAAAGAGATCTGTTTGTAGTGGAATTTGCCAAGGTATACAGATAATTGGCAAACAACGCATCGATGAGATAACGCGAGCCGCGGATATCAATCATGCTCTCTTTGCGTCGACGAATCGTTTAACGACAAGCAGTTAGATTAATCAATGCTACCTAGGTTAATCAGAGCCAAGCTGCAGTGAATCTGGGAGATGCTCGAATTCGGGAGTTCACTGTTGAAAGGTGTGCTTTGACCCTATTATCTCTCTTGGTGAGGAGAAATTGCGGGAACCTAAAGCGATCATCACGTGAGATGTAAAATCTTAGCACAAAGTGAACTAAGGGACGTTAGAGAGCACGAAAGAGAGCAGAGGGATTTTCGGTGGACGGTGAAGAGCATAAAAGATTCAATCCTGTAAGCACAAAGACCTTTCAGAGTTTCAGTGGAGGTTAAAGAGCGTAAAGAGTTTCAGTGGACGTTAAAGGGCAGAAAGAGTTTCATTGGACGTTAAAGGGCAGAAAGAGTTTCATTGGACGCTAAAGGGCAGAAAGAGTTTCATTGGACGCTAAAGGGCAGAAAGAGTTTCATTGGACGCTATAAAGGGCAGAAAGAGTTTCATTGGACATTAAAGGGCAGAAAGAGTTTCAGTGGACGTTAAAGGGCAGAAAGAGTTTCAGTGGACATTAAAGGGCAGAAAGAGTTTCATTGGACGTTAAAGAGCACAAAGTGTTTCAGTGGAGGTTAAAGGGCAGAAAGAGTTTCATTGGACGTTAAAGGGCAGAAAGAGTTTCATTGGACGCTAAAGGGCAGAAAGAGTTTCATTGGACGCTAAAGGGCAGAAAGAGTTTCATTGGACGCTAAAGGGCAGAAAGAGTTTCATTGGACGCTAAAGGGCAGAAAGAGTTTCATTGGACGCTAAAGGGCAGAAAGCGTTTCATTGGACGTTAAAGGGCAGAAAGAGTTTCATTGGACGCTAAAGGGCAGAAAGAGTTTCATTGGACGCTAAAGGGCAGAAAGAGTTTCATTGGACATTAAAGGGCAGAAAGAGTTTCATTGGACGTTAAAGGGCAGAAAGAGTTTCAGTGGACATTAAAGGGCAGAAAGAGTTTCATTGGACGTTAAAGAGCACAAAGTGTTTCAGTGGAGGTTAAAGGGCAGAAAGAGTTTCATTGGACGTTAAAGGGCAGAAAGAGTTTCAGTGGACATTAAAGGGCAGAAAGAGTTTCATTGGACGTTAAAGAGCACAAAGTGTTTCAGTGGAGGTTAAAGGGCAGAAAGAGTTTCATTGGACGTTAAAGGGCAGAAAGAGTTTCATTGGACGTTAAAGAGCACAAAGTGTTTCAGTGGAGGTTAAAGGGCAGAAAGAGTTTCATTGGACGTTAAAGGGCAGAAAGAGTTTCATTGGACGTTAAAGAGCACAAAGTGTTTCAGTGGAGGTTAAAGGGCAGAAAGAGTTTCATTGGACGTTAAAGGGCAGAAAGAGTTTCAGTGGACATTAAAGGGCACAAAGTGTTTCAGTGGAGGTTAAAGGGCAGAAAGAGTTTCATTGGACATTAAAGGGCAGAAAGAGTTTCATTGGACGTTAAAGAGCACAAAGTGTTTCAGTGGAGGTTAAAGGGCAGAAAGAGTTTCATTGGACGTTAAAGGGCAGAAAGAGTTTCATTGGACGTTAAAGGGCAGAAAGAGTTTCATTGGACGTTAAAGAACACAAAGTGTTTCAGTGGAGGTTAAAGGGCACAAAGAATTTCAGTGGACGTTAAAAAACACAAATAGTTCAGTGAACGTTAAAAAGCACAAAGAGTTTCAATGGAAGGTAAAGAGCACAAAAAGATTCAGTAGACTTTAAAAAGCACGAAAAATTCAGCGGAATTTAAAAAGAACAGAAAGATCAAGTGGATGTTAAAGAGCTCATCTTAAACTATTGAGAGAAATTTTTCCTCATCAACTGTAGATACAATATTGTAAAATGTATTCGACACCATGTTGCTTCAATGGAAAACCATTTTCAAATTTGAAAAGAAACTTATTTTAGGAAAAAAAAAAGAAATTATTTTATATAAACTGAAGATAAATCGCGAGTGACTTGAGCGAAATCTTCAATTATCTTCATCGACATTTTCCTCTGAAACACTGATTTCCAAAGTTAGGAAGCTTCGAATTACATTAAAAAAAAGGCATTTAAATAACATGGAACAAAAAATTACCTTAAAATAAATAATATGCTTGTCAGTAGGAGAGTATCACAGGAGATGTTCTGTAGATACGGGACTCTTGAAATAGCTGAAAAACTTTAGTTTCGTTTTGAGTGGGATGAGAATCCACTCTTCTCGTTTACCTGCCAGTCAGGCTGATCGCTACATCACCAGCGGCTAACCTCTTCTTCAGCTAATCGGACATGTAATGTTTATAGCATATTATTTGATTCGCTCCTGGCGCCACCTATGTCGGAAAACGGACAACCAAGTCGCCTCATAAGATGAAATTTTAATATTTGTCACTCACGCTCATCGCATTAAATCAATAATTCAGCAATAAAATATCACCGGAAATCCTGTAGACATGGGACTCATGAACTAGTTAGCTGAAAACATTTAGTTTCACCGTGAGTGTGGAACGTAGTGTATATGCTCTTTTTGGTAATATAGTATATGGCTCTCATTTTCTGTAATATAGTATATGGTTCTCCTGCCTATTGAGGTTTCATCGTTATTAATGGCGAATTTTTAAACTCCATCGCTATTTTCATTCTCACTGATGGCAGATTTCGAAGGGAAAATTTCAGGACAGATCCTATGAACTCAGTACACTTCTAATTTGGATTTAGCACAATCGGCATTGTAGGCAAAAGACTGTGCTACATTTAATTCTTCTCCTGAATGCAATATTCTACAAAATGTGTGGGAAGATTTTTCTGCATTTACTATAGCATGATAACTACAAATAAATTTTATTTTACATATATATAACCTTTATTGGTCATAGCGTAGGTAAGGCTATGGCCTATATAGCTACTGCATAGAACTATATAGGCCATAGCCTTATCTAGGCTAGGGCCAATATGGGTCTATGTCATAGGCACCATGAGAATTAGGCACCAAATGACATTTTCACATATTACTGTCATTTTTAAACACTGAAGTGCCATTGAATTAGGGATAGGAGACGTTATCCAAATTCAGTACGGCAAATCCCGCATTTGTGCGCGTGCGTGGCTGAAACTCTGGTCATATATGGCTGTCAGCTTTGGCTTCCCCAAACATTCATCGTGAGAAGAGTAATGGGAAAGGCGCGGATTTAGATGCATTTGACAGTGGGCAGATCGTAGGTGACCGACGTATGGGACACTCGATCTCCAAAATTGTCAACGAACTTGGATTTTCTCCTGCGAGAGTTTCAAGAGTGTTCCGGGAAAATGAAAATTCCGTCAAAAACATAAGCACCTGGACAAACTGCAAAGGACAACCAGCCTTGAATGATCGCGGGCTTTGCTGTCTGACCCTCATCGTACGGACCGTTAGGGGCCAGACATCATCTGAAATCACCTCCCGTCTGAAAGCAGGTTCTAGCAGGGAAGTCAGTGCACAGACAGTGCAACGCTATCTTCTCGGCTTCGGGAGCCGCCGACCTACGAAAGTCCCACTTCTAACTTCACGACAATGGGGCTCAGGCCTTGCCTGGGCTAAAGAACATCGAAACTAGACCATCGAAAATTGGCAACGGATAGCCTGGAGTGATAAATCCCGATTTAAACTTCATCACGCCTATGGGAGACTGAAGGCATGGTGCTAACCCTATGAAACCATTCATCCTGAATGTCATGTCGGAACAGTACAAGCTGGTGATGGCTCAGTGATGGCCTGGGATGTCTTCAGTTGGACATCTGTGGGACTTTTGGTACAAGTACCGACGACTCTCAGTGCATCCTGGTACGTAGAACTCATGATTGACCATTTACACTCATTTATGGCCATCATGCATCCCAATGGAGATGGCGTCTACCCAGCAAGACAATTGTTCATCTCACAGGTCCAGGTTGGCTATTGCATGGGTTGCAGGAACATTCTGCTGACTTTGAAATAATGAACTGGCCACCTAGAAGCCCAGATTTAAATCCCATCAAAATTCTGTGGGATACCGTCAAGCAGAGTGTTCAGACCTGTGTCCTATCAGTGACGACCTTGAGAGAATTGTGGACAGCTCTGGAGGATGCATAGGCCGCCATACCTGTGGAACATTTGCGCAAGCTTGTGGAGTCCTTGCCTCGTCGTGTGGCGGCCATTATCAGGTCCAGAGGGGGTCCAACACGTTACTAGGTTGCTATCCCTAATTCAATGGCACTTCAGTGTATATAAATATGTATAAAAATAGAAGAATAAAATATCACATCTGGAAAATGTGGGATGCTCGTTTCTGAAGAACAAAGTTTTTCATTTTCCGAATATTGTATTCTTTAACAATAGTAATTCGCACTAACGGATGATTAGAAAAACTAAATAATATTATTAGCGCTACATAAAGTAAAAATATCTCACTTATCTCCAATCCTCTAATTATTATTTAAGCCCTTTTGCGTTATAGTAGCATCCAAGCGTTCCGCGGAGAAGCGATTAATGGGGGTCACGGAGCTATAAATATTGATGAGAGCGGAGATGATGAGATCTGCAAGAACATCACCAAACATTAGCGCATTATTGATGACTCACAGGCGAAAAGAACGGTTTGAGATAACAGGAAAAAAAAAACAACCTTTCGAGTAAAAATTGATCGATTAAAATAT
Organism: Ryuthela nishihirai; assembly: GCA_038380435.1. Classification (NCBI taxonomy): domain Eukaryota; kingdom Metazoa; phylum Arthropoda; class Arachnida; order Araneae; family Heptathelidae; genus Ryuthela; species Ryuthela nishihirai. Next base: position 5,968,888 of record JAWZYU010000030.1, on the reverse strand, counting down.
TCGTTCAAAGTTTGACAATTTTAAAATTTCTGACCGTTAGAGGGCTGAAAAATAACTTTTAGGAGATTCGGAAGTAAGAATCGTAACATTTCATCAATACCTATAAAAAAAAATTTAATATCTATAGACGGACAGATGTAAAAGAATTACATTTCGAAAATGAGAATCCTAATATTTCGTCAATATTTATCCAAACGTCACCTCTCTCCACATTTAGAGACAGATTAAAAGAGATTTTTTAATCTGTCTCTAAAAAACGAACAAAGTTTAATGTCTGTAGACTGAGAGAGGACAAAGTAAAAAAAAATTTTTTTAATAAATAAAATAAAAAATATTAATTATTATTTTTTATTTTTGGTTCTTTTTCATTCGTATTATGATGATATCACTAACGATTTTTCCAACACAAAGATAAGAAAAATTTACTTGAAAACTAAAAACACGTATTCTCTTTTTTAAGCATTTTTTCTATAAAAATGATGAATTTTAATTTCCACCTGTCAGTATTTTAATTACAAAAAGGCGCATTTCTGATTTGTTTTGCCACAGGCGCCATGAACCCTAATGCTGGGGGCCGGGTGGCTCAGTCGGTAGCGCACCAGGCTCGTAATCTGTAGTTCCCAGGTTCAAGTCCCAGCTGGGTCAGCGTTGAGATTTATCTCCGCAAAATTCCCCGCCCTGCCCACGGTCAGTAGGGGACACCAATGGGCTTGGAAAGGCCGCCGTCCGTCGGATGGGACGTTAAGCCGTGGCTCCGTGTGTGGGAGAGCCATACCCTGTGCACGTTAAAGAACACGCTGGATGGTCTTGACGGGAGGCTACCATCTGTCTCCCAACAGCTGTTCCAGTGGGTCCCCTCCCCCAACCTTCTCTGAGCCTTCGGGGTTCATGTGACCTGGCCATTTAGCCCATGGTGTGCAAAAAAGTGCCGCTCAGAGGTAAAACAACCCAACCCTGGATGCGGATCTATTGAACAAGTCTTCACAATTCAGAGCGTCCACACCGAAAAAAGAAAAGGGCCCTCCCCCCACGTCGTTGAAAAGAGAGTCCCGTGTCTCAAAGCGTTTTCTCCCTCTTTTCTGAGTAAAAAAGAACTGCGTCATTTCACGTGCAAGAATGCGTAACACGCTGCACGGGTAGCACATGCTTTAGAACGCTTTTAGAACTCAACGCGCTCCATGCGAAACCAACTACGCGACAACTTAAAAGTGGCGAAGTTTATACTTTTTATGCACCGAGAACAAGAACAACAGGCAAGGAAAATACCAAACCCGTAAAAATTCGGATGTATCAATGCGAGCCCAGCGAAATCCCCTTCCAGAGGCAACAGAACCATTCTGCTTGGCTTTATAAGCAGTCAATGGATGGGTAGCGGACCAAAACTGGTAATCGTGAAACTCGTTTTAAGTCATTTATTTTAGGGTTAGCTTATTTCTCTGTGCCCATAAAGGACCATTGTCGTAGCCCACTAAATTACGATGTTGGATTCAAAGGGCGTGGGGTTGTAAATTCTTGTTCAGAGCAGCATTTATTTTTTCATTATGAGCCGACGACATGGGTTGATGATGATACGGTGCAATTTCCCGGCATGGCCATGTCCTTCTATATTCTCGTTTCACTTTGACCCACATAACAGAACAAGGAAAAAAAGTTCCCGCCATTTTGATCTCGTGCGTAATTTCGCGTTTGCGCATTTTCAACAAAGTGGTTTGATGTTAACAACACTTCATCATTGTCAAAATTCTTGGTTTCTCCATCATGACAAGTGATATTTATTTTCCAGATATTTTAAAAAGTTGGCAGAGAGAAAAATACGTTATGATGATGTCAAACCATTTTGACTGACAGTTTAATTGGTCGTGGTAATTTATCTGTAACCGGGGTCTCCAACCTTGCCTACTTTGTGATTTTCTCCGCTCTATTGCCTTCAATAAGAAATGGTAAGTCAGACAGCAAGCTGGTCCCGGCGATGGAAGAAACGACCGGCTCTGGAGTTGAGGGGCGCATGTGTGTGTGCTTGGGGAGGACGAGGGAAACAGATTTAATCTAGGAGTAACAAGTCAGAGCTATGACTCAGAATCCAAATCTTGTACCCAGAATTCTTTTCAGCGCCATTGGGATCAGAACCACTATCTGATCTTAGACGGAACTTCAAGCCATTAACTATTAAGGATTTAATCATTTTAGTCTGTTTCAAGCATAATGATGATAATGGATGTAGAGGAAAAATTGTCTTGAGCAGCGTGGGATCCGAACCCACGACCACTGATCTCATGTGATGTTGAGTGGCTTGTGTAAGATTCTTCACTTGGCATGTACTCAAAGGGTCGTGGGTTCGGATCAAGATAATTTTTCCTCTACACCAATTATCATCATGATACTTGAAACAGCCTAATAATGATTAAATTCTTAGTAAATCACCGATGTGTTGTGGATTAAATTCTAAGACATTGATTATTTTGCAGGAGGGTATATCTCGTACACATTAAAGAGCACACTAAATGACAATGATGGAAGAGACATCAGACCCTAATAGTCAACCAAACTCTTCTCTGCACCTTGGGGTCTTTGTGACCTTTCTAGTGCTAATCAGCCATTTGCAATGGCATACCTTGTCAAAGATCTAACAGTTCCTATACCCCTAACACAGCTTGACAATTTTGCATATCACAGGATCTGAAAGCGTAGTGTTGAGGGTATTTAAAACATCTCGGAAATTACTCAGTGTTTTCGTTAAGTAGTATTTAAACACCTTTAGTTCAAGATTAAACTTTCCAGCCACTTAAATATAAATCATTCAATGTATGAAATATTGAAAATCAGAATGCAAATAGCGCGTTCGACATCAGATCGCTGAAATCATCGAAACAGTCTTAATAGCTCATGAAGTCTTGCATCTTTCAAAGAATAAGAATAATAAATACCCCTTCAAGCAGCTGCTTGCCAGAGAGGTCTGACAGGAAAGCCTTTGCTTACTCTCTGCCGAATGCCACTGATCTGTATTATCAATACTATCCTTGAAAACGTTTTTCCTTGATAGGTTTACCATCTTTGAAAATGGCAAACGACTTCGAAATCAGATCAGAATTGCCCAGATAAGCAAAAACAACAGAAATTAATCATCAGACCTGTTATGCACGGATTTAAAAAAAGCATCTCTAGCGACATACAAGAAAATCGTTAAATATTGAGGCAGGTGGGATAACTCCCATCCCGAAAGCTCCGAAAAAATCACTAATTTATAATGCTGTAATTCGGAAAGCATAGCAGCTCTTGCATTGTACAGTAGGACTAATTGAATCTCTCTCTGGATTGCAACTCTACCAATGCCCGATCCCAAGAAGAGAGGTTCTTCTGTCGCTCGTGCATTCGAGGTTGCACCCTCTCCTCCGCCTTCGGGAATGCTCCTCTTGGATCGCAGACGTGTGAAAGATGCCACATGCTCCTCCGGGGCATCTAGCCACAACACATCCAGCGGAGACTAAACAGGTGCTCGAGGCGAGAGACTCGTGCTCTCTTCTTCTGCGCATGCGTGGTAAACTATTCACTGTCTCGAGTCCTGGGTTAAATTGCTCCGTTTATCTCTTCCGCGCCGGGATCCTACCACTACAGTAACAATTGGATTGTACTCCTTGCAATTTCAATTGACAATGAGATTCTGCTGCATTCCTCCTCGTGCATTTTTTTTGTGAATCGAAAATAGCCTTTTTCTTTATTTTGCTCAAGGTGGATTTATTTTTTAAGGTGGAATTTTTTCCTAAGATCGTAAATAAATTTGTAAATTTTACATTATAAGAATTTACTTTTAGTTATAATTTTCAGAACTTTATGATACTAAGTTTAAGAACTATTAATTTATTCCGATATTCATTTATTTTGTTATAAGTTCAGATGTTAGATTTGGCTGTTTTATCTCTCAGCATCATTGTTTGCCTACAATGGGATAAATCACTAGGTCACAAGGACCCCAAGGAAACTACCAGCTCTAACCGCAGAAAGGCGACAGTATCACGTTACGTCTATTTAGCGTGTCTTAATCAAGGCTTTCTTTAACTGCGAACCACGGCTCAATGTCCCATTTTACGAACGGTCTTTCCAAATCAATTGGTGATCCATTTGTCACCACGGAGAGAGTGGGAGTTACCGGATGAAATTTCAACTTATGCACAAATATGACCTGAATTTGGAAACGTGAGATCAAGAGATTGCAGCTCTACTGACTGATCCAACCTCCATCCAAAATGCGTGCATAATTAAGAGTGGCCCGAGCTCCAGTGGCGTACTGAAAGGTAGCGGAAAAGTAGAGGAAGTAGACCTCAGCAGAAAGAAAACCAATATCCATACCTTACCCAGTGCTCGAACCCAGATCCCCTTGATCAACAGCCAAGTACGTTAATCACTTAGCACCAGGACGGCTAAATATTTCCCAACTGCAGCAGTGTTTCCAGGTGGTCACTCTCCCAAGTGCCTTTGCAAGTACTGACCGCATGCAAAGCTGAATCTCGAATATCGGACAAAGACAGGTGTTAGAAATCCATTAGAAAGAGAGGTTTCAGTTCATTCAAAGCTTTTCATTATGACAAAACAAAATCACTATATATATGGGAGACGACTATACTTTCTACTGAACTGAATTCTTTTCAGTTTATTTAAAGATACATCATGAAGTTGGATTTGGGTTGGGTTGTGTTACCTCTGAGCGGCACTTTTTTGCACACCATGGGCTAAATGGCCAGGTCACATGGACCCCGAAAGCTCAGAGGGACCCACTGGAACAGCTGTTGGGAGACAGATGGTGGTACCCTCCCGTCAAGGCCATCCAGCGTGTTCTTTAATGTGCACAGGGTATGGCTCTCCCACACACGGGCCACGGCTTAACGTCCCATCCGACGGACGGCGGTCTTTCCAAGCCCATCGGTGTCCCCTACTGACCGTGGGCAGGGCGGGGAATTTTGCGGAGATAAATCTCAACGCTGACCCAGCTGGGACTCGAACCTGGCGCGCTACTGACTGAGCCACCCCGCCCCTCCATGAAGTTGGAGGTTTAGAAATTCGAAAGAAGAAATTTCGGAAATAATTGCATCAATGCATTTTGTTAGTCTATAGATCAACGAATGAATGATCAATGAATGAAATGATAAAGAAGCATTGTACTTCTGAAACAGACTTGCTTCGATTGTTCTGAAATAACAGTTCTAAGAGATGTTAGTAAGAGCAAATAGAGGTGAAATTGAATTCTAGTACAGGAAGAGGGGAAGAGCACGATTAGGGTGCCTCTGCAAAACCTTTTGTGAAAAAAAGCATGCGGAATTGTTAATACAACTATTTAAAGAGATAGCCCGGAATTTTTTTTCTGTCTTTGAATTAATAGTAACGTAGCAAGAATAATCCTTCATTTTTGCCTATTAGAATTTTCTCTCCTCGCTGCCTGTGAACCAGAAGCCATTCTCTCAAAGCCTTTCTTTAGTTCTCTGAAGCAGGGATTCTCAATGTGGGGTACGGGGTAAAATTTTTTTGGGTAAGCCGTGAGAGCTCAAAAGTCGTTAGATGTAAGTACAAAATTTAATGTGTATATATATATGTTTTATTTTATTCCCATTGTTATACTATAACTATGGTTTTATCTATCTATATAAGGGGAACGCCAGTAACATACACATTTCCAGGGGGTACGTGAAGTATAAAAGGTTGAGAACCACTGCTCTAAAGAACGAAATTTATGCAAAATGTTTTATAGGTGTTTATAAAATAAATAACATTTGTATTTTCTGCAGAAAAGTGTAATAATTTTGGTTTTCCGTAAAATATCTGTGGATTCTTAACTTACAATTATTAACTGGAAGAGCTCATATTGTGTCTGTTGAATATGGTAATCACGTTTTCTAGGTAAATGAAGTTTACCTACTTTTTCACTCCTTAACAGTTCTAATTCGAATTAATGGATGATTGGAAAAATGTAAATCCTTAAATTTAAAATGTTGCTTTTCTTCCATCCCATTTACAAAAGGGGTCAGATTGTTCCTGTCAGTGGAAAATCTCTTGACACTTTACAAACGAAATTTCAGATTTCTATCATAAAACGCTTGCAATATTCATTAAAAGTTTTGCCGTTTCCATATTTTTAGTAACCTAAAACGATGTCACGTCTAAATATTTGAAAAAAAAAAACCGAATTACAATATTTCATTTGTACTAATCCAACTAAAAGATTTTGCCAATTATCTCTTAAAACAAAACACTTGCGTTTCCCACCCAGCTTGGTCAAGGGGTCAACTCAATGTTGCCAATGACCTTCGCATTCTATAACCTTCATGACCTTCGCATTCTATAACCAAAATTTAAAATTTCTAGCATAAATACATCGTTTGCAATAGTCGTTTAACGGTTTCGAATTTTCGATTTTTCCACCGTTAGAGGGCGTAATTGTAACTTTTGGGAAATTCGAAAAGGGCGAATATATTCTATTCACTATGAATATTATTTTAAATTTTTCTCTAAAAAAAAGGATTCGATGCCAACAGGCAGAATACAAAGTGAAAACATTATCTCGTTTTTTTCCCTTTTAAAAACGAAATAAAAACTACATAAAATCTAAAAAAGTATTAATATAAAAAATGTAATGATAAAATTTCAATAACTGAAAAACTAATGGAATTTCACACAAAAGAAATCGGAAGAATTTCTTTGCGGGAGGTGTGGGTAATTTTCCAGTATGCAACTGCTGTGCTCCCAATTTATGGAGAATGAAACCAATTCATCAACCCTGTTCTGAGATTTGGAGTCTTAACCATTCAATTTTTTTGTACAGCAAAAAAAGGGACTTGTGCACTAAAGCGGAGATATTCGTTTCTTTGTATGTACATGTACTGTGCAGAGAAACTGAAACAAATCTCTCAAACAAGAACATATCCTCCGAGACAGAATTCAAGTTCGCTGACAATTGCATCAGTTAAGGCTCGCACACAAAAAAATATGTCTGGTGAAATGGAATCTAAGCTTTTTAAACGCTATTGCAGCTATGTGTTTCATGTACAGTACACTAGCCTCGAACACTGTCATGGTGTACGAATGGAAAGCCTCAGTTAGAGTTCTTCAACTTGGGAAATAACCTTTAAACGAAAGAATGTCACTGGAAGTTTACTGAACTATCACAAATCTAGATTTTCAAATATTCGTTTTATATTTGAAGAATCATTTAAGCTGAAACATTTAATAATAGACGCTTCTATTACCTTAAGTTATTTAAAATACAAATAATAATTGCTGTAACAAAAATAAATGCAATTTTAGAAGTTTAATTACGATTTGGCAAGATTAACAATATCGTTCTTGCTGTGAGAAGTTTCAGCTGCGATAACTCTTTAAATATTACATTATTATTTCAGTTAGATTATTTAGTCATTATTATTTAGTCATTATCAATCGTTATTATTTAGGATAAGTATAAAATAAAAGTCAATTTTATGAACGAAATATAGACATTAATAAAACTGCGAACAGATTGTTTTTATTTTCATTTCTTAAGCTTTTTCAAGTCTTTAAAATTGTCGCTTTACCTTTCACTCCTTTTTTTTCCCCTACGATTCGGTTATTCATTTTTTATAGTTCGTCTTATTCTGGGGTCCTTAATGATGTAATCCACACACATTGACAAGAGTTGGGTTGCTGTGCTACTGAGCGATTTAAATAGCCAGGTCACAAGGAACCTAAACACTCAGGACTGGGTATGAGAGTAGGAAATCTATTGGATAACTGTTGGGAGACAGATGCTGTTAGGTATATACAGTATATATGAAATTTATATTCTATCTTTCCACGGTTTTATGTTTATATTTCACTCATACTTATCCTAAATAATAATTTGAAGCCAAAAAAAAAGGAATGAAATATATACCCGTATTTTTGTTACAAATGAAATATTTCACCATTTAAATATTTGGATGCATTTAAAGTTCTAAAAAGTGGTATAACTGTAGTGTAAATGAATCTGACAGCTTCACGTCAAGGCCATACAGCACGTGTTTTAACTGCCCCGGATATGACTCACCTGTGCAAGACCAAAGGAAGGACGCCGACCATTCGAAGTCCGTCAGTGTCTCCTTTCTCAGAGAGAGAGGAATGGAAGTTTAGCGGAGATAAATCTCAACGGTGGTATAGATGGGACTCGAACCTGGGAACTGCAGATTACGAGCCTGTCGTGCTACAACCCCTGTTCCAGTAAGGGAATCCACTGGACAACTGCTAGGAGATGTTAGGAGACAGCACGTTCTTTGACGTGGACAGGACACGTGACTGTTTCGTACAAGAAATCACGGCCTACTTTTCAAGTCGAGAGAACGGGACGGGAACTTTCAAGTCGAGAGAGCAGAACGGGAATTTGCGGAGAAAATATCAACGCAGGTGGAAGTAGGGATCCGAACCAGGGAACCTTCGATTTTCTCACTCTCGACTGATCCATCCACTTTCCTAGATAGATAATAATGATGATAAGCACTCACATTAGAGTGTAAAAAAATTAATCTCTCTGAGATATATTCTCTGCGTTTTCCTTTAGAGCCAAGTCATCTACCCACTGTCAGGATACGACACGATTTGAAGGAAGCGTTTTTCAATCCTCATTCGATATGCAAGCATCGCAGGAAGTGAGGACTAGCTTCGTCCATTAGATCGCATCGTATTACATTCGTAGCTCTTTCTATTAAGAAAGAAATTTAGGCGTCAAAAGTTCAGACAACTTCCGTGTTGGCAGAAGTGTCATCATTACGAATGGAAGGAGAAAACGCAGAAGGTACATTAAGAAACAGTTGTTGACGTTACGAAGGGAACTTTGACCTTTGAGTAGTCATTAGACTCATGGAGGTCGCTAAAAAACGAAACACTTGTTTCTTAACAACACTTTCGTCCTTTAGATTGTTTTTTGCAAACCTGTTTGACCTGACTCTATAAAATATAATCTCAGGAAGTCATGTGACATAGATGTCGTGAAAGGATCACAAAAAAACTGGTTAGTGTAAAATGACCTCAAAAGAAAAACTAAACTTGTGGAGTCAAACAAGCCGATTTCTTCAGTATGAAACAGCCCAATTACTTCCTATCAGGAGTCGGATTGCAGATCTGTCCAACCGTTGTTGTCCTCACGGATGCCATTCAAACTGGGAGTACCTCAAAATACTTGTAAAAAGAAACCATTTCTAAACCTATTTATTGAATTTTTTTAAAGAAAATTTTTGCTATTTTTTCGTACTCTTATGAGTTAATGAGGAAGAAAGAGATATAGCAGGCAAACCCGTTGAGATCAGAAAAAAAAAAACGATTTTGAGATTTCCGACAAGAGCGCGATTCAGATTTTCTTGAATTAAACGCGTGCTTTTTGCAATCTAGCCAAAATGATTCAAGTCACTGATGTTCTATATACTTTGAATTGACTGTGGCTCTGTAAGCATGGACTCAGTAACGCAGTAGATGTTTTTAGGAGTATTTCTAAGAGTGATATCATAAGAAGGTGGATTTGATCACATTTTTGGCTGTTTATATATAATCCCAAGCACAATACTGTATTCACAGGCGCCCCAAACATGCACCCTTGAAGTCTTTTGTGCGGCATGCAGATTATTACGCTTTCAATGGCAGTTGGGTTGTTTTACCTATGAGCGCCACTTTTTTGCACGCAATGGGCTAAATGGACAGGTCACAAGGACCCCGAAGGCTCAGAGAAGATTGGGGGAGGGGACCCACTGGAACAGCTGTTGGGAGACATTTAGTACCCTCCTGTCAAGGCCATCCACCTTGTTCTTTAACGTGCACAGGGTATGGCTCTCCCGCACACGGGGCCACGGCTTAACGTCCCATCCAACGGACGGCGGCCTTTCCAAGCCCGAGTGATGAACTGTGGATATAAATAATAGCAAAAATATGTGAAATTATAGTTTGCTTATTATTGCTTTTTTTATTACTTAAAGTAAAATGAAACCTACCATACATTTAGAAGTAACTCATTAGACCCTACATGATGCCTTAAAACACAATGTGGTCCTTCTTATGCTGAGAAATAAATAATGTAGTCGGCCAAATCAGTTGGAGACGTCTGGTGTAGACGGTACGCTACCAAAAAATAATAATCATACACAGTGACTAAAAAAATAATCTTACTAATTTGCGGGGCCAAACATTAAATTCAGACATTATAGATGACTTCGATATGCAAGCGTCGCAGCATATCGAAGTTATCTTACATGTCTACAGCGATCAAGCGTTCTGATTTTTGAATAACTTCTTCGTTTTCTCTGAAAATTCTCGACTGTTATATTTCTGTTTGTAGAAAAGCTTGAAATTCTGTTTGCCGTTAACTTTCCAACGGAAATTTTGTTTTCTCGATTTACAAAGTTTTCAAAATAGGACACTTTTGGCAGAAATTAAAAGAACTTATTAATGAATCGGTTTTCAATGGGATATTATTGTACTAATATCTGCTACTTAATATCATCTACCTACATTTTCTATAGGGCTAATTTCAGGCTCTCTATCTCTTTCTCACACAGATCCAGGGAGGCTGCAGGCCTCTTGAAACGTTTGAAGCCATCACCGAAATAAAAATTATCATTACTCTTTACGAACGTTTTGAATTCTAATTTGACAAATTATATATAAAAAATTACTTCTGAAAACTATTTTCCCAGAGGTTCAACAGGAGCTTGTCAGTATTGGTGTCCTCTTTCTGAAGACAGAGGGAGGTTAAGCGATGATAAATCTCAATGCTAGTAGCACACAGACGGCACTCGAACCTGGAAACTACATATAACGAGCCTGGAGTACTAAAGACGGAGCCAACTCCGGCTCCAAAACCTTGCGCTACAGTCGTAACAATATGCGACACCTGAAATCAATGTCGACGAACATAAAAAAAAACCTGATTCAATTAGCTCGACCTTCATTTGAAATAAAGAAAAAGAAAACCACCTCTGTGTGGCCAACGTGGCAATAATCCGAAAATAATCGGCGTGAATGAACTCGTTCACAATGGGAAAGTCATAAACTTCTGACTTTTATGCATTTTGTGAGACAGGACAATATGAAGTTTGCATGTGAGGCTTCGTTGCCATAAAGACAAAAGATTATGTGTGTGTGAAGTATTAAGTGGAACCAGAATGTCGCCTTAAGGGCAACCAGGGAATGGTGGTAATATCGTTTTCAAGGGGCACGAGAAAATGTGGAAAAAACAATGCCAGATGGTTATTGTACGCGGACCGCCGTACAGATAGCAGTGGGCTCGACTGTTATAGCCCAGACGGTTTGAGGAAGAGGCATTGGGAGAAGGGAAATTGAAAAGATTCATGTATATGAAGGAAACGTCTATACCAGAAATATTTGTAAGAAAAATTCTGTAAAAATATACTATACATAAACAAACATGAATATGTATATTTATGTACAGTTCCATGTTATAATGCAAATAGTAACTCTGATTTGAAAAACTACTGAGTTCTATACAAGTTTTTTAGGAAAAATGTGATTGAAGATAATTCGAAGATCTCAATCATATCTATTTGAATCTCTGTAAGCTAAAAATAAACCTAGTTGTTAGTCAAGTTTAATATAACGGTTATTGCTTCCGTTTTAATTTGTTTCCATTTACTTTTCAGAGCAATTATTTAAACTAGCATTGCTGCTGTTAAATATTTCGATAACTCTCTAAGTACCGAAAGAATATTGTTAAAAAACGAGATTAAAATGAATTTGATTGAACGCGCACGTTATGAGCCTTCGCTCTTCAAAATTCTGTTTTTGATAAAACGAAGTTGAAGATTCGTTTTAACAGGAGAAAATAAGATTGTTAGGCATAGCACCTTACAATTGAGATAAAAAATGCCGCAGATTAAGTCATCCATTATACTAGTTACAAACACTAAAAAATTCATTGAAGTTAACGATTGAAGTTAATGGCTGTCGCATGAATTCCCATTCATTTATCTTCACGAGAGTTACAAATCCTTACGAACACTAGAGTAAAAGGTATTGAAAAAAATGAAACTTTTTTTGTCTTGCGACGTCTCCCCTCTTATTTTCCACTTTTTGCTGCACACACATTAGGAGAGAAACATTTTCCGTCAAGTTATGCGCGTGAGATTTACGTCTCCGGAATGAAGGTTGCTCTGCCAGGTGGATATTAATATTTTAGTGAACAGATATTCAAATTAAATAAATTAGGAACAGATATTCAAATTAAATAAATTTATTCTTTAAAGCGAAACTGGAGGAAAGTTTTTGAATACAATCAGCACACATTTGTATCCGTAGATACAAACGACTTTGATTTGATGGTTCACTATAATTCTAAAAACATAGTTGGGTTCTCATTTCAAGCTTTAAATGCCACTTCGTCAGTTGTCTCCATTATTGCGATGTCGCACGTGCTTCTTCCACTTTGAACAATGGCAACGTTACTGAGACAAGTTGGACGGCCTTAGTCAAGGTCATAGAGCAGTCCTTTTAAAAAGAAAACCAGTTTTTTTTTTCCTAACAGGATCATAAAGTGCCGGATTACCAAATAGGCAAAATAGTTCCAAAGTCTCCGCTTCCATAAGTTGATTCTTATATAGGCAATATTATAGAAATCAAAATGAATAAACATGTGAAATACTGTTTTTTTTTTAGAAGCTAAAATACAGCAATTAATACGTATACAATAATATGTGTATCTAAATTCTATATCTGATTTAACTGGTGCAATTCATTTCGTCAATTCACAACTCGTTTGTTACGCGTTTGGCTGCACCTGTTAGACTTTTATTCTTGTCTTTTATGAAAAAAAAAGCAGCATTATTTTGTCACACTTCTAAATGTAATGTTAAAAAAGGCTTTTCAGTTATGATAAGCCAAAGAGTCTTAATCCGTCACAAAGGATCACAACTTAATTTTCCTTCCGAACCTTACGGTGACCTTTTTTTTTTCCAAAGGGTAAAAAACAGGAAGAATCAAAACCTCAAAAAAAAAAACTGAGGGGAAAAAAACTGACTGAACCAAAGATTTACAATAAATTGGCATTTCAAAAAAAAAAAAACGAAAAAAAATTCCTAATTCTTACAATTTTGACATTACTAATGATTGACATATTAACTTCGTTGCTTAGCTATTGAATGTACAGGGTGAGCCAAAAGTTACGAAGGGGTTTCAATATTTAATAACTTCTTTATTTTTTGTTTTAAATTTATAATAACATAGCATCATATAGAGCATATACAGGAAATTAATTTACACTAGGTGTGATAAATCAAATCTCGTAAATGGCGTCCATTTTCTGCTTCTCACGAACGTGCTTCCAGTGCGCTGATGGCGGCCCAGAATATTGTTCTTCAGCTGTTGGTGTGTGAGGCTTGTTAACATAATTTTTTTTCTTTGAGATAACCCCATAGGAAGAAATCAGGAGTCTTCAGATCTGGTGAACGCGATGGCTAATTTATGTCGCAACCGCGGGAAATTACTCTTCCCTCAAAAAATTGCCTGAGCAGTTGGATTGTGTCCCTTGCTGTTTGAGCCGTGGCTCCTTTTTGTTGGAACCACATGTCATGTTTATCTTGAACTGCTGGGAGTAAGACATTTTCGATCATAGACCAATATTCATCTCCTGTAACATTGACAGGGTTCCCCACGTGATCTTCGAAAAGTAAGGTCCGATCACTTCTTCCGATGACACCCCACACAAAACTATACACTTAAGGAGGTGCAATTCCCTTTGATGAATTGCCCTAGGATTTTCCGAACTCCAAATCCTGCAGTTTTGTTCGTTAATGAAGTCATTCAAATGAAAACGAAATCACGCCATAATAGTGACGATATGCTCGTTGGATCAGAATGATTGATCCTTGGTTTTGATAATAAAATTTCACAATTTGTATTCGCTGTTCCGTCGTGAATTTTTCCATGGTTAATCTCCAAGGTTTTCTTTATAAAATTTGCAAAGAAAAATAATAAAAATAATAATAAAAAAGTTATTAAAACTTTAGACCCCTTCGTGACTTTTGGCCCACCCTGTACAAAAAAAAAAATACAAAGATCGTGCAATAAAACCTATTCGAGAAAATAAATTTATTGTTACTATTTTGCTCTTTGTTGCAAGACTAGTTTGAAGCATTCGCAAAATAGGAAATGGCGTTCCCAGAATAGACAGGCCTTTGGCATTTTACCAAGACTTTCGGTATTAGTGATTCGGAGAAAGTTAATAAACAAAGTCCATCAAAAATGGACTTTCGTCTTCCTGTCCTTGAGAACTTCGAATTGTCTGTGTCAGAGATCGATGAACGACTAACAACCGTTTAAAGAGCTTAAGGGCAGAGGAATAGGAATTCTCAGAGGGAAGAAAGCATATTTTAGATGCTTACAAAATGAAATAATGTTTCTTCAATTCTCTTCTATTCAAATGATGTGCGTGCAGCACATAATCCAAACGCATTTAAGTTAAGCCCCAAACACACATTTAAGTGAAAATTCGATTTTTAACACACATTTAAGTGAAAATTCCAAACATGCATTTGAGTGAAAACTCCAAGCACATATTTAGATTAAAACTTCAAATAGACATTTAAATCAAAACTGCAAAAATGGAGTTTTGCAGAAGAAACCAGTTAATATGGATTAATCAACGTTCAGGATAACTTATATTCCTATAATCCCTATAATGAACGAAAAAGATACGATAATGAGATGTTTATATCCCTCAGAATTTAGTAAAGTTGAAGAAAAAAAATTTTTTTTTTCATAAATTGCACAAATTATGTTTAAAGAAAAGTACTGAAAAATGTTATTAACCCTTTTCTCTTAAAACTTGCCAGAAGCATTCTTGAGAAGTGTTAGAATTACAGCTAAATTTCTCACCGCTAAAAGTCATTACTGGAATGTGCATAATAAAATTTTCTCTATTTCCAGTGAGTTGATGGAGAAGTCAAATCCTGACTTTAATCTGAAATTAGATTTTCTTTAACTTTTGACATATAAAAATATTTAAAATATAATATCCAGTAAACGTTGTTGCCATTTTATGATGTTTCATAGTTATAACTGAGTCGTGACTCTAGTTCAGTTTCAAATATAACATTGAATTTTTTCTAGTTTCTCAGACAGAGTTGGCCGGCATTAGGATGGACTGTTTTGCTGTGGCATTTTGAAATAAAACGTTAAGAGTGTAAACCATCAGAGTTAATGACAGCATAACAAGTTTGTAGGAAACTTTTTTCAACTCTTTATAAGTCTCAATGGTACTATGACGAGATTAATTCTAAATTAATATCGTCCAGATGCTACTGAAAACTAATGTATGACTTAACTTACTCATGTCAAATATTGCAGAATGTGATGCGAGTTGGAAGGCATCATTTACCAGGGAAGTGACGAAAAACTTCAGATTTTTTTTTTAGTTTAAAATTTCATTGCCCCTTTATAAACTTTCAAAAATTTTGTTTTCATATGAATAAATTGTTATTTAATACATTCATAGTTAGTTATATTATGCATTTTAAATTCATTCTTTATTTTTCTTGAACATTCTTTCATTCGCTATCCAAAACATCAGTTCTAGTTTCTTTTTTCTGATTTAGTTAGCAAACAGAGCCTTAACTAGCATAGTGGTTAGGCAGCTAGCGACTGTTCCAGCAAGGTAAACTTTGTGTGTTGTGTTAGCTCTAACTAAGGCAGTGGTCAGCAGTGACTTCGGTCTTAGTACGGCATGTCCTTGTACGAGAAAGCCTGTATTAAGCTAGGAGTAGCTTCCATGATTCTTCTCTGTCCTATATGTCTCAAATCAAAAAAAAAAACAATTTTTCAGTTATCCGTCAAAGAAGCGTCGAATCTATTTTATAGACAGTGTTGTTGACTTCAGAAAAACGTTTAAACAACATCGGAACAATAAAGTTGAAATTGCAATGAAATTGAATTTTTGGTAATCTCTGCAATTTACAATAGGTGAGGAAGAAATTTTGAATTTTTCTCGTGCTCTGATGCACCGATACCCCCTTTCCGGACTCGAATCCAGAATCTCCTGCTATCGCGACAGTTGGAAACTTTACTTCAAAGGCTCTCTTGGCCATTGGGTGATCTCTGTCGCGTTTTGCTGAAAAAAAAAACGACGATTTTAAGCATCAAGTTCGTATTTTTCTTCGCCTGTTGAAACATTGTTGTATCAATTGAGGAACAAAATATTTAAAAAAAAAAAGTTTTTTTAAAGTTGTGATATTAAAATTAAATTTTAAATGAATTTTAATTCCTTACAAACGTTCAACCTACTTATAATAAAAATATATCTTCAGTGATGCTCTTATACTTCTCCAGTTTAAAGCCAATCAAAATCATATTGGGCATCATCCGTTATTAAAGTCTCTGTTGGTGCAGCGTGGGCTGTTCAGGAATCGATTGATGCGTTGTATCCATGCATTTCTTTTAATACGGCTTCCCGAAACTCATACTAATTGCATCACTTTTTCTTCCTCTTCAACTCTGATCTTATAAGAAAAACTTCGTTATGCACTTCGCTGATTTCGCAATTTAGTTTTCCTACTTTTCGTATCGCTGATTAGTCAACCATTTAACATTTCAATGTGGAAGAACTGACGTTAATAAGCAAAATTTTGCTCTCTCTTAATGAGTTATATGACTAACAAAAGCTAAGCTAAAAATGTTGTTTTAGTTTTGCGTTCCGTGTTATTTTATTTCCTCTTTCGTTCCTTAAATTCTTTACATTTTCAAATTATGAAATAATGATACATTGTTCAGGAAAAGGGTCGTTTTACATTTTAAAATAATCAAAATTTCTAAAAATCAAATAAAATAGTTTGTTAATAAAGATAAGGTAAAAAAATGTCATTGCCAAAACAACCGAAAAAACTGTCAAAGAAAATGCTAGTTGCTAAATCATAACTTGGTGCCAAAAGAAACAAAAATGTGCTAAATCTGGCATCAAAATGGCCAAATTGTCCACCCTGGTGGTAAATACATTAAACTGTATGTTCAAACGATCACTAAGAATAATCGAAAGAAATGTAGAAGAAACTCGTAAAAAGAGTTAGTCTTGCAAAATATTTTGAATCATTATTTTCCATAAATAAAAGTTTTAAAAAGGAAGTTACTTCATTATGAATTGTAATAATGCTTTTAATCCATATTTACATAAGGTCAAGAGAGCGAAAAAAGTACAATCACCTTCAGAAGAACTTTTATACGTTTTATGTCTGATTGGAATTCGACGTTCATATCGAAAAAGGAATTTCTTGGGAAGAAATAGAGTTCACTGCATACAATTGGACTTACCTAGAAAAAAAAAGTTTGCTTTAAATTTACATAATCAATACTATTAAGTGAACAATATATAAATATATACAACTCTTTTAAAAAAAATAACACTTTTATGAAGTATGCTTTGATAATTTCTGTTGCTTACAAAATTATACATCCCTTAAGAGCATATGATGGATCAAAACAGGAATAACATTACTTTATATTTCAAGTTTAATACCCCGTCGCTCTATGTACCAACATCTCCCAAGTAAAAAAAGACAAAAGAATTCTGTTCAGAATGTTTTTTGAATGAGATGGGTAGGACTCAAAAACAAGTATATATTTTGGTGCATGTATATATTTATAAATATTTTACATGAAAAGATTTCTTAAAATTTAGCTCAACAACTTACTGGATGTTGAATACTACTCAGTATAATAAATTCATAATATGACTTTTAAATTCATTTACAAACAAAAAAAAATATTCGCTCAACATGTTGGCTTGGGTAATTAAATTAATTTAGTTAATTTACCTCTGAGCATCATTTTTCTACACACCATAGACTAAATGACCAGGTCACAAGGACCCCAGGGGCTCAGAAAAGATTGGGGTAGGTAACCGACTGGAACAGCTGTTGCGAGAGAGATGGTAGCCTCCCGTCAAGGCCATCCAGCGTTTTCTTTAACATGCACAGGATATGGCTCTCCCGCACATGGGGCTTAATGTCCCATCTGACGGACGGCGGCCTTTCCAAGCCCATCGGACCTACTACTGACAGAGGACAAGGCGGGAAGTTTTGCGGAGATAAATCTCAATTCTGGCCCAGGAGGGACTCGAACCTGGGAACTGCAGATTACGAACCTGGAGCTCTATCGCTTGAGCCCCCCCCCAACATATTGGCTTTCCATTGTCATATCACACATGAAGCCCTAAATCTGAAGAAATAAAAGTATGCGGTGATAAAAGTCGTGGAAGATGAAACATTTAGAAAAAGTGTGAATGGACCGAAATTTTAAAATATTTGAGCAAACTTCTCGCAACATGCTGATTTTATGAAACTGGTGTTGTAACAATTATATGTAATAACTTTTGTTATGAATTCTTAGGATTGTTAAAGTCCGACATCTTTCATTTTTTGCCTCTATTTTTACATTTGCAATAAGTTGGTAATGCACTTAATGTTCCTTAGTTGATAACAAAGTCTCTATAACCTGTCAAGGATTAATACGAAACTGGCATCTTACGGAATTATTACGGGATTGACTACGCTTCAAATTATACAGGTCAGTGGTTAAGAGTTAAATGTTACAGTTTCTACAATTCTTCGAATACTGGGAGAATAAACAATCAATAGTAAATACGGAGGATGTTCAAAAAGGTTTTAAACACGTGTCTGTAGATTTTCCTCGTTCCTCCGAAAATTCGATTCCTTACGAAAATACGATTTTGTTTCAAAGCTTGTCTAAACTTGTCATTACGTGTTAGAATGAAAGACCATACCATCATTTCTCTCTTCGCTGGAGACGTGTAAATTTCAGTATGCAAATCTGTGTATTGTTGTTATGGAGCCTAGACAAGACGGGGAAAGATTTTACATTTTCACAAAGATGCAGCTAGATAGGGATAGATCACAAAAGATGCACCTAGATAGGGACAGTGTGGAAACAATTATTCATGCAGCTTGGGGACGATACGAAAAAAAAAATTCATGCCGACTTATCACAAGTATATGGGGGTCATGCCTGTTCATATGACACTGTTACGGGATGGATGCGCAAATTCAGAGAACGACGGCAGGGCTTCGAAGACTTCCCTCGTGCAGGAAGACCGAAGGAGGTCGTAAGCGAGAAAATCATTGTTACTGTTCGTGAACTCATTAAGGAAAACCTACACATCACCGTTCAGGTAATAAGTTTCGATGTCAGTGTATCGATTGGCAGTGTGGAAACAATTATTCATCAACCTTTAAATTCCTAAAGATCTATGCCAAATCGATACCCTACAAACTGACAGAACAGTAAAATACTGTTAGAGTCGACTCGTGCAAGGAGATGTGCCAATGTGCATTGTTTGAACCTAGTGGCCCCAAACGGTTAACAGGCATTGTCACAGGTGATGAGACCTTGACTTGAGTACAAATCTTAGAAAGATCGACAACTATGTTTGGGTGGCGGAAGATGAACCGCGTTCACTCAAGAAAGAGAATGTTCACAATTTTTTCAATTCGCAAGGAGTAGTAGTCATGGACACCTTACCTGAAAAAAAGACTATAAATGGCCAAACTACATCAAGATTGTTTTGCCCAAAATGGTTGCAGGAGCGTCCAACAACAGACGTGTCGAAAGTTCTCCTTCTTCATGAAAATGGCAGTGTTCACCAAAGCCCCAAGTTACGGCCAATACGGAGGAGGAAAAAGCCAAACAGCTACCCCATCCTGCATATTCACCCGATCTTGCACCAAGCGATTTTTGGTTGTTTAAAAAAATTAAGAAGGAACATGCTGGGAGGCCTTTTTCAAAGGTGCAAGACTTTGCAAAATGCTTTCCTTCAGAGTTGCGGAATATCCCCCAACAGGAGTACTACCACCAGTTCTAGAATTCCAATTCTGGAACCTACCATACAGAATTAGTGTAAAAGTGTACAACTTTGCAATGATGCAGGAGGGGAGTACTTTAAAGGATAGTAAAAGTTTTGTTGAGGAAAGTGCAATGTTTTTTTCTGCAGATGCATGTCAAGAACGTTTTGGACGCCCCTCGTATGTTTGAAATTGAAGATTTACAGAGATTTGATTCAGTTCTTTAACCTGTGTTCTGTGACGAATTAACGGTGGGTGTGTGGACACGACGGTCGACTGGGAGCCAAGGTTAGGGGTGTCCCATACAGGTTAGGTCAAAGGTGCACGAATATTCCTAATAACTTCAATTCTCTTTATCACTCTTTTATCATCAGTGACCGTTCCTCAGCTGCTCTCCATGTTTTACCAAATAATTTGAAATACTTTACTTTTCAAACAATTTTTTGTTCTCAGCAGTAACATTTCACCATAAAAGATCTACATAAAGTCTATCTAAATCAGTGGTTTTCGAGGTTTATGTCTCACCTCTTGACGTGGCGGGGGGGGGGAGGCTTGGAAACTAAAAAGCTGTTCGTTTTTAGACTGATACACATATAAAGGAAGACGGAGGGGAGAGCCATTGTATACAGTTTAGAAATCATTGATCTAAACCATGGATTTCAGAAATATTCAGTCAGTATTTATAGAGTAATGGGAAATAGATTATTAACAGCAGTAATGTCAGTCTTAGAGGCTTAGAGAAGACAGAAAAATATTGACCGATAGACAATTGAATTGATACAAACTTCTAAAATATACATTTCTCATTAAATGGTTTGATACGATACTTGATATTTAAGTTGTAATTAACTTCTGGGATAAATCCTTATCACTGGCATTGCCATTGTCAAATACTGAACCCACCAAAACTCTTTAAATGCTGAAAGTATATTATTAAAGACCGAATTTTTGATACATTTGATTGAGTTCTTTAATTTCTCCAATAACATTTCACCATGAAAACCTTATTTCAAAACTTGTGTGGTTGGGCTGTTTTACCTGAGTTTTTATGCACCCGATGGCCAGATCACAAATGCTCGGAGCAGATTGGGGAAGGGGACCCAACTGACAGCGGACACGTGGAAGCCTCCCGTCAAGGCCATCCAGCGTGTTCTTTGACGTGCACAGGGTATGGCTCTCCTGCACACGGAGTAATGGCTTTCAGTTCCATCTAACGGACGGCGATCATTCCACGCACATAGGTGTTCCATTTCTCACCAAGGACCGAACGAGAGTTAAAGAAGAACTTTTTGACGCAAGGGATAGTGGGGACTCGAAACTGGGAACCTCAGATTCGAACCTGGAGTGGAACCAACTGAGTGAACTCCGCTTCACACTATATGGGAGAAATGGAAGCAGTCGGTTGGCTCAGTCGAGAGACTGCCAGACTGGTAACTCCTAATACTCCCAGGTTCGAATCGCAAGTGTGATTACGATGAGATTTTTCTTCATTAACTTTAGTTAATGAATCATGAATTAATCAATGATGACTTTAATTAATCATGACATGTTGAGAAAGGGACCACCAATGAGAAAGACTGCCGCCCGTCATATGGACATGAAGCCGTCTGCACAAGGAGAACCCTACCTTGAGCTCTGTAAGGGCTCTCCTTGTGCAGGAGAGCTCTACCCCGTGGTCTTTACAGAGCACGCTGAATGGAAATCCATCTGTCTCTTAACGGATGTCCAGTGGATCGGCTTCCCTTGTCCAACTTGGAGCCATTGGGTTCCTCCATTTAGTCGATTGCGTACACAAAAGATTCCGCTCGCTGTTAAAACAATCAAAGAAGGAGCATGGCTAGAACCAATTGAAGATGCAGAAAAGATCATGCCGAATGCGATCTTTTTAACATTATCATTAATGCTCATTTATATCTGAAATTGAAAGTCCCTTTCACTTTTGTTTTGACCTACATCTGAATACTTCAAAGCAGACAAAATAATACAAAGAAAATGGTGACAAATTAAGATAGCAAAATCCAATCTGGCAAAATTCGCTTTTATACAAGAAAAACTAGAAGAATGACGTAGTGCCTCTGGAGAATATGGGATGCTTGTTTTCAAAGGGAATGAAGTTTTTTTATTTTCCACCTTTAACGTCCCCTAACAGCGGTAATTCGAATTAATAGATGGTTAGAAAAATGCAAATAGTAATATTTAATTAGTTCCTAAAAAACACAAATTTCTTTATCTATTTGAACAGTTTGTGTTTTCCAACGGCCTCTGGTGATAAGGGGAAGCATTATTACCAAATTTTAAAGTTTCAAAAATAAACAGATCTTTGACAATTATTCTTTAAAACATTTCCAAAGTTTCCCACCGGTAGAGGGCAGTATTGAAGCCTTTGGTAGATTAGGAAAGTGCGAATCGTAATATTTCATCAATAACTATCCAACCCAAAAAACGATTTTTAAATTATCTCTAAAATAAAAAAAAGTTGAATGACTGCAGACTGATGGAAAGACAGACGTCAAAATGAAAACATTAGCTCGTTTCTTTCTGAAAGTGAGCTAAAAGAAGAACTTAATCGAAATATAGAGACTTTTTTTCCCCTTATAATCATTTCTGATGGGACAAAATCTTTTCCAACAATTTGGTAAAAGAGAAATACATCCTATTCCAGAGAATTCGAATTTTTTCACAAGGCAGATGGCTCTACAGGCCAATTTGCTACTTCAACACCTTTGATGAGGATGATGAAGACTTCTACATTTGCTACCCTACATTAACCAGGACTACTTCTACTTCAAAAGTATAGCTCACTCCTAAACCATAAAAAACTACTTAAAACTTTTAAGTCCCACCAGTGGTGTACCGGAAAATCTCGGGGACACTTTTTTTTCCATTTAATGTGCACCATCATATATTTGAATTTGAATTTTTTGAAAACAATGCAATAATATACACCGAAGAGTCAAAACATTATGACCAGCGCGTCTTTCTGCAAATGAAAGCAACTGCAGGTAAATGACGGCGCGTGTGAAGGTCATGAAGAGGTATAAATAACACCTGATACTGAGCTCTTTAATCAGTGTTATTCCTGTTCTTCAGATGGGGAAAGGCAGCGGAGTTAAGTGAATTTGACAAAGTCCAAATTGTAATGGCCAGACGACTGGGTCAGAGCATTTCCGCGACGTCAAGGCTTGTGGGATGCTCACGGTCAGTCATAGTTATAATAAATAAATAAATACCCCCTCAAGCAGCTGCTTGCCACAGAGGTCTGACAGGAGAGTCGTCTGAGGAGGGAAAAACCACGAACCGCCGGCAAGGTGTGGGCCGACCACGGCACATCGATGTTAGAAGTGAGCGAAGGCTATCCAGGATGGTACGAGCGAACACAAAGGATACTGTGCCACAACTCGCCCGTAATTTGAATACTGGTGACGGGAGTAATGTGTCACAACACACAGTACATCGAACCCTGCTGAAAATGGGGCTGCATAGCCGCAGACCGCTCTGAGTGCCCACGCTAAACTCGGTTCACTGTTGAAAGCGCCTACAATGGGCAAGCGAGCATCAAAACTGGACCTTCAATGATTGGAAGAAGGTCGTCTGGTCCGATGAATCTCGTTTCCTGTTGCACCATGTGGACGGCCGCGTACGTTTGCGTCGTTTACCTGGGGAAGGACCGTGGGATGAATTGCACCGTGGGATGAAAACAAGCCGGTGGAGGAAATGTAATGCTTTGGACAATGCTCTTCTGGGAAACCCTGGGTCCAGTCATTAATGTGCAGGAA
Organism: Ryuthela nishihirai; assembly: GCA_038380435.1. NCBI lineage: Eukaryota > Metazoa > Arthropoda > Arachnida > Araneae > Heptathelidae > Ryuthela > Ryuthela nishihirai. Next base: position 5,945,274 of record JAWZYU010000030.1, on the reverse strand, counting down.
ACTATGACGGCTACCACCTACCTAAACATTATTGCAGACCAGGTACATCCTTTCATGGCAACGGTATATCCCTCTAGTAGTGCTTCTTATTAATACAGGTTAATGTGCCATGCCACACTGCCCGGATTGTTCGAGAATGATTCGCAGAACATGAGGAAGACTTGCAGGTATTGCCCTGGCCTCCAAATTCCCGACATCAATTGAGTATCTGTGGTTTGTGTTATAACAGCATATCTGATCTGCGGCGTCTCAGCCACGTAACTTACAAGAGTTAAAGGATCTGCTGGGTAACATGTTGGTACCAGATACCACAACACACGTTTAGAAATCTTGTAGCGTCCATGCCTTGCCGGGAAAGAGCTGTTTTGGCGTCACGTGGAGGACCAATATCATATTAGGCAGGTAGTCATAATGTTTTGGCTCTTCGGTGCATAAATAATAAATATCTGACATTTATTTAGGATTTCGTGATGCACAATTCGATACTTTGGAATGAATTATTTTTAAAGCTTTTTTTTATATTGCTCAGTTGCTTTCATTAAAATGCTTACATAATTTTAACCATTTTATTTTGAATATGATTCGTTTTTCCGACTATTGTAAAATGTAACACGAAATAATAAAAGCACTAGAATAATAAAAAAAATAGGATTGGAAACATTTATTGTTTTAAGAGTTAAACAGATTGGAGTTATCGAGAGCAACGGGAGGTCGGATGGGGAAAATGGCATCAGCTACGGCTGCCATGTCATTCATGCTAACGAAGTTCACGGCCAAGCTCAGACTTTCAGACCACCAGTTCTGGTCCATAAGAAAAAAGGAGAGGAATTTCTAATATGGTTCGGTTGTTTACTTCTGAGCGGCACTTTTTTGCACATAATGAGCTAAATGGCGAGTTCACAAGGACCCCAAAGGCTCAGAGAAGGTCGGGGGAGGGGACCCACTGGACACCTGTCAGCAGACAGATGGTTGCCTCCCGTCAAGGCCATCCAGTGTGTTCTTTAACGTGCACATGATATGACTCTCCCGCACAAGGGGCCACGGCTTAACGTCCCATCCGACGGACGGCGGCTTTCCAGGCCCATCGGTGTCCCCTACTGACCGTGGGCAGGGCGGGGAGTTTTCCGGAGATAAATCTCAATGATGTCCCAGCTGGAACCCGGAAACTGCAGATTACGAGTCTTGCGCTACCGACTGAATCCCCCCCCCTTCTAATAGGGAAAACGAAGCTGTTTCTTCATGGTCTGCTATTATTCGTTCAAAGCTAAAGATAAGAATCGGGGCTGTCCGTTTAAATAGTTGTATATAAAGTTTCAACATAAATATTTTTGCAGGGGGCCTCCTTCCTCCCTCCTTCGCATCGTGAGGTACTCTGGCCCCACCCCATGCACGAGCAGCAGCAGCAGCTCCACTAAAAAAATTGTACATTAATGAGAAATTTTCTTTCTGTCTACCAGAAAACCTTTTCAAGCCGAAATATGCACCTCTCCCCCCTGAAACGCAATTCCAAATGCGACATTGGGGCGGGGGTGGCTCAGTCGGTAGCGCGCCAGGCTCGTAATCTGCAGTTCCCAGGTTCGAGTCCCAGCTGGGTCAGCGTTGAGATTTATCTCCGCAAAATTCCCCGCCCTGCCCACGGTCAGTAGGGGACACCGATGGGCTTGGAAAGGCCGTCGGATGGGACGTTAAGCCGTGGCCCCGTGTGCGGGAGAGCCATACCCTGTGCACGTTAAAGAACACGCTGGATGGCCTTGACGGGAGGCTACCGTCTGTCTCCCAACAGCTGTTCCAGTGGGTCTCCTCCCCCAACCTTCTCTGAGCCTTCGGGGTCCATGTGACTTGGCCATTTTTCCCATGGTGTGCAAAAAAGTACCGCTCAGAGGTAAAACAACCCAACCCAAATGCGACATCTGATTCACATTCTTCATATTGATAATTAGTGTCCCTTTCATTGCACTATTAGATTTATTGCACTATTATTTCATTGCACTATTAGCGGTCCTGCAGGCAACGGGAACCAAGCGGTAATTTTCATCCCATTCCCTGGGACAGAGCAGTCATTCGGATGCTTCTAGAGTACCTCCCCCCACTTCAAATTCAAATGGAGAGCTACTGCCCAATGAGAAATTTATTCATGTTTATGTTTCGTAATTTCTTTCTCATAAAGACAGCTACTTCATTTGGTTTAATTTCCAATTCAGATGCCAAACGACAACAATTTGGTCCTGTTGTCTTAGCAACGAACTCCTAGGCAGCAGAGAGATCGATAAGTACAACTAGGCCTTAAAAAGACATCTAGTCGAAAGTTTCGATCATAAAACCAACCTGTTATTATGAATCAATTGAAATTTTTTTAACAAAAAAAATTCCAGTGACATATTCTCTTTATATATTTTTAAAAAGAATTCAGGAGAGAAAAAAAATATGTCGTTTATTTTTTCCCTGACGTTTCTTTTAAATGATGATAACAATTGATGGGAAAGAATAATAATTGCATTCCATTAATTCTGTCAGCGGTCATTTGTAAATGATTTCAACGCCAAACGCCATTCTTTCACGGAATGCGGCGATTACTTAGAAAACGCCAATGAAGGCGCGCGCTTCCTGCTGCACACGAGAAGGAAGAGAAACTTGGCACGCTGCCAAGGCGTCTGCCAGGGACAGACGAGCATGGCTGGCTCGAGTTGTAATCGTCTGCCTGGCGACCTTATCAATTACAACAGATGCTTTTATAATCAAAATAAAAATACATCGTTGGATAAAAATACATCGATAGCAAATTGCATTTGTAGCAGTGGACCATTATTTACACCTAAAAGGCAAAAAAAAATGTTTCGCACGCTGCAAAACAAACCGATTCACTCTACTATGAAATTAGAGATCTGGCAATGCAGCAGAGCCAGAAATAAGCGTGACTGCCAGATTTCAAACCGATTATTGGGAATTCAGGATATGGTTGTTGATTGGCCGTTTATTGTGCTGGCAGAAAAATCGAGCGTTTCAAATGCTAACAAGTGAAAGGAGTGAAAGGTGTTTCTGCGGTTCCGGTTTGCTTGCTCTGCATTTCTTTTCCAGAATTCATGATCGTTGATTTTATTATTAGGCAAAATATAAGTGATGTGGTGAAGCGGACGAGAGGTGACGTTTAATCCTGAGATTCTCAAACTGTGCCTCAGGGACATACTGAGAATTTTGTATATGGGGAAGGGGAAGGCAAAAGGAAAAGGAAATCTTTTTTGTTTAGGAGGTAGGGGGAAGAGTAAAATAAAGTTACTTTTATTTGGGGAGAAGGGGAAGTAAAATGATAGATTTGACAGAGAGGAGGGGGAATTAAAAATGGTTTTGTATAGGGAAGAAATGTAAGGAGTTTCATCCGGGTTTGGGGTAGTAAAATGGGTTCACGTTAAAATTAGGGAGGGGGAGTTGGGGAACAATAAAGAGCTTTCACAAGGCTAAGGGAGAAAATATCACAAAGTTACGTTTTGGGTTGGGTTGTTTTACCTCTGAGCGGCACTTTTTTGCACACTGATGGCCAGGTCACAAGGACCCCGAAGGCTCAGAGAAGGTTGGGGCAGAGGACCCATTGGAACAGCTGTTGGGAGACAGATGGTAGCCTCCCGTCAAGGCCATCCAGTGTGTTCTTTAACGTGCACAGGGTATGGCTCTCCAGCACACGGAGAGCCACGGCTTAAAATCCCATCCGACGGCCTTTTCAAGCCCATCGGTGTCTCCTACTGACTGTGGGCAGGGCGGGGGAGTTTTGCGGAAATAAGTCTCAACGCTGACCCAGCTGGGACTCGAACCCGGGAACTACAGATTACGAGTCTGGCGCGCTACCGACTGAGCCACCCCCGCACCGTTTTGGGTTGGAAGGGGAATAATAAAATAAAAATCAGAAGTAATCGCGGGGTGGCAAAAAATAATAGATTTTTGTTCAGATAGGGCAAGAGGCAGTGGTGAGTGGGGGAGGAGGGACTTCTGTACTATTTTTGCTTATTTAGTACTTTTCTATTATTTATTAATCTATTATTATTAATCTGGCAGTCACGCATTGCCAGATCTCTAATTTGGTAGTTGCGTGAATCGGTTTGTTTTGGTGTAATGGTCCACCGCTACTTATTACAGTACTTTTCTATTAGAATATTTTATATTCTCCTATAATAGTATTTTATATTCTCCTTAATAATATTTTTGCTGTTCATTCTGAAAAACATTCTGTAAACATACAATTGATTGTTTAAGATAAATAACTTTGGTTGTACTTTAGAGTGATTTAATAAATAATAATAAATACCCCCTCAAGCAGCTGCTTGCCACAGAGGTCTGACAGGAGTCTGTCAGTTTATATGCCAAAGTAGAAGGTCAGAGAGGATGGCAAGACCTCAGCAGAAAAACGACACATACATCCATGCCTTACCCGGGGCTCGAACCCAGGTCCCGTAGATCAGTAGCCAAGCGCGCTATACAATTTATAATATTTAGAGAAATATTTCGATTCCTTTCAGTCTCAAAACGAAAAACTTGTTTTGTAAGAAACGGAGACAAATTGTAAAATTCGGTTATTAGTTAGCAGCTGCAATGCTTCAAGATCTCGAAAATAAACTATTGATACGTGTCTATTTGAATTCACATGCTCTTGAATGATTAATTTTTAAATTTGTTATAATTACTAAAATTAACTCAAAACTTACATGTATTAGTGTACTAAATAAAACAGTCAATATGTATCCTATACTACTCATAAACGTATCGTATTATACATCTATCTCAATAAAATATTATTCAGCCATTCAATACTAATAATAAAAAAGTTATATGGGTCAAAAAAGAACAAGAGAATCAAAATAAAGTTTACTTTCTTGGGACAGGAATTGAATCGTTCAGTGGCGCTCCAATCTCCTAATATGATGTTCCCAGATTAAAGTCCCACTTCATTTTGATTTCAGATTCCCACTGCTAATGGGGCCGGGGTAGCTCAGTCGGTAGTGCGCCAGGCTCGTAATCTGTAGTTTCAAGGTTCGGGTCCCAGCTGGATCACCGTTGAGACGTATCTCCGCAAAACTCTCCGTCTTGCCCACGGTCAGTAGAGGACACCAATAGGCTTAGAAAGACCGCAGTCCGTCGGATGGGGCTTTAAGCCGTTGCCCCGTGTGCGGGAGAGCTATATCCTTGCACGTTAAAGAACACACTAGATGGCCTTGACGGGATGCTACCATCTGTTTCTAAACAGCTGTTCCAGTGGGTCGCCTCCCCCAACCTTCTCTGAGCCTTCGGGGTCTTCGTGACCTGGCCATTTAAGCCCATGGTGTGCAAAAAGTGCCGCTCAGATGTAAAAAAACCAACCCTCTGCTAATGCTTATTTTCTCTCCTGTGTGAAAGGAAACACCGATGGGCTTGATAAAAGTCGGATGGGACTTGAAACTGTGGCCAGAAGATCCCTTCCTCGTGCTTGCTAAAGAATACGTTAGATGGTTTTCACAGGGTGCTCCCATCTCTCTGCTAACAGTTGGGTAGTGGCTCTCTTCCATTTAGCCAACTTGTTGTCTTTGGGGTTTATCTCACCTGGCCATATAGAGCATTGTGCATAAAAGAGCTCCGTTCAAAGGAAAAGTAAGGGAAGTAGTGGCACTTATTAGGATCCCCTGTTATGAACGATTAGCAACAGTTTGCACAATGAAAATGGATTTTATGCTGGTTAACAATCTGCACTTATGATAATGTCTTTGCAATATATGTCGCGAATTTAATTTCTTCCTGATCTTCGTTCCTTAAGAATTCTTAAATTTTATTTTTCTGTTAATGGCCAAGGTCGTCTCTATCCATCACTTGACATTCATTTTTCCCCGAGTTTCCTTCAATATCTAGCAGTTTGATTCTTCTCTGCTGAGACTTCACTCTTTTCCCATTCTGTTTTTGAATACCATTCAAGTAATCTTTCCTTAACGTTCAAGTTTTCCTTTTAATCTTTCCTTTGCTCGGAGAAAACTTTCCTTTTGCATTTCTCTTAAAATTTCCTCACGTGATATAAGAAGTTGAAAACTTTTTCAAGGTTTACGCGATGTCTCAATCTTTCTCAAACTTCTTAGTATCCCGTACCATCAAATTCAGGTTATCTCGTATCCCTTATATACAGTTTTTTGACATCCTGTACCCGCTGATCCAGGTTTTCGTTTCTTATATCCCATATATCCAGTTTTATGGTAACCCATACCCCTTAATCCATTATTCTGGTGACCTTAGACATTAATGTTGAATTTCATATCCTCTGTCAACAATCGCGATCCCATGGCCATCTGCTAGTGTGTTCTTTAACGTGTATGGCTCTATATGAGTAGCCTGAGTAGTATAGGATTCCAGGAACGATATGGGGAATGGATTCCATATCGGCTCCCCGATGATGAGCTGGGTCAGCGTTGAGATTTATCTGATCAAACTCTATAGAGCCATACACGTTAAAATCTCCGATATTTCCAGTAGTTTATTATCGAGCCGATATGGTTCCCCATATAGGGGAACTGCCGATATGGGGGCCGATATATCTATCCGAAACTGTTGTCGATATGGATTCCATATCGGCTCTATATGAGTAGTCTCTATGAGTAGTATAGGATTGGCTACTGATCAAACGACCCTGTGCTCCTGCCCCGGGTAGGTTGGGTTGTTTTACCTCTGAGCGGCACTTTTTTGCACACCATGGGCTAAATGGCCAGGTCACATGGACCCCGAAGGCTCAGAGAAGATTGGGGGAGGGGACCCACTGGAACAGCTGTTGGGAGACAGTTGGTAGTCTCCCGTCAAGGCCATCCAGCGTGTTCTTTAACGTGAACAGGGTATGGCTCTCCCGCACACGGGGCCACGGCTTAACGCCCCATCCGACGGACGGCGGCCTTTCCAAGCCCATCGGTGTCCCCTACTGACCGTGGGCAGGGCGGGGAATTTTGCGGAGATAAATCTCAACGCTGACCCAGCTGGGACTCGAAACTGGGAACTACAGATTACGAGCCTGCCGCGCTACCAACTGAGCCACCCCCGCCCCTCACCCTGGGTAGGGAATGGATGTTTGTGTTGTCTTTCTGCTGAAGTCTTGCCTCCTTCACAGATCTTCTCTGACAAGTTCCTGTCGACCTTTCTGGAAACAGCTGCTTGAGAGGATATTTATTTTTTATTTATCAGCAATCCAATTTGTAACAACAATAATTAATTTAAAATGAACTAAATTTATTAGTAGTGCCCTGTATTTTAATTTTTTTTATGTCCCTATATCCTAATCCAGTTCCTTAGTATTATATAATCCCTAATCCATTTTTTCTGCTATCGGGTACACTCTAATATTGTTTAGATATCACATACCTTCTAATCTAGTAGTCTGAATGTTTCAAGACGTATTCCCCTTTTATAACAAATCCAGATCATCAGCATGCTGTTTTGGGGACAATATAGATTATGGCATATTGCCATGTAACAAAACAAGAAAATAATTGCCCGTATATTATTAAATGGAAGATTGATCTATTTATTTCGTGCATCATGGGATTCTTTCCCTGTTATTCTCTGAAATGAGATTCCACTTACTTCCTAATTAATACATTGTTTTCTAAACTTTTATTTTTCTCGCGGTATAAGAAACACATTTTTCACTGCGACTAAGAAAAAAATACGACATAACTTTTCATAAAAACAAGATACAACAGATGCACGATTTTGAACCTATTTAATTAAAATAATAATACACCGAGCAGAGAAAAAGCGCTGGAGGACTGGATTACTTTAGCTGAAATGCTCTGGATTTTCCCAATTTCTCAACTATTACGGTGGCCAATATCTCACAGCCTAGTAATGGATGACATCGCAGATTTTTTTAAATTCTGCTCCAATGCGAGTTTGCTGACCTCTGTGGTTAAGTGCACTCTTGTTCAGGAACACTGCAGTAAATAACTGTGGCTTTGCAAAACTATTTTCATCCAACTATTTCAACTAACTATGGTTTTTTCCTCTTTTAGATCACCAGAGAGTCTGCATTGAGACTTTCGCCCCCAATCTCTACCCTGCCATCGACGAGAAAGAATACAAAGGGACGTTAAACCATGCTCGGATGATCAAGAGAGTTGCATGCTGCGCACATTAAAGAGCAAGCTCGAGGATCTTCGGGAGGCTTCCATCTGTCTTTCAACAGCTGCCAAAGCAGATCCTCTACACGCCTAATAAACGTTTACGTTCTTGCTAAGTTCTGCTTTAAGCGATATTGCAGATCTTTGGCTCTGGAGACTTAGATTCAACTGCATTTCGTGTTCCTTAACAAATGAGAAAGTTTCAGCAGTTCATGCTGCACATCTGCGAGTACTTCGACAATAGTGTAGATGGAAATAATTAACCTGCGATATAATGCTGCGCGGAATTTCTACGTCTATCCGCAGTATTGGATACATTCTGTGACCTACTCGCCCCCTGCCATATGGTGACACGATCCGCAGCATTGATTATTTTCATAACTGGCATAGGTATGGCCGCTGTTAATCTGGAACACGATTAACATCGGTCATAATTAACTTATTGTGCATTTTAAGATTACTTCTTAGATCACTTCGAATTATGCCCCCATTCCCCCCTTTAAAAAGGGGTAAATAGGTAAAATAGAGTCAAATATCACGAGTTATATCTGAAATCAAAGATTCTGACATCTCTAATTTCATGGGCTATCTCAAGCACGATCTCTCTCCCCCCCTCAAAAAAAAGGGGTGGTGGGAGAAATGTGATCGCTGTTTATGAGTCATATATCAAATGAAAGTTTAAGATAGCTGTTTTTAGTGACAAAGAAATAAATGTAAAGAAATTTTTAAAAAAAATCTTATTTGCGCCCTAAAAAGTAGGAAATAAACCTAAAGCACATCGATGGTGCAATCAATCACTGAGTTCGTATTCAGTTGAAAGGAAGATAGGGCGCCGGCAATCTTGTTCAGTAGGTAAATCGGCGCCCTATCTGCCTTTGAAGTGAATACGAACTCAATGACTGTTTTGACAATTCCGCAAATCGACAAAAGACGAGAGTAAAACGTTACGACGATAGGTAAAAGAGGAACTTCTTTATACAAAAAAATAACATTTTCGACCGCATGATAAAAATTTCTAAAGGCACATATGTTGCGTAAGTAAACACCATTACAAGCAGAAAAGACGAAACGGAAAATACAACCGGAAATTTTCAACTCGGCTGACTGTCCGTAAGGGATCTGACCGTCAACATGACTCGTTAGTCGTGCGCAGGTTCTGACCCGAAGAGAGGAAGGGTTTGCGAGACTTGAACTTGGTCTCGAATCACCTCTAAGGCAGGGATGTTTTCTTTCTGGTATAAGTTGTCCTTTTGTTAAGGTTTCAACTTCCTTCCCAGATTTGCTCTGTCACATAGCAGAGGGTTTGGCTAAATCGGTAGGGCTCCAGGTTCGAGTTCCACCTGTGCCAGCGTTGAGATTTATCTCCTTTAAACCCTATCGTCGGTGAGAAAGAAAAACATAGAAAGACTTAGAAAGGTCATCGTCCGTTGGATGGGACGTTAAGCCGTGGCTCCGTGTGCTGGAAATCCATACTCTGTGCATGTTGAAGAACACCGTAGATGGAAGGTTCCCATCTGTCTCCTAACAGTTGTTCAGTGGATCCCCTCCCTCCAACCTTGTTTGATTCCTTGCGACCTGACCAATGGGTGCAAAAAGTGCCTTTAAGAGGTAAAAAAAAACTCAACTTGATCTCTGGCACATATTACACTGACTGATCTCCCTCTCACCACAAGTAGTTGATTCAGGAATAATTTTCTTCTTCTTTTAAATGTTTAATAATTATTTTCTGGAATTTCTTTACACTTTAAAACAAATACTATTAAAACAAGCTGCAGTAAAAAATCCTGATTAAACTAACATTAAACTTAAGACTTTAAGGTTTAATTAAACACTAAAATATGATTTCGATTTTTTTAATTACAACTCATAATCACCTGGGTTCGAGCCCCGGGTAAGGCATAGATGTATGTGTCGTTTTTCTGCTGAGGTCCTGCCATCCTCACAGACCTTCTACTATGGCATATAAACTGACAGGCTCCTGTCAGACCTGTATGGCAAGCAGCTGCTTGAGGGGGTATTTATTTTTATAATCTAAGATTAAAATATTTACGCTTTGATACCTTTGCCACTTAAGTTCCAATATCAGAATGATATTTTTTTCCCATTCTATTTTTATCTGACGCAAGGGCGAAAAAGAGCTGTAGAAAGTGACATGGAAAAAAGAATGAGAAGTCGTAAAAATAAGAAGAATGACTCCCAGGAAATATGATTCGGTTGGCATTTATTTCTCTCGTTCGGTGCAGAAATTTCGCTTTTACTTGTTTCTAAATTCAGAGCGCATGGTTTGCGATGTTATACTTTGGACGTGCACCACTGACACAATGATCCACGACTTCTTCCGCTTCGTAAAGCCTCTAATTGGGTCAAGAGCATTCCGATAAGTGATCTCTCGCCTGCACAGGAGCAAAACCAGCCAGCTACACGCCAAATGCCGTGCCTCGCGCTACTCGCCACTTGACAGTTGGTACTCGCCTACTCCGTGATATACATACACACTAGACTGAATTGAATTACTATTATTATAAAGCATTTAGCACTAATGCCACTTTGACATTTATAGACACATCCTGCGTCTTTCAGCGTCAATTTTAATCGGAAATAGAAGTTGCAATCTAAGATCATCTTTGCATTGTGCCCCCAGAGTCATTAGAAACACATTAGTTATGCAAATCCCAAAATCACGCACAGATCTTTTGAAACCTAAAGGAATTGGTTTTTGTTTTACGGTGGCAATTTTGTGAACACAATGGGCTAAATGACAAGGATCCTATGGGTCAAAGAAAGTAGAGGAAAGGGGCACATTGAATATGGACATGACACGGATGTAAGCCTCCCGCCAAGGTCATCCTGCGTGTTCATTAACATCACGAATCATCATGGACGGACTGTGGCCTTTTTAAGCCTTTTGGTTCTTCTTTCTGACCGCAGGTAGGGTCCAGTTTATCGGATATAAATCTCATCGCTGGCGCAGTTGAGACTCGAAGGTGGACACTGAAGATTTACGACCCTGGTACGCTCTCAATTGAGCATCGCCCTCGCCCAAAAATCTGAACGAAAAGAAGTTTTGAAAGGAAACATTTACATACGTCGAAGAATATTGTATGAGCAGCATTTTTATTTTTGGAGAAGAGGTGGCAAAATAAAAGAGAGTTTTGTCCGGACTGAGGGACTAGAAAAGCGAAATTTTTAAGTTCATTATATTTTTTATTGATTAATATACACTTCGCTCCAGTATATATTGGAACACTTCTATCTTAAAGCCATATCCAAAGCTCCCTATATTTATAGGTCAGTTTGTTTTAAAGCAAAAAATGTCCCCGGAGGTAAAGTGGAGATTTCAGTGAAATCTCTCTAAAATCGTTTTCGGTCAGAAGCTGCTATTCCATTCAATTTCGACATTTGTTTGAAAAATTAACGAAAAATTTTAAGCATTAAAATTGCACTTATTACAATGATTTATTGGCCGAATGGATAGGGCGCTTGGCTACTGATCAATGGGGCTCGGGTTCGAGCACCGGATAAGGTAAGGACGTTTCTGTGTTGTCTTTCTGCTGGAATCTCGACAGCGTCACAGATCTCCTGAATGGCGTATTTATATTGACAGGCTCCTTGTCAGACATTTGTGGCAAGCAGCTGCTTCAGGGGAAAGTTATTTATATAACAGTTATTACTTGTTTTAAGTTTTTGACATAAATTTTAACTGGCAAAAGCTTCTTTTAAATGTTTCTTCGTCCATAACTTTTTTTAATTTTTTTATTTACAACATATAGAAACGAGAAGAATCCTAGAAGTTATGTGATCGAATAAGAAGTTTACGAAAATTTATTATGTAAACTATTTCGTACCCTCTCATATCAGCATATTGATATACAAAACAATTTGTGAATCTATAATAAGGTATGCGATTACTGTATGTGGCAATACTTTCAAAACACATTTAAGAAAAATATCAGTAACTTGCAAAATTCAATACTAAGATCTATTTCGCGGACAGTTAAAAGAACCACTGTATCTTCTAATAAAAACAGATTTGTATACCACAATGTGTTTCCTGTGGAAGATATGTATAGCTTTGATATAATTCTTAAATACCTTTTTAAAAGGGGCGGGGGTGGCTCAGTCGGTAGCGCGCCAGGCTCGTAATCTGTAGTTCCCAGGTTCGAGTCCCAGCTGGGTCAGCGTTGAGATTTATCTCCGCAAAATTCCCCGCCCTGCCCACGGTCAGTAGGGGACACAGATGGGCTTGGAAAGGCCGCCGTCGGTCGGATGGGACGTTAAGCCGTGACCCCGTGTGCGGGAGAGCCATACCCTGTGCACGTTAAAGAACACGCTGGATGGCCTTGACAGGAGGCTACCATCTGTCTCCCAACAGCTGTTCCAGTGGGTCCCCTCCCCCAACCTTCTCTGAGCCTTCGGGGTCCATGTGACCTGGCCATTTAGCCCATTGTAGTGCAAAAAAGTGCCGCTCAGAGGTAAAACAACCCAACAAACTTAGATCACGCGATCAACACATGGCTACTTAGCAACTATTACTACCAAATCCCAAATTTTAGCAATAACTACTTTAAACGCGTCAGGAACTATACAGTTCTTCTTATTTTTAACTCTTTGCCTAGAGAACTGTTATCCATCCTTAGGCTATCAAAACTTAAACTGAGACCAAAAATTGGCTTTTAAAAAGTTAAGAGTATAAAAGTGCCTCTTTCCTATTTTAATAGTAATTAGAATTTATATTTAAATACTGTATACATCAGGACTTCTTATGTTTGAATGTTAATATGTAACCAATGTATAGCAACTATTTGTAACTGTATATATTTAACGTTTCCTGCGGATGAGCTACGTCAAGCTTCGCGGGGATAATGACATTAAAAAAAAAGCACAAAAGAGATTCTGCTTTGAGAAAAAAGCTCTTTTCAAAATTCTTAAATTTAAAAACAAAACCGCAATGCCGAATGAACAACAATTGAAGAGATCCAGATGCTTTCTTTATTCGCTTGCATTCCGAATTGGAAACAACTTATCGAATGATATAAATTTATCTTACAGATATGTTATTTTAGGATAACCAAGGCAATGAAAGTTTTGGCGCATCCACACTACGAACACATGGCTTATCGATTGGCTTTACAAGTTTTGCACGAGCTCTCGAGTCGTGGGTGAAGGTTGGTATCTCCCTTTTCCCCTCTTCCGAAGAGCAAGCAGATAAGTTCGGCATTTGCCAAACGAATGGCTGATAAACTTGCCCGGCTACCAAGCCCCCTCCACCGATTCTGAATGGCTTCAATACACGAACTCCTATTGCCCATTATCAGTAGCGGAGATTGCGACAAGGACCCTTCAGTTTCCACCGAGTGGCATTAAAGGCCAACCAACAGTAGTGGAGGAGAATCCAATTGCTGCGAAGCAGATTGATAAAAGATCTGACTCACTGACAAGTAGCTTACATGACCACGATTCTTCTCCAATAATTGCCTCTTATTTATCTCGTCTAGATTTTCATATCTCACTGAATATCACCTATTGCATGGGAACAGCTCTCGGTACTTTATTTTTTGTCCAATGTTAATGCACCGAGCTTGTGTTTTATTTACTTACGCTTTGGAGGGATATTGTTATTTTCAGTATATCAAAGGGATAAGGGTTCGGTTCTTTTATATCTGAGCGTCATTTATTTGTACACAATGAACTAAATGGTAGATCGCAAAGATTGGATTCATAGAGGGTGGGGATGATTCGCCGTTTCTCCTCTAAGTGGGAATATCATGCACACAACGAGCGAAATGTCTAGATCGCAGACTCATTTCTGTGGCAAGTTCAAAGTGTTGTGATGTGTTTCTAAATCACATAAAGCCATCATTTCAGAAGAACGTTGCGTTTGTTATCCTCGGGTGTGTTGCTGGAGCATGACATGATCACTTTCACATTGCCCATTTTGCAGCTCACAGGATATGACGTTTGAGGCATATACATATTATCATCATCCTCCATATTCACCGAACTTATCGCCGAGTGACTGACATCTTTTTTGGCCATTTATACACTAAGAGAAATTCACCTCTCGCCAGATGGAGAGGTCAAAATGGCGGTGCACGAGTGGGTTGGGTTGTTTTACCTCTGAGCGGCACTTTTTTGCACACCATGGGCTAAATAGCCAGGTCACATGGATCCCGAAGGCTCAGAGAAGGTTGGGGGAGAGGACCCACTGGAACAGCTGTTGGGAGACAGATGGTAGCCTCCCGTAAAGGCCATCCAGCGTGTTCTTTAACGTGCACAGGGTATGGCTCTTTCCCGTACACGGAGCCACGGCTTAACGTCCCATCCGACGGACGGCAGCCTTTCCAAGCCCATCGGTGTCCCCTACTGACCGTGGGCAGGGCGGGGAATTTTGGGTGCACGAGTGCTTCCACCATCTACTATAAAACTTCTATCCGTCGTCCTTCTAATCCATTAGCTGATCGTTGGAGACAATGCATAGAGCTTAATGGAGACTACATTGAAGGTTGACATGCATATTTCACTTTTTGTTTCAGTAAAGCAGCTTTTAGCTTTTGCGGTTTTCATTTTCCTTTGTATAATATCAAAAAGAAAACGTACATAATGAATCAGAGACTCGAGCTGCGGGGATTAGCTCAGTTAAAAAAATGAGATGAAAAAACAACTGGTTGTCCCGACTGGAACTCGAACCCAGGTCGGGACAACCATTTTTTTGCGTTGCTTGTATGGCTGTCACGACTAATCATAAGTTTTATTAACATCTCCTCTTCCTAATTCCATTGTGAGAATCATTTCATGCTCTCATATGCATATTAAACGATTTCATCATTAGCATTTCTGTTTCTCAATGTCACAATCACATACGACATTTAAATGCATTTTCTGAAAATCGTTTCCAGTTCAAAGTGCTATGATGTGTTTCTAAATCATCTAAAACATCCCTTAATTTTCACCATCAGAGTATAGTTGTGTTCATTCTAGTTTTTTAAAAGTGAGAAAAGAGAGCCTTTTTTTAAGAATAAGAAAAAATGCGTTACATTTTTTTTTCCTAAGACAAAAATATCATTTTTCTGCAATGAAGACAGACATTTTTTTTCATATGAATTCCAAGAGACACTTATTCACGTTCCATTTCCTTAGATACAGTTGTAGCCAAGTACATCGCAAGCACGAAACACAATAATCGAAGAGTTTTACCTCTCCCAGAAGAACCTTTCCTCTTCCATCCACCTAAAAGCTTATGTTCTAGCTTCGTAATTGCTTCTTTGACTGAGACCCAATTAGTCAAAGTGCAGAACTCAACACTGAGCAAACATTGGCTCTGAATCAACCACCACATACGCATTGGGCAAAACAGAGATGAAACTACCAGGGAGGCAAAAAGGAGAAAGAGGTGGTTACACGAGAGCGCTGAAGTGTGGCTGAGAACAAAGGGCCGCCTATGCCCATCTTCGCCGCTGACCACTCGACATCGGAGCAGAACTAGTGGATGAAGATGCGAGACACTCGGGTTTAAAAATAGCCGACAACTGGCAAATGAAGAAGGAAGGAAAGTTCGCTCTCGGGAAACGGTTTTACTGAAAATTCCGCATCACACAAAGGAGACGTTGAGCTCCCGAAAATGTTGCTTCCTCCACTCTAACGTAATTAGCACAGATCTTAAGACGACCTGAAAGACAAGAAGCGGAAGAATACAACTCTGGAGGAGGCGGAGTAAGAAGAAAGAGTCCTTTCAGAAGGGAAGAGCTGAAGGGGATTGAACTAGATGTAACTAGGATGGAGGATTTACTTCTTACAGTCTGTAAAAAAAAAATACCTCCTCAAGCAGCTGCTTGCCATAGAGGTCTGACAGGGTTGGGTTGTTTTACCTCTGAGCGCCACTTTTTTGCACACCATGGGCTAAATGGCCAGGCCACAAGGACCCCGAAGGCTCAGAGAAGTTTGGGGAGGGGACCCACTGGAACAGCTGTTGGGAGACAGATGGTAGCTTCCCGTCAAGGCCATCCAGCATGTTCTTTAACGTGCACAGGGTATGGCTCTCCTGCACACGGGGGCACGGCTTAACGTCCCACCCGACGGACGGCGGTCTTTTCAAGCCCATCAGTGTCCCCTACTGACCGTGGGCAGGGCGGGGAAATTTTGCGGAGATAAATCTCAACGCTGACCCAGCTGGGACTCGAACCTGGGAACTACAGATTACGAGCCTGGCGCGCTACCGATTAAGCCACCTCCGCCCCAGGTCTGATTAAGCTGAGACATTGCATTAAGCTCGATGCAATGTCTCAGCTTAATACGCCATAGTAGAGGGATCTTTGAGGATGGCGGGTCCTCAGCAGATTTTTTTTGCCAACTGCAACGCGGTGTTCCCAGGTGGTCACCCCTCCTAGGTACCGACAGCGCCCAAAGCTGCTTAACTTCGGTGAAATGGATGAAATGAAAAAGTCCGTCCACCTAAAAGTCCGTGATATGGATTAAATGAAATCGTCTCTAGTGAATATGAAATACTCTTTTTTTTTAATCGCTAAATATGAGTACCTGCTTCTCCTGTGTTGAGAAGTAAATAGCAGTTGTCAATGTAAATCTGCAATACAGGGTATCGGAAAAATAAAGATGAGGGTTTCGAGAACCTATATGTAGAAAAATAACATACATATTCAATAAAGTAATACTTTAATTGAAAACGAACCTCCAATAGTTTGAACATAATTAGTGAGTTTCCACATGTGCATTATTCGTGACCCTGCTTCTGTCCGATCGTCATTCAACTTCTTGCCATATACGTTGCGGGATATCTCTTGTTACTTGTTCAGTTGCCCTCTTATTTTGGCTTTCAAATGATTCAGATCTCGAATTTGGTGCATGTAAATTATGTATGCCATTCCTGACTCTAACGCAACCTTGCTGCTCTGAGACTTGGGTCTTTGTAACCCGGATATTTAATTTATCGTGCAGCAGAAACCAAAGTGTCTTTCATGGAAAGAAACAATCCAGCCAGACTAAGAAATAAATATAAAAAAGCCACAGCGCTGGATTCAGAAGAATTTATTCAATTTACCTCTCCTGTCTGTGTTAGGGAATACTAAATTAATTTATAATCCTCTTAAGTCCTATTTCTTGATCCTCCCAGCTGGTTGTGAGTCATCAGTATCCTCTTTCTGCCTCGTCAGTGAGATTGTCCAAAGATTGCTAATAGGTCACTAAATCCTCCTCCCTCTGGCTGTCGCATGACTAAGCTGATGACAGCTGAGAGGAAACCATTACTTTGGGTTCATGTCTGCAGGTTTTGTTAACCGCGTACACAGTGGACTTTATTTTATATGCTTGGAAAGTACAGGGTGATTAAGGCTTCTCTGAATGGTCTTAAGGGGGATATATGTCTCGGGATCAATTGATTTTTTTTTTTTCAAATAAGTTGCCATCAGGGAGTAACGACACTAGTTTCAACACTGGGTTTACATTTACTACCTTTGTTCCAGAACAGAATTCTCAACAGTTTATACTGAAAGGTTATTTGTATTAGGGACTGACCCATGATAGCTAATTAGGAATCAGATCCCGAATTCAATAACTTTTTAAATAAGCGTTTTGAGGAAAAATTGAACAGAAGAAAAAGATCTTTATCATTCTTCTATTTCAGCTGTTTCTTACCTTTTTGGGCCAAACGGCACCTTCTTATCGAGCATTTCAAAGCTTTTCTATCGGAGTAAAACATGAAACATTTTTTGATATTCCATTTAATCTATTTTCCCAGAATAAGTCAAGAAAACGCCTCCGTTTTGAATTATTGTTACATTTAAATATCGATTTTCAACGCTATTCGTTTCGTATTCAAAGTGAAGCTGGATTATTTAACAGCAGCGATGCCAGTTAAAACAATTAATCTGAAAAGGTAATATATACAAGACGAAAACGATACGTATATAAAAATATCCGTTATATTAAACTTCACTAAATTGTATCCATTTATTTTTATCAATTTGTGTAAATGATTATTTTGAATGATCTTTGCAAAACGAGCGAAGTTTTAGCTTCTATAACCCTTTAAATGCAAAACAAATATTGTTTATAATTTATCCCTTAAATCTCAATTTCCTGGAGACATTTAATTTACCTAAAGACACGTATTTCCATAAAAAATTTACTTATGTAAGAAGTTACTGAACTCTGAATGTAATTCGCTGTTGCCATGAAGTAACTCTGTTCCTGATCGATGTATGTTTCACCTTCAGAGAAGAAGAAAAATCTTACTACGTATATACTCAAATAAAGCTATTTGGCTGACTATAATGTCCATTACTTACAGTGGAACAGTCATCGGGGAATAAATTCCACAGAAGCGGAGGGAAAGGAGAAGTTGGGAGTGGGGTGCTTGGGACTCGCATACATCATTTCTAAAGGTAAAAATTGCGGTTAAAAATTTGAAAGTTCAGTCACCTACGGCGAATGTCGTTCTCACATGGAATTTTCGTTTTCACAAAGGAAATCTTCATTCCTTCCTGACTGTAAAAATTCCAAATAATGGAATATTTAAAAAATGTGAATAGTAACATTAATTTTTATGTATGAACCTCAGAATTTTTATTTTATCTCTTTAAGCAAAAAAGTTGTCCTTTTACCCTCAGAGGGTGGAGAAAATGCAAGTCTCTGCTGTCAATGCAAATCGCTTAATCCCCTCCCACTCAACTAGCAAAATATGAAACGTGAACAGATTATTTGCTCGTTTAAAAGTTTTCAATTTTTAAATTTGAGACCCTCTACTAATGGAAATTTGAGCCATTTGAAGACTTCGAAAATGACAACAGTCGTATTTTATTGACACCTATACAATCCAATCCCAAGAAAAAAGAAAACTTATCTATTAATATAAAAAAGGGGAATGTCTACAAACCGAAAGATAGAAGATAAGGAAAACAATAGTTATTTTTTTTTTGAAAACGAATAAAAAACTTTGTTGATCCTATTATAAAGTTTACCAAGGATGGACAGCTAAACACTGAAAGTCAGTTTTGCGCTGCTAATTAAGAAACACCTAAAGTACTGAAATGAAATAATCGTAGAAGAATCAAGGGACCAATGGAAAATTTAAAAATCTCAGAGATGTAAGAACTAAAAATGAGAAAAATGGTGCTAAAGAAATTATGACAACCAAAAAACTTGCAAGCTAAACAAACTTAGGCTTGTTTACGAAGGAAAATATTTTCAGGATGATAGGCAGAAAAGGACATTTTGAATTTCAGCTTGAGAAATTTTTCCTTGTGAACTCAAGATTAAACCTTTTAGATTGCAAAGAGGTGAAACAGTCAATACTGATTTCGATTTAACACCCCCAAATGAATGAAGAAGTAGAATACCTAAGGACCCCCCCCCCTCTCCCCAACACAGCAATGCTGTGCACACAACTATTTTCAATACTTATTGTTACGTTTATGTGACAAAGAAAATCGAAGAAGTGTCTAGAATTAAAAAAAAATAATCTAAAAAAGGGATAACTGATTTCCCATTGATCTGAATGACGCGATGAGCATCGAAACTCATCTTGTTTTGAGGGTGAACATCCTTAACGACTTAAAATTTTTCCACAAAAATTCAATTATTCAACCCCAATTTCATATCTACTATTCTACAGACGGTCTAGACAAATTATGTTATTAGACCCTAAAAACGGGGATTAGATACTTCTGAATCGAATATCGAATGTTTTTGACAATATTTTCGCTTCGGCATGAATATTTCTTCCAAATTAAGGCAACTGTTTCGAAGTCAAAATGTTACTGTGAAGTATTTCAGTGCACCTATCTCTATTGCTCATATATAGATATCGAAATGATTTCTTGCCGCTATCTTCATAAATTCTTCGGGCTTTCTAGAATCTTTTCATCGCATTTCCTACTCCATAAAGCAGGCAAAAAAAGCAGATTTTTCAGGTTAATAACCTTTTTATCTGACAAAGTCGTTCTTCTCCTTT
Organism: Ryuthela nishihirai; assembly: GCA_038380435.1. Classification (NCBI taxonomy): domain Eukaryota; kingdom Metazoa; phylum Arthropoda; class Arachnida; order Araneae; family Heptathelidae; genus Ryuthela; species Ryuthela nishihirai. Next base: position 5,925,204 of record JAWZYU010000030.1, on the reverse strand, counting down.
CTTGTCTGTTGCAGATTAATTTTCCTTTCAGTTTTATTCTTACTTTTGCCTCCCAAACTTTCTTCTCCAGTTTCTGGGCACGAAGAAAGTTCGACTCTGAAGTGAAGAAGATGGAGGAGGCGGTTTTAAATTCTTCCTCAGACAGAAAGAGCAACCCCACAGCAACGTTTCTTTTTTTCTTTCCGTCGCAGTTGCAGTTCAAAATCGCAATTTTCTTTCGTTGTTCTCCAGAACGGAAAAATATCCACGGACGTCTCTTAAGAGCTAGCACAAGGCTGCATATTAGATGTGCCTCAGTAACTCGCCTTGCCGCTGTTGCACTGGCCAAAACTCGCAGCGTGACGAAGAAGAGCTCGTGTACACCAACATCCGACACGACCCTGGAGAAGCAGCGAAGAAGAACAAAGCAACTTTCTAGACAACAAGAGAGAATATTCAAAGAAAACCAAACAGTGGTCATTGCTTGCATCGTTAGCCGCTAAACTGTTCGGTTGCTTACCGTCGATTGGTACATTGTGATGTACAACGAGCTCAAAAGATCAGGTCACAAGTATCCCAAGCCTTAGGAGTAGAAAAAAAAGATTCCATTTTGTGCATTTACAAAAACTTACATACTACTTAGTCTATGATTCTCTCTTTCGTATACGGATGACGTTCAAAATCTCATCCCAACTACTTCTCTGATTGCAGTATCAAAACAAGTCGAGATTTTCAATGCTTTAATAATAGTTAGATAAATTATTTTTTTTATTTTTCCCAAGACCGAAATGCTTTTTACTACATTTCCTTAAGAGTTTGGTTGGTTTTAGCTCTGAGCTGAACTTTTATGTGCACCATAGGTTAAATAGCTAGGCCACAAGGATTCCAAGGGTTCAGAAAAGGTTGGGGGGGGGGAAGGGACCCATGGACTGCTGTTGGGAGACAGACACGGTAGCCTCCCGTTAAGGCCATCCAGTGTGTTCTTCAACGTGCACAGGGTATTGCTCCCCCCACACGGAACCACCGCTTAACGTCCCATCCGATGGACGCCGGTCTTCCCAAGCCCATCAGTGTCTCCTACTGATCGTGGGCACAGCGGAGAGTTTTGTGGAGAAAAACTTCAACGATGGCCCAGCTGGAACTTGAACCTGGGACGCTACCACTTCCTTATGATTGTGGTATGGTTTAGAAAAAATATTTCACCAGTTAACTCTTAGGGAGTAAACAACTAGTTAACCGATTCCTTTATGATCTTAATGCCCCATTCAACGAAAGAACGCTGACCTTTCAAAAGTATCTCTTTTCTCGTGAAGGGTATGGCTAAACAACAACAGTTATGTACGAACCACCGCACACAAGTGTTTCTGAATGGAATCATCTAGCATTACATTAGGTGAAGAATATTATTTTTTAAAAAAGCAAACAGTACTCTGTAGCAAAGCATGCTAACAAATCAGTAAAGTATAAAATCTGTGCCAAAATATGGTGGTAATGTGCTATTTAATCAGTTCGCAATTCGTTTCAAAATTTGGAGGATCAAGATACAATTTGAATAGAATTTTGGCAAAATGAATGAGAATCATAATATAATGGAACAATATGTAATTTATGTCGAAATTTGATGGTCAAGATATAATTTGGACCAGTTATATCAATTTGGATATACGTTTGGGGAATCAATATATAATTTACGTTGAAATTTTACAGACTAATACGTAATTTTTTCTATAACATGGACAGATGCAAAATTTATGTCAGAATTTGAAGAAACTGTACATAATTTACACCAATAAGTATGTGTATCAATGCATAGTGTTCTCGGAAATTCATCACCAATGCAAAATTTGCACCCGAATTTGGGAGAACAATACTTAATTTGTGTCATAGTATGCTAAACTCTGAAGGAGTAATTCGTAAATGGCTTCATTGGCTGCTGAGTATATAATTTAATGGGTTGTTATGTAATTTTTCCAAGAATGTGGCTTGCCAATATATAATTTATTATTAATGCTATCATTTTCAATTGAAATCATCATTTGCTTATTTTATATATAAGTCATAGGCATAAATTACGATTTTTTAAATTCCACGCAGAAACGTGGACCTCAAATGAAGGCGTTTCAAAATTGTGAGGGACAGAGAAAAGATTGAAACTTGCCTAAAATTAAGGAATAGTTCATGGATCCAACAAAAACATTATGAATAAAATTATTCTGACTTCAAAAACCTTTTCCTACATTTGAAAATGTCTCAATTATCATAGAAAAGGAGCAGCTGTTAGATTAGCGAAAGTTTTTTTTCCCCGCGAACTTTCAGAGAATTATTTATTTTATGATGAGTATTTTTTATCGTCGAACCTATCGAATAAAATCCCAGGATATGAAACTTTTAATGTAGGTGTTCTAAAGAGTTATAAAGCCTTTGCTCTAATGCAAACTAAGTTGTGATTTTGGTATGCCCATCTGCATTCTAGAGACTGCAGGATCAAACAGTCAGGCCACTGATCTTTGAGCTCATTTAGGTATTCAAAAATGTATGCATTTTGCTAAAGTGTATCAAATATTTGATTTGATGCTTCCCACATAGACCACGGAACGTTAAGTTTGGATTCATTGCGGCAGAAAATGACGGGAATCAGCCACTCACACTTCAGCAATGATCGTTGAGGCGTGAAGCTTTTCCTCCCCCTCACAGGGTCCAAAAGTTGTTTCGTTGGCATGAACCGGTGTGCAGGAGAAAGCGAGACCTTGTGCACGTTGAGGAGATTTGTTTCGTCTGGAAACTCCCAACTGTTGAGGGGGGGTTGACTCAGTGGGCAATGCGCCAGACTCGTCATCTGATGTTATCAAATTCGATCCTCCAGTCTGCTTACTTTGAATTTTCCCCGCTAATTTTCTCTCTCTGTGAGAAAGGGAGATTCCGATGCACCTGGAAGACTGCGTCGTCGGATGGGTTGATTTACACCTCTGAGCTATGCTACCATGGCAATCATGAATGGAGATCATGTCGGAACTGGACATTCTTTCGCCCCGGTGAAAATTTTTAAATTACCTTCCAGCACCCAACAATCAATCCTTATGGATTAATAAAATTGCACAATGGTAAGCATATTTACCACAAAAAATAAAATAACCGTGAAATATATAATGTACATCTGAAAAAATATTTCTACATCTGTATAATAAAAGAAGGTCTGTGAGTCTGTCTGTGGCAGCCCTAACTCATCGGGAAATCAACGTACACGCTCCAAATTTTCACAGAATGTTTCGAGTTGTAGTCCGGATTGCAGTGATCGAAAGTCTAAAAGGGGGGCTTGCTAGAAGCAAAAATATTTACCATGCTATTCCTACGAGAATCGCTGTCAAATTTACTATTGCCACTTACTGCTCACTGCTGAGGTCCTGCCATCCTCTCAGACCTTCTACTATAGCATATAAACTGACAGGTTCCTGTCAGACCTCTGTGGCAAGCAGCTGCTTGAGGGGGTAATTATTTTTTTTTAACCATGAAAGTAAAGAGATGCCGTTGCCAGATTCCCCACATTTCGAAAAGCATTATTTAGGCGTTCCATTGCAGCTAGGGACTTGATTTTCTAACCAAACATGAGGTCGGTCAGGAAGAACCCACCTATGAAATTTGGGACCTTTCGGTGAAGTACGTTGGCAATTACAGAATGTCAAAATCTGACGAAATACCTCGATCGTTTGCGACGGGCTCTGAGAGAGAACTCCGAGTCAGCAATGACCTTTGCAGCACCGAGAAATTCGTCGTGCTCAAACTGTGATAAAATGTCGAGCGGGATATTCACAAAACTAAGCATTAGTGCAGGAAACATCAAAATATGCAGATTAAAAGTGATACACGAGCAGTCATAATTTGTGTGGAAACGAAGCCACGGGCCAAGTGGGAACCTGATTTTTAGACCAATCACTGGGGCACAAGGGGGAAGCTGTGCAGGGAATTTGGACCGTACAAATATCACGTGAGCCAAAATCTGTGGTAATGGAAATAAAAATCTCGATAACTTACGCAGAAACTAAGCCACGGGCTATGAGAGAGCTCGCTGACGTCAACACCGATCCAGGCAAACACCGCGTAAATTTCTTCCTGTTGAAAATCTGTGCTAAAGTGTCGGGGGGGGGGAGGTACTTACAAAATTTACCTTTAGTGCAGTGAAAGTAAGAATGTACAGGCTAAAAATGACAACCGGGAGGCACCGGGTACGTTCAGCTAGTAATGAAATAAAATCACGGAGAAAATGACAAATATTAGTTTGTAAAAACATTAACGTAAATGATAGGGAAATGAGACTGCTGTAGAAGTATGGTGAGGAAAGAGAAACCAAAATTTAAAAGAGATAATGCCGCAGCAGCAACAACAGAGATGAGACTTTTCTATCCAGTTGTAAAGAATTCGATGGGAAACTATGAAATGTAAAATTTTCTGTAATAATTAATGAGCATTGTCTAACAAAATATGTACACTTGGTAAAGTAACAAAAAAAATACCTCCTGAAGCAGCTGTTTTATAACAAAAGTTTTATTGGAAACTTATCAAACTATATACAATTGGAATAAAAAGAAATTAGAATTTAACATTGAACAACCTGAGTAAAGTAATGTCAACTAGAAGAAAGCATTTCACCTCCGGCACATGTGAGAATCTCGTTTTCAAAGAGAATGAAGTTCACTCCTTAAAATTTAATTTGAGCTAAAGAATTATGGGACATAATGCAAATAATATTTTATTAGTAATTATACAACATTAAAGTATTCGACTTTTAATTCTTAAATCTAAAACGTTGCATTTTCCACACCTCTCTCAGAAAAGTGGGTAGATTATTGCTGTTAATGGAATAACTATTGAAAAACTGCCACTGATATTTCAAATTTTCGTCATATACATATTATTTGTAAAACTCATTAACAGCTTAATTTCAGCATGCACAAGTCTTCATCGCCATCCTTTTCCGCAGCTTGTCAATGCAACAATCAAAACAGCTTTTACCTATGGTGCTCCACTTTTAATATCTGCTCCAACCAGTTATTGGAATTCCATCTCTTCAATATACCATAAGGCGCTTCGAGCAGATACAGGTTTATCTAAAGCTACACCTCTTCCTTTACTTTATGCTGAAACTGGAACAGTTACACTTCAAACGTTTGCTAAACATCTGGCCATCAAAACTTCAATAAAAGAAATGGTATCACCTATCTCTTCTATGTACAGAAACATTTGTAGAGAACCTGAATTTCTGAAATTCTATAAATGGTCAAAGCGAACAACTCTTTTTCCGTCATTGACTAATCATTGGATGAAAGAAAACAATATTTCCCCAACAAATAGCCATTAAACCAATCTTTGATATCACACCCTGGCTATCAAGACCTTATGAAATCATTACTGATTTTTTTGACTTTCAGCGAGAACTTGGACTTACTCTTTCTGACAAGGACCTATTATCAACATTTAATTCTGAAATTCTACCTACGTGGGCGGACGCCATCTGGATTGGTACAGACGCTTCTCGAGTAGGATCCCACACGGAAATTGGAATCGCCTGCCAAAATTACAACTATGAACTTTCCGAACGTCTTCACGATCATACAGCTATTTTTTCAGCTGAGGTATTTACCATTCATAAGGCTGTTGTAAATATAATCGAAGGTCCTGATAAATATTTAATTCTCTCTGACAGCAAATCAGCATTAATAGCTTTACAAAATGCCAAAATCAAATCATCTACAGCAATACTGAATTTACATCAAGCATTAATCTCTTCTGCTGCTCAGGGTTCGTCAATCACAATACTTTGGGTCCCGGGTCACCGAGGCATTCCTCTCAATGAAGAAGCAGATTCACTTGCAAAACAGGCTCTTGACATTTCTTATGTTCATCCGGATTCACCATCTTATGCAGAAGATATGTATATGCAAACAATCTTACTTTGACAGCCATAGAGAAGAATGGGACTCCTCAGCTCTATATATATATCCACACATCTCTCGATTTCCAAAGCCCTTGGACATGGATATTTTTCCCAGGGCTATGGAGACTCTATTCACTAGATTAAGACTGAATGTAGCACCGCTACAAGATTTCCTGTTTCGATGTCGGCTAAGTAATTCCAATAAGTGTCCAGCATGCGGAGAGCGCGAAACAGTTTCACATTTCCTTCTACAGACGCCAACGAATGACAAAAGTCGTTCCTCAAAGATCAATTACTTCAGATTATATGGACTACATATGAATGCACCTTATGTGATTTTATGACATTTCTTCTTTATCTTGAAAGATTCTTTATCCTAGACTTGAACTTTTCATCAGACAATCCCGCAGATTTTAAAAACTGCCTCCTTTTTCCTGAAAATTCTTGCTTTATCAGCGATAAAGGACATTAACTGATCTTCTAGAAGAACTCATTGCATGACTCTTGTTAAAAATTGGGGTCAAAAGCCAAAGATGCTAAATACCCTCCCCTCCCCCCCAAAAAATAAAACATTTTCAGCAACAACATTGACAGCTCTGCTCTGTCGATATTTAGTGATGTCTTAAGATATATTAAAACTGCCTAAGTACTTGAAAAATGCGAATTATAAATCTTCACTAGTAGCAATCCAACTTTCTAATCATTTTTATTGTTTCCAATAAAAACTTCATGACTTTCACATTTCATCACCAAATTTTCAAGAATTTTCAAAATATTTCACCGTTAGAGGGCGCAGTTATAATGTTCGAAATATTCAGCAAGTGCAAATCATATTATATTAATTCCTATTTAACCCCAAAAAATAATATTTCATTTATCTCTAAATACAAACAATTACCTGCTAAAACAAAAACAAAAAAATTGTGTTTTCCAACCCCCTTGGGTCTAAGGCGCCAACTCATTGTTATCAACGAAAATTCCGTTATCTTTGCATCTCAATTTCTAGTATAAATACAGCTTTCGCAATATTCGATTGAAGTTTTAGAATTTTCAAATTCTTTCACCTTTGGAAGGGGAAATTATAATTTTGGAAGATTCCGAAAGAGCGAATCGTAATATTTCATCAATTCCTATCTAACTCGAAAAATATTTTTTTCATTTTCTCTAAAAATAAACAATTATCCTCTAAAACAAATTGTTTCTCCCACCACCCCCTGGGACTAAAGCGGAAACTCATTGTTGACAATGGAAACTTCGTGACTTTCATATTCAATCACCAAAATTTTAAATTTCTAGCATAAATACATCGTTTGCAATATTCTTTGGAATTTTGGGATTTTTAAATTTTCACACCGCTAGAGGGCGTTATTATAGCTTTAGAGTTGTTGGGTTGTTTTACCTCTGAGCGGCACTTTTTTGCACACCATGGGCTAAATGGCCAGGTCACATGGACCCCGAAGGCTCAGAGAAGGTTGGGGGAAGGGACCCACTGGAACAGCTGTTGGGAGACAGATGGTAGACTCCCGTCAAGGCCATTCAGCGTGTTCTTTAACGTGCACAGGGTATGGCTCTCCCGCACACGGAGCCACGGCTTAACGACCCATCCGACGGACGGCGGCCTTTCCAAGCCCATTGGTGTCCCCTACTGACCGTGGGCAAGGCGGGGAATTTTTGCGGAGATAAATCTCGACGCTGACCCAGCTGGGACTCGAACCTGGAAACTACAGATTACGAGCCTGGCGCGCTACCGACTGAGCCACCCCCGCCCCTATAGCTTTAGAGAGATTCGGAAAGTGCAATCGTAATATTTCATCAATACCTATCCAACACGAAAATAATTTTTAATTTATCTCTGTAAACAAAAAAGTTCGATGTCTACAGACGGAGAGAGAGACGACAAAGCGAAACTATTATTTCGTTGGCAACGAGATAAAAAATAGCACATTTTCAGATTTCTGTATAAAAATAGCCTTATCTTTAAGAATTAAACAAAGAAACTAAGTAAAATATATTATTGATAAACTCTAAAGTTTAAAAAATGCATTTCAAAAATACATCTATGTGACGCTCGGAACTCTAGTCCAGGCATTGCATCAAGCACCTGCTGCGAAAGCTTCAAATACATTGGGGTTGGGGGGGGGGGGAAGAGAGAGAGAGATTTCGGTTGTTTTACCTCTGAGCGGTACTTTTTTGCACACTATGGCTAAATGGCCAGATCACAAGGACCCCGAAGGCTCAGAGAAGGTTGGGGGAGGGGACCCATCGGAACACATACAAGGTATTAGGAGACAGATGGTAATCTCCCATCAAGGCTATCCACACAGGGTATGTCTCTTCCGCACACGAGCCACGGCTTAACACAGGGTATGTCTCTCCCGCACACGGGCCACGGCTTAACGTCCCATCCGACGGACGGACGGCGGCCTTTCCAAGCCCATCGGTGTCCCCTACTGACCGTGGGCAGGGCGGAGAATTTTGCGGAGATAAATCTCAGCGTTGACCCAGTTGGGACTCGAACCTGGGAACTACAGATTACGAGCCTGGCGCGCAAGTGGGGAGAGAACATTTAGAGAATTGGCTTTTATCAATTAAATAAAAAAGTGTTGCCCGTCCCGTGGCCGAGTGGATAGCACGCTTGGCTACTGATCTAAGGGACCTGGGTTCGAGCCCCGGATTAGGCATGGATGTGTGTGTCGTTTTTCTGCTGAGGTCTTGCCATCCTCTCAGATCTCCTACTGTGGCATATAAACTGACAGGCTCCTGTCAGACCTCTGTGGCAAGCAGCTGCCTGAGGGGGTATTTATTATTTTTTTATTAAATAACAAAAGAGAAATCAATCACTTATTTATTTATCACAATAAGTTGCTAAAATGTTAAGCTGCAAGGTTTACTGCGAATCTAACGATAGGGAATGAAGAGTCCAGCAAACGACTTAAAAATACGATTTTTCGCAGGGAGCTAATAGCACACAACTCTTCCGTAACAATCATTCAATCCTGTAACTGATAACAATGGCCAAAGAATCAATGAGCCATCAATTGATTAAAAAGGACTCCAGAAACAAGTCATATCATGCATTTCCCCACGCACTGTTCTTTATGAACGTTTTAACACGCTTGCTCTGCAATCAACCGATGCCTCGAGTGCGCACGCGCAGCCGGTGACATCACGCATTGTGAGGTCAGCAAACGGAAACGTCTTTTAATCACGCGACTGTGCAAGAGCCATTGCAGACAATGAGCAGGAAAGATATTACGATAATGGACCATGCCATGCACAAACTTCTCAATTTACCCAATGCAGCATCGTGTGTGCATTAAACGCAAACAATGTTATTAACTAAATCCATATATTATGCATGCTACTATGCATATACTATGCATGCTCACCAGCATCGACTTTAAAAATAGGAAAGATGAAAGAGAATCCTAACCTTAACCATTTGTCCACGTATTGTTGCATTGGACAATGAAACTAATCGATTCAAATGACTTTATGAAAACATTGCGAACCCATTTAACCTTTTTCTTTTCCTGTATTGTTTTTCTGCTGTGGTCCTGCCATCCTCACATACCTTCTCCTAAGGCATATAAAACTGACAGGCACCTGTCAGACCTCTGTGGCAAGCAGCTGCTTGAGGGGGTATTTGTTTTATAATGAGCATCGCAGCTGGTGCTGCACCAACAGTGGACTCCATCCGTTTTGCTTGAAAATGTTGACTCCAGCTAGAAATGCCCCTGTGCTAACCCTCGTTTTGAACTCGACGAGAAAGGAGACGCAAACTGGGGTAGGAAAGGCCGCTGTCCATCGGATGGGGCCTTCAGCCTTGCCTCTGATGTGCAAGATGGCCATTCATACTCTGTGCATGTTAAACAGCAGGGATGACCTGAACGGGGAGGTTCTTATCTGTCTCCTAAGAACTGTCCAGCGAATTTTCTTCTAACCCATCTCTGAATCCTTATGATTTATCCCATTCTGTGCACAAAATTTGAATTGTTTTACCTCCGAGCGGCACTTTTCTACATACAATGGACTAACTGGCCAGGTTGCAAAGACCCCAAAGGATCAGAGACGGGGTGAAAGAAAAACCACTGGACAGCTGTTTACGAAAGACAAACTCCCATCAAGGCCATCCAGATATGTTTTAATGTGCACAGAGTACGTCCCTGCTGCGCACCTGTCCGGGGTTTAACGTCCTATTCGACGGACAAAGATCTTTCCAAGTTCAATGCTGTATAATGTTTTGACCGAGGGCAGGATGGGGATTTATCGGAGATCAATCTCAACGCTGACACAGATAAGATTCGAACCTGGGAACTGCAGATTACGAACCTGGCGCGCTATCGACTGCGCCAATCATCATCCCTATGCAAAAAAAAAACACTACTCAGAGCTAAAACAACTTAGTCCAACTAGAAAATGGAAATTAAAATGTCGGGATGGAAAAATCATAAAATGGAAACGTCTCTAACTTTCTCTAAACCTTGGGGTTCTTGTGACCCAGCCATTTTGCCATGCTAAATGGCATGGTTGCCATTTAGCACCATTTTGCCATTGGTGCTAAAAATAAGTATCACTAAAGATAGAAGTCGTCCCGTGACCGAGTGGTTAGCGCGCTTGGCTACTGATCTAAGGGACCTGGGTTCGAGTCCCGGGTAAGGCATGGATGTTTGTATTGTTTTTCTGCTGAGGTCCTGCCATCCTCACAGACCTTCTACTACGGCATATAAACTGACAGGCTCCTGTCAGACCTCTGTGGCAAGCACCTGCTTGAGGGGGTATTTATTTATTTAAATATAGAAAGAAAACCCCAACCAGTTTTAAGCGAATTGTTTTCGATATTGCTCTATGGTGCATGGGCTACATTTTGTCGAGCCATCCCCGTTCCACTTAATGCTCCCATTTGATTGTTTGGTGAGCCAACAATAGCACTTCAAAAGCCTCAAACAATTGGATATTTGCAAAAATAATGCGAAAGATCTGTTCGTCTGTGACCACTAAATCTGTATCTTGTATAAAATAAATAAGCCTGTCATTTCATACACAACCATCATTAGAACTACTACGATATTTTTTTTTCGCTTTGCACGAATGAAAAAAAAATTCCGTAAACTTTCTTTTATGCAATATAGAGGGCAGGAAATGCAACCACACGACACTTCCGCCACTTGCAAGCCATCCAATCAGATGGCGTAGCCCATTATGGGCGCAATCCGTTGGCTGTTGTCGCCAGCAACAAAGGAATGCCACGTTTACTTTGACAAGGATTTGTACAAGCTGGCAACACCCATACACCTTTGGGAAACAAAACTTTCAGAGTTATTTTAAACTCTATCACTGAAGCGTTAAATCTGAGTTTTCGGCTTTTAAAGAAATGTCTTTTCTGCCTCCAACTTCCCTATGTCCTTTTGCGGTGGAAACAGAGTGCGGTTTGTATGTCGCCAGGAATGCTGTCAGTTGTTGCGCTTGAAGGCTTCCTCCACTTGTCAGCAGTTTTAATGTGAACAGAGCTAGAGGTCATGCTGAGGAGAGGTGCAGATGTCGAGGCTCGAGTTTTAAATGTTGCAAAGATAATGAGGCGTTTCAATCGCTCCAAACCGATGACATAACGATAACAAAACCTAAACAAGAAACTCGTAATTCAGTCAAACCCTTCATGACCCTCTTGAAGGGAAGAAGGAGTCCTAGCTTAGAAAAGGTTCAAGTTGCTTTAACTGGCAAGATGGCAGCCTGGACCCTCGGAATTTTATAGATTACGAGCCTGGCGCGCATCAAACTCAAACCGAAGAGAATTTTTTCGCCTATTCTCCAGTTAATAGCATCCTAAAAAAAAGGGGTGGAGCTTTTAACCACCCCCTTAGATCTGACCCTGTAGAGAGCCTCTTATTAAGACCATCCAGAGTGTTTTTTAACGTGCTCTACACAATAAGCTTTCCAAGCACGTCATGGGTTGGGTTGTTTTACCTCTGAGCGGCACTTTTTTGCACACCATGGGCTAAATGGCCAGGTCACATGGACCCCGAAGGATTAGAGAAGGTTCGGGGAGGGGACCCACTGGAACACACCAGTGGGTCCCTCCCCCAACGGGAGGCTACCACCTGTCTCCTTCACCTTGTGTGTGGAACACACACAAGGTATTAGGAGACAGATGGTAGCCTCCCGTCAAGGCTATCCACACAGGGTATGTCTCTCTTGCACACGGGCCACGGCTTAACGTCCCATTCGACGGATGGACGGCGGCCTTTCCAAGCCCATCGGTATCCCCTACTGACCGTGAGCAGGGTGGGGATTTTGCGGAGATAAGTCTTAACGCTGACCCAGTTGGGACTCGAAACTTGGGAACTGCAGATTACGAGCCTGGCGAGCTACCGACTGAGCCAATCCCTCCCCAGCACGTCACGGTGGACACATTCTTCAAAAATGAAAGTCACCGTAAATTGAGATGAGACCCCAGGATACGCATTGTTATTGATAAATTATTGATCTCATGAGTCGATTTATTTACCAGTCGTGGAATATTGTTTACTGTCTCGGAGTGCAGATATGGAAGGTAGAGATGTTGTTTTTTTTCTGTTGTCCTTGTGCTGAGGTCTCGCTTCCTTCACAGATCTTGTCTATGGTGCATTATGCTGACAGGATCCTATAGATTCTTCCTTTATGTCGTTTTCTTGAGGACTTTTAAGAAATGATTTAAATTTAGGAATTTGAAATGATTTTATTACACTGGAATCATAATTTAAAAAATGCCATACAATGCATATCGATTGCGAGCCTTTAGTGCCATAAAGCAGACCGTTCAACGAAACTAAGAGCCAGCAGGGAAAGAAATTATATTCTTAAAGAGCCGGAGGAATAATTCTCTCATTAAAAATAAAACATAAATTTCTAACGAATGATGAATGGAAGAAAAAACTATATTTTAAAAATGAATAAAAAATATATCCTGATTGAAAAACGAAATTATACATTTTTGTTGAGTATTATGAATTGACAAAATCGTTTATTTATGCACCTAAAATGTTTAATCAAGAAAATTGAAAGAAATGAGCCAGATTTAATACATTGATTCTTCGTTTTATGAGCCTCAAGTTCTTTTGCAATGAGTTGCTGCATGATGCGACTCATGAGGCTCGTGTTGACTTGGTCCGACATTAGAGAAATTTGCTCGATTTCTGTTTTTCGTCTTTACAAGAATTGCACAACTGATAAATATATTTAAATACCTTAAAGCTTTAGTGTTGGGAGAGAAAGACAAAAATAGAAATACGTGTTAGCGTTTTTTCGTTTCAAAAACGAATTCGTAACACTGCATTTTAACATTGTGCCATCCACCTTGAGAACCACATTAAAAGCAAATTAACATTTTTTTTGTCTTTTGTTTCGACTTAAGTATCTCTGAGTTGTTTTCTTTCCTTTGCTAGCGCCAAACACTTCTCCTCTTCATTTTAATGTGAATTGGTTAAGACCTTGATGGTTTTTGCAACACTGACTCAGACTCCATTTTTATCAGCTCGACTGTTACTTTAACGTGATTTAAAACAAAGTCGATTTAGACTAATGATTTCTAACCATATCGTATCTTCAATCTTTGTTGGTTGGAATTCGGTAATGTTTTGATACCCATTTGAGCTAAACGATCAGCTTCCAAGCATCCGAAACTTCCAGCTCGGGGATACATTTGGTCGGAAGAATAAAGAGATCGAGAGTGATGGGGAGAGGTAAAGGAGTTCCTTTTTTTATTTTTGCGTTTTCAATTGGACATTTAATTTCGTGGTTTTAAGAGCTTTATTAATCAAACAGGAAAAAAAAATATTAAATATTATCATTCATCTGTTTAGGAAATCTTCTCTGATATCAATGCCAACCGTTAAAGTTGAAATATGTGGAACTTTAAAAACTGCAAACAGTTTATTTTGGGTAAAAATTTAATAATTAGATGGCTGAGATTTTAGTGTTGAGTTTAGCTTTACGTTTCTTCCCACGGAAGTGGAAAACTCAATTATTTTGTTTTGAATGACATTATTTTTAATTTGGTTAGCTACTAACAAAACGTAGTATTTATTATTCACATTTCCCGAATATTCATTTGGTTTCAATTTCCGCCGCTGACACAGCGGTGTAGTGTGGAGCAATGTAAACGACACAGCTACAGTTATCCAAACCATCTTCCATAATCACTCCATAACTAAAGAGAAAGGAGCTGAATTTTTTGTACTTATTGCACTATTGTTTCGTTAGCACTTTCATCTATCTTTCAGCTATTTACACTAGATTGGTAAGAAAACGAATGATTTTCTAGGGTCACAATATTTCACCATTTGCATAAAAAGAAAACCTGAGTGAGGTCTGTTAGCAGAGTATTCAGCTAGGTTTCTAATCCAGATCGTTTTGCCTTACAGCCAAATAGTAAAAAGAGATTTTAAAGTCGTCAATACTTCCTTGAAAATATGACCTGGAATATTCTTTTTTTACTGAAGATCATGCTCAGATATATAAAAGAAACGAAACGGTGGAGCAGTAACTGGATGAAGCATACCGAACAGGAAAGCCTTTCAGATATAAAAGCTTTTCCTAGGTTTTAGTGGTCTTTAAAAAAATTTCATAAATTTTTTAGTTTTTTCTCTTACGTTCCCGATACAAGCATTCTCAAAAAGGTAGAGGAAAGGCTATTGGACCCTTGCCCTGCTGAATACGAACTGCAAAAAGGTTGAAGCCTGTAGCTCTGAACAGTCAATTTTGCCATTTGCAAGGATTTTCCTTTTCCTCATTCTTACCGACACACCTTGCGAATTAAGTTCTTGAGCATTTACTCTCGGCAAAATCTGCGAACCAAGCAATAGGCTTGAGGAATGGATCGATCCGATTGGCGACTCTTATTCGAAGTGTTGTTTGCTCTTGTGAATCGACGTTAATGGCGGTGGGCAGTGCCCCTCTGTAATAGTGACAAAGGCACTCATCACGACTCATTAAATATTTCTATCAGTCAATGAAGATTAGGGCGACGTCCTCACGAGTCATCCATCAGTCTTCTTTGTGCCATTCCCAGCTCTTCCCAACAGATCGATGACTTCCTGTTTATTTCTGTGTCTAGTTTTCACGAGACTTCAAACCATTAACCGCTTATTCTGCTACCCGTTTATCGAACATGGCACCACCAAGGGATTTTAATGGTTTACAAAAGTTACATTATTCTTCGTATTGAGAGTTCATGTTGAGATTTTATTTCTTTGACTATTTCCTTTGGGAGGGAGGTGTGAAATTTAGGCCAAATATTTTCATTTTCTAAAAGTTGACTGAGATCTTTAATTTATCTTTTAAATATTTCAATAGAAAGCTTATTTTAAAAGCTACGATGCATCGAATTCGGCTTCCCGTTAGCATACCGTTATAATTCTCACATCTGCTAGGGGACAGATGGTAGCCTCCCGTCAAAGCCATCCAGCATGTTCTTTAACGTGCAAAGGGTATGGCTCTCCTGCACAAGGAACAAGAATTCACGTCCAG
Organism: Ryuthela nishihirai; assembly: GCA_038380435.1. Classification (NCBI taxonomy): domain Eukaryota; kingdom Metazoa; phylum Arthropoda; class Arachnida; order Araneae; family Heptathelidae; genus Ryuthela; species Ryuthela nishihirai. The sequence goes on along the minus strand of JAWZYU010000030.1, from coordinate 5,909,792 downwards.
TCCGACGGATTGGACGCAGGATGGACTGAACGAGGGCAGGGCGCGGATTGTTGCGGAGATAAATCTCAACGCTGACACAGGTGGGACTGGAATATGAGAACTACAAATTACGAGCTTTGGCGCGCTACCGATTGAGCCAGCCGACTCCGCCCCATTCAGATCAGGATCCAAAGAACCATAAAGTTGGGGGGGGGAGAGGGGGGATATGTTTCGTTGGACCTGAACATCTTTACCAAGCAAGGGCAAGATCAATCCAGAACGCTATTCCAATATAATCTTTCCCCTCTTATTCAGTGGTTTTTAAATTATCTTTTTTTTAAAAAATGCCCAATGCATACATTTAATATATTTATTTGCTTCAGATATCAAGAGAGGGGGGGGGGGCTTGGTTCCCCCACAGATTCGCGCTGGAGACAGATGTTCACAATTAAGAGATAAGCAAGTCGAAATGGTAAACACTCCAAGGGCTTCAAATTGATGTATTTGATTTAGAAATATGATGCTATTTTAAAGAATCTATTCCATAAAAATGCTTATTTTGGAGTTTACTAGTTTTTGTCTTGCCTCTGGCATAACACTAAATTTTTTTTTTTCCTTGTTTAGGTAATGTATATGAATAATTAATATTTAGAGTCTTTTAGTTTTGTTGCGATTTCTGCGAAAGAGCTCTGCAACAACGGATCCAGAGCTTTTGCGAAACATATAACGCCAAAAGATTCACTAAAATCGAGGACTTTCATTTCACTCGTTTCAATTAAATTTATAATATTAAATTTTGAATTATTAAAATACGTTTTAAAAATATCAAAAGAAATTCTCTGTTTAAAATGACCTTGATCACCAACATTAAAAAATTAAAATGTAAAGTTCTCTGTCCGCGATAATAACGTTAACAATATAACCATCAAAAGAGTCACGTAAAAAAATCGTTTTACTGTGGAACTGGAAAATGTTTCAGAGCAGAGAAAGTCCCCTGTCGCTAGCGAACTTTCCTCCTTTGTCCTCCCCTTTGGCTCCGTCACCAGTGAACTTTCCTTTTTCCTATTTCTCCATCAATGAAGTTTTTACTCATTTGACGATATCATCAATGAACAACAGATGAGAATGATACATTTTAAATATACTAGGGTAAGTCGGAAAGTAAGGTCCCCATTTTTTATTTTCCAAACTAACAAACATCTGAGGCTGTGACACCACCGTATGTTAGGACCAAATAGTTTAATTAAGTGGCCGCAGTCATCCTAATAAATATCCATCCTGTGAGGTGCGGAGTTGGAGATGCCAGCAGTAATTCGCTTCCTCTGAGTACAGAAGATCGAAAGGGTGGAAATCCATCGAGAGCTTGGGGCTGTGTATGGTTCGGATGTCCTTGACAATGCAATATGCAAGGAAATGGACATGTGACTGTAGTGGATGAGGATACCTGACGGGCAACAGTTGACTACCCACTATATAGTCCAGATCTGGGTCCGTCGGACTTTCATTTATTTGAGAAGCTGATGAAACATCTCCGAGGTTGATGCTTTCCATCAGATGCCACCGTCAAAAGAGAAATTCACAAAATGGCTTTAGGAGCAAGACATCTAGCTTTCTATCGGCAGAGAGCTTTCATCAACTGGTTAAGGCACTTCTCGTAACGGTCAATAAAGTCAGGTGACTAGGCAGAAAATTAATACACATGCCAGGGGAGATGGCAATCCTGTCCTTAGAACAAATTAAATAGGGAAATTTCTAAGTTACTTTCATGCAATTCTTTTGACGGTTATATTGTTCATAGAGAGAGAACTTAGTATTCAAAAATTTTAGGTCGACTGAGCAACAATTTATATTTTAGACATTTAGTTTGCAAAATTGAAATATTGATATTTAAACAGCCAAGCCCTTATTTGAAATTCTTTGCCTGCAGAAATATATACTAACAGCTCGGCCATTGCTGCCATTCGATATTGAAATGGAAAATGAAATTTGCACAAGTCGCTCTTTGCAAACAGTTTTCTACAAGGGAGTATAATCTTGAACACAGGGACAGGTTTTAGGGAGAGGCCTGACCCTCCACTTCTTTCAAAATGCTAGTAATGGTAATAGAGAGAAAAATTATTAAACTTATTAATATTTCGCGCATTTTTCAAGGATTTTTTAAAGACTTGTAAAAACGGAGGGGGAAATTTTATACTACACTGAACTGTTCAATTTTGTTTCTTGGCCCTTTTTACATTTCTTGGGATCGATTGTGTTTATTGCCTCCCCTTTTACATTTCAAGGGATCAATTGTGTTTCTTGCCCCCCCCCCCCCTCCTCTCGATTATTTGGTTCCACTCGATCGTTTCTTCCCCACCCCTCCCCCTAGATTGTTTGACACCACCGTATGTTAGGGCATCCTAATAAATACCCATGCTGTGAGGTGCAGAATCAGAAGCAACATGGCAGAGGCACCTGCGTTTGTTACGGAGTTGGAGATACTAGCAGCAATTCGATAAGATCGGTGCCTGCTTGTAGATGTTGATAGCTTTAACTAGAAACTTTCTCTGAGTCTTGGGATCTTTGTGACCTGACCATTTAGCTCTTTGTGTACAGAAAAAAATACCACCGAAAGGTAAAGCAACGCAGCCTACAAGTGGCTACGAAAACAGGTCGAGTAATAGAGAGACCCAAGCTGAAATTGAGAAAATTTCGTTTACTTAAAAGCTGCACAGTAAATTTTTGGGAATAATTTCTATTGATTTCGTTGTAATCAAAAGGGTGAAAAAACATTGCCCCGTCCTATCTCTCACGGTCAAGAATTTCAGTAACCGGAGGGAAGGAGAAATTGTAAATTTGTACATATGTATTTTAGAAGAATTTTTTAATGAAAGACCACTAAACAGGGTTGGGTTGTTTTATCTCTGAGCGGCACTTTTTTGCACACCATGGGCTAAATGGCCAGGTCACATGGAACCCGAAGGCTCAGAAAAGGTTGGGGGAGGGGAACCACTGGAACAGCTCTTGGGAGACAGATGGTAACCTCCCGTCAAGGCCATCCAGCGTGATATTTAACGTACACAGGGTATGGCTCTCCCCCACACGGGCCATGGCTTAACATCCCATCCGACGGACGGCGTCCTTTCCAAGTCCATCGGTGTCCCCTACTGACCGTGGACAGTGTAGGGAATTCCACTAAACAGGAAAAGAAATTATGTACTGGAACGGTGTTTTGTGCGTTCCAGTTTAATCTAGTCTCCTCCTCTATCCTATAATTAATTTTTTTTTACGTCTTTGTTGGACGAACGTTATCAACAGATAGCAACGTAACAGCGAAGCTGATGGAATTATTCAACAGAGAATTTGTGATGATCTGCTATCTGGAAGATGTCGATCATTGGTCCTCAGAAGATCCGGAGGGCGTTGTATGACCTTGACCATGACCTTGACCACGACCTTCATCTGTAACTGAGAAAGAACTTCCTCCTAAGGGAACCCTGTTCAAAGTGAATTATCAAGATTTGAAGAGAGAGAGACTCCAAAAAGTTTATTTCTTTTTAACTTGTCTAAAGGCTTTACTTGATAAAAGAGACGTGCTCACGTGAAAAAGGAGAGATGATGTGACCCCAAATCATCGATGTATGAAACGAAACTTGAACCTTTGCTAATGAAAAGCCTGATGTTATTTAACTTCTGAGAAGGCTTCTTTGCACAGGATGAGTAAGTGGCCAGGTCACAAGGCCCTTAAGAGATCAGAACTGAGTTAAGTAAGAGTTATTGGATTGTTTTAGCTCTGAATTGTACATTTCTGCACACAACAGGCTAAATGGCCAAGTCACGAGGACCCCAAGGACTCAGAGAAGGGTGGGGGTAGGGGAAACACTGGACAGCTGTTAAGAGACAAATAGTATTCCCGGCAATCCAACATGCTCTTTACTGTGCACAGGGTCACAACTTTTTTGTTCCATTCGCAGGCCGCCGTCCTTCGAATAAACAAAATCGGTCAGAAAGGGAACTTGAAAAGGCTGCCGAAATATGGCGGCCTTTTCAAGTCCCTTTCTGACCGATAGTAGGGTTGGAGGTTTAGCGGAGATAAATCTCAACGCTGGCACACGAGGGGCTTGATCCGGGGAACTGCAGATTACGAGCCTGGCACTCTACCGAATGAGAAAAGCTCCTCCTCACGAGTTCTGGGAGGACAAAAATTTCTTACATTAAATATGGGTTATCTATCGAGTGAAAACTGATACAAGGTTGGGTTGTTTTACCTCTGAGCGGCACTTTTTGCACACAATGGGCTAAATGGCCAGGTCACATGGACCACCGAAGGCTCAGAGAAGGTTGGGGGGGAAGGGACCCACTGGAACAGTTGCTGGGTTTGGATTGTTTTACCTCTGAGCGGCACTTAATTGCACACCATGGGCTAAATGGCCAGACCACAAGGACCCCGAAGGCTCAGAGAAGGTTGGGGGAGGGGACCCACTGGAACGGCTGTTGGGAGACAGATGGTAGCCTCCCGTCAAGTCCATTCAGCGTGTTCTTTAACGTGCACAGGATGTGTCTCTCCCGCACACGGGGCCACGGCTTAATGTCCCATCCGACGGACGGCGGCCTTTTCAAACTCATTGGTGCTCCCTACTTACCGTGGGCGGGGAATTTTGCGGAGATAAATCTCAACGTTGACCCAGCTGAACTGATACGAGGGGAAAATACCTTGTTTACATTTTGGACTGCGGAAGAGACCAGAAAATATATTCGCTAAATAGTTCAACGTTTACTCGCGATTTCACTGTTTCCGGATTTGCCTTTGCCTACATCAGTTTTATTTCTAAATGCTAACATTAAAGTTGTAAAGATTGCGGAAAATTTAATGTTACAGATGGGTCTATATACATACTAGAAATTTGAATGGTAGCCAAGAAGCTTCAATTGCCAGCATCGATTTGTTCCTTTACATGCAGGGGTGGAGGTGAAACGCCATATTTTTGTTTTTAAAGATAAATGCAATATTCTTTCTGTGTTGGGTTGTTTTATCTCTGAGCGGCACTGTTTTGCACATCATGGACTAAATGGCCAAGTCACAAGGACTCCAAAGGCTCAGAGAAGATTGGGGGAGAGGACCCACTGGAACAGCTGTTGTGAGACAGATGGTAGCCTCCAGTCAAGGCCATCCAGCGTGTTCTTTAACTAGCACAGGTTATGGCTCACACGGCGCCAGGCTTAACGTTCCATCCGACAGACGGCGGTCTTTCCAAGCCCAGCGGTGTCTTCTGCTGACCGAGGTCAGGGTGGGGAAGTTTTGCGGAGAAAAATCTCAAAGCTAGCCCAGCTGGGACTGGAACTTGGGAACGGCAGACTACGAGCCTGGCGCGCTACCGACTGAGCTACCCCGCCCTGAAATTAAATACCATAAAAGTACGATTTTAAAGATTTAACGGTGGAAAATCAATTACTTTTCACAAGGTAAACTGAATGTCAGAAGTCCTCAATGCTTCTCGTGCTGTTTTTTTTTAGCCACTTCGTTTGTATGACACCAAAAATTAGAAATATTTCATACAATCGAAAACATGCATATGTGAACAATGACGTTGTTCAGAATTTAAATGTATAAAAGATTACGGGTGGAAGAATACAGGGAAAAATGGTGGCGACTCTAAAAATAAAAAAATAATAAATACCCCCTCAAGCAGCTGCTTGCCACAGAGGTCTGACAGGAGCCTGTCAGTTTATATGCCATAGTAGAAGGTCTGTGAGGATGGCAGGACCACAGCAGATAAACGACTCATACATTCATGCCTTACCCGGGATTCGAACCCAGGTCCCAATCGGACGGCTACACTCTAGAAATCATAAAAAAAATTAAGCCAGTTATCCCATGGCCGAGTGGTTAGCGCGCTTGGCTACTGATCTAAGGGACCTGGGTTCGAGTCCCGGGTAAGGCTTGGATGTGTGTGTCGTTTTTCTGCTGAGGGCCTGCCATTCTCTCAGACCTTCTACTATGACATATAAACTGACAGGCTCCTGTCAGACCTCTGTGGCAAGCAGCTGCTTGAGGGGCTATTTATTTATTTATTTGTGAATTATAAAGATCCCTGAAAAGCAAGTATTAAGAAACCTTCGCTATCTTTAACAACTTACCGTTCAGTTTCAATTATATTCACTTGGCATTTCCGTTAAGAAAAATGCTTCTCGAACTCCAATCAGGGCGCTCTCACAGAGCCCCCTTACTGGTCTCGGACCCTGGGGCACTGTCCCGGTCTAGTTCCGCCACTGAACCGAACTCTTTTTGATATTTCACCGCACAGTGCAAAATTCGAATTTCTTTTATTCCAATTGTATATAGTTTAATAGATTTTCAATAAAACTTTGTTATATAAACAGCTGCATGAGAGGGGTATTTTTTTTTAATGTTACTTTACCAAGTGTACATATTTTGTTAGACAATGTGTGATCATTAATTATTACAGAAATTTTTACATTTCATAGTTTCCCATCGAATTCGTTGCAACTGAATACGAAAAGTCTCATCTGTAAATCTTTCCACCGTCTCTGGCGCTGCGGCATTCCCTCCTTTAAATTTTGGTTTCTCATTCCTCACCAAACTTCCACAGCCGTCGTTAACCCATGCTGAGGAATCTGCACCCTGCCTGCATCATCATCATCACGATCCCTTGAAATATACGCTCTGTGAACGCTTAACTGAATGGTCTCTTTTACTTCTGACATGCGCTGTACACACGCGTACATCACACCCGCCATCATTAGCGAAGGGAAATAAAAATTATTCGTTAATTGCTGAAATTGTTACCGAAAGTGTCGTTCATCACACTTCCAATGGACATCTTCTACCCCCCCTCCCCCATAGCATCAGCAATTAAAAGGGAGGGACGACAGAGATAATGGGAGGAAGGGAAGGGAGAGGATGAGAGGAGGAAGTGCGGATCAATTTTAAAGCCCCCCGCCTCCATGACCTGGTGACATGGAAGTCGCGAGTCAGGCGACTTCGTGCCAGTCAGTCCATCTGCAGCATCACCAACCACTACGTGGCCAGACTGCCGCACTGACTCTGGACTGGAATAATGTAGGAGGCGCCCGTCGGTCTAGACGACACAGAGGTATGCACGGGTGACACCCGCCTCGGCGGTGACAAATAGGAGACTCGGATGCGATGCAAGCACTAAATCGTGCCCTCGCATCGAAGTATGGATTGATCCTTTTCTTTTTCGGTCATTGTTTGGTTTCCTCGCAACACATTCTCGTTTCAAGACTGATACATGGATCTAGATACAGAGTATCCACTGAAGCACAGATGCCCGCTGTTGTCTGAATCAGTTTTGCGACATCTGAATATTAAATGGAATTTTCGAAAAGAGTTGTTTCCAGGACAAAAACGGAACAGCGATTAACCTAGTTACGGTTAAAGCGATGGAAACATTTCAGTCTTGAAGGCTGGGATGGGAGCAAAGCACGCAACTGGAGAGAAAAGCGCGCACGCTAACTGCGATGGAAAAGTATTTTTGCGAGGATATCTGAACTCAATTATTTTTTTCTGTCGCAATTTATGCAAGCTTTCCCTTTTCTTTTCTAAATATTTTATCTGATAAAAATGCGTCAGCATAGAAACAATTAAATCTCTTTTATTTTATATCTGCATTGTCAGTTTCTTTTTGCCATCATTTGGATTGGGTTGTTTTACCTCTGAGCGGCACCTTTTTGTACACAATGGGCTAAATGGCCAAGTCATAAGGACCCCGAAGGCTCAGAGAAGGTGGGGGAGGGAGTGGACCCACTGGAACAGCTGTTGGGAGGCAGATGGTAGCCTCCCGTCAAGGCCATCCAGTGTGTTCTTTAACGTGTACAGGGTATGGCTCTCCCACACACGGGGTACCGCTTAACGCCCCATACGACGGACGGGGACCTTTCCAAGCCCATCGGTGTCCTCTACTGGTCGTGGGCAGGGCGGGATAAGCCTCAACGCTGACCCAGCTTGGACTCGAACCTGGGAACTATAGATTACGAGCCTGGCGCATTACCGACTGAGCCACGACCAAGTGGTCATTTCATGAGTGCTGTCAATGGGCACAAAAAAGTAGAACGAAGAAGATATACAGAATCTTTTCTCCTTTGCTGGATTGGGTTGTTTTACCTCTGAGCGGCACTTTTTTGCCCACCATGGGCTAAATGGCCAGGTCACATGGACCCCGAAGGCTCAGAGAAGGTTGGTTGAGGGAACCCACTGGAACAGCTGTTAGGAAACAGATGGTAGACTCCCGTCAAGGCCATCCAGCGTGTTCTTTAACGTGCACAGGGTATGTCTCTCCCGCACACGGGGCCACGGCTTAAGTCCCATCCGACTGACGGCGGCTTTCCAAGCCCATCGGTGTCCCCTACTGACCGTGGGCAGGGCGGAGAATTTTGCGGAGATAAATCTCAACGCTGACCCAGCTGGGACTCGAACCTGGGAACTACAGATTACGAGCCTGGCGCGCTACCGACTGAGCCACCCCCGCCCCTCTCCTTCGCTGGAAGAATCTCCCACCTCTCATTCCACGAGGGAATCTGTCCTTTCTTCTTTGCTGGGAGAATTTATTTCTATTTGCTCACAAATCTACCAGAATTTCTTTGCTGAAGAAATCTGCCTCTTCTCCTTTGCTGGAGGAAATGCGCCCTCTTCACTTCTGTTTGGCGAAATCTTTTCGATTCTTCTTCCCTTCTATTTTGCTGGGGAATCTGCTCGTTCTCATTGAAATTGTTAATGAAAAAAGTTATAATTTAACAACATGATTGATGCATATATACTGATAATTTTGCATTCAACATAACATTTGCATTCAACATTAAGTCTAATGCTATTGACTAAATGATATCCAATTGACAAAAATATTAAAAAATGTAAAGCCTCTCATTAATAATTTAAGGTAAATTTTTCCTTTTTATTTGTGCGCACGTAAGAGTTTTTTTTGGCATTTTTTCTCTTATTCAAATATTATTTTTGAGATATAAACAATCGTCAAGATTACACATCGTATTATGCAATAGCCAAAATTCCGGGCGGGCGAAGGCACGTGTGGTGACGCGTTTCTTGTACACCAGCGATGGGATGTCATTGGCGAAGGAAATTTTCGGTTTCTGTGGTGCCGCGGATACTTGAGCATCAGTCCCACTTAGGTCTACCCGTATTGGGTTAAGTGATCGGGTTTTCAGCTGCCGTGGACCGGGAATAACCCCTCTGCCAGTGCCCGAAAATTTCTGGGGGCCCTGCCGTCGCCTACCTTGTGGAGTAGTACCGCCAAGGTTTTTGGCGGGGTTTAACTTGGCGGTATATAAATATTTTTGTAATTATAAATCTGCATATAAAAATAAAGCGTTCATTTTTGTACATATTGTACCCTCTCCTAATCCCTCTAGTGCTGCCCGATTACAAATACTACAGTTCTAATGTTGAGAAAACGTGCTGCTGAAATCAAAACTGGAATCGTGAAGGCGCAAATTTCCTACCTTCGAATGCATTTGGAAATATTATCTTAAGAATATAATTATTTGCTTAAATAATTGACTTATATATTAATATTGCTCAAAGACTAAATTCTTAATTGGATATGACGTTTGAGGTTGTTTGGAAAACGGACTAAGATTGTCCTTAGCAGTGAGGGAGTAATACTCATGAAGGGTAGGTGGTGCTTTCGCGTGAGCGCATTTTTTAAAAACTTTTTCCGATCTGTTACCCACAGGTCTTTGTTGAGGTGTTCATCCTGGTAAATCCTGTCAAGACTCCGAACCCAGTGAAACTTCAGGACTTGGATGCATGTGAAATATGAAAAAAAAAAACAGTTTTGTAGCCAATCAGCTTTGTACGTGATCTATAATTGAAATAAAAAATAAAAATAAATAAATACCCCCTCAAGCAGCTGCTTGCCACAGAGGTCTGACAGGAGCGTGTCAGTTTATATGCCATAGTAGAAGGTCTGAGAGGATGACAGGACCTCAGCAGAAAATCGACACATACATCCATGCCTTACCCGGGGCTCGAACCCAGGTCCCTTAGATCAGTAGCCAAACGCACTAACCACTCGGCCACGGGACGGCAATTGAAAGAAACTAGTGTAAAAAAAAAATTCCCATTCTTTATGATTTACGATTACACTAACTCTCATTTTGCACACACATACCGTGAGTTGGAACACATACCGAGCCTTTCGTGTGCAGGAGAGCCATACTCTATTTTTGAGAGAAAACAGACTGGATTTCATCTATCTCTTAACGAATGTCCACAGTTGATCGCCTTCCTCAGTTTTCTGGGAGCCCTTGGACTCCTTGTGACCTATCAGTTTATCCCACTATGCACAAAAGTGTCCTTAGGAGGTAAAATAACTTAATGAAACTTAGTATTTTTTCAATCTCACAACTATTCTTCTTAACAGAAATTTTCAGTTTATCAGCAAACCAATTCTTATTAGTCCGACATCACACTAAATGGGCAATTAAAAACCTCCTGCGTCTAGAAGGCCATTATTATTTCTGGTTTCAGATAAACTCACAGCAACAGCAAAATAATGACCACGTATGCAATAAATAAGGCTGCAAGATCCTCTCCTATGTGTGGTCCCACAACCCCCAGCCAACATCAATCATTACTGAGCTGAGCTTCAGTGTACTTTCTCCAGATGAGTTGTGTTTACTAAACACTATCGCATGAAGAATTCGGAGCAAGGCACGGTTAAATATTAATGTCCGCTTGATGATCATAAAAACGGTTGTTAAAGTACAACGAACAAGTCCAAATTCCTTTTCCTACAAAGCCACGAGGAAGAACGAAGTGAAATAAAGCTGTGGGTGGCTTTTATAGCCGGTTGGGAGGAAAAGGGATGGTTTGTAGATAATTGCACGTGATAGAAAAAGGAGATATTAGGGAATATTAGCATCGTCATTGGTGGTTATGGATTTAGTAGAAATTAGGAACAGTTGAAGAAACAGAATGGCGAATAGAGAGAATAACGCAGACTCTTCTGTTCGAAAAGTGTCATTTTAATTACTGAAAAGTTGCTTTCTAAAAGAATTATAAAAAAACATACCCCCTCAAGCAGCTGCTTGCCACAGAGGTCTGACAGGAGCCTGTCAGTTTATATGCCACAGTCGAAGATCTGTATAATTAGGCAAAAAATATTACCAACTGATGGCTGAACACTATCTCGCGAAATTTGATTTTTCTAAAAACTCTAATTTTGATATTTGGATTAAATTGTTCCACCTATGAACAACACTCTTGTGCAGACAATGGGCTAAATGGTCAGGTCACAAGGACCCCAAGGTCTCAGAGAAGGTTGGGCAAGGGGCCCATTGGACAGCTGTTAGGAGGCAGATGGACGCCTCCCGTCAAAGCCATTCAAGATGTTTAGTTCTTCAGACATGCTCTCAGAGACTGCTACAATCTTGATCTATGTATATGTAGATGCGCATAAAAAATATTATTTTTTTTATAAAAAATCGAGCCTGTGAAGAGAAGTAGTTTAAATAATTTTGTTGCCTTTGCAGTTCTATTATCGTCTTATGAGTTGAAAATATTCAGTGAAAGTAATGGCTGAACAAAGCATAACAAAGCAATAACGTGAACTTTAGTTGCTCAACGATTTATTTTGGTTATTGGCAGGTTGTTGTGCTTCGCTCGGCCGATTGGCGTTACTCTTTTTGTTCTGAGAGTTGGATTCAGTTAATCTTCGAAGAAATTCACTCGAGCGTATTTATATAGAATGAATTTGTTTATTTAAAACGAGCAAAATCCGTGAAACCTTTAAAAGAGGTACTGATGAGCAAATACAGTCACTAACATGAAAAGATCAAAATTATCAGACGACTTTGTCTCGTTCAGTGAAGTAATGTTTTTGTAAATCGAGATCAGATAGACTGACATTTATCTGGCGATTCTGTCTTATAAAAAATACCAATGAGTTTTTGAAACTATGGGGATGGAAATTTGGTTTCCAAGATCGAATCCTTTTCTACAGGAATGCCAACAGACAATGAACACCGGAAGAGGATGGACTGATAGAAAATCTTTAATAACTAGCATAGACGCTTAAAATTCACTCTTCATATTTCTCTCGCCCCTCTTCCCATCTGGAAAGGCGTTCGCTCCTTCTGCATGTAGATGCTGGCATCCATCAATATTCAAATGAGTATATTTTATTTATTTCACATTTAGACAACACTGATACATCTAATCTTTTATTGCCTGTACCGATGACGGATATATTGTCCATACTTGATGTATATAATTTTCTACAAAGCCTCCCCCCTTCCTAACTACTACCATGTATCAGACTCCAAGGAATTCACCTTCGAGATTAATTGATTTTGTATTTCCAGTCCTTTTGCCATGTCTAAATGTGAAGAGAGCAGGAAGAAAACAACTCTCCTGCTTAACAATCACACAGCCGATATTTTTCAAAAGTTTCCTCAGAGTTAATTGAAGAGCCAGTTACCTTATTTGGTGAGCTTTTTAATCGCTTAGCTCTTTGGGAAGTAAATCCAATCACCAATCGATGTTCTCTTCATCGTTCCTAAGACTGCTACGAAAGAATCGGGAGGATGGGAAACTCCGCAGATAATGATCCAGATTGGAGGTGGCGATGGGGAGAGGCGAGGAAGTCACCTGAAGAATATTTATAAGGGAACAGAGGTGGAAATAAAGAGTTATCATTTACGTAATTACATATATTTTAAGAAATTAAACGGGGAGGATTGGATTGTTTTACCTCTGAGCGGCACTTTTTTGCACACCATGGGCTAAATGGCCAGGTCACAAGGACCCCGAAGGCTCAGAGAAGGTTGGGGGAGGGGACCCACTGGAACAGCTGTTGGGAAACAGATGGTAGCCTCCCGTCAAGGCCATCCAGCGTGTTCTTTAACGTGCACAGGGTATGGCTCTCCCGCACGCGGGGCCACGGCTTAACGTCCCATCCGACGGACGGCAGCCTTTTCAAGCCCATCGGTGTCCCCTACTGACCGTGGGCAGGGCGGGGAAATTTTGCGGAGATAAATCTCAACGCTGACCCAGCTGGGACTCGAACCTGGGAACTACAGATTATGAGCCTGGCGCACTACCGATTGAGCCACCCCCGCCCCTAAACGGAGAGGAATAATTGTATTATTTGGTGAGAATTGCTTCAGGAGAAGAAGAAAAACGATGCGGCGTTCTTATTTGTTCTTATTCAGTCCAGCCATTGAACTCACCAGAAATTTTTTTCTGGATCCATGCTTGGTTTCTTTTATACCTGAGCTTCATTTTTTTTGCACACAATGGGCTAAATGGTAAGTCACAAGGACCCCCAATTGCTCAGAGAAGGTCGGGGAAAGGGGTCATACTGAATAACTGTAAGTAAACAAAATGGAAGGTTCCCTTCGAGGCCATCCAGCGAATTTTTTAATTTGTACAAGGTATGCTCTCCGGTACAGAGGGGCACGGCTTAATAATGTTCTATCTGACGGACGACTGCTTTATAAAGCTATCGACGTCCCTTTTCTCATCTGGAGCAGAGTTGGGTTTAGCGGATATAAATCTCAACGCTTGCACAATTGTAACTTGAACCTGGAGTGCTAGTTACTGAATCAGTCCCCACCCCTCCGCGAACACAGAAAAGGAATCCATATCTGCTGCATTGAAGTCGCCTTGGTACTTATGGCTAGTCCCTCTTATGCTAATCATAGGAAGTGTCAGCCTCACAAGCCGTAACTATCATGCGTTGTCTTTCATTTGTAAAATGTTTCATTTTATCCTCAGGGGCCATGTGGAAGAAAACATAAGATGTAAATGGCAGATACGTGATCGTCTCGCGAACTGTCATCTGCCATTGGGACGACAATTTCAATACCTACTGTGTAGGGTTGGGTTGTTTTACCTCTGAGCGGCACTTTTTTTTGCACACCATGGGCTAAATGGCCAGGTCACAAGGACCCCGAAGGACTCAGAGAAGGTTGGGGCAGAGGACCCATTGGAACAGCTGTTGGGAGACAGATGGTAGCCTCCCGTCAAGGCTATCCAGTGTGTTCTTTAACGTGCACAGGGTATGGCTCTCCCGCACACGGGGCCACGGCTTAAAGTCCCATCCGACGGACGGTGGTCTTTCCAAGCCCATCGGTGTCCCCTATTGACCGTGGGCAGGGCGTGGAATTTTGCGGAGATAAATCTCAACGCTGACCCGGCTGGGACTCGAACCTGGGAACTACAGATTACGAGCCTGGCGCGCTACTGACTGTGCCACCCCCGCCCCACCTACTGTGTAGAGGAGCGTCACGAACGAACTCGATATGTACGCAGACCAATGTTTTGAATCCCTTCCACCCCTTTCAAAAGAAGAGCTCGTTTCACGTGGTGCAAACATATGATCTTTGGTGACCAGGCCACTGAGTAAATATGTTCTTCACAGAAGAATCCAGATTCGATTTAAACAGAGATTTCCGATGTGTGTTCATCTGGAGAGAACAAGGAACTCGCCACAGCAGCTGCAAAATCAGCAGAAAGGAGCAAATTTGGGGAAGGTAGCAACGTGGTCATCTGGATTCTTATCATGGCAACTAGCTGTAGAGATTACCATTACAGATGAGATCGGGATATTTTTCGAGCACCTATATTTTTTTTCGATCAATCATTTTATGCCAAAGATAAAATGTTAATTCCTTTTGGAAAGAAAAATATTAGAAATTCTAGTAGTAACTCGAAGTTCGTGAATAACAATATTATAGGATTGTGTTATTTTATCTCGGACAACACTTTTTTGCACACAGTGGACTAAATCGTCAAGTCACAAGGACCCCGAAGTATTAGAGACGGTTGGGGGGAGAGGATCCATTAGACAGCTGTTAGGAGACAGATGGTACCATTCCGCCAAAGCCATGCAACGTGTTCTTTCGCATACGGGCAATGGCTTAACGTCCCATCCGACGGATGGCGGCCTTTCTAAGCTCATTGGTGTCCCCTACTGACGGGAGGGCAGTGGCGAAGTTTTGCGGAGATAAATCTCAACTCTGGCCGAGATGGGACTCGAACCTGGGAACTGCAGATTATGAGTGTGGCGCGCTATGGACTGAGCCTCTACCGCCCCGATAGATTAATAGGAAGGAATGGCCTGCGAGATTCCTGGATCTGAATTCAACTGAGCCTCTACCGCCCAATATATTAATAGGAAGGAATAGCCTGCGAGATTCCTGGATCTTTAATCAACTGAGCCTCTACCGCCCGATAGATTAATAGGAAGGAATTGCCTGCGAGATTCCTGGATTTGAATTCAACTGAGCCTCTACCGCCCGATATATTAATAGGAAGGAATGACCTGCGAGATTCCTGGATCTGAATTCAACTGAGCCTCTACCGCCCGATATATTAATAGGAAGGAATGGTCTGCGAGATTCCTGGATCTGAATTCAACTGAGCCTCTACCGCCCGATAGATTAATAGGAAGGAATGGCTTGCGAGATTCCTGGATCTGAATTCAACTGAGCCCTGTGAAGGGGAATTACAGGATCCCAGAATCCTTCACGAATTAAGATCTGCTTTTATAGAAGTGTAAATTTTTTTTATAACAAAATCTCACAACAGCCTGGCAAACAGGTTTGGGAATAAGTTGTGTGGTTATCACGGGTAATCATACATACACCTTATTAACATCTGCTGTTCCTTAAATCCATTATTAGAACTCGTGCATATTACACGATTTTGTCATTATCCGACTTATCATTTCATGTCACAACCCCTTTCCCAACAATATTTAAAGTTATGCACACTTTTCCCCATTATCCTTTAAATGTGAGCCCCAGTGAGATTTGGACACCAACAGACCAAATAATTGTGCTCTGAAATGGTTGTAGGGGGTCTCTAAAAACATTCCTTTTCGGACACACGCTGAAATGATAAGTGGTAGCTCTTCAAATACTTCAATCCCTCATACATAAAAAAATGTATTATATGCACTAGAAAAAAAAAAATGATACAGTTTAGTCCGTTTGCGAAATGCAGAGATTGAGACAAAATTTAGGAACTCCTGAAAGACACTGAATGTCCTGAATCGCCATTTTTTTTTATCGTGTATTAAAAGTTTTGTTATCGCCGAACTAAGTAAGAGCATTTGAAGGACTTTTTGCTCTTCAAGCAGTTCAAGGGGGAAGAAGGGAGGGGTGAAGAAAGGTGAGGAGTGAGAGTCGGGAGGGGTGGGGGGGGGAGTCAGGAGAGCCGCTTAGTCAAAGCAAGTGCCTCTCCATCGCTATCAGCGAGCAAAGGAAAATTCTTCACACAGCTCGAGAAAAACAAGATGGCGATCCCTGATCTCTGCTGCGCACGAAGAGCAGATGTTTGAAAAAAATAAGATCCTGGGGGTGTCTGCTCTTCTTTGAAGACTATCTCTAGCTGTGATCCGTTGCTAGCCAAAACTACCTCACAATTCTGTTTGCGGATATTTTCTGGCGAAATTCGACTCGATGGTTCTGTTTAACAAAACATTCCATTCCCACAGAGTCTCGTAGGTGTAGGGGCTAGAGGCTTTCCTTATGATCCTGTTTATCTCACGTGGAGACTGATAAGCTCTGTCAGGAGGTAAAAAGAGAGGCAGAAATGTGCGGCCAACTTTTGTGTTTGCTCTGCAACGAGAGGAAGTGTGCGCTTGTGAGCGAATATGGATGCTTTAACTGCTCACTGGCCAATGGAAGGTGATATCAGGGGCATAAAATATTTGACTCGTGTTGCAGTGCTTGCAAAACGAAGGCGGTGTGGAATCCCACACGTGCTAGAAAAAGTTTTCGTTAAATTAGTTTTTTTCATGTTCATGCTTTGAACTCATTTTAGTACGCAGTTAATACTTCATCGAGATGATTCCCTCATCTATTTCATAATTTTAGGGGTTGTTAGAAAGAGCACTCTGCGATGTGTCTCAGGCAGGCCATATGGCTCTTGAAAAAGTCCACTTGGAAAGGTGGTGCCTGAAGTTCCTCCCAGCATCGGTGACTTCAGACTTTAGCAGAGTAGAAACAGGTTTTTGCCCCATGCCTGCGATCAGGGGGCTGTTTGATATTGTTGGCCCTACCTATCTCAATAAAGCTAATTTCTTTAAAAATCCCTAATCATTTTCTCTCTGCAGGAACGTGAAGACATAATAGAGATTATTCTCCTGATGAGAAATGTTTAGAGTTCAGACGCAGGAATTTCAGCGTTAAAACCTAGATATTCTAGGCTTGCAAGAAACCAGATGGACAGGTAAAAGTGGGATACTTAAAAATAACTTTAAATTTCTCTTTTCAGGGAGGGAGGATGGAAAGCATCTTCAAAGTGTAGGTTTGCTTCTCAGCAGACACGCCAGTGATACTCTTCTAGGATATGACTGCATTAATGAAAGATTTCTTAGAGCAAAATTTAAAACAAAAATTAAAGACTTGAATATCATCTGTTGTTATGCCCCCACAGAGGACTCTGATGAGAAAGAGAAGGATACGTTTTACAGCCAGCTTCAGTGTATTTTTAATTCTGTGAAGAAAGGAGATATTTCTCTTGTGCTAGGTGACATCAATGCTAAAGTTGGTGCTGACTCTGACCTTAGGGCAGGAATTTTAAGTCACTTTGGCATTGGTTGTTCCAATGGCAATGGGGAACGTCTCCTATAGGTAAGTAAACTTAATGGTTTACGAATAACTAGCACATACTACAAATACCGGGACATTTATAAATATACATGGGTTTCACCTGATGGGTTTACACAGGAATATGATAGATTATATTTTAATTAACAGCAAATGGTTCATTTAGGAATGCCAGATCATACAGCGGAGCCGAAATTGGGTCTGACCATTATCTGATCAAAAGTGTCTTGCAGCTGAAGCTTAAGAAATGTTGTGTTAAGGTTAAGAAACTTACCTTCAACACTGAAGGTCTGAAAGATCCAGATATAGCCAAAGCATACCATAGTAGGCTACTTAGTCATTATGCAATCGTGGTTTGCTTACTGCTGAAGTTGAGAAAGAATGGGATCAGTTTATACCAGCTTGAAACCAACAGTACTCTTTTGGTAAAAGGAATCTGAGGAAACAAAATTATTTGAGTGACAAGGCTATGGAACTTATTTCTGAAAGAAGGAAGCGCAGGATTAATATGAATCTACACCCTGCTAGCTCTAACAGAAGGCATTACAACGATCTTAATAAGCATGTAAAAGATCAGTTAACAGCTGATAAGAATATTTGGCTTAATGGCTTGGCTGACAAAGTAGAGGAAGCAGTTAGACAGCACAACAGCAGGGGGTTGTACCAGATTGTTAATGTTTTATGTGGGAAGAAACAGACAGGTACAAGGGACTGAGGGTACAGCCATTCAAAGCAGCTGAAGCAATATCTGCCTGACTAATTTCATCACTTTAGTTTTTTCTCTGTTTATCACCAAACCTACTCAATTACCAGTCTCATCAACAGCCCTAAATGAACGAATTCATCTCATCAACATCATTCGTCAACAAGGCCAAATCAAGCAAAGGTTGTTGAAGGCAAGGTTGTTGAAGGTGACGATTCTGTGATGGCTAGGTGGGCTGAGCATTTCAGAGATGTTCTAAATAATGTTATTATTTCCACTCCCATTGTTTGTAATGAGGATAGATGCATCACTGGCTTTTATGATGGCTTTATATCACATTCCGAAGTCACTTTGGCTATATCTAAATTAAAACTGAATAAATCCCCAGGGGTGAACGCAAACACACTGAAATGCTAAGAGCTGGGAACATTTGCGTTGCCACATGGCTGACTGAAATTTTGAATATTTTTTATGATAAAGGTATTGTTCCTAAGGATTTCACTAGAGCTATCATTGTTCCAATTTTTTAAAACGGTGATCGCAGTTCTTGTGATAATTATAAGGGAATTATTTTACTTTCTGTTCCAGGTAAAGTTCTTTGCATGATTATGCTTAATAGAATTAAGAATATGGTTGATGAGCAACTGCGTGATGAATAGTATGGATTCAGAAGTGGTAGGGGTATATAGATCAAATATTTTCTCTTAGGCAGATTCTTGAGGAATGTTTAGAGTTTCAGAAACCTGTGGTTATTAGCTTTATAGATTTCAAAAAGGCGTTTGACTTTTTGATCGACATAATTTGTGATTGATTGTTAGATTACATGGAATACCTGATAAGTTAGTATAATGAAAGCTCTCTATAATAACACTGAGTCGTGTGTGAGAGTTGATACGTCTTGCAGCGATTGTTTTAGAATTATTGGTGGAGTTAGATAAGGGTGCATTTTGTCTCCTTTAGTCTTTAGTTTGGTTATTGATTATGTTATATGAAATTCTTTGCAAGGGAAGGATTCTGGCCTTAAATGGTCTAGAGCAGGGGTTCTCAACGTAGGATACGCGGTAAAATATTTTCAGGTACGCCGTGAGAGCTCAAGTACGTTTCGCAAGATCTAGTAGCGAAGTCGCTCAGTTGGCATTATTATAATATAACTATAGTTTTGTCTATCTATATAAGGGGTACGCCAGTTACATACATATTTCCAGCGGATACGTGAGGCATAAATGGTTGAGAACCACTAGTTTAGAGATTTCAAAATTTCAGATTTAGATTATGCATATGATTTGGCCTTGTTGGCGAATGATGTTGATGAGATGAATTCGTTCCTTAGGGCTGTTGATGAGACTGGTAATTGAGTAGGTTTGGTGATAAAGAGAGAAAAAACTAAAGTGATGGAAATTAGTCAGGCAGATATTGCTTCAGCTGCTTTGAATGGCTGCACTCTTGAGCAAGTGTCTCAGTTTAATTATCGTGGGAGCTATGTAACAAATACTGGTGATGTGCGGCATGAAATAAATAGAAGAATAGGGATTGTCTTTGGGACTTCTAAGAATCTATGGAGAATATGGAAAAATAGGGGTATACACCTAAAGACTAAAATTAGGCTGTATAATAGTTTGGTTCTTTCTAAGGTTAATTATGGTAGCGAAACATGGACCCTTTGTAAGCAGGATAACAAGAAACTTGATGCCTTTGATTCTAGATGTTTACGCAGTATTTTGGGCATTAGGTGGTTTGATTTTGTAAGTAATGATGAGGTTAGAAGAAGGAGTCAACTACCTCTTTTGAGCGGTATATTGTGCAGAGAGAGACTGCATTGATTTGGCCATATTGCCCGTATGCATAGCTGCAGATTGGCAAAGAGGATTACGAACAGTGTGCCTAAGGGTTTGAGAAAAGGGGGAGACCTAGGATGCGATGGGCAGACACTGTCAAAGAGGACCTGTAGCTCAGAAGAGACACATATGGAGAGGAAAATACAAGTCTGGTTGGACCTCCGTTGCCCATGGCTGCATGAGGATTTTGTATGCATATATACGTTTATATTAACTTCCAATAAATTCTCATTACTGAAAGAACAAGAATGTGTTAAATTTCATGCTAAAATTAATAGTAACTCTAGATTTTATGTTGATGAAAATATTTCATTTTTTCAACAGTTTCATTTCAGTAGACAAGATATTAGTAAAATCATAAGGTTGTGTGCACTAAATAACTACCTTTACAAAATCAAGAAAACCCAGGCCGATCTATGTAACACCTGTAAAGTTAGAGACATGTCTGCTAAATTACGAAAAGCATGATGAAGCACTTCAGCACAAAGGCAGTTTAACTGAATTTACACTGCAAAATATTTTGAGTCACGATAATCTTTCATCTAAATTGATCATCTAACCAACTTTCAATTGATTCCTTTAAAAAATCGATCATATAGTTTTGGATTTCGATATTTTTTGAATTCATTTCGGATTGAAGAAGTTAGTAAGCTCTCAATGAGATTTTTCTATTGAGGTAACATGGGACTGTTGAGATATATAAAGGTACCGGGTAGAACACGTTGGGTTGTTTTACCTCTGAGCGGCACATTTTTGCACACCATGGGCAAATTGGCCAGGTCACATGGACCCCGAAGGCTCAGAGAAGGTTGGGGGAGGGGACCCACTGGAACAGCTGTTGGGAGACAGATGGTAGCCTCCCGTCAATGCCATCCAGCGTGTTCTTTAACGTGCACAGGGTATGGCTCTCCCGCACACGGGCCACGGCTTAACGTCCCATCCGACGGAGGGCGGCCTTTCCAAGCCCATCGGTGTCCCCTACTGACCGTGGGCAGAGAGGGGAATTTTCCGGAGATAAATCTCAACGCTGACCCAGCTGGGACTCGAACCTGGGAACTACAGATTACGAGCCTGGTGCGCTACCGACTGAGCCCCCCCCCACCCCCGGGTAGAACAATTGAACGTTATTATTATATAATCTTAATTTAAATTTTTCATAATCTCAATTACTTTAAGGCAGAAGAATACTAAACACCCTAGAGACGTAATTTTAAATAAAAAATAAATAACCACCATTCGTTTCATATTTTTTTTCTGTCGTGTCACTTCTGAGTAATTTCTCCTCTGGCCAAACACTCGGGAGAAAAGGAACATCAATTAGGTTTGAAAAATCGTCGTCCATCCGATAGGACATTAAGATGGGATAAATAAAAAAACGTTCTAGATAGCCTCGATCAAAGATTCATAAGTCCCAGCAACTTGGAATGGAACTTCTCCCACCCAGCTCGAGCAATTGGGTCTCTGGTGACTTCGCCCATTTAACCCCACTCTATACATAAAAGTGCCGTTCGAAGGTCAAACAGCTCAACCAACACAGTAATAACCAGATATTACTTTTGCTGATTAACATTTATAGATCCCTCTTTTTTACGCAACAGATGCCTTTAAAAATTACTGCTCCATTTCTTCTGTTCATTTCGTAAGAAATAGAAATGTTATGATTTAGATGCAAAAAGAAGTATAATTTTGATTTTATTACATGCTGTGGATTTTACCACTTCTTCATTTTCATGCACCTAAAGTATACGATTTTTTTTCCAACCGCAAATTCTGAGAATTATGCAACACACAAAGAATCAGTAAAGTGTTGGTGCCAATTTGTAACAAGATCAAATTTCAAATATATATAGCTTGAAAGTTTTTAATTCATTGACCATTATAGTAGACTCACGTTTCTTAAAACAAGTCATTTTATTTTGTGTTACCAATATTGAAAATTTATCGAAAGCAATTATTTATTCTCATTATATAGGAACACCTGGTCATACTGGCTACATAATTTCTATTGCATGCAAACCCAGCAATAATCATCGGATATTATGATGCTTATTTCTGATCACTTTTTATCAGAAACCTCCTGGACTTGATCTCATTTTTTTATCATGCATATTTGTTTATTATTGAAGTAATATTCTATTTAAAAAAATGCTACGAAATTAAAAGTTGTTACTTAAATATGCCATTGCCAATGTCAAGCACGTTCCTCTCTGTGTCTGTGGTGCAAGCAGCCATAAAAAAGCACAACCGTGTCCTTCCGTTCGAATGAAAAACCGAATTGCAGATGCTGCGCGAGTCTCTCTGTGTGAATGCCCTTGCGTGTGTTGAGAGGAAGAGCGCGCGCAGCAGCTTGTGTGTCAGGAAGGAGGATGAGAGCGGAAAAGGGAGGGGAGCGTGTGGACTTGATGCACCCTCTTTTAGCCTGTACGCAAGAGGCACGTCACAGCATCCTGGAAACGCTGCACCACACACCAACAGACAGACATCTCCATCCGGCTCCACTTCGTCATGATGATCCTCATCCCCAGAGCTCAGTGAGATGCTTCCTGGACTGCCTCGAGCGCCATCTGAACATAGAGAAGCACTCCAGTGATGTTGCATGTGTAATGTAGAAAGTCAGTTGGTTTGTTTTACGTCTCGGTGGCATTGTTTTTGGCCCTGTAAACTAAATGACCAGATCTCAAAGACCCTAAGCATTTAGAGCTCGGAGGAGAGAGATCTATTAGGAGACGGATAGATGACTCACATTCAGTGTGTTCTGTAGAGTGCATGAAGTATAAGGTACTTCAGCAGAGGCGGATGAATTTAACGTTCCATCCGATAGACGGCATCTTTGCAAGATCCTAAGTGGAAAAAACCCCATTCCCACAAAGGTAGAAGTGGGCATCAGTGCCGAAAATTTCGAAGCATAGCAGAAGTCACTTCAATTGCTAATTATTCGTGATGAAGAGAACACATGATGCGTTTCATCAGAAAATATATTTTGGTTGTTTAAATTAAAAACTTTTTATTTTCCATTTTGCAAAAAAAAAGATCATGCATTTTTAAGCAAATATTAATAATTCGCGATATTGTATCTTTTGATTTAAAAGTTTCTTTTTTATAGATTTTTTTTTCTTTCAGATCTTTAAGTAGTAGATAAGATGATATTTGAACATGGCATTTTCCGAAAACACGTGGTGAGGATTTTTGAATCTAGACGATTCTATTGCGCAATCCACTCAATTGTCATTCACATGCGAAACAAGATCCGTGTTCTGCCAGAAAAGGATGATCAAATTCGAACCTCTGTAATTTCTCAAAGAGAAAATTTTTCCTGTATTAAAATGAGACTGAAGGTAAAAATTAAAGATTTCTCATTAAAGATCTAAATATGGATTTTCGAAGGAAAAAAATAAAAAAAAAAACTTAGTATTTAAAGAGTTTTTGAAGCTGAAACTTTAAGAAACGATGTCGATCATTTTGAAAAAAAGTTTTAATTGTGAACTATTTAAATAATTTTTCTTTTGGCAATTAGAAATACGCCAACAATTATTGTTTTCGGTCCCGTTCGTTGCAATCGGTTGTTTTTAGACTATTTTGAATGGCGAATCTGTTGTTAAGGCATTCCCGCTTTCAGAACATTTTAAATATTAAAGGAATATTGTTGGAAATGGAGATGGAACGAATAGATATGATTTTATCAGATCTCTGATTTGCCTTAGACTATTTCCTTTTCACAAAAATCATATGTAGGAAATTAAGAATTCGAGTCTCGCACTGAATAATATGAATAATATTATATACTTTATCGGCAATGAAGCAGATATGGGATAGAACCCGGCACCACAATTGGGTTGGGTTGTTTTACCTCTGAGCGGCACTTTTTTTTCACACCATGGGCTAAATGGCCAGGTCACATGGACCCCGAAGGATCAGAGAAGGTTGGGGGAGGGGACCCACTGGAACAGCTGTTGGGAGACAGATGGTAGCCTCCTATAAAGGCCATCCAGCGTGTTCTTTAACGTGCACAGGGTATGGCTCTCCCGCACACGGGCCACGGGTTAACGTCCCATCCGACGGACGGCGGCCTTTCCAAGCCCATCGGTGTCCCCTACTGACCGTGGGCAGGGCGGGGAATTTTGCGGAGATAAATCTCAACGCTGACCCAGTTGGGACTCGAACCTGGGAACTACAGATTACGAGCCTGGCGCGCTACCGACTGAGCCACCCCCGCCCCCCAATAGTGTCAAGAGAATTAAGATATATTTTCAGACAAATAGAAAGGAAAATACTGAGAATAAAATGTTTTAAGAAGGATTAAAAAAAATAATGTTATTTCTGCGATATCAGGTTAACTTGTAGGAAAACTGATATTAAAAGACGCTGGTTCGAGTCTTTGTGGCGGAAAAGAGAATTTTAGAGATGACCTTCATAAAGTCAAGTGAATTTGGTAAACAGGTAATCTTAAGTCACAATACGACATGCTGTTATTTAGAAGGGAAAAATATCAAATAAAATCTTTTTAAGGAAAAAATCTACAGGAAATAAACTGAAGCACTCAAATTTATCCGAATCTCGGAAAAAAGTGAGTGAAGATAAATTGAAGATTTCAATAAATTTTATCAAAATCTTGATTTTTTTTATCAATTCATCGAGGGTAAGCCAAAGAACAAAGTGAATTTAAGTACAACATCGAAACAATGTATTCCAGAATGTATATACCCTATTTTTCAATGCAATCTCTCGATACGTTAAGTCCAACGGCTGACAAATTTTCTGATTCCATCAGAAAAAAAGCAGGTTTTCGGTGAAGAGCTCAGTCAATTACGCACAGCATTTCTGAACGTCTGTATCATCCCTGAACTGCACCCATTTAGTTCCCCCCTTAACATTCTTTTAAAGGGATGCGTCGGTTCGTCTGAACAAGTTCATTAACTCGTTGTATCAGGTGCAGATGCTTCGACTGGTCTGCTAGGTTGATATTTATCCATTACTCTTGTGCAACCGTTTCTTAATCGTTCGCACCACTTGTGCACATTCTTTAATGACAAACAACTGTCCCCATATTGTGCAGACCCTCTACGTTAAATTGCACTTCTCTGTTCAACTGCGGTGCAAGCCACCAGCCATTTTAACAACTGACTGACTGGTTAAGTATTACGAACTTTATGCGGAAACTACGACTAACTACATGTTCAAACATGCAGAAATGAGAGTTTGTAGTAAACATTGCATAATATGTCTGTGAAAAATGAAAGCTAACATTATTTATTTGCCTTACACACAGAGTTATGTAGTTTGAAACATCTAACAGCAGCGATGTTAACGTAAGAATTTACTTACAAAGGTATTAAAACACAATAACGGTTTTACAAATTTTGGGTTAGGTAGTTTTATAAGCATCACTTTTTGCACACAATGGGCTAAATGGCCTGGTCACAAGGATCCCCGAAAGCTCAGAGAAAGTTGGGGAAGGGGACACACTGGAACAGCTGTTAGGAGACACATGGTAGCCTTCCGTCAAGGCCATCCAGCATGTTCTTTAACCTGCACAGGGTATGGCTCTCCCACACACGGGGTCACCGCTTAACGTCCCATACGACGGACGGCGACCTTTCCAAGCCCATCAGTGTCCCTTACTGACCGTGGGCAGGACGGGAGTTTTGTAGAAATAAATATCAACCCTGGCCCAGCTGGGACTCGAACCTGGGAACTGCAGATTACGAGCCTGGTGCGCTACCGACTGAGCCACCACCGCCAATTTCGAAGTGTGTAGGGTAAGATAACAACAACGTCTGTAGTTAAATATTTCAGCCTCAAAAACTCTTTAAATACTAAGCAAATATCGTTGAAAATCGAGATTTAGAAAGATCTGAACAAAACCTTCATTTGTTGCTTGGCATTTCTCCCCATAATTATCATTTATTTCAATTATAGAAAGCTTTGAACGTGGCTTTCCATTCACATAACAGGGAAATGTCCCAATACTTTTCCTAATAGAGTGTATATGCGAGAATCCCTTGTCCTCCATTGCACGACGAACTTCTCAATGTCGACTTATTTTCGACCCCCCGTTGTACACGCGAATCTGTGCTGCGTCACGAAACTGACAGCCTTGTTATCGTCGGAAAGCTGAACGCACGACACAAGGGAAGGAAGGAGATGGAACAAAAACCCACATCCCAGAGAAAAGTACTGCCATGTTGTCGCTGTCCGTTGCAGCGAATGGAATAAAGGGAAATGTATGACAGGTGCCAAGATGTGCGGGGGAAGCAATGGGAAAAGGGGGAGGGAAGGAAGTCACGCCACGGACGCCAGGTGGCGTGACGGTGTACACAGGAGTCAGAAGACAATGGAAAGAGACTGTGGCCTTCGGTGTAATTTGCGAGGTTCGTGGACTGACACCAACCAACCACGGCAATAAGCGTCCCTTCCACACAACCACTTTCACTCCAACCCACACTGCATTGCGCATAACAAGGAAATGATAATGAAATAGTTTTCGTGAAATTTTACAGTACGCGATGCTCTTAGGCCTCGTAATGAAGAGGTTTGAATCATTTCTTAAGAAATCAACGTCCTTGCAAGTGTGAATAGAAGTTAATTTCAGAAATAAAAGTTTTCCTTTCATCCGCTGGAAAAGAATGGATAAATGTTTATTATTGTTTTTATCGCTTTTAAAGCAGAAAATGTTCTTTACAAGAATTCCAAGACCGGTCTCTTATTGGATTGTTTACAATACCGTATAAAGAGATGAAAAAGTCATTTCGCTTTGGATTCTGCAAAAATTAAAAAGTGGCGAAGTGATAACTGAAAAGGAAATTCGAGGCAGATATGATGAAATGGAAAGAAAAATTTTCTGACGATGCCAGTTTTCCAGGCCTACTGAAAAGCAGACCGAAAGAACTGTCTGCTTCTTCCATTCTCCGCTAGGGCAAGATTTCGAAAATAATTTCGAGGCCTGGAGGGAGAGTTGCATCGGATCAACGCATACGCCACCTAAGTTCTAGCCTATAGGCTCTAGCAATAATAGGGTCTTCGCAGACGGCGGATGTAGAATTGCAGGAATTTTTTTCACAATATGAGGGAAATCCCAAATAGTACCGAATAGTAGGGACCCACTGCACCTTATTTTAGTGCTGTGTGGCTGGATATGAGCGGTGAAAAACGGCGGGGGTGGCCAAGTTGGGTTGTTTTACCTCTGAGCGGCACTTTTTTGCACACCATGGGCTAAATGGTCAGGTCACATGGACCCCGAAGGCTCAGAGAAGGTTGGGGGAGGGGACCCACTGGAACAGCTGTTGGGAGACAGATGGTAGCCTCCCGTCAAGGCCATCCAGCGTGTTCTTTAACGTGCACAGGGTATGGCTCTCCCGCACACGGGGCCACGGCTTAACGTCCCATCCGACGGACGGCGGCCTTTCCAAGTCCATCGGGGGGGGGGGGGGCAAGTGACTATGTTGTGCCGTAATTGACCAGAATGCTGTTCCTTTTTTTTTATAAGACACTGTTCTCGCCGTATAATGTTTATTGTGTTTTTTCTTTATGTTTTAGTGGTTTACTAATTTTTACATCCGTTTCGGTTATTAAAAATCTTCGAGAATTTCAGGGGATTTTTTGCCTAATGCCTCAAGATACCTTCTAACTTCCGAATTATTTTTAACTTTTACTGAAATTGTTCAATTCGGTTTTCTTGCCATCAGCAAAAATGACGCTTTTACTTAATTTCATCATTCTAGAAATTATTTTAAATCATGTCTTCCGTTTTATGAAAATTTCTATCATATTATTTCGCACAAAAACTAGAATTTCGTTGTTAAACGTAAATGATCATCGGTGGTTCTCTTTAGTGATGAGCTTGCATATCAAAAATACAGAATTCCATCCCCCCCCCCCTCTAGAAAGTCCTGATCTACTTTTTCAGCAGCAACCCCGCATTTCATATCATTGGTAATGCTGGCACATAAACTTTATCCCAAGCGAAAAATCCGGTAGGGTTGAATGAAATGACTGTGATGGCCACTTCCCGACAAATCCAGTTTTGGATGATCATACTGTCCAGACATTCGCCCACATTTGTGAGAAACTGAGTTGAGTTGGGTTGTTTTACCTCTGAGCGGCACTTTTTGCACACCATAAGCTAAATGGCCAGGTCACATGGACCCCGAAGGCTCAGAGAAGGTTGGGAGAGAGGACCCACTGGAACATCTGTTGGGAGACAGATGGTAGCCTCCTATGAAGGCCATCCAGCATGTTGTTTAACGTGCACAGGGTATGGCTCTACCACACACGGGGCCACGGCTTAACGTCCCATCCGAAGGAGGGCGGCCTTTCCAAGCCCATCGGTGTCCCCTACTGACCCGTGGGCAGGGCGGGAAATTTTGCGGAGATAAATCTCAACGCTGACGCAGCTGGGACTTGAACCTGGGAACTGCAGATTACGAGCCAGGCGCACTACCCGCCCAATTGAGAAACTGAGAGGCATCCATCCAGTTAACACAATCTGCGATGAATACTTCATTACGTTTACGCTGTTTTTTTCTAATTTTAGAATCGTACCTATCCCCATTGAAATCTTACAGTGAAATTTTAAGTTAATTTTGACATTCTGACGTGTATCGTTGATTGCGCATAGTGTTCGATTCTATTTAACTTTTCATATCTTTTAAGTGGAATTGTTCGTCAATGACTCTCAAATGATTGGATGAGTGATTAACAATTTTCGTATTTTTACATCTATATAATAAGGTGCCGTCCCGTGGCCGAGTGGTTAGCGCGCTTGGCTGCTGATCTAAGTGACCTGGGTTCGAGCCCCGGCTAAGGCATTCGTGTTTTTTCTGCTGAGGTCCTGCTATCCTCTCAGATCTTCTACTTTGGCATATAAATTGACAGGCTCCTGTCAGACCTCTGTGGCAAGCGGCTGCTTGAGGGGGTATTCATTATTATTATTTTTTATTTTATAATAAGGTAAGAGCAAAGTAGACCTTTAAAAATGTCAAACATTTTTATAAATGTTTCATTAGTTTTATGAAAGGAAAAAAATATGACATCAAGATGCTCCTTATGGGCATCTGAGGTAATGTGACAGACATACCCCTCCCCCCATAAAAATAAATTTCTTATCACTCTATGGAGTATATCAGTAATTATTCAGGCGATATCGCCGTCAATTCCTGCTCTTCATTTCCTCGCAAATTACACTTAGATTGTGGCATTGACCGGTGACCAATTGCATTTTGATGAAACCCCCGCAGAAAGTGTTAGCCGAGTGGAGTTAGGTGAGCGAATCAAAACCCACTCGGTACTTTCTCTGCATCTGTGTAATGAGCGATTTCTGATATTCCTA
The DNA here is from genome assembly GCA_038380435.1 of Ryuthela nishihirai. Lineage (NCBI taxonomy): Eukaryota > Metazoa > Arthropoda > Arachnida > Araneae > Heptathelidae > Ryuthela > Ryuthela nishihirai. The sequence continues at coordinate 5,880,352 of JAWZYU010000030.1, read as the reverse complement.
TAGCAGAGCTTCCCGTGAACACGACAACGTCTACAAATCAATGAAAACGGAATCTGAGATTCACTGCATTGTTTCACCACTTTTGCGCAAAACACCAGGTGACAAGGACCCCCAATGCGCAGAGAATTTAAGAGATTGGAAGGTGAAATAATAGCAGAGCGAAAAGGGTTTCGAAATCAGGATACTAAAATAAATAAAATTACCCTCAGTTTCTTGGTTGAGTTGTTTTACCTCTGAGCAGCACTTTTTTTGTATGGTCAGGTCACAAGGATCCCTAAAGCTCATGAAGGTTGGGGGAAGGGACCCACTGGAACATGGTAGCCTCCCGTCAAGCCATTCAGGGTTCTTTAGCCTGCATATTCTTAAAGTACCATTCAATGGCTTCGTCCTTTGCAGGTGCTGTTTCTTGGTTCTCGAGGAATTAGGATATATTTTTTCTTCCTGATCGATCCTTCACGAAATAAAAACCTCTCTCCAGCGAATATCAAACAAAAACTGTCGCGAAATCCGCCAGAATCCTGGGAGAGGAGCAATTGCATTTTTTAAATATACTGGCTCCTCAGTTTTTCGCCCCTTAGCAACAAATTCTGTGGAACGAATTTGTTGCTAAGGGGCACATTTAAAAAACAAGCACATTTGTTCAACTTAGAGAATAGGTAGCTCAGAAAATGATAAATAAATTAAATGAACATGTTGACTCACTCCTGAAAATTAGACTGTCAATGTTCGTTAACGGGTTGTTTTACCTCTGAGCGGCATTTTTTTGCACACCATGGGCTAAATGGCCAGGTCACATGGACCCCGAAGGCTCAGAGAAGGTTGGGGGAGGGGACCCACTGGAACAGCTGTTGGGAGGCAGATGGTAGCCTCCCGTCAAGGCCATCCAGCGTGTTCTTTAACGTGCACAGGGTATGGCTCTCCCGCACACGGGGCCACGGCTCAACGTCCCATCCGACGGACGGCGGCCTTTCCAAGCCCATCGGTATCCCCTACTGACGGTGGGAAGGGCGAGGAATTTTGCGGAGATAAATCTCAATGCTGACCAAGCTGGGACTCGAACCTGGGAACTACAGATTACAAGCCTGGCGCGGTACCGACTGAGCCACCCCCGCCCCCGACCCAGCTGGGACTCGAACCTGGGAACTACAGATTACGAGCCTGGCGCGCTACCGACTGAGCCACCCCCGCCCCGTTTGTTAACGGATTAAGCAAGGATTAATCAGTGAGAATGCATCAGGCCTCGCGCTCTTGCTACACGAACAGACGGCATGCCAATGATAGAAAATACGCGTTTCTTCCAAGGCGTACTCATGTCAGCACATGCCCTAATTAGTTCGTTCAAACTTAGAATATGCAAGTTTAATATGGGATTTCTACGATCAATATTCATAATATTGCAAAAGTTCAATATAAATGACTAAGATTCCTTTACTTCAAGGGCACTGGAATTTATCTTCGATATATTCCTACTGAAAGAAAGAAATATGTTTGCTTATTCAGAGAGAAAAAGTTTTGCTTTATTTTTTTATAAATTGTTAAATAACATGATCGATTACCCCAACCTCCTGTTTCCAACGAGCTCTGCGTTAACAAAGCATCCCATGAGAAATACTCTGTTTTTAGAGTTCCATTTAATAAATCAAATATAAATTTTTCCGTGGTTAGGATTTTCAATCTTTTTAACTTGTACAACAATATTCTGGATTTGTTTACAATGTTAACAATATTCTGGATTTGTTTACAATGTTTTTGAAAAATTTCAAATAACGTTGTATTATGTTATTTTGTTCTTAGATTTTATTTCTAATTCTCAGTGTTTATGCAAGTGTATTGTATATGCCTTTTTGACATTTTTGTATTGAATTATGCATATAAATATATATTTCTATGCGTAATAATTTTAAATCATTCTCTTTGTATGGGTTCAGTGTTAGTGGATCATTAATCTGTTTTGAACGCACTAAAAATAAATTGCTCAAAATATTGAGATAATTTTATCCGGGTTTCCGACCCATTTCGGCTCTCTGAAATTCCACCGATACTTGTCCGAAAGGTCGAAAATCCACGAGATGGGTGAAATGCTCGGGACTCTGTGCGATCGGAAGGGATAATACCTTTGCGAATGGGGGAGATTTGGCAACGGTGTGTGGCACTGGCGTCGCCTGGGCTACTGTTTCCAAAGTTATGAATGGAGCAGAAATGTGCTTCGCGCCAAGCTTTTGGTAGCAATTGGGAAAGTTTAGCAGGAGGAGGAGAAATATGTTTCGCGCCAAACTTTTGGCTGGCTGTAACCAGTATACTTAATGGCCATCCAGCTCGTTCTTTAACGTGCACAGGGTATGACTCTACCGCATCCGTATGCGGTAGAGCCATACACTGTGCACCGCGGCTTAACGTCCCATCCGACGGACGGCGACCTTTCCAAGCCCATCGGTGTCCCCTACTGATCGTGGACAGGGCAGGGAGTTTTGCGGAGATAAATCTCAACGCTGACCCAGCTGGGAACTACAGATTAAGAGCCTGGTGCGCTACCGACTGAGCCACCCTCGCCCAAAAAGTCAAAATAAGTTACATATTTATTATTCTGATTGAAAGGAACATTAAAAACTAATATGAAATTGATGTGGTGAAAGCATTATTCTAGCATTGACTATGTAAAACTGAAAAGAACAGTGTTTGCACAATAGATTAATTTGAAAATAAAAAGAAGTTTGTGACAGTAAACTTCAAACTTAAATTTTTAAGACCCCTCATAATCGTGAGGCTCTAAGCTGTAACTCAATTAGCTTATGCGTAAGTCCGGCCCATAAACACTTTTTTTTTTAAATATTATTTTAATCACAATCACACTTTGCACCGAACTACCGATTTTTGAAGCCAGTCCAGAGAATCTGGGTTTGGGTACATGGAAAGCCATCTGAGTTTTGGACTTACGAATATTTCTACACTTTTTTTGAGAAGGTCTTGAAAGAGAATGGAAGTGGTGGCCTCAGAGTAAACGGAAGGCAATTACTTTCTGGCGATTTAAAATAAAATCATCTTCTATAGCGAAGGCAGCCTCATAGAAAATGGAGCGTGTGCATATCTTCACATACGCTCCATTTTACTGTGAGTCGAACTCCGTTGCTGGCAACGGTTTTAAGACGCAGAAAGGTTAGAAAAGTTAAACCGCTCAAATTACTTTTCGTAAAGCTTAAGCCTCTTTCCCTCGTCTGAAATGCAAAAATATTCTCAATGCTCTCAGTTGATGAAGGGGCATGAACAAACCATCAACATCCTGAAGACGTCCCAAATGTATTCACGAATTCCATCCCCCTCCCACAGGTGACAAAAGCCAAGGGTCAACTTCCTTTCGGTACTGTTTCCGAGTGCACTAGTCCGCCTCTCACGTGACTTCCGGTTCCAGAGATCAAATTAATCTGCATCCAAGCGAGAAGTTACTGGCTCTGCATGGGGTGGGCGACGTCCTTTAACATTAACGTTGCTTTCAAACGTAACCGATTGACCGCGCACAGGGACGTTCGCATTTCCAGTTCATTTCTACGTTTGTGAAAGACAGGATTTAGAAAAAAATATGGTTCGTGGTTTGAACGGATCAAAACCCAAAACGTCTACCGGTATATACATTTTCCATTTCGTTGTCTTTTTTTAAAAAAAAACTTGGATGATATGTGTATTTTTTTCGCTTTCGTTCTTGCTATTAACATTTCGAAGACTCTTCCCTCTCTCTCTAGAACTGACCCTGTTTTCTGTTTCCAGGACACGGGGCCCGGTGTAAAGTGGGATGTTGGAATTGAAGCAAAGGCACTTGCAATGTTTACATGAAATATCAATATAAAGATATCGCGCGATATAAAGATATATCGCGCAATATAAAGATACGTTACTCTGAAAAGCAATAAAAAAATGTCAGAAAAGTAGTAAATATTTCGAATAATTTTAACAAAAGAAACTTACTACGGAATAGAGTTTTCCTTTCATTTTGCAACACATAGGATAAAGAAGAATCCTTGGAGCTACTCCTAGTTTTTCCACACCTTCTCGCGCAAGGAATGCCCTATTAAGGCCGATTTCATTGCTGCCCAATGCCTCATAGGTAACCGCTAGTACCCTAACCAATGCTGACAGTAAGGCTTGTTCAGATGATGAAAACAAAATCCAGTACAGATTAAAAGATGTAGACGTATTAAGGATTTTCTTTTTACAAATTTCGTTATAACTTGGAAGATAAAAATATCTCCTGAAGCAACTGTTTGCACAGAGGACTGACAGGAGCCTATCAGTTTAATACGCCATAAAAAGAAGTCTGTGAGGCAGGCGGAAAACAACACAAACATCCATGTCTTACCCGGGCACGAACCCAGGTCCCTTTGATCATTAGCCAAGCACGCTTTCCAAGCCCATCAGTATCTGCTTGATGACTGAGAGCAGGGTGGTGGGGGCGGGCTTAGCTGAGATACATATCAACGCTGGCACAGGTGGGATTCGAACCTAGGAACGGTAAATTATGAGCCTGGCCACTACCGATTCAATCAGCTCCCGCCCCGGAGGTGGGTTGGGTTGTTTTACCTCTGAGCGGCACTTTTTTGCACACCGTGCTAAATGGCCAGGTCACAAGGACCCCGAATGCTCAGAGAAGGTGGAACAGCTGTCGGGAGACAGATGGTAGCCTCCCGTCAAGGCCATCCAGCGTGTTCTTTAATGTGCACAGGGTATGGCTCTCCCGCACACGGGGCCACGGCTTAACGTCCCATCCGACGGACGACGACCTTTCCAAGCCCATCGGTGTCCCCTACTGACTGTGGGCAGGGCGGGGAATTTTGAGGTGAAGTGACTTTCATGTCCAAAGGTGTTTGCTTTTATGAAGACGCGTAATTTTTCTCGTAAAGTGAAACTCGCTTCATTCCTGGAAAATGAAATGGAAAAGAAAATTTCCCCTTAATTAATGTTGCTTTCATTACATAAGATTTTTCTATTGCATAAACTATAAAGATCTGTTTCATTTTAATACTGCATAAGCAAAATAAGAGATCCCGAACAGAACTGAAATATTTGACACAGGAAGGAAATAATCGCAGCAGCAATCTAAATTAGTTCTGAGATAATATAACAAGTCATGCCTTATAACGATTTCATAATTATATGGATAGCAAATTCACTTTGCTAATGTAAGTATGAATTATGTGTTTTGACTCTTTCAATATTAATAACGTATCTTTGAGAAATTTCAATTACATAACGTATCTTTGAGAAATTTCGGTTGCAAAAGTTCACCTAGAAATGAAAACGCAACGATTCCGTGATCGTAAGAGGAACCACGTAGCAGAATGTGCGATGCGTCATTCATCCTGTCACCATCGCATCAGCAGTAATCCAAAAGGTCAAATGAGGATGTGACCTGGAAAAAGAAATGCGTGGGTTCAACCACGTCCGAGATAAACAGAAACAGCAGAATATTCCATCCACACTTGCTTAATGTTTAATTCAATATCTCACTTTTCCAAGACACTAATTATTAAGCGCCATTATAGCAGCTCGAAAAAGGCAACAAGGCCCGATTTCCATCAAATTGGAATCAATAATTATTAATTTGTAGCTGTTATCCACAGATGTATTCGTCAAACACGCTTACTACCTATCATTAGGATTCAGGCAGCGTTTAGAAACAAGCCCATTCATCAGGCCTCTCTGAAAACATACGCCAACGAGTTTTATCCTCGCTCCCCCCCCCCCATCTTTTGACGTTACCGGTTTTGGTCAACACGACGAAGAATAACTCAACATCGAGATGGAAGAGAAGCCGTCAAAAGAAACGCGATTCAAAAACCAGAAAGTCGCTCTTTGCAAAACCGCTAAAAGGAAGAATGCTTCACGGAGAGAGGACGGCGAGGTTCGACTGTCACCATCCACTGCGCACTGTTCAAGCTATTAACGCTGACGTCACGTCAATAACAGGCATCGGGTTCCGACTCCAATGCATCGCTCATTGTTTATGAACTATTTTTAGATGAACGACTCTGGGCGGAATGTCTTCACTTTCCCTGGCGATTGCAAAAGCACGTATGCTGGCTGGCAGAGTAACTAACCGTCAGGCCTCTGCTGGTCGAAGTCGTCATTCATCTCAATAAACAGGGCTTCTTTATCTTTGATGCACACAACACCAAAAGACGAATGGTGGAGAGGAAAACACAACAAGATTACTCTACAGATTGGTACCCATTTTTTTGCTGTCAGTGTTTAAGGTTTTTTTTTCGCTACCTTAAGAGTGAAACGGAATGAAATTGGTTACTGGATTGAATCGCAGACAAGCTTGCTGGTTTGGATCAACAGATGGCGTTGCCATAGAGAGTTGTTTTACCTGTGAGTGACGCATTTATGTGCACAGTGAGCTAAATGACCACAAAAATTCAGAGTTGGGATATTTTAGCTCTGAGAATTTTTTGGATACAATGGGAGAAATTGCCCCAAGGACTCAAAGAAATTGCCCCAAGAAATTGCACCAAGAGAAGATTGAGAAAATGAATCCACAGGCAGCTGTTAGGGTTGGATTGGGTTGTTTTACCTCTGAGCGGCACTTTTTGCATACCATGGGCTAAATGGCCAGGTCACAAGGACCCCGAAAGCTCAGAGACAGTTGGGGGAGGGGACCCACTGGAACAGCTTTTGGGAGACAAATGGTAGCTTCCCGTCAAGGCTATCCAGCGTGTTCTTTAACGTGCACAGGGTATAGTTCTCTCCAGCACACAGGGGCACGGCTTAACGACCCATCCGACGGACGGCGGCCTTTCCAAGCCCATCGGTGACCCCTACTGACCGTGGGCAGGGCGGGAAATTTTGCGGAGATAAATCTCAACGCTGTCCCAGCTGGGACTCGAACCTGGGAACTGCAGATTACGAGCCTGGCGTGCTACCGACTGAGCCACCCCGCCCCGCAGCTGTTAGGAGACAGATTGAAGTCTCCCGTCGATGTTCTTTTTCTCACAGTGGATGAAACGTGAGTGGTGGGCAATTAGCAGAGATAATTTTCAAAGCGGGCACAGATGAAATCGAACCTGAAAACGGCAGATTATGAGCCTGACCCGCTAAGGACAGCCAATCTCCACCCCACAAGGGCTCAGAGCTGGTTCTCAACCTTTTATGCTTCACGTATCCCTTGGAAATGTATATGTAACTGGCGTACCCCTTATATAGATTGTTATACTATAAATGTAGTTTTATCTATGGGAATAAAATAAAACATATATATATACACACATTAAATTTTGTATTCATAAATTACATATATCGATGAACATAAAAAACATGACATTTTTGCACAGCAGTGTTGCCAACTTAGCGATTTTGTTACTAGATCTATAAACTTTTGAACTCTCACGGCGTACCCCAATAAATTTTACCGCGTACTCCACGGTCAGAACCCTTGGGATAGACGAATGAGATTCTCTATACATTTCCCACCATGCAGTATGCCCGGTAGCCTACATAAGGAGTGCTTTCGGGCACACCAGTTTACGAATTAACGTTCCTGTCTGATGGACGGCTGTCTTTCCAATCACATGTTTTATTACAGACGACAGAATCACAGTGATAGGGGGGAGTTAACCCTTCGCAGAAATCGCCCCCCCCATACCCAAACAAGAGGGCTGAATTTTTTACCAAGGAAATGCTTATTTGCTCCTGTATCCAAGACCCTATTCATTTTCAGGAAACGATAAAAAAATCAAATTGTTTCGACTGGAAAATGAAGAAATACACTGCACGACATTGAAATTGCCCCCCCCCCCAGAAGGATTGAGAGAATAGGGGTGAAATGTAGCACACACATAACAAAGCATATTGGCAAACCATGATTTAATTTGCAGCCACTTACAGCGGTCAGAAGATGAGATAATGCAACACAATATGACTGCCTCAGTAGGTGGTTGCACCGCTGTGAACGTCAATACAGGCAATAATACACGTGGCATGGTGTCATACATTCGACGGATATGGTCCTGAGGTTGGGTTGTTTTACCTCTGAGCGGCACTTTTTTGCACAGCATGGGCTAAATGGCCAGGTCACATGGACCCCGAAGGCTCAGAGAAGATTGGGGGAGGGGACCCACTGGAATAGCTGTTGGGAGACAGATGGTAGCCTCTCGTCAAGGCCATCCAGCGTGTTCTTTAATGTGCACAGGGTATGTCCCTCCCGCACACGGGGCCACGGCTTAACGTCCCATCCAACGGACGGCGGCCTTTCCAAGTCCATCGGTGTCCTCTACTGACCGTGGGCAGGGCGGGGAATTTTGCGGAGATAAATCTCAACGCTGACCCACTTGGGACTCGAACCTGGGAAGTACAGATTACGAGCCTGGCGCGCTATCCACTGAGCCCCCCCCCCCCCGCCCCTGGTCCTGAGGAATTGCACATGAAGCAGCATTGCTCTCATAATTCATCGAGATTCTGTGCCAGCACACGTCGTCCAATGTGATCCCACAGATTTTCTATTAGAGATACATCTGAAGATCATGCTGGCCATGGCAATACTTGAACATGTTGCAAACATTGTCTGGAGACCCTAGTAAGTGTGTACACAGGCGTTATCACGCTGGAAAATGGGCTGCTGCATGCCTCCCAGGAATGGTAACAAAATGGGCTGTAGAACGCGCTAGCGTATCGTGCAGCTGTCAGCGTTCCAATGATGCAGACAAGAGGTGACCTGCTGTCATATCCAAAAGCAATCCATACCATTATGCCTGGCTGATGGGTGGTGTGTCAGTCGCGAACAAAAGTTGGATCCGTCCTTTCACCAGATTGTTGCCATATAGGGACCTGTCGATCATCAACACCCAGACAGAACCGGGATTCATCACTAAACACAAGTGTTCCATTCGCGACCCCAGTTTGCACGACTGCGGCAAAAAGTCAGACGAGCGCTGCGATAGTTTGCAGTCGACGTAACGGTTGCCTAGAACGCAGGTGTGCCTCATGCAACCTTCGGTTTACCGTTTGGGTCGTTATGGGGACTCTATGGCTGTAAACTCAGTCCGTCGAATATCGCCTGCAGTGCTCTGTGGTGACGAACGAGCAAGTCGAACAATGCGCCTATTAAGCCGTGCTGACGTCTGTCGGACCCCATCACTCCCTCTGTGATGCATGCTAGAACCTTCATTTCGCCCCTGTTGCCAACAGCATCTAACAGTTGGTGCATCCCAATGAACATGGACAGTGACACGACATGTAGTCCATCTGTTTTCACATAGGCCTATAATTCCTCCTCTCCCAAAAGCATCCAAATGGCGATAAACCTGCCGACCGCGTGTACCAGCCATTTTCGGCCTTCGCTGAACAATTTCCAAGCGGAACCACCTAATCTCAACCGTTCGCACGACTGCCACCTGCATAAACACAATACCATCCCTGTTCCTTCTTGCACCTTTTATCTCTTGAGACTCACGCGTCATTGGCTACGGATTATCATCATTTGCACATCTCAATTGCGCACACCCACTCTTCTATTTGCATGTTTGTACGATATGTCCTTCTGGGCGGGACGCGTTCAATGCTGAGCAGTGAAATAACAAAAAAATTGAAATCAACAGCTGCAATCGTTTTCGATGTAAGAAAAGCATTCGATAAGATTCGAATGGAGGGATCAGTCTTCAAACTTATTCAAGTTTCCTTTAGTTACAGTGACCATGCTTTCAAAACTATCCGACAGATGGAACATATCAAGTCCGAGTGAGAAATGACATCTGATTGGCAGAGGAATTTCAGCTGGAGTTCCTTAGGGCTCGCTTCTCGGTCTGATCCTGTTTAACATCTTTATTTCGGATGTTCCCAAGAATGACAAGGTTAAAACAGCTCTCTATGCAGACGATACAGCCTTCCTGGCATCTTCAATTTCGCCATTAATTGCAATCAGAAGGGTGCAAGAGATGCTCCTGTACTTCGAAATATGGTATGTGAAATGGCGCACCAAAATTAATGCTGAGAAAAGTACACGCGGTGCTCTGCACGCACAAGAGATTGCATCATATTCTGTGCTGCCAAATCTTCGATAAACAAATTGTGTGGAAAGACAGACCAACTATCTTGGTATCACGATTCATAAGAGGTTAACCTAGGATATTCACATCACTAAGACCCTCAATAAAGCAAGAAATCCTCAATTCAAGCTATTCCCTCTACTTTCACGAAATTCAGATCTTTCAAATTAATAACAAAGTCTTAATTTACAAAATGGTGATAAAGCCTATTCTACTTTTTGCATCTCCTTTATTGCAATGTGACAGCCATCAGAAGGCTGCACTCATTTCAAAACAAAGTGTTGCGTTCAGTTGTGGCCGATCCACGGTTTATTCGTAACTCTATAATTCATACAGATTTAAACGTCAATACGATCCATCAATGTATTACTAAGCTTACCAAGAAATTTTTTGAGAATTCGGGATCTCATCCCAATAAGCTCATTTCTAACATAGTTAAGATCATACAAGTTCACAAAGGTTCAAAAGATCTAAGAATGTCTTGAACTGAGTTCTTAGTTTCTTTTTTCTCAAGAACCGTTCCACCAGCTTTTTGAACTTCAGTTTTAATTGGGTTGGGTTGTTTTACCTCTGAGCGGCACTTTTTTGCACATCATGGGCTAAATGGCCAGGTCACATGGACCCCGAAGGCTCAGAGAAGGTTGGGGGAGGGGACCCACTGGAACAGCTGTTGGGAGACAGATGGTAGCCTCCCGTCAAGGCCATCCAGCGTGTTCTTTAACGTGCACAGGATGTCTCTCCCACACACGTGGCCACGGCTTAACGTCCCATCCGACGGACGGCGGCCTTTCCAAACCCATCGGTGTCCCCTACTGACCGTGGGCAGAGCGGGGAATTTTGCGGAGATAAATCTCAACGCTGACCCAGCTGGGACTCGAACCTGGGAACTACAGATTATGAGCCTGGCGCGCTACCGACTGAGTCACCCCCGCCCCAGTTTTAACTGGTTTACCCCTCCTGTTTTATCAGTGCGACTGGCATAACTCCGTTGAAGAAGTGTGGGCTGGTTAAGTACCCGATACTTCATCCTGCCTCACTGTGATCTAACTATGATCATCTATGGAGCCGCAACTACTTTACCATTTCAATACTCAAAACTATACTAGCTCGTATATTTACTAGCATTGAAATACGACCATACACTGAAGCAGGAAGTCCTGTTAAATTCTGAACCCTGAAATTCCGAAACATTTGGTGAAGTAAATAATCTCATCAGCTTTCATTAGAGTAGCTAAAATTCTTTTTCTTTACAATTCAATGCTAAACAAGGTCATTTTATAACCTTATATGAAACATTACACACCAAACACTGTGAAAAAAAAGAACTTAACTAAAGAGAAAAGGGGGAGACTAAATTTGCTGTATTTAGTGCAGTTGCCTGGGTGTTATACACGCATTATTAACCAAATTAGAGTGTGAGCAAGGAACTTGCCACTCTGAAGGCCGGGGAACGTCATGAGAGGCTTAATAAGAAGAGCAGGGCACATGCCTGAAGTGCCTTGGATGAGTAATAATAAAGTGAGGCCGGATAAGAGGAATATCTCACTTCCCACGCGGGTACTCGTCAGCGATTTTGTCATTCCCTCCCCCCAACCAAATAGGAAGTGAAATAATTACATCCATTGACAGCGTTCGTCATCAGTGAGGCTATGGAGATGTGTGCCATTGATCAGCAAGACGCCCGCAGCGCCCCCATGCGGTGACATTCAGAGCCTGTTACCCATGTGCAATGAGAAACAGAGAGGCGATGATGAGACAGGTTCAGCCCTTAAGAATCTTTCATGTCTTCAGAATAAAGCTCACATCGGGGTTGAAAAACGTATTAGCTGCATAGAGAATGTCGTTTAGTGTAGCCTCTGGTCAGGAACAATGGGGAATTTCGTTTGCCGAATTTGCGGCGAAGGATTTTGCTTTAATTAGTGGTGGAAGCTGCTTTGAAATTTTGCGGTAACTCCGAAAATAATTAGGATATAAAGTATGCGCTGGAGCCTTCACGCGGTGCTTACTGAAGAAGGGTGGGGAGAATGGGAGCAGGAAGAACTTTTCAGAGAAGGGGGAGGGGTGAAAAACAAATCATTTTTCAGTATAGAAATATTTCGATTCCTTCATTAATGAGCTCAGCGGCGAAAACAGAAATCATGCAGAAGGATATCGTTATGCAATTAAGGATGCTCGAGAATGAAACAAAGGGAAACTTATTGTTGAAAAGACACGGAAGAAATATAATTTCACATTAATAAATAATATGCTTCCGAAAAGAAAAACGTAAAAAAAAATCTCGTTTATCTTTGGTTAAAGAAAAACTCTCATTAACGTTTGGTACGCCGGGATTATTCATCAGAAATGAAATTTTCGCTCAACAGCGGAGGGGGGTCAACTGCTCCTCCGATGATCATGGTGGAGTTGGTTGTTTGGGGTTTAATGGAGCAACGGCAACTGAGCCCATATAACGCCAAACGCATGACAGATAGAGCAAAAAATAAACGAATGAAAGTCAGGGAACCCGTACCAAAAGTTAAAAGCAACTATAATGTAAAAGACAAAACAAGAAACCAAAGTTTAAAACAAACAACATGTATAAGAACAAGAATAAAAAGAGTCAACAATTGTAAAATAGAAAAACAATAAATGGGTATATATAGGACCCATGGTATAAAAGAATGTGAAAAGGTCAAAATGGACTAAAACATTAAATACGTGTAAAATAACAGGTAAAACGTAAAAAAAATCAAACACAGAATTTAAAAACGATTCATCTGATAAAAGATGTCCGAATGTTCGGACGTGAAATCATGAAAGCTAAAAAATAAACGTCTATCAAGGTTAAAAACGGGACAATCGATTAAAATGTATTTAACAGTTAAAACAAAACTTGCGCTTTAGTTGCACGTCGGCCCGAAGAAGAAACGAATGAGGGTAATCGAATGTCTTAAGCGGAGTCGAGCAACTTCCTCCTCGAGATTCCTGCGAAAAGATGACTGCCTCGGTTTGACAATGGGCTTCATCTCTGAAAGCTCCCATGGTGGTGTAAATCACCATTAATGCAAATCATCAGAACCTGCTAATGCAAATCATAAAAACCTTACATGTGATGTTCTACATAATCATTGAATTCATATTATGTTTGTTAATTCTCCCAAATGGAGTCAGTGTAAATAGTATTTACCTTCCATTTATTACTTTTAAATTAAATCAATTAAATATACAGATATTTTCTATATATTTAATATGCTAGTATTCAGAAATATGGAAAACCCTAACATTTGTCGGGCGTTACTCTTCCATTTCTTTCGCTCAATTAGTGAAATTAAATGGCAACACAATCCACGGATGACGTAAAACTGATTAAGAAAAAAGTAAGGATTGTGAGGATTGTAAGTGATTCGATTGAACCAGAATTGAATCATTCTGGTCTTTTAAAATATATATTTCCCATACTTGGAAGAACATATGTTTATTATCTATTTCGTCTGCGTTCAGTGAATCTGCAGCAGCAGGGTGGACCCTTATTACCTCCCCAGATTTGCCCAAGAACAGACAGAGAATACAATACGACACGGATTAAAGCAAATAAGTGTTTGTAATGCTTCATTTTCTGTACTTCATTTTCTGTGCCTAGAGCACATAATCTGGGTTTGAAAAGAGGCTTCATCTTATCTATGATCTTTTGCACCCCTAAGAGATCAATGGGTCGTTTTCTTCCCCATTTTCCTAAGATCGCAAATAATTTGATCTAAAGGTTTGAATAGGTCGCTTATATGATGATCACATCGAGGACTAAAAACGTCTTTTTAATCCTTCAGAGAAAATTTATACTATTAAAAAAAGTAATCCTATACTGTTTTGAAAGTAACATGACAAGGAGTTACCCTTGAGCGGCCTTTACCGGTCTTGATGATTCTAATCTATGGTACAGTAGCTCAAAAAAGTATCCGGACACTACGGTTGATTATAAAATTCAGAAAAAATATCTGGCAACGATTTTTTTAGAAATTAGTGATCTGGCAACCTTCGTGTCACGTGACACGAAGGTTACCAGATCCTTCGTGTCACGTGACACGAAGGTTGTCAGATCACTAATTTCTAAAAAAATCGTTGCCAGATATTTTTTCTGAATTTTGTAATCAACCGTAGTGTCCGGATACTTTTTTGAGCGACAGTACCTATCTACTCTGTTGTCTACCATCGATTCGGTCCATTTCTTATTGCGTTTCCACACAGGGTATGTCGATTTATTTAGGTGAATGTTACAAAAGTGTTCATTTTATTTAAGCGTAGAGTATTTATTTAATGGATGACGATCAGAACAAGAATCGTTATTTCATTGTTTATGTATTAAATACATTTCGGATTTTTTTCCATAAAAAAATGCAAACAAGTTGGGTTGTTTTACCTCTGAGCGGCACTTTTTTGCACACCATGGGCTAAATGGCCAGGTCACATGGACCCCAAAGGCTCAGAGAACGTTGGGGGAGGGGACCCACTGGAACAGATGCAAACAAGAGCATGTACTGTTAGCTACAGTTAAGAACACTAAAAACGATGCTAAAGCAGTATTGCTATTTGAAAGATCCTTTAATATTAAAGAATGTATGTGTGGGAATTAAATGATTGAATTTCTGGAGTTCAAGAACCAATCGTAATTTTTTTACATTGAAATTAATTGGAAACAGTTATTCGATTTGGGAATTTTCGCAGTACGAACAATTTTCGAGGAACGAATTACGTTTGCAAATCGAGGGATAGGTGCATTTTTTTAAAAGATTTTTTAAGTTAAAAACACAGCGCATGTAATACATAGACAACTATGATCTTCCAATAACGTCGGTATCTGCAAGTGTCAGAAATATTTGTGCTTGCTGATACGTAATCTTTCTTGCTAGTACTCATCATGTGTGACAATCTCCTTGGACCGGAGCCCTGCCCCCACCTACTCATGAGCTGCCGACGTGACGGACATGTGCTACCCCTACCCGTGCACTTGGAAGTGTGCGTAAAACACCAGATAAGAGGGTCACGGTCGTAGAAAGCGGCTCAAACTGTTGCTACTGATGCGAGTAAGTGCGAAGCCAGCAGAAGGTGACTCACTGCTCCGAAGCGATAAAATCCGCTTCACATAAGACTCTTGCAAATCTATCTCGCTCTTAATCTCAAGATTGCATTCCACAGAATCATAAACACCTGATAGATGGAGAAACAGATCTCTTCCAGAGTTTTTTTTTGCCATCGAAATGGATTCCACTCGCAACGTCATCATCCAAAGAGTCAGTGCCAAAGGATTTTATCAATGGTTGTTAGGAAACCACAGTTTTGAATAGAATTGTATGGTCAGGTCACGTAGACCCCTAAGTCTCAGAAAAGTAAGGAGACTGAATCTGGTGAAGATAGCTTAGTGTGGAGTCATAGTTAGTAATCTAATTAGGTTTGCAATCTCTTTAACCTTATCGATGTTGAAAGGTTCGATGCTGTTTATTCAAAGGAGATTTTCTGATTCTGATCAATTGTTGGCTTTGATTTTCATTCCTCTTAGTACTTTTCTCGATTTAAATTCTTAATTTTTGAGGTTGCTTCTGATTAGTACTTTCTTTTGATCATTTATTCTAATCATCAATAATTTTCTTAATTTATTCTAATCATCAATAATTTTCTTAATTTATTCTAATCATCAATAATTTTCTAAATTCATTTTAATCATCAATAATTTTCTTAATTTATTCTAATAAATCATTCTCCTCATACACTAAAGGAATCAATATTATTCATAAACCGTTGTGAGCATGACCGAAAAATATTACTACCATCATACGAGGAAGGTTGGTTGCCCGATTACCGACATAGATGGCGCCACGAGCGAATCAACGAAAAAATGTAGGAATGTCACATTGTTGAAAAAAAATATTTGCCTTTGATGGTGAGTGGTTATTGTACCCGACATATTTTTGTGAAACGTGGATTCGAATCCCACTCAGAGCAAAACCAATTTTTTTTCAGCATTATTTCAAGTGATTATCTTGATTTGTTCTAATCAGCAGTTCTCTTCATTTACCAATAGAGCTCATCATTTAACTCAAATCAGCAATTTTTTTTTGGTTCGTTATGGTCAATGGTTTTCTTGATTCATTCGGAATGTTTGTCTTCATGGTTGTTTCAATTTTTGAATTCCAATATTTTTGAATGAAAACCACAAATATTATCTTACTTTAATTTTCTGGAAATTGCGAATCCTCTTTTTGTCCATCCCTAGGGATTATTCGTCGTCTGGGTAAACGAATAACTCAGAGCTTTATGCAAGGAAGAATTCCTTAAGATGGACACTAATTGGATCAAAAATTGGTCAAAAAATTAAAAAAAAAATTGGTTTTCTCTAATAGTATATAATTCATTCTGATCAGCATTTTTTTTTTCGTGATCAAAATTCTTGTTATGATCATTGTTTTCCTCTATTTCGATCAGTAATTTCGTTGATTAGTTTTGATAAAAAGTCTTGTCTTAAGTTGTTCTGATTCTTGATTTTTTTTTCTGATCAGTAACTTGACTAATTTTTTATCAGTAGTTTTCTTGAAGTATTCATTCGTCCATTTTCTTCTGCACCATGAGCATTTGTCTTCTCAGTTCCTCCCAATGTCCACTCTGTTCTGTTCATATTGAAGGAATTCACACCAGAAAAAGAGAAAGCTGAAATGGCCCTCGATATTTGGAAGAGAGAGAGCTTCGCTACTTTCTCTGGAAACCGAACCAAAATAAACCACTTCGCTCGTTGCATTATCTGCATATTTAGATCGCTCTGTGCAGTTGTCTTCTTTCCCGCCCTGCCCACGGTCAGTAGGGGACACCGATGGGCTTGGAAAGGCCGCCGTCCATCGGATGGGACGTTAAGCCGTGGCTCCGTGTGCGGGAGAGCCATACCCTGTGCACGTTAAAGAACACGCTGGATGGCTTTGACGGGAGGCTACCATCTGTCTCCCAACAGCTGTTCCAGTGGATCCCCTCCCCAAACCTTCGGGGTCCATGTGACCTGGCCATTTAGCCCATGATGGGCAAAAAAGTGCCGCTCAGAGGTAAAACAACCCAACCCAACGTCTTCTTTCCCGAGAAAACTTCTGCGCAAAACATCTCTGACAGGAGGTTCTATAAAAGGAAACAATATCGAGTTCGGTTACTTGTATCTCAATTTCATCAGCGTTGATCTGTTCCGAAAAGATCATCACTAATTCACACTACATTAGGATTTTCTTTGCTCGTTAATTGCTGACCAAAGGAATTGGGTTGTCACTTCTTTGCACACAACGAACTAAATGACAGGTCACAAGAACCCCAAAGGCTCAGAGCAGGTTGCGAAAGGGTACCCAATGAATAACATTTGTAATCCTCCCTCAAAATAATGCAGAGTGTTCCTTAACGTGCACAGCGCATGCCTCTCCTTCCATAAAGACTATGCTTAACGTCTTTTCTACGCCCATCGGTGTCCCCTTTCTCATCGAGAGTAGAGTCGGGATTAGCGGAGAAAATCTCAATGCAGACACATTCGGGTCTAGAACCTGGAAATATTATATCAGGAGCCAGCGCGCTTTCGACAGTATCAACTCTCACACCAGGGATAAAAGACCTGGCGGGATTAGATTGGCCCGAATATCTTAAGTTCTTACAAAAGAGGAGGAATCTGATGGCAGCACTGAAGAAAATCAATGGTTGAAGGAACATTTGAGAGTCATGACAGAACAGCAGCTTAAAAATTATGAATCAGCATATTTTCTTTTGTTGCTAATTGGTTGCGGTATGTACTCTTCTATGCTCTAAAAAGCAGATTTAATTCTTCTTCGATGACGAAAAGTGCTTTTATATAAAGAATTTGTTAATTAAAATGATTCATGAAATCCTCCAGAAAGTACTACGACACACACGAAAATCTCAAAGGTTCATCAAATCGCATCGTTCAATGTATTTAGAAATTGGACTACAGGTGAGGGCGAAGAAAAGTAATTTTCAGTGAATTGAAGAATCCAAATATTATATATCATCAATGCACATAACGTTCAGTTACGGTATTTAGGCACACAGTTAACGATAATTCAATATCATTAAATAATGCGATTTATTCGGATTGGACCTCTGGACGAACTTCTTTTGCACACATTGGGCTAAATGACCAGGTCACAAGGACCCCGAAGACTCGGAGAAGGCTGGGGGAGGGGAGACCGATGGTAGTCTCGCGTCAAGGCCATTCAGCTTGCTCATAAATGTGCACAAAGTATGACTCTCCTGCACACAGTGTCACGGCTTAACGTCCCATTTGACGGTCGGCGATCTTTCCAAGCACATAGGTGTCCCCTACCGACCGAGGGCGTAGTTGGGGCTTTGCGGAGATAATGCTGTCCAAGACGGGACTCCAACCTGGTAAGTGCAGATTACGAACCTAATATGCTATCGACTGAGCCCCCCCCCCCCTCCTCCTATTCGGAGAGAAAATATAAAGAAACACGAAATGCCTCGTACGACCATTTTAAGTGAATCTAAAAAAAAAAAACTCTTTGCCAGAAACTACTTAAAAATTCAGGGAAGGTGAACAGCCTTAGTCGTTAACATTCAACCTTTGGGCACACTACTGCATAGAGAATATTTTTTAGTAGTTACATGAAAAAGATATTCCAGATATTATTTCTAACAGTCTTGGTGTCGCCCTGATAGCATATTAGTGTCAAATACATGTGCACAGTCGCCCCCCCCAAAAATATCCGAACACTACGGTTGATTGCAAAATTGAGGAAAAATATCTGGCAATGATTTTTTTTAGAAATTAGTGATCTGGCAACCTTCGTGTCACGTGACACGAAGATTGCCAGATCACTAATTTCTAAAAAAATCGTTGCCAGATATTTTTTCTCAATTCTGTAATCAACCATAGTGTTCGGATATATTTTTTTAGGGGGGGGGGCGACTGTACTTAGGCATATTTCATAAAAATAATTTATAGTATTTTGTTATGTAAATGAAAATAATGCGTAATTCTTAAAACAATGAGTTGAATATCATGCGTTTATATTCCGCATGTAAAATTAACTTATCACCATACGTATGAATTAAAGTAGCTTTATCAATAAGATGAAAGCAAGAGATAATATTGACTTTTGCTCTCGCATCCATCTTCATTAATGTTGATTCAAGTAACTGAAGGTCCCTTCGATCACTGAATGTCGTTTCCGATGCCAAAAACATCGATGCAGTCGCAGATGAGATGCGCTCACGACACGCAAATCATTTCTTAAGAACATCTTTGCTCCCTACTTTAAGTGTCACATATTTGATTTTCTTCTACGTTTATAACATTCAAAATGTGAATGACGTCAAGCGAGCAAGCTATTCTTCGTGTCAATGGCGTCTTAACATTTCACTCACCAAAGATGGCGCCACTTGATATGTTGCACAATGTGCTACATATCAAATGAGGAGTAATTCGAATGAAACACGTCATCATTAGTGGTTCTTTTTATAGTTATACTGGGCAGGTCATAAGAATCCCAATATTTGGGTAAACGTGTTTGTCTGAAGTGGAGAGTTGTCTTTATCTTACTGATGTTTCTCTCGAAACTTCTTTCATATTTTTGAACTTAAGGAAAAACGAACTTTTGAACTTTCGCAATGGATGATTCTTCGTTCAAGATCGTTTCTATCCCGAGGGGCGGAGGATGGTTCTGTAGGAAGTCCGATTCGCTTACAGTCCGAAGTACCCAGGTTCAAACCCCACTGAGCCTGCGTTGATGTTTTTTCCGCTAACCTACACTCTGCTCTCGTTAGACACATGAAGAGCTTGAAAAGGTTGCCATCTATCGCATGTGACGTTAAGCCGTGTTCCGGTGTGCAGAAATGCTATACACCTTATGCATGTTACAGAACACCCTCAAAGTCCCTCATGGAAGGTTTAGCAGTCGTGCAGCACCCAACTTTGGGCCCTACGGGTCTTTGTGATCTGAGCATTTAGTCGTTGTGTGCACAAAAGTGTCACTCAATGCAAAACAACAACCTTCCTATTCTGTGGTGATTTTATGAATAATTCATGAGGTTGGGTTGTTTTACCTCTGAGCGGCACTTTTTTGCACAAAATGGGCTAAATGGCCAGGTCACATGGACCCCGAAGGCTCAGAGAAGGTTGGGGGAGGGGACCCACTGGAACAGCTGTTGGGAGACAGATGGTAGCCTCCCGTCAAGGCCATCCAGCGTGTTCTTTAACGTGCACAGGGTATGGCTCTCCCGCACACGGGGCCACGGCTTAACGTCCCATCCGACGGACGGCGGCCTTTCCAAGCCCATCGGTGTCCCCTACTGACCGAATTTTTGCGGAGATAAATCTCAACGCTGACCCAGCTGGGACACGAACCTGGGAACTACAGTAACTCATGAGGTGCCAGTTAAAAAAAAAATATCGGTGGCGCAGCGTGAGTGGGTTGGGTTGTGTTGGGTTGTTTTACCTCTGAGCGGCACTTTTTTGCACACCATAGGCTAAATGGCCAGGTCACATGGACCCCGAAGGCTCAGAGAAGGTTGGGTGAGGGGACCCACTGGAACAGCTGTTGGGAGACAGATGGTAGCCTCCCGTCAAGGCCATCCAGCGTGTTCTTTAACGTGCACAGGGTATGACTCTCCCGCACACGGGTCAGGGCTTAACGTCCCATCCGACGGACGGCGGCCTTTCCAAGCCCATCGGTGTTCCCTACTGACAGTGGGCAGGGCGGGGAATTTTGCGGAGATAAATCTCAACGCTGATCCAGCTGGGAACTATAGATTACGAGCCTGGCGCGCTACCGACTGAGCCACCCCCGCCCCACAGCGTGCGTGAAAAGTGGAGAGATTCTGAGACTGCGCAGTTCACGCTTCAACAGTTCTCATTAACAGGGAATCAATTATTTATCAATAACTTATGGGAAATGTCAAAGCGTCTATCATGCAGTCTCATAGACTCGCCATTTCTTCCCCACTGTCTGACAATCACTTCGCCAATAAAAATATCAATATATAATTGCTATAAAAATCGGTAGCCTAAATAAAAGAACACATCCATTATTCAACATTTTTCATGTACTAAAATTTTGCGTATTGTATTGCATATTGATTATGATACGTATCAAAATTTAATTGATAGATATGTAACGTTTTCTATTAATATACAAAATGCAAATTATAGTAATTTTCTGTCAATAAGCAAGTCTTGAAAACCTCAAGTAGTGCACTTAACACTTAAGTTCGACATTAAACTGTCCCGTGTAATAAGCCATAGACAAGAGATGTAAGAAAGTCGTATACCACTTATTTGAAGAGATTATTTTCTGAAGAGAGCAGAAGGAAAAAAAGGTTAGCTCTGTCGGTGCGAAAATCGGAATGGTAAATTTCATCTGACGAGGCTCCGGTATCTCTTAAAGTTGCTCGAAAAACCGTGCATCAACCTTTTCTCCTAACCCCATTCTCCCCCATACGACATGAAGAAGAGAAGATTCCTGCAAATCCCACATCAGGACCAGGATATGCTAAAGCGAGATAGAGATACCTCAAGCTCTATATATATGGTGGCCAATAGATCTGATCTTGTCCAGCTTCAGTGATCCCCTCTCCACCATTCCCACAAGATATGAGCGCCACAGATTCCCTCCTCCACCGAACACTGTTCGGCATGTACCAAAGGAGTCTACTCCAATGATACAAATTCGCCAAAGTGGAGCAGCTGCGACCATCGCACTTGTGCTCGTCGGGCCCGACGGCTGCGAATCGATCCGAAGACCCGGTGAACGACCTGCTCCACAGCAGACGACGGCTGCCAAGATAACGCTATCGTGCCGAGAGGCCAATCGATAATGGAGCACACCAGAGAAAGACGACGGCGGGGCTGAAGATGCTATTCTTGCGCATCCCCCTTCACCCTCCTAACTGCTCTCGTCCTCTTCTCGGTCTCATCGTTCTCCCATCTCTTTCGCTTCCCCCTCGTCAAAGGGTTAACTAAAGGTCTAGGCCAGGCCATCGTCATTCAAACCTTGTCACTTAAAATGATCATCTTTTCGGCGTCTATGGCTGATTCAAGTTTATATTATTAATCCTAAGACATTTCTCCTTTCTGAGGCTCAATTACTGCTGCAGTGATAGGTTTCATTTTCTTTCATTTTACTTAAATGCTCACTGCTTATCTTTTATAAGAGATCATTATCTTATTTTCCGTCCATTCCACAAGAGTGCTTCGCTGCAAAGAGACTCGGGTTCAAACCCCGGGTTAGAAAAATTCTTGCTTTGTCTTTTCCTTAATACATCGGTTTAATTGGTCTACTGATAGATTTTCCGAATTTCTGTGACAAACAGAAATTTACTAATATTTTACTGGAAGTTTGATAACATTCCACTGTGCATAGAGGCTGGGGAAATCTGAAAATTTGATATTCATCTATCCTTAACTCAGAGGAAAAATCCAGTGCATATATTTTTAGGAAGGGTATTTGAGTTGGGTTGTTTTACCTCTGAGCGGCACTTTTTTGCACACCATGGGCTAAATGGCCAGATCACATGGACCCCAAAGGCTCAGAGAAGGTTGGGGGAGGAGACCCACTGGAACACCTGTTGGGAGACAGATTGTAGCTTCCCGTCAAGGCCATCCAGTGTGTTCTTAATAGTGCATGGCTCTCTCCGGCACACGGGGCCATGACTTAACGTCCCATCCGACGGACGACGGCCTTTCCAAGCACATCGGTGTCCCCTACTGACCGTGGGCAGGGCGGGGATTTTGCGGAGATAAATCTCAACGCTGATCCAGCGGGACTCGAACCTGGGAACTATAGGTTACGAGCCTGGCGCGCTACCGACTGAGCCACCCCCGCCCCAAGGGTGTTTGAGAAAAAGTTTTAAAATTTAAGTTCATTGTGGATTCAAGATATCAAACATTGAAACTCACTTAAAAGAATAATTTTGCAAGAAAACAATAGTCCAGTTAGTGGATTTATTAAACAGTGATAGTTATGAGTCGTGCATGTTAGATTCTTTAGTCCTCATTCTTAGTTTCAAACTTGAGTTTTAAAATATTAAATTTTTATTATAAAACATATTAATATGAAACATGATTGAAGAGAAACAATTTTTTTTATTAAATATCTATTCGGGAACGGGCGGGATCTATCCTAACTTTTTAAAGTTTTTTTTATACAATATTTCCTATTTGTTTCTAATCTACACGTGAAAGGAAATATTTTCAAATTTTTTAAATTGGCGTAGGAATGAAACAGAAATGTCTAAATCAAACGAAGAACTACTAGCAGATTGAATTTCAAAATTTGAAATCGGTTATAAATACAAGTAAGCCTATATTCCACACAGCAGTGCCCAGCGAAGCTTTGCATAGGCTCAGGCCTATCTCTACTCAGGCTCGAGGCATTACACTTCAATGCATGTGCAGAGGAATGCTAAATTTTCGATATTTGGAGAGACAGCCGAATAAGGAACTACAACTGTGATGAACACTCAGAATGACTTGCATGATACTTGTACACTTTTAAGATTTAGAATTCAACACATTTATTCTGCTTGTTGCATTCCTTTCTGTTCATCGAAAAAAAATTTTTTTTTCAAATGCCAAATTTAGTTCATCTTCGAACTCTAAATTTATTTTTGTGCTGTAAACAATCAACCAAAATGATTGAATTGTGTTGTTTTACTATTAAACTACTTTTTTTTACACATTGGGATAAATGGTTAGATTACAAGAACCCAAAGGCTCGCAGACTGGAAGGGGATATTACTGGACAGCTGTTACGTTGGGTTGTTTTTCACCTTTCAGCTGCTTTTTTGCACACAATGGACTAAATGGCCAGGACTCGAGGACTTCAAAAGCTCGGAGGAGGTTGGAGCAAGGGGACTCATTGGATAACTGTTAAGAGATTGAGAGTAGTCTCTCGTGAAAGACATACAAACTTGTTCTTTATCGTGCATAGGGCATGCTGTCCTGCACACGGGCTCCAACCAAAGCCCATCAGTTAGCAAAAAGGGGAATTATAGAAATTTTCTTGTCAATTCCATCCAGCGTGTACTTTCACGTGCACAGTGTGTGGCTCTCCTGCACAAAAAGCCGGCGCTTGAAGGTGCCATCTTAATCTTATTTCGAAGCACATCGGCGCCCCTTTCTCACAGTGAGGGATAATGGAGAAAATCTCGAAGCAGGCAGAGTGGGAAGTAAAATTATCGGGGCAAGAGTTAAAGGGTAATTTCGAAATAAAGATCCCTAGAATCATTTTATTTCGCTTTTACGAAGAAAAGCTAACCGATTGAAAACGATTTGCCAATGAAATGTTAAGTTATATCTTAAGGCCCAGAAAAATAGTATTAAAGCATCTTTTTTACAGAAATGAAACGCTAGCTAAAGACGTCCGATACTTCATGGTGCATATTTAATCCTCCCTAATGCAGAGTCTTGTACTCTTAACTGATGTGTGAAGGATGAAGAGAGGAAGGCAAAGAAGAAGTCGAGTCTCCTGATACTCCTCATCCCTCCGCAGCAGCGTCAGAACATCCTGTGCGCTAATTAGTGTCGTGCATGAACTCGTGGAAACATCGCATTTGATTTGATTTGATGAGTGTCTCTCGTCTGCGAAGATGCTGTGGTCTGATAAGAGAAGGATTCTTCGGAGACATCGATTTAAGTGAGGTGAGCTCTTCATCATTCCGAGGCGCCATTCGCTCCGCTACGAGATGTCAGAGTTCGTTAAAGTATCATTGGACTCCGGAAAGCTTCGTCTCCTCTCTTCAGTTGCCTCTCATCTTCATTATCACTTCCCTAATGAGATGAATAATTGTGGCAGGAACTGGGCAGTGACGTCCGTAGTTTTGGACCATTGGACTCGGTCTCTAAATGCCCCTGCCTCGTGTAAATAATAACAGAGATAATTGTGGAAAGAAGAATTTTCGTTAGGTCAACTCTTTCAATTCTAAATTAAATGTGGCTGAGTCAATAGAGAGACAGACTCATTATCTGATGTTACCAAGTTCGAGTCTCCATTGTACCTGCGTTGTGATTTTTCTCTTCTGTATCAATGAAGGCAGAACTGGAGTTAGAAGATATTGATGGAAATGGAAAGGTAGTCGGCCATCGCATGGGGCATTAAGGTGTGGTTCGGTGTGCAGGAAGTCATACCTAGTGCACGTTAATGTAACACACACATGATGGATAGCCTTGACGGGAAACTTTCTTCTATCTCCAACAGCTGTTCAGTGGGTCTCCTCCACCACCACCGCTGAGCCCATGGGGGTCCTTGTGAGACCTGGCCATTTAGTCTAGGTATGCAAGGACGTGCAGCTCAGCGATAAAACATCCAACAACTCAAGTCATGAACTGACCAATAATCGATAGCTAAATTCATTGTCCAATAACAAAATAATGGTTTAAGAACAGACGAATCTATGCATTATTCAATAAAAAAGTAGACAAATTTATGTGATGTCTAATAATTAATTGGTAAACTCTGTTCTCATTACAGCTTGGGTTGGGTTGTTTTACCTCTGAGTGGCACTTTTTTGCACACCATGGGCTAATTGGCCAGGTCACATGGACCCCGAAGGCTCAGAGAAGGTTGGGAGAGGGGACCCACTGGAACAGCTATTAGGAGACAGATGATAGCCTCCCGTCAAGGCCATCCAGCGTGTTCTTTAACGTGCACAGGGTATGGCTCTGCCGCACACGGGGCCACGGCTTAACGTCCCATCCGACGGACGGCGTCCTTTCCAAGCCCATCAGTGTCCCCTACTGACCGTGGGCATCTCATTACAGCAAGGAAGTGTTCGTTTCTAGTTGAAGCATGGGAAGTGATCGATTTTTACTAGCAGTAAGGAAGTGCTCATTCTCATTAGAAGCAAGGAAGTGCTAATTCTCATTAGCTGTATGGAAGTGCTCGTTTCTCATTAAAAGCATGGGGAGTGATAGATTTTAATTAGCAGCAAATAAGGGCTCGTTTCTCATTAGCAGCAAGGAAGTGCTCATTTCTCCAGCAGCAAAGGAAGTGCTCGTTCTCGTTGAAAGCAAGAAAAATGCTCGCTTATCCTTAACTATATGGAAGTACTCGATTCTCATTACAGCAAAGAAGTGCTCTTTTCTCATTGAAAGCATGGGAAGTGCTCGTTTAACAATTAGCAGCAAGGAAGTGCTCATCTGACTAGCAGCAAGAAAGTTCTCATTTGACATTAACAGCATGGAAGAGCTCGTTTCTCACTGAAAACATGGGAAGTGCTCGATTTTCATTAGCAGTAAAGAAGTTGTTCTCATTAGCAGTAAGGAAGTGCTCGTTTCCTTTTTTAATATGATCAGTTATTCAAATTCGATTAATTTCATAGAGCGCTATTAGCTTTTTCGATGGCTAACTTTTTGTTTGCAGTTAATATCATTTGAGTGATATAATCAATGGCATTTTTTTTGTTTTTAGTGTTTCAGATCCTATTAAGAAAAGATTAAATTCTTCAATGCTCGTTTAACTGAAAATTCCGTAAGCAACAGATCATTAAAAATATCCATATTCCCATTGATGTGTCATTGTAATATCGAAGTGAAATTTCAATAGTCAATTTATATATGCTAATAATTCTAAAATATTTTCTAACTTATGGATCAGAGTCATGGATAAAAAAAATAACATTTAAAGCTAGAGCAATTAAAAAGGATTGCTGAAGACAAGAATAGATGAGAAATGAAAACATTTACGGCATTATGGGAAGAGATGAAGATGCTGGAGGAGCATCAGGAAATAAAACAGAAATAATATCGATCGTATGAATAGAGTGGAGGATAGAAAATGGCCCAAGAAAATTTGGGAAAGGGAGCCTAATGGAATAAAGAGATGGTGTGAGGGGGGGGGGGAAGTGAAGAAAAAACTTCTTCTGTCTTTTATTAGTTTCAGGGTAAGCAACCCTAAAGTAGCAGAAACCCTGAAAAGCAACTAAGATTAGTATTTCATATTAATAAACCAATTTTTCCCAAATGGTTTTGATTACTAACTTCTTCCTCATGAAGACTTCCTTTTCTCATTTCTTCCTCCCCACCCTATTTCTCCATTCTTTCTTGGCCTCCCCCCCTTCTTCCATTAGATTCCCTTTCCCATTATTTTCCTTGCTTTCTTCTATTCTCCATTCTATTCACATGTCCATGCTGTGTTTTCTTAAATTTAGCCTCACCTCCAAGACTCTTTAATGAGGCTTCATTAAGTCAGATGGGACATTAAACAGCGTGAGTCAGGAGGATCACGCCCTATTCACTACAGAAAGACACGCTGAATACATTAGGATAGAGATTTCCATCTGCCACCTAAGAACTATCCAGTGAGTCTCTTTCCCTATCCTTGCCCTGACACCCGAGATCCTTGTGACCTGGTCAATTAGAAGAAAATGCCTCTAAGAAGGGATGAAAACGAACCCAACTGATAAGTCACCTCAGAGGCGTCGTCGTCTCGTATCTTTAACGACTCGCTGACCTAGTCATCCAAAGATTACGAAACGCCAGAAGAGATTGTTTCGCCAAATGAATGTTACGCTCCATTCAGAAACGTTCGCTGCAGGAAGTGTGTTGAAAAAGGGGGGGGACATTGCGTCGCAGAATTCCCGCTGCGTCGTAAATGTAAAACAACAATCGTTTGCTTGTCGCCAGCACACAAGAGCGTCTTTCTGAGCACGACACAGGGGACAGAGTGTTGACGACCAAGTGCAGCAAAGGAGCCAATCGGCTTTCTTTTACAAACATCTGCAGTTTTCTGTGACCGATATAGTGTAATACTCGCCACCCAACTATTACGCATATGGGAGAACTTTTTTTTCTCTTGCGGAGCGTTGGGGGGGATAACGAGGACATTTGAGCCCGTCTCTCAGATGTCTCGTGTGTCGAACGCTTCACGCAGTAAGTGCTTTCTTCTCGCATGTGCTCAAGATGTGACGTCAGAATCTGGTGAACGTTCTCGTGGTCTAGTGCCATGACTAATCCAGAGGAGAAGGGAAGAAGGAAGCTGAGCTCACGGCTATACTTGGCGACCAATAGCAGATGGTAGAGAGAGAGATGGTCGCTATGGCAACGCCATAGTAAACAATTGTGCCATATTTCGTTTCTGGGTCGCTGTTTTGCAGGTAAAGGAGAGTTGAAAATGAATGAGGTAAAATGGAAATAAAAAAATTTTGTTCACGGTGGTCTTCATCCTTGTTGGGGGTTCAATTAATTGCACCGTTTGGGGAAGGGAGTAGAAACTTAATTAACATTTTCACAAGCGCCGACCTCATTGGTCTAGAATAGGGGTTCTCAACGTGGGGTACGCGGTAAAATTTTTTGGGGTACGCCGTGAGAGCTCAAAAGTCTATAGATCTAAGTGTGAAAATTTATGTGTATGTATATATGTTTTATTTTATTCCCATTGTTATACTATAAATCTATACAAGGGGTACGCCTTTCCAGAAATACACTTTTCCAGGGGGTACGTGAAGCATTAAAGGTTGAGAACCACTGGTCTAGAAAGTTGAGCGAGTTAGAAACATTTTCAGTCACATATGGGTTCACGAGAATAGAAAGAGATTAAATAATGACAATGTCTAGTTCAGGAAAAGATAAAATATTCCTGTTTGGAATGCTTTTCTAATTCTCTGGTCTCCTATGGCAGTGCTTTTCAATCTGTAGTAAACTTCTTCACAGGGCTAGGGTAGTTCTCATTTATCTGAAAAAATTCGGTGATGATAAATGACGCATTTTCGCAAAAAATTGGAACGATTTTTCACTTAATAATATATAAGGCCATTCATTTTCTTTTTTACATCAGGGAAGTATGGGATAACGGAGTTATATTGTCAGCAAATGAGTATACTGATACTGTTGATTCCTTACGAAACGGGTACACGGTTTACAATTAGGAAACTACAGGATTATTATCAGGGTAGGTGATACATAAAAATGGATTTGAGCGTTGCATTGCTTTACCTCTGAGCGGCACTTTTTTGAACACAATGGGCTGAATGGCTAGGTCACAAAGACTCCGAAGGCTCAGAGAAGGTTTGGGGAGGGGACTCACTGGAACAGCTGTTGGTAGACAGATGGTAGCTTCCCGTCAAGACCATCCAGTGTGTTCTTTAACGTGCACAGGGTATGACTCTCCCGCAGATGGGGCCATGGCTTAACGTCCCATCCAATGGACGGTAGCGGCCTTTCCAAGCCCATCGTTAAAGGAATTAGGAGGTATGCGACTCAATAAACTGGATTAAGGGTGTACATGACTCTAAGAACTTAGAGGCATTTCACGCTTATAAAAGTGTACTGGGGGCACATCACACCAAAAAGTGGAATTGGATGGCACCCGATGCCAAAAACCTGGATTAATATGTATGTGACACCGAAAATTGGATTAGAGGGTACATATTGAAAAAAAAAATGAATTACGGTAAATGAAAGAAAGTTGTTAAATACTGTGCTTTGTGACAGAGAATGAAAGACTTGGGCTGTTTAACCACCGAGCGGCACTTTTTTTTTACACAATGGGCTAAATGACAGGCCACAAGGACCACGAGGGCTCAGAGAAGGTTTGGGGGAGGAAATCCACTGAACAGGAGACAGATGTTAGACCCTCATCAAGACCATCCAGCGTGTTCTTTAACGTGCACAGGATATGACTCTCCCGCACACAGGACATCATCTGTGTCGGAGGGTCGCCTTGTCAAGCGTATTAATATCCTCTTAAGTGAAGGGGGGGGGGAGTTTGGTGGAGATAAATATCAACATTGAGGTGGGACTGAGGTGGAACTCGAACCTGGGAACTGCAGATTCAGAGAGTGATGCGCTACCGACTGAGAAATCCCCGCCCTAAGACAAAGATGGAGAGGGCTAAGGCAGAGAGGTAACCTGCTGTCTTTTGTGATACTCAATGGGGCCTTTTGTATACGTGTCTAATAATACGCAAACTCGGATGGGATTTTGGCAACATATAATTATTTATAATATTATTATATTGTATATTGTTTGCCCATTTATTTTTTACAGTTTGATCAATGTAAATGAATGCAACGTTTATATTTACAAGCATTAAATTGTTTTAACTTCTTCATAGTTTTTGGGACGGGGGTGGTTCAGTCGGTAGCGCGCCAGGCTCGTAATCTGTAGTTCCCAGGTTCGAGTCCCAGCTGGGTCAGCGTTGAGATTTATCTCCGCAAAAATTCCCCGCCCTGCCCACGGTCAGTAGGGGACACCGATGGGCTTGGAAAGGCCGCCGTCCGTCGGATGGGACGTTAAGCCGTGGCCCCGTGTGTGGGAGAGCCACACCCTGTGCACGTTAAAGAACACACTGGATGGCCTTGACGGGAGACTACCATCTGTCTCCCAACAGCTGTTCCAGTGGGTCCCCTCTCCCAACCTTCTCTGAGCCTTCGGGGTCCATGTGACCTGACCATTTAGCCCATGGTGTGCAAAAAAGTGCCGCTCAGAGGTAAAACAACCCAACCCTGGGCTTGGGAAACTAGACTGAGAAAATTTTGAGAACAGATAGAGGATTGTGAGAGTTACGTTTCTTGAAAAGGTCGCTATCGACAACACCAAGTTTTCCTAATCCAAAACTTTATGGGGAAAAAAATTCAAAACGGGGATGCACGACCACGGACGCCATGAGAATAAATACCCGAACAAAAAAAAATATGGAGGTAAAAAAATGAAAATGCATATGCATTAAATCTGCAAAAAATAAGAATATAACAATATTATACACTTGACTGACCAACCGATGACCTAATGTCTTCGGGATAGTAGTTCTAGACGCCTAAAGTTGGTTATAAAACAATTAGTTTTATATATAAATTTAAAAATAAATTGTGGTAACACTGAATTGCAGGAAACTCTTGCCGATCGCGGTTTTAATTCTATACGTTTAAAATAAATGTGATATTTATTTTCTCAACAACAGGAAGAAACTTAATTATACGCGGTCTTGAATCCCACTTGGTACTGCCACGTAATTTGTGTAAAAGAACTTTCCAGCCAAAGTGATAATCTTGAGTGATTTCTTTTTTCCCCTCATTATCACTTGAAGAGGATTTACGATAAAAAGCCATTAGCCAATTAAATGAAAAAGATAAAAAAAAATTGAAACAGAAATTTCAATATGGCAACAATGAAACGGACAGCACGAGGGAGAACACAGAAAGTGCCTCGGGTCAAGACATTCGCTCAGTTTGTGGCGTCAATGACGTATACAGTTTTAGAGAAAATCCCAATCCAGCTGTCGTTAATGCTGCAAAACACGAGACATGGACGTGTATGTCACGTGAGAGGGCAACAGTCTTTCAAAGGTCAAAGAGAGTAAAAGCCTGAATGCAGTTCCGGGGTAGGTGCCCACACCTGCTTCATCGGACTTGCCCCAAATCCCCTTTGGGGCAAGTCAGATGAATGACGAGATGATGATGAAAGGACTGCAATAAATCGTCTATAGCCGAGGCAGAGATCGCCATGAGAGACTAAAACGGTAAATAAAATAACAACGAAAAAATTAGAAAATAACGGTAGAAAGAATAAAAAAAAATTAAACAAAAACAAATATTAAAAAACTCTCCGCACCATGTTAAAATCCCAAGAATGGCTGGCGACCTGGTGTGACAATGCATGGAGCTTGGGTGGGGGGGAGGGTTTAGGTCCAAGCCAAAGTCAGGGACCTAGGGGAAAATAGAGGTGGAGTTTGTAGCAGTCTTTCACGAGGTTCCGATTCCTTTATACCAAGGAACAGGCAAGTGTTACTTTGTATGAATTGCATTGGATGGTGGGATTTAATACTGTATACCAGGCATGTCCAACCTTTTGACTTCCCTGGGCCACGTTGAATGAAGATTTGACTTTCCTGGGCCACATTGAGTGAAGATGAATTGTTTTGGGCCGCACATAAAATATATAATATGGTTAATGTATATGAATAATAAGACTTCATTTATTTTCTTATGTTTTTTATTATAAAATTAAAAAAAAGGCAACATAAAACTAGTGGAATATCAAAAACTCGCTGAAAATCACATAATCATGATGAAAGCTTATGTCGAAAACACGTAAACTTTACGATTTTGTGTCCTGGGCCGCGGGTTGGACACGCCTGCTGTATACAATAAAACTTTTTCTCTGTTCGGCAAATAACTGTCGTATTTATTTAAGCGCATATAGTCAAAACTCCAATACGCAAGGATCATGTAATTGAGTATTACTTCGGTTAATTTCTTAGTATTTTAAACTGATTGTCTCATAACTGGACACCACAAGAAATCTAAAACTAGCGATTTAATCTTTATATATATTAACTGTTAGATATGTTCATTCAATATTTGAGCACTTGTTGGATTTTAATATAATTAGCAACGATAAAGAACAATTGATTTGGACTGTGAAATAGAAGCATTAACTTGTCCTAAAGATTTTTCTCCTAACAGCAGTTTGAACGTCCTCTCAAAGATACATTTATTGACGAAAGTTAACGTTGTAATGAATACATATCGTGCAAGTTATAACTAGTCAGTTGTATTCCTCAGCAAAGGTATAGGTTTGATATTGCTTATATTGCTACGAATATAATCTGCATTTATAAATATTTGATACGATGCTTAGTAGTTTATGATTAATTTTGGAGATAGTTTTTTAAACTTTCAACTTTGTTGATAAATGTTCCGCTTTATATATTGTTTTGAAAGTCATTATTCATACATCATATTATTCTCTCTTATATCGAAAGAGATTCCCTGGACATTTGGAAGCATTCCGTCAAAGTTACCCAGCGTGTTTTTAACGTGCACAGAATATGACTCTCTTACACGTCGGGATATAGTTCATATCCCAATCAACAGATGCCGGCCTTTTCAAGCCCATCGGCGAACACTATGGTTGATTAGAGAAATCAAAAAAAAATATCTGCCAACGATTTTTTTAGAAATTAGTGATCTGGCAACCTTCGTGTCACGTGATTACAGAATTCAGGAAAAATATCTGGAGCGTGTACAGCAACTGTACACGCTCCAGTTACCGTTCACAGCAAACTGGAGCGTGTGCAGTAACTGCACACGCTCCAGTTTGCTGTGAACGGTAACTGCACACGCTCAATATTTCCGTGAGTGAGCCCACACGATCCAATGTGCTGTGAACATTAACCGCAACCGCTCCAGTTTGCCGTGAACGGTAACTGCACACGCTCCATATTCATTGCATTATATATTCATACGCATTATATTAAAAAGTATCCAAACACTATGGTTGATTACAGAATTCAGAAAAATATCTGGCAACCTTCGTGTCACGTGACACGAAGGTTGCCAGATCACTAATTTCTAAAAAAAATCGTTGCCAGATATTTTTTTCTGAATTTTGTAATCAACCATAGTGTTCGGATATTTTTTAACATATATAATGCGTATGAATATATAATACAATGAATATGGAGCGTGTGCAGTTACCGTTCACGGCAGACTGGAGCGGTTGCGATTAATGTTCACAGCACATTGGATCGTGTGAGCTCACAAAGACCTGGATCGTGTGGGCTCACTCATGGAAATATTGAGCGTGTGCAGTTACCGTTCACAGCAAACTGGAGCGTGTTCAGTAACTGCACACGCTCCAGTTTGCTGTGAACGGTAACTGGAGCGTGTACAGTTGCTGTACACGCTCCAGATATTTTTCCTGAATTCTGTAATCACGTGACACGAAGGTTGCCAGATCACTAATTTCTAAAAAAATCATTGCCAGATACTTTTTTCTGATTTCTATAATCAACCAAGTGTTCGGATATTTTTTGAGCGACTGTACTCTTGCACATCGTGGACAGAACGCTTGCGGAGAGAATCTCTATGCAGGCACATTAGGGTCTCTATAGGGGTCCTTACAACCTGGATAAGCTTGTGCAACGAATTTGCGTTTTGTGACAATCCCTTGTGAGCAATTGACATTAATTCTGCCAGATGATATATACGACTTGTTTCAGTGATGCGATATTCTCTTATTATCTCAATGTAGCAGCAGCTATTACAAGTCTTAGTACAATTATCACTCCAACTGAGATACTGTTCCGCAGGTCTGTTGCTCTGCTAATGAGGCTTTTGTGTTCATTTCTGCACTACCGCGTTTCATGACAGTTGGTGGAAATCAAGACCGTCATATTTGCCTCTCATCCGTCCTATTCTGTCAGTTTGATGCGGAGTTGTCTGCATAGCCAACAAACGGCTCAGATACATCCGAATTCCAGCAATTGTTTCTGTGCATATTGTAAAAATTTAGAGTTAAAAAGAGGTGACTTGAATTAAAGTGAGTTGGGTTGTTTTACCTCTGAGCGGCACTTTTTTGCACACCATGGGCTAAATGGCCAGGTCACATGGACCCCGAAGGCTCAGAGAAGGTTGGGGGAGGGGACCCACTGGAACAGCTGTTGGGAGACAGATGGTAGCCTCCCGTCAAGGCCATCCAGCGTGTTCTTTAACGTGCACAGGGTATGGCTCTCCCGCACACGGGGCCACAGCTTAACGTCCCATCCGACGGACGGCGGCCTTTCCAAGCCCATCGGTGTCCCCTACTGACCGTGGGCAGGGCGGGGAATTTTGCGGAGATAAATCTCAACGCTGACCCAGCTGGGACTCGAACCTGGGAACTACAGATTACGAGCCTGGCGCGCTACCGACTGAGCCACCCCCGCCCCTGAATTAAAGTGATATTTGCGGTTTAATATAAAGACGAGGAAGGTCATGTAGACAGCACGAGAGTGCTAATTGGCATAACAGTTTATTTATATATAAGAGTTCCTGTATTACATCTTTCCCTCCAGTACATGCCTGTCGTCTCCTTTATTTCAAGGAATAAAGATATAAATTAAGGCCTTACACTTGAATCTCATAAAACTAAACCTAAAATGCCAGACCTGAAGGCACCGTTGCCAACGCTGCAAAATTTTAATAATTTTATGGATTTTTATGCTTCGTTAAGAAACGGAAAAATTTACAATGCGGAAAAAAATTTTTTACTTTAATAAATTTCTTGAAAAATTCGGTAAAAAATGTGTTTAATATTTTTTCGCCTTCCTTCCGGTCCCTAGTATTCTCGAGGGTGGGGGGGGGTGCTTGCCCCTTTTCCCTTACGTCGCCGGGGTGGGGGTGGCTCAGTCGGTAGCGCGCCAGGCTCGTAATCTGTAATTCCCAGGTTCGAGTCCCAGCTGGGTCAGCTTTGAGATTTATTTCCGCAAAATTCCCCGCCCTGCCCACGGTCAGTAGGGGACACCGATGGGCTGTTTGGGCTGTTTTACCTCTGAGCGGCACTTTTCTGCACACCACACACACCGATGGGCTTGGAAAAGCCGCCGTCCGTCGGATGGGACCTTAAGCCGTGGCCCCGTTTGCGGGAGAGACATACCCTGTGCACGTTAAAGAACACGCTGGATGGCCTTGACGGGGGGCTACCATCTGTCTCCCAACAGCTGTTCCAGTGAGTCCCCTCCCCCAACCTTCTCTGAGCCTTCGGGGTCCATGTGACCTGGCCATTTAGCCCATGGTGTGCAAACGAGTGCCGCTCAGAGGTAAAACAACCCAACCCTACATCGCTGGATCTAGCTCTGGTCACAAAGGCCCGAAAGATTCAGAACTGGATATGAAAAGGGGATCCCCATTGAACAGCTGTTAGGAGATAGAGGTAAACCTTTCGTCAAGGCCATCCAGTACTTTTTGTTTATTGTGTGCAAGATATGGTTCTCCTACGTAGGAGGACCAGGCTAATTTGAGGGATTGGCGACTTTTCCAAACCCATCGGGATCAGAACGGAATTTAGCGGAGGTAATTCTCGGCACAGGCACAATCGGCATTCGAACCGGGGAACTGCAGAATACAAGCCGGAGGTAATTCTCGGCACAGGCACAATCGGCATTCGAACCGGGGAACTGCAGAATACGAGCCGGAGGTAATTCTCGGCACAGGCACAATCGGCATTCGAACCGGGGAACTGCAGAATACGAGCTTGACACGGCACCGACTGAACCAACATTTGCACCAAAGAAAGGGATTGTCAGAATTACAATATACATAAGAAATACATTGACCACGCCTAATACTGGATTCGAACCCACATTTTCGCTCCGCAACTGCATTGCTGGGTTGGATTGTTTCGTTTCTGATCAGCGCTTTCTTGCACACAATGGACTAAATGATAAGGTCACAAAAATTCCCAGAGCTTGAGAGAAGATAGGATTGTTTTATCTCTGAGCGGGCTTATTCGTATCCAAAATAGGTTAAATGACCAGGTCAGAAGAACCGTAAAGGGCTCAAAAAACGCTGAGGAAAGGGATCCACTGGACAGCATACAGACGGTAGCCTCCGGTCAAGGCCATCCAGCGTGTTCTTTAGGTCGATGGAGTATGGCTCTCCTGGACACGGGATCAGAACTTTAAATCTCATCCTATGGAGCCAAGTACGTTAACCTCTTGGATTATGAATTAGTTCTGTTTGTTGTATTTTCAATTTTCATATTCTACGTCTCATTCGATGAAACCGGAAACAGGAAAATTTCAGTAGTTTTAGGGAATTTTACGTATCATTGGGGGAAAGAGGGAAAATTTATAATGCGAAGGAAAAATTCTACTGGAAAAACATTACTGCAAACAGTCAAGGTAACTAATGGCATAACACCGAATAAAAATGGATATTACCTGACATCGAAGTTTTTCCCATTAATGGAGCGCTATTTTTTCTCTGTTTAATACTTGTTCAAGCAAAAGGTTATTTATTTAAAGTACGTCGATGACCTTTATTAGTAATGCCAAGGTCTGCGGCGTTTTTAGCGACCATGCTACTGGAGCTCAGGGCTGAAGATTTCCAAAATATTGTTTTAGTTCAATTTTAGTATGGCTGCTAAAAAGCAGAGTCATATGATGTAACGATTTCTGAAACAAGATCCTGTTTTGCTTTGGCTTTTTCAGGCTATCGATTTAAAATCAAACCTTGCGAGTATGTAAAAAAACCCCGAATTAAGCCTGAAACGACTGTCGTATAACACTCTTACAGTATATTAAAAGAAACTTTGCCATGCGAAGCAGTATGTGCATTGCTAGGTACTCCTTCGAAATGAATGTTGGGCCCTCCACGTATTAGCATTACAGTTGATAAGATTTTTTCAGTTATCAGTTTGACGGAGTTTTATCCAATCAGGCCTGAACGTAGAAAATAACAGTTTTTTTGTTCTAAAAAAAAAGTTACAGAAAATAAATATTAAACTAAGTAATTATTATGCATTTTAACTAAAAGTAAGGAGTTTTCTTTCTAGGTGAGTTGGGTTGTTTTACTTCTGAGCGGCACTTTTTTTCCACACCATGGGCTAAATGGCCAGGTCACATTGACCCTGAAGGCTCAGAGAAGGTTGGGGAAGGGGACCCACTGGAATAGCTGTTGGGAGACAGATGGTAGCCTCCCGTCAAGGCCATCCAGCGTGTTCTTTGACTTGCACAGGGTATCGCTCTCCAGCACACGGATCCACGGCTTAACGTCCCATCCGACGGACGGCGACCTTTCCAAGCCCATAGGTGTGCAGAGCGGTGCAGAGATGCCCCAATGACCGTGTGCAGAGCGGGAAATTTTGCGGATATAAATCTCAACGCTGATCCAACTGGGACTCGAACCTGGGAACTACAGATTACGAGCCTGGCGCGCTACCGACTGAGCCACCCCGTCCTTTCTACGTAATATTTACATAAAATTCATTTAGTTCAACTGATTGTGTTAGTACTAAATCCATTTACTGTTCATGCTTTTACTTTACTATTGACAAAATTTTACGTATAATATTATATGAGTATTATCCTGCAAGTGCGATGTACTAATAAAATTAATGTATATAATCCTCTTAATTACATCATACTTTTCTAGGAATTTTTCCCCCCCTCAGTTTACTAATTTGTATTCTTCAGCTGTAAAACGTTAAGGAATTAAGTGAACACGAAATTCTTTTATTTATTACGAATTCAAATACGAATACAATATGTAAATAGAAAACAATACACAAATACTATCCACAATAAAATAAAATGTACAATAACTCAAAGAAACATAATTTTGGTCTCTACAACTGAGAACCATGGAGCAAATGCCCGTCCAGGTTCCGCTGAACATTACCAATAAAAATTTCGGCAGCATCACACTATTATCACATGGTAAACAACAACATAACGTGTGTATATATATAAGTATGCAAAGAAATATACACTGGGGCTCAAAATTTAAGCAACAAACACAAAAAATACGAATTTACAAACAAATCCATAATTGGATTTCAATGAAACGTACAGGTGAAATCCATGATAAAATATCCCACTAATAACTGAAAAGCAAACGAATTCCCGTGAATATTTAATGAGATATTCAAATCAGAAATTACCTTAAAATGACATGTAAGAATTGAATGATAACAAACCTTTAATATCCTGTGTGAACACCTCGGACAGCGATACAGGCTGCACAACGGACTCGTCATGACACAAATCAGTAATGATGGTTCGAGGGAATAATTTCCATCCGTGCATCAATGCAGATCGGAGTTCCTGGAAGGACCTGGGAGGGGGAATGCGACCGGCGATGAGTCGTCCTAGAGCGTCCCAAACGTGTCCTATTGGATTTTGTGTCGGGTGATCGGGAAGGCCAGTCGATAATGGTTTCACTCCCAAGGTATTTGTCCACCAAACGAGCTCAATCATTATCGTCCATTAACATGGAATAAGGACCCATTGCTGCGAGAAATGGGGGAACAAAAGGGTTCGAGGATTTCATTGCGATACCTTACAGCTGTTGCAGTCCATCCTGGAATGATGTGAAGGTGTGTGCGGCCATTAAGAGTGATGTTTGCCCGCGCCAACACACCACCAGCTCCCAAACTGTTTCCTGGATGTTAATGGGATGATATCTGGTTCCAGGTTGTTCCTTACCAATAGTCATTGGAATCTGTTTGCAGGCTAAATCGGGATTCATCAGAGAACAGAACATTATCCATTGACGTTTAGTTGCGATGTTGTCGAGAACAATTCAGTCGGGCTCTGCACTGGCCGGACTGCAAAGGGGCACACACAACTGGTCGCCTTGCATAAAGATGATCTGTATGAAGTCTTCTGGATGCAGTTTGCGCGGATTCAAGCCCGTCCCGTGGATGCAACGAGGTCAGAAGCGAGCTGTAGGTTTCCATGGCGCCTTGAATTTAGGAGCAGGCAACGGTCGTCGCTAAGTGATGTAGCCCTCAGATGTCCGGAACAGGTTTTCTAGCGATGGTTTGGCTTGCTTGAAATCGATTCCAAAGGTGGCTTGCAATGCTACGATTCACATCTAGCCATCTGGCTACTTCAGACTGACGTTGCCCGGCGTCCAGCCTCTCGATTGCTTGCCACGTCATTTCTTCACTCCAAAGATTTCTTCCGGCCATTATCTAACGGTTGGCTACCTCGGATGCCAAGATTCTAACACGAACTGAAGCACACGTACAAATGAGATGCTTTTTGCATTGAGCTATTTCGCATGCACGACTTATTTAATGCAAATTTTGTGCGCAGATTTGAATAACTTTTTATGTAAAAAAACTTATTTTTCTTATAATTTGCTGAAAAAAATTTATTGTTACGAGTGGGATTCGAACCCATGTCTCCCAGAAGCATACCAGGCGTCAAAACCTAGTATGCTTCGGAGACAATGCCTGTTTTCTTCAACAAGTTACATACAATAAGCATTCCGCCATTTTTGTTGATTCGCCACTGACGCCATCTGTACAAGATCTACACAATCATCTCTTTTTGTGCATTTTTGATTTGTTGCATTACTTTTGAGCAGCAGTGTATATATAAAAAAAAAACTATCGATAGGAAAATGAAACAAAAACCTGATTTCATAAAGGTGCAAGTAAATTCTATTAAAAAGTGATAAAATAAGAAAATTTGGAGAGAAAATCGTATTTCACAACGTAGTTTGAATTTTCTAACATTAAGGCAACGTTGCCAAACTTGATTCGTAAATATTTCTTTTGGAATAGTATTAGGAAACATGTCGCCGCACTACAGCCTGCAATACCGTTTTCTTAACAACAAAAATAACATATCTTGCAGAATTGTTATTAAAAAAACTATTTTTTTCTCCCCGTAATTGTTAGCATCTCCTAGGCAGTAAATGAGAAATACAAATATCGTTAGTTGATATTGATCTTTGCACACAATGCAAGTGTCATCAAAAGTAAAACGTGGGGGAACAATTTTAATAACTAAATTTCTGGATTGTGTGCAACAAAATTAATCCAAAATGGAATAATTGGTTAGTGTCGATCAGCGTCTTAAATCATAAAAGAATTGCGATGCTCGGCATGTCTGCCACATCAGTTACTTCTTAATGTATGATGGGTCTCATTCTAACCAATAAAAAACAAAAAATATTTATATTGTTGTTTTATAATTTAAATATTACACACTTTTAATACCAAAACGCAAACCTACATTTGTAGTGGTTTCATTTTGGGCTGAACGGGATCATCTTCTCCATACTCGCGTGAGGTCATCGCAGTCGAACCAAGCTATTAAGCCACAGTTCGCTATTATGACAGAACGTATTGCTTGTGGGCAGCACAAAACGATTGCGCTGACCGCCTGATTGAGATCCCTGGTTCCAAATTAAACCGAAACGTTAAATAAGCAAAGGAGAACAACACACATCGATTTATATACCTTTCTTATTGATAACGGACTGTCTCCATTGATATCGTATTGTTTCTCATTAAATCGATTGACGCCTTAAAGTAAAAAGAATTAAAAAAATTAAGCTGATGAAAAGGACGAATATTATAATTCGCCGCCATTATTTACTGGTTACTCTTCCGTCACGGATACAATAAGAGAACTTGAAATATGTTCTTCTAATGTTTTTGGCTTTTGAAAACCAGATCCGTCGATTCGGATTTGATTCTAACAATTTCCTTTCTATTTTCAAAAATGCTTCTCTTAATTATTCAGAGAAACCTTTCCTTTTTCCTATCTACTTCCAATCTATCGTACTTTAATTGCATATTCGGTGGAAATTAATTATAGTAAAGAAAGAGATCGAGACCAAAAAGGTGCCAACAGATGTAACGTTGTTCGATGTAGATAATTAGGACATTATTGTCTTCCTCTCCAATTCCACTTCACTCATGCATATGTAACAGAAAGAAAATAATGGGAGTTGCGATGTTCGGCATCTCTGCCACAATGAAATAGGCCGTCTAGTTCAGGTTTCTTTCCCAGCATTAATAACAACATCTCACTCATTTGATATTCGGTTGAATCACAGGAGGAGCAATCTTCGCTTCTTGGAATGGAGGAACAAATTTGCATCTCGAGCTAAAATAAATCGATTCGCAACAAAGAAGGTGAGATGATGGAGAGTCAAGAATCCGGATGTTGATCATGGATGCATCACCTTTTTCATTTTGCTTGGTTACTTCGCAAGGAATTGGACCTTTTGCGAATAGCGTTCGAGATATGAAACTTTTTTAAGGAGCAGATTTAATCTGCAGAAGTCCGAAATGGTGTTATGATCACTATACTTCACACAGTAAAAAATTGTTTCCATTTCTCGCTCACTTGATTAACATATTTATAAAATAAATGATATTTTACTCTTGAGCGTGTGCCAGGGAAGGACAAAAGAATCTCCAATGTCAAATGTCATGCTAAATTGGGAACTCCACAATTTTAAGTTTCTTCAATATCAGTAAACGGAATTAATGTATTTAAATGATCTGAAGCAAATTTCTCAAATTGATTGGTTATGTTATCTCTGAGCAGCCCTTTGCGCATATGTGCAACTGACCACGTCACAAAGACCCCATGGATTCAGAGATTGGTGGGGGAAGGAGTCCCAACTTGGCAGCTGTTAGAAGATAGAACCCTTCTTCCAGGTGATCCAGCATGCCTATGACGTGAGCAGAGTATAAGCCTAAGGCCCCATTTGAGAATGGGTCTTTCCAGGCTTATTAATAGCTTCATCTTTTTCGCTGAGGGAAATGCGGAGAGAAACTGAACACCAGCAATGGGGACTTGAACTTCCGAATATTGCATTACTAGCCTGGCGACAAAAAACGACGAAAAATATCGTTTGGTTCCGGAATAATAATTGAGCAATCTAAGATATTTCAGTTCATTGGTATACCCGAAACTTGCAACTTTTCTTTTCTTTTATGTTTATTATAATTCACGCTAAGTATGGTATGTAAAGTTCAAACTATTTTTGACAATCGTTTTTGTTTCGCTTAAATTATGTTATGTGCAAAAAACAATATTAATATTCAGTAATAAATTATCGCAGGAAAAGTCCTGTAGACAAGAAACACTTGAAAAATTGAGTTGAAAAAAAATTGATTGTCCTGACTGGGATTCGAACCCAGGTTTCCCAGAAGCATGCTGGATATGTTTTAATAATCGCACTAGCCAATGCAGCTTTTCAAAATATAAATGAAGCATCAGCTTTACGAGTTAATACAATTCAATATCTTAATACCATTAATTTTTATTAGTTTAATTTAAAACCTTTGAAAAACGCTTGCACGGAATTGAAATCCTTCAATTATCAGGACGTTATCAGTTAAAAAACTGAAAAGATATTTAGAAATGTGTTCGCAAACGTTACATCAGCTTTCACAAAATGCATTGTAAGAAATTTTTGGAATCATTATTTTCCTTAACTTCGAATGGAAAAAAAAAATGTATCAAGCGGATATTTGCAACTGAATATTTCATCTCAAATGGTAATCCATTTCAGATTGCTACTGATAAACTAAACTGAGTGAATTCCACGGTTTCATTGGTTGTCCGTTCGCCATTCTTTCATCTTCAAATTTTCTTACAAGATGTCGAGCACTTTAAGGCATGCATATTATGTGACCAGATGGCAAAACAATAACTTTGTTAAAACATTCATTTTTATTTAAACATTTGCAGGGGAAACTTTTCCTCTTGAAGGAAAAGAAAAAGGTCGCAGAACATTAACACGTGCATTAAAAAGAAATCCCTTCAATCCATTACGAATCTTCTGGCATGCTCGTCTCTCGTGCTGTCCCGTCATGCACCTTCTCGCGATGGGAATTTCGCCAAAAATGTTCCTTTAACCTAAAATGTTTAAGGGAAATTAATGTATTCGAATCACTATCACGAGGTTGAAGGGAAAAAAAATACACACATACACAAACGAAAAAAGATTTGAAAGTTGGGTAATTTCATCCAAGAGAAAAAAAAATAATTTCTTACTAAAAATAAGTAATTTACCGAAGTACACTCTCAAAAGTATTTAGATACTTCCATGTTTTGTCAATGGGGGAGCCAACATCGCATTTCCGTAATTTGTTTATTATTTGATTTATTACACAAGAAAATTTGTTGACTTGTCTGTTTTTAAGAGTTGTTTGGGTTGTTTTACCTCTGAGCGGCACTTTTTTGCACACCATGGGCTAAATGGCCAGGTCACATGGACCCCGAAGGCTCAGAGAAGATTGGGAGAGGGGACCCACTGGAACAGCTGTTGGGAGACAGATGGTAGCCTCCCGTCAAGGCCATCCAGCGTGTTCTTTAACGTGCATAGGGTATGGCTCTCCCGCACATGCGGCCACGGCCTAACGTCCCATCTGACGGACGGCAGCCTTTCCCAAGCCCATCGGTGTTCCCTACTGACCGTGGGCAGGGCGGGGAATTTTGCGGAGATAAATCTTAACGCTGACCCAGCTGGGACTCGAACCTGGGTTGGGTTGGGTTGTTTTACCTCTGAGCGGCACTTTTTTGCACACCAAGGGCTAAATGGCCAGGTCACATGGACCC
Source organism: Ryuthela nishihirai (assembly GCA_038380435.1). Taxonomy (NCBI): domain Eukaryota; kingdom Metazoa; phylum Arthropoda; class Arachnida; order Araneae; family Heptathelidae; genus Ryuthela; species Ryuthela nishihirai. The sequence continues at coordinate 5,836,506 of JAWZYU010000030.1, read as the reverse complement.
CGAAGGCTCAGAGAAGGTTGGGGGAGGGGACCCACTGGAACAGCTGTTGGGAGACAGATGGTAGCCTCCCGTCAAGGCCATCCAGCGTGTTCTTTAACGTGCACAGGGTATGGCTCTCCCACACACGGGGCCACGGCTTAACGTCCCATCCGACGGATGGCGGCCTTTCCAAGCCCATCGGTGTCCCCTACTGACCGTGGGCAGGGCGGGGAATTTTGCGGAGATAAATCTCAACGCTGACCCAGCTGGGACTCGAACCTGGGAACTACAGATTACGAGCCTGGCGCGCTATCGACTGAGCCACCCCCGCCCCCTGTTTTTAACATAATGTATCTCAATTGGGTTAAATCTTACTTATTATATGATCTCTTATCATGGGGTGGTGCTTGTATGTCCTATATTAAGCCATTACAATATGCGCAAAATTATCTTATTAAGACGATGATGAATTCGAGGAAATTTTATCACGGCGATGGAATTTATAAAAAAAAAATACGCATTTTTACTGTGCGTAAATTATGTATATTCCAAATGATCAAACAAATAAAGAAACTTGGAGACAACTTGAAATTAGAAGATTTCAAATTAACATAAGGTTATCAAAACAATTATTGTTACACAATATTGTGGCATCTAGAACATTAACAGAAAGACATTATATTTATTTAGCTAGTAGACTTTTTAATGCTATTCCAAGATATCTGATTTTAAAGTTTTGGGATCATCAGTTCTTTAAAAATTTTAAAATTTGGTTAATGAATAAGAATTTTAAAAACTTGTTTAATATCAATATTGTGCTATTAATTACATTACTGCACAATAATCTAGTTTCGTTGTAGTTTGAAACAAATGTTTGAATTAGATTAATGCAAAATTGAATCCACATGCGAATTCTTGTGGATCTGGAGAGGTTTATTTCTGGGTATTTGTTTAAAGATCATAAAGATCTACATCTCTCTTGGAATATAAACATTTAATGGAAAAACATCGCTGGATGTATGCAACAGATCTGAATGAAATCAATCTAAATCTCGATTTTACAAAAGAGGCTTGTTCAATATTTAAAGAGTTGTTGATGTAATATGAGAAACTTTTTTGTACACAATGGGTTAAATGGCCAGGTCACAAGGACCCCGAGCGCTAAGAGAAGGTTGGGGGAGAGGGGATTCACTGGAGAGCTGTTGGGAGACAGATAGTAGGCTCTCGTCAAGGCTATCCGGCCTTTTCTTTAATGTGCACAGGGTATGGCACTCACGCCCACGGGGTCACGACTTAACCCCGTGGTTACCTTTTTTTACGTCACGGTCTCTCGGATACGGGATCAGCCTTTCCAAACACCATCGGTGTCCTCTACTGACCTAGGACAGGGAGGGCAGTATTGCAGAGATAAATCCCAACGCTGGCCCAGCTGGAACTCGAACCTGGGAACTAGATTATGATCTGGACGCTGCCAACTGACAATTCCCCCACCCCACTAGTCATAAGAATTCTTCTTAATTAAAACTGGATCGTGGAATGATAAACCTCATGTTAAATTTTTTTTACATAACCATGCAAATTTAGAAATTCTTGAGCGCCTGATACCTGGTTGGTTCTTACCAACCAACATACTGATATCAGACAACAAAATTGATGGACACAAAGAAACGATATTGTACAAATATCCAAACTTAAGTCCAATCGAAACAAGAAGTTTTTGAGCTTTTCTTAAGTAACGTACACATTAAGAAAGCTCTGTTCAAATAATGACCTAAATACCGGAATAAGACGAAACCTTATTTTTCTAATTCTTTTTTGAAGTTGATCGAAGGAATGTTCGTAAGTTTTCCAACAAAAAAAAATATATAAACGAAAATGCCGAAAGATCTCATGCAGTTGGGAAAAATTAACAATTCGTTCCATCAGAATATTTCAGATCTTTATCATTTGTGAGAACATATCGCTTCCACCAAGCTCCTACCTCAAGCGCTTACTTGATTCTTCTCCTTCCATTTTGACATCGGTCTTCTCCCTCAATCTTCTCTGTTTCTTGCATACCTCAATCGTCAATTGCCTCCCTTCACCATCCTTAATCTGTAACCTCAATCACCTCCCGCAGAAACTCTAACCTCAGCAATCTCCCTATCGCTAAACTCAGTCACCTCTTTCGATTTCTAGTCTCAGTCACCTCACTGATTCGCTTCGTTTCATCACTTATCTCCATTTCCTCCCTGTTTCGCTTCCTGCAATCAATTTCTTCCAGGATTCACATCCCTCAATCTTTTAATAACCCTACATCAATCTTCTACCTAAATCATCTGTCAATATCTTCCTTCAATCGCCTCGATCGCGATCTTATTGCTAATGAATCGATAGCAAGAATGTTTGGGTTGTTTTACCTCTGAGCGGCACTTTTTTTGCACACCATGGGCTAAATGGCCAGGTCACATGGACCCCGAAGGCTCAGAGAAGGTTGGGGGTAGGGGACCCACTGGAACAGCTGTTGCGAGACAGATGGTAGCCTCCCGTCAAGGCCACCCAGCGTGTTCTTTAACGTGCACAGGGTATGTCTCTCCCGCACACGGGGCCACGGCTTAACGTCCCATCCGACGGACGGCGGCCTTTCCAAACCCATCGGTGTCCCCTACTGACCGTGGGCAGCAAGAATGTTTGGAAGCATCCCTCCCACCAGAGGATCAGCGCCTAGCCCGATAACAGCGAGTCATTGAGACGACACTGGTTAATATTTCAACTTTCACTACTTATGTTTTGCTTATTTACCCTCCAAACAGAAATTAAAATATATATTTTGGCTTAAAATGTATATTACGAAGATTATGTTTTTTCTCCAACAGGATATCTTTTTAATTTTCCACATTTGTATTTACTTGAAAAAAATCCTCTTTTTCTATGTACATAGATGCTACTTGCGTTCTTTTGGCATGTGTTCCAAGCGAGCCATAGGAGAAGTTTATTTTGAGAGAAGACGAACGGCAGGGGCAGGAACCAACACGACTCATCAGGCAAATAGATATTTTCGAACCGCTCTGTCAGAGCAATAAGCGCCGCTTGCCGCTTGACGGCTTTATGCGATTACAGAAAGACATCACAACTGCATAAGTTCAAATTTACTTTTAACTCGGGATTTTTTTTCGCAGGAAACGAGTTGGGTTGGGTTGTTTTACCTCTGAGCGGCACTTTTTTGCACACCATGGACTAAATGGCCAGGTCACATGGACCCCGAAGGCTCAGAGAAGGTTGGGGATAGGGGACTCACTGGAACAGCTGTTGGGAGACAGATGGTTTCTCCCAACAGCCGTTCCAGTGGGTCCCCTACCCCCGTGGTCCTCTACCCCCGTGTGCGGGAGAGCCATACCCCCAGGGTATGGCTCTCCCGCACACGGGGCCACGGCTTAACGGCCCATCCGACGGACGGCGGCCTTTCCAAGCCCATCGGTGTCCCCTACTGACCGTGGGCAGGGCGGGGAATTTTGCGGAGATAAATCTCAACGCTGACCCAGCTGGGACTCGAACCTGGGAACTACAGATTACGAGCCTGGCGGATATTTCTCTCAAATCGTTAACTATTTTAAAAGCGAGAGATTATATTTTATTACCCGTCATGGTTTCCAAAATGTGTTACTTAAAATCTAAAGATTAATACCTCACTGCAATTATTTGACAGATCAGATTTTCTGCTACAGGCATTTGACTTGTTTTCTGTTACTGCATTTACGTGTGCAGCAGATTCACAATGATGGATCTGGATGCATAATGGAATGCATAAATTATTTTTCTTACATCTTAGCTTGGAAATTGTTAGGTTGGGTTGTTTTACTTCTGAATGGCAACATTTGCCGAACAGTGTATTAAGTGACCAATCAACAGAACTCCAGGTCCAAGTCCAAATTGAGCCAATCGAAATTTAACCCCATTAACTCCGTTCTGCATTCTGTAGGATGTGAAGTTAAGCCGTGGTTGCGTGCCCAACAGCGCCATATTCAGTGTACGTTAACGAACATGCTGAAATGCCTTGACGGGAGTAGTGAGGTCCTAACAGCTTTCCAATGGGTCTCCTACTATTGAACAGCTGTCAGGACTTCACTACATGAAGGTGGATCTCACTACATCAACTGTGTGTACGCCAGGAATCTCTAGTTCCCAGGTTCGAGTCCTGCCTGGGTCAGAGTTAATTTATCACCGCAAAACTCCCCGCACTGCCCACGGTCAGTAGGGACACCGATGGGCTTGGAAATTCCGTCGTCCGTCGGATGGGACGTTAAGCCGTGGCCCCGTGTGCGGGAGAGACATACCCTGTGCACGTTAAAGAACACGCTGGATGGCCTTGACGGGAGGCTACCATCTGTCTCCCAACAGCTGTTCCATTGGGTCCTCTCCCCCAACCTTCTCTGAACTTCGGGGTCCATGTGACCTGGCCATTTAGCACGTTGTGTCAAAAACAGTACCACTCAGGGGTAAAATAATCCAAACCAACTTTGTGCCATTCATGACTTTGTGGCATGACCATTTAGCCCATTTTGTGAACAAAACACTAGTTAGAAGTGTCACGAGAACTAGTCAGAAAAGTCGCGAGGACCCCATGATTCAAAGCTGAGAGTGGAAAAAGGGGATTCACTGGGCGGATTGTTAGGACAGATGGAAATCTTCCACCAAGGTCATTCAGAGTATTTTAATGCGCATAGGGTGTGGCTCATCAGCACACGGATTAACGTCCTTTAAACGTATGTGATCCGCAAAGGTTCGGCGGTCATTCCGAGTCCAACGATGTCATCAGAGAGGAATCACATGGAGATCATCAGAGAAAATCTCAATGGGAGCGCGAAGGGGAAAAGAACATCAGTTTACGATGCTGCAGCTCTGCCATTGAGGTGACGGAATAGAGAGGTCAAGAGGTTTGCATTCACCGACGCAATTTCTCCCCTCCCTGGGAAGGCGGAGGGGGGGATGAACTTTTTTGGATTTTTGAAAATGATCATTCGATGTTTCGAAGAAGCGATGTTATTAAGGTGACTTAACAGAGAATCCTTTCTCCGTCTCATCTGCCTGCAAAGAAACAGTTAAGAGGTCTAACCCTCGTTTCTAAAACTGGCCGAATAAATGACGCTGATGAAAAATGGCATCGGAGAGCGAGACAAGAGGCGGAAGAAGTTCCGTTAACGACAAGGCATGTGCCATGCGGTGATGTTTCTCTACACACCGCGCCAATTATATCATTTTAATAAAGCATCGTCCACCACCAACACCAGGGTGATGACTAAATCGATGCTGATGAGCCCAGCTCGCGATTGAATGGAAAGAGGAGGATTCTGGGGAGGGTAACTCGATTATCTGGGCTAGGTAGACGAGAAAGTAACAGATATTACACAGCACGCTCAGCAATTAAGAAACAGCGAAAAAAACTGCAGCGAAAATAAGGTAGTTTAACAATACCTCATACTGTAATGCTTTTTACACCTTTCTTATAAAGGTTCGTATTATCTATCCACATAATTAAGATAATAAGAGGGCCGGAATATCGGTAGGCTGAAAGTCAGATAATAGGGGGGCTAGAACATTTCATTTCCCTTATATTGCGTGGCGGCACCAGCTAATGCGATAATGAGACTGTACAAAGATAATTATTGAAATACCGGTAATTGTGGAAAACCTTCCAGTCTTAATTCAAAGTATCAAAATATAGCGATATACACTGTCTAGCCAAAATATTATGAACACCTACCTAATACTTCTACTGATAGAGCAGTTTTCCTCCAGCATTTGTCCCGATTGGCTGACGTTTTTTGAGACCTTCGCCATTTCACTCACCCTTGAGATATTATGTCGGTGATTTTCCGCTGAGTTGCATCTCCTCCTTTACGATGCTCCTGCTGATCATCCTCCAGCGATGAGCCCTCTTTCGAAGGCATTCAAGATCTGCCTTTTCACTCATGCGGCACTTTGCTTTCCACCATGCCTCTACGGCTTTCATAAGACTCTTTGCCTACATTGAGGCGTTTCATGTTACTTCGTGCACGTTGTAGTGATCATAACAATTTGGCCATGCAGTGTACATCAGTGTGTTATGTTCGATGTTAGTATGGAATTTTTATCTATTTGGTATTTTAATAGTTAAGTATACTTTTTTTCTGTGATTGAAATTCGTCCAGCAGTCGTTTCTAGGATTCGAACTCGGGATCTCCTGGTTATTTGCCCGTTTCTCTCCCGTAGGTAAGACGGTGGAAACATTTTGTAGGTTCTTTGTTGTAGGGGGCGATTACTATTGAATTTATTTAAAAGGACTGAGTAATAGAATTAATCAGTTGGGTTGGTTTTATGACAGATTGCGCTATAGGAAAAAGTTAACATGGGGGGGGGGTGGAAAGCATGCAACTGGATTGAACCTGAACATTGTTCGTCCATATTTTCGCGAAAGCTTTTTTCACCTCTTCTAGTGGTCATTTAAAAAATATACTTGAAAAATAGATGAAATACATACGTTTACATGTTCCATTGAGGGGTTTTTTTTGAAAATTAAAATTTTCAAACAGATTGAATACGAGGCTGCTACTTTTTGCTGATAACACGTTGAAGGTGAAATATTAGAGAAGCGCATGAATGAACAACAGACCTCGTGCTCTTCAAACAACACGCTGGATGGCCTGAAGGGGATAATTGTAGTTTTCCCTAACAGCTGTCCAGTGGGTTTCTAGCCTGTCCAAAGAAATAGATTAAAAAAGTCCGCGTGTAAAGCAATTACTTTAAGATCCCTCTTTTCCCTCCAATATTCGAATCCGTCCTTTGGCATCCATGCGTTGATGGAAAGTGCAGCCTGAAAATTTCCTTTGGCCTGGAAAGGATCTAAGAAAAAACTCAGTTGTGGGTGTGGGGAGCAAGACGACTGGATCGAGTCAGAATCGATCAGAATTCCGTTTATGGATATATTACACCCTTTCTCTTTAGTGTCGTTTTAAAAAATAATCTTGCAAATTACTACAGTACATACATTTGCTATCGTTTTCATCAAAATTCTCAAACGAGTGGAATTGCCCCCCCCACCTCCTCACTAGATTCGGTCACACTCTCGACGGACATATTGACATTATATACTCGTGATTTGCAAGTGAAATAAAATTTCCGTCAAGTATGGATTGTCTCTAGATATCTACTCGGCTCAAATAGAGAAATAAAAAAAGCAAAACAGATTTTATATCTTCCTAGGAGCTCGGTCTCTCCGGCCTAGGACGCCCACCTCTGCCAAGGGGCCACTGCTCTCCTCGACTGCCCTTCCCGTTTGTTGGCTTGCTGTGCCCGTTCCTTCCAAAGAAGTGATTCATCAGAGCCATATCAAAATTTATATTGATGGATGATGCAACAAAGGGCCAAGCTTTTGCAGCCAGCCAATAGGATAGATGCATTGATTCATAAAATCGATAAAAACTGCATAGACAGGCGATAAATGCATACAGTATAGGATTGCGGTATAGTTTGTATCATAAATATATTTGGAAAACTCTGAAGCTCAAGTCTTTCGGGAGTATAAGCATTTAAATCGCTTCACTCGATTAGAACTATTAGAATCTAACGCAGGACCTGTTTACTGTGACGTGTGCAATCAAATTGCCATTCAATGAACACTAATTTAATAATTTAGTGAAATAGATTTCAGGCAATTAATAATTTCCTTTCTCCTCTGGCAATCGGACTCTATTACAAACTGGCAGAAACAGCATACGATTAGGTAGGATGTAGCATTTCAGACAAATATTTCACAACACACTTTTGTATATATCGTTATAATTCACTCTTTCAATGGTTCGATGCACTTAAGTTCAAAAGTCGCAATACCATGCTTTTGAAATTTCAAGTGTTGCATAAAACATTGTCAAAAGTTAATCTTTTGTCTATCAGAAGGAATAGAGTTAGAATTCAACACAATTTTTTTAACAGCATGTTTTTATAAATCTACTCGATAAGAACAATCAGAAGGTAGCTTACGAACTTTCACTGTGGCCATGACTGTGACGGTGAAGTTGCCATTCAACCAAAACTAATCTTCTCATAATCTTGTAAAATATATTTCAACTTATAGTTTCGTTTGACGATCTGGCAACCAGACTGGGTTACACAGTTAGCCTATTATTAGAGTAGATAACCTTATTTATAAGACTCCTTCTTTGTTCATGTGATTAGAGCGATTGCGGAAGAACAGGAGATTTTGCATTTCAGTCCAGATGGTGAGGATAATTTCTTGACACTTGCATCGTAGTATATCGATCGAACATCACTTACCACTTTCTTCTGTTCCCAATTTAGCTTCAGTTGGTTTAAAACCCACCATTTGCGTTCTGATATCATTATTTAGCAACAAAAATTTAGATGGTCAGCGAATATTTTAATGTTCGCTTGAGTTTAAAAAAACTTCAGAATGCTGAAAACAAGCCTCGTCTAGAAAGTATCATATCGTGAGTGGCAACGGGCAGACTCTGAGACTGCGCAGTTGATGATCCAAGCGTTTCCTATATCTTAAGTTGATTGAAAGGTGATTGATTGCTCATTGAGTTGAAAGTCATTGCAGTTGAAGTTACGACTGCTCTACGAGAGCAGTCGTAACTTCAACTGCGCAGTCTCATAGTCTCCCCACTTGCCACTCAGGCTATGGCCTCTAATGTTAAACATCAATCTCCATAAAAACCTTCTCCCTTTTTAGAAAGACGAATTTCTTCCATCATCTGTGTTTTGTTGCCCGGGAAAAACGATAGACAGGATTTCAAGAGGATGTGCTCTTTGCTGATTAGACGTTAAGAGGGAAAATATCAACGGGCTCACGAATGAACAATCTGTGAGCATCAAAGAATACGCTGGATGACTTTAACGGAAAACTTACATCTGACCCTAATGGCTATCTAATGAGTTGCATATTCTACTAAGGTCTAAGTTTAAAAATTAGAATGTCAAGTAACCAAACTTCAACCAAGGAGTATCAAAATAAAATTGTTCCAGAAATTATTAAGCTTGTAATTCATTTTGAATGGGTTGAGGTAATGAGTTTGAAAAGGCCTCGTCCGTTGGATGGGACGTTAAACCGTGATCCCTTGTGCAGGACAGTCATAATCTGAATCTTTAATACATTGGATGGCCTTGACGGGAAGCTTCCATCTATTTCGTAATATCCGTTCAGTGCATCCCTTAGCTTCTCTAAGCTTTTGGAGTCCTTTCGATTGGTCCATTTAGTTCGTTGTTTGGAAAATGTGTCGCTGATGTGTAAAGCAAGTCAATCCACTTTGAAAAATGTTAAAACACTTCAGCAACACTTCATCTTTAAACGTAGGAGGAAGAGATAAAAAATAAATTCATCACAAATACAAATAAACGAATTTTTATTATTCAGTTTAAGGCTTGTGTTTCAGATTGAAATAAATATTTGCGATTCTCTAGTTAATTATCTAAAATAAGTTTTGCCGAACTTATCCCAATGTCAAGAATAATAGTAAAATCGCCCAAAATCTCTGTTTGCTTCTGAAGTAGCAGATTCGAGTCCCAGCTGGGTCAGCGTTGAGATTTATCTCCGCAGAACTCCCCCTCCTGCCCACGGTCAGTGGGGGACACCGATGGACTTCGAAAGTCCGCCGTCCGTCGGATGGGACGTTTAGCCGTGGCCCCGTGTGCGGGAGAGCCATATCCTGTGCACATTAAAGAACACACTGGATGGCCTTGATGGGAGGCTACCATCTGTCTCCCAACAGCTGTTCCAGTGTGTCCCCTCCCCCAACCTTCTCCGAGCCTTCGTGGTCCATGTGACATGGCCATTTAGCCCATGGTGTGCAAAAAAGTGCCGCTCAGAGGTAATACAACCCAACTTCTGAAGTAGTCGAAGGTCTGTCCCCTCTTCACACCTCAAGTGCTATGCGACATCATCATTGACAGGGATAAAGAGGATTTCCGACTCAAAGGTCCAGAAAATTTTGGATTATCGGTATTAATAAATACTGATTAGTTAACACATGGAAAATCGAAGTAACATAAATTTGCGAAACCCAATTAATTATCTGCGTAGCTAATTAAAAAGTAAAAGATATCAAGATAAATTATGAATCTGAAGCACCTTTTTTTTTAAAAAAAAAGGCCGATCGTTTTATTTCTTCAGGATAATTGTTTTCATCTTTACAAATTAAACTATCAAAACAGTCGTATCGTTTAGTTTAACGTATTCAAGCAAAGGGAATAATTGGAATGGTTCGTACGATTCTCAGTTTCTAAGTCTGAATCATTTCCTTTGTTAAACTGATTTTAACTTACTTGCTTCTTAATATAAATGAAAGCATACAGTAAAGCGAGAGATACACAATTAATCTTTAAAATCATAAAAAAGTTAATAAAAGTAATTTATAATAAAATAATTAAATATGCGTATACCCTTATATAGCCGTCCCGTGGCCGAGTGGTTAGCGCGCTTGGCTACTAATCTACGGGACCTGGATTCGAGCCCCTGATAAGGCCTGGACGTTTGTGTTATTTTTCTACTGTGGCATATAAACTGACAGGCTCCTGTCAGACCTCTGTGGCAAGCAGCTGCTTGAGGGGGTATTTTTTTTTATACCCTTATGTATTGCGATATTATTGTTATAAAAGTAATTTGGTAATAAAACTAGTTTTCTTTTGTTCAAAATAAAGAGCAATTTTTTGTGTGAACTGTTAACCTCTCAAGCCCCGCAAAGAAACGGATAATTGGGACTTTGTTGGATTTGAAATTTGTTCAGAGACAAACGAGGAAATTGCTTTAAGTGGTTAAATGGAAATGAAAATGCTCAATCATTAGTGGGAAAAGCGACCTGGGTGGAGAAAGAGGAATCATCCCATGTCATCAGAGAAGGAAATTTCCTCTACGAGTTTTTACACATTGCGTCAAATCGTTTTATTAGCACTTAGGAATAATTGCTCGATGCGTTACGAAAATTGAGAAAACCTCATCAGCCCATCAATATTTCAAAGCTTTTCCTCACTTATTGGGAAATGCAAAAATATTGCTTTGAACAAGGCCCGTCCAAATCGCACTTAGCAAAGAGCCACAGGAAAAATTATCTACTTAAAAACTAAAACATACATTTTAATTAATAGGGAAAAAAACTATTTTTAAAGATTTAAAGAAACAAGAAAATATCTCGATTAAAAGAAAAAAATATATAGTTTTTTTAACGAATACTAGGGATTGGCAACATCATTTAGTTATACACGGAAAAACATATTTGGTCTAAAATATGGAAGAAACGAGCCAGATTCAGTATATATTTATATTAATTATTTATGAGTCGCAAGGTTCATTTTCAATGAGCCGCGAGAGTTGGGCGGGCTGCTCTAAACAGGACAGAGCATATATTTTTACGTTTCAGAAAACAGGTATAAGTCGAAACATAATTTATGAATGCAGTGCCGAAATGTTCTTTGACCAAAATAAGCAATTTTTCGTTATAAATGTTATGAAATGAGTGAAATATTAGAATTTTTCAAAATCATCCTAGAAGACTGAAAGCATTTTATGAGTCGAATACTGCATCAAAGAATTCTTATCATCATGACACATGAAGTTATTCATAGAACTGCATATTAGCACATTACATAAAGTTTTCATTCATTTGTTTACACAACTGAATGCTTTTCCGCTTAAGCGGTGTAACAGCAATATAGAAACAGTGCTTCAGCGGTGTAGCAGCAGTGCAGAAACAATGCTTCAGCAGCGTAGCAGCAGTGCAGAAACAGTGCTTCAGCAGTGTAGAAACTGCTTCAGAGGAGTAACAGCAGTGGAGGCTACCATCTCTGGTAGCCTCCCATTAATGCACGGAGACAGTCTTTCCAACCCAACGGTGTTTCCTTTCTCACCGTGGGTAGATGTTTAGTGGAGATAAATCTAAACTCTGGCACTACTTTTAGTGGGCAATTTTGATTCGTAGTATAAAAGAGCCGAAATCTAAATGACTAAAACTGCATTCATGGGATATAAAAAGAGATAATAGATATTTTTTATAGTACAATTAAAATATGATGACAAATATTAAAGCTGAATAAAAAATTTGAGGGTTTTTCCCAATCCAAAGAATACAAATTGCTCATGTTCTCAAATATCGAAAGCATACAAGAGTAAGGCTTCTATAGTTTCCCCAAATGCTTCAGTGAAATAAAAACTAAAATTTCATGGCATGTGTTTCAATGTAACAAATTTCGGTATAAAACCTCATATATAATCAGTTATTTAGCTATGTCGAGGCAGTTTTACGAACTACATCGCTTTGAACAACTCAAGAGACAGTACCGATTGTGGATGCTGACATTGGAAGATGAATGACCGCATAGCACACACTTCGCCATATTCAAGGCAAGCGCCGTATTGCAGCTTACCATCTCATAATGCCAGATACACTTCACTCGAACACAGCAAAAACACTCTTAAGGAAAGGCACGAGACGATGCCACGGCGCAGAGGAAGAAAATGCGACAATCATTTCTCTTTTCAGGGAAAAACTCGACGAACACAAAACTCTTCCTCGCTTAAAAAACAATGTTGCCCAGTTAAAATCTTCGAGCAGACACGAGGGCGACTCGGATGAGTCGGGTCGACCCCAGACAGACTGGGAGGCGCCAGGCGGCTTGCTGCCTCGTTTCGATCCATAACCGTCGTCCCTTGCATGCGCCAGTCTCGGGCTATAATGCAGCACACGAGACGTACGTTCTCACTCCCTGTTCTCGCTCACGCACATAGATCGCATGCACACACACAGACTTCCTGAGTGGAGCCACCACTACCAATGGGTCGGCATCATCGCCCCAACAACACATTATTCGTTAATGGGAGGTTTTTCCCACTCGCTGATTCTTACTCGCCAAAGCAATTTGTTGATTCTCTAAGAGGGAATCAGCTGACGGCTAAATTGATGCTGAAGAATAAGTTCGGTGGAAGGGAAAGTGACTTTCTGCTCGAAATTGCAACTCAGATTTTATATTTGATTTATCCGTTACATAGGCCTTTTTTCGGTTCATTACCCTTTTGGATAGACAGCTGGATCCGCGATTAATGATGAATTCGTTGTTTGGAATGGTTCCTAGCTCAGTGAGAAAAAATTGGAAATAAGGAGCATGTTGATTCGAGATTTCCATATTGTTGGTTTGCAGTTTTACTTCTGAAAGGTCACATTGCTCCGGACAGCCGTTAGGAGACGATGGGGTCTTTCCACATGTTCTTAACGTACACAAGATACGGCTCTCCTATACACAGCGCCAAGGCTTAACCACTCATCCAAAGAACTGCTGTCTTCTCAAGCCCATCGGTATCCCATTTCTTATCGAAGAAAGGGCAAAAATTTAGCGTCGATTTGCGGATTGAATTGGCGGCTCTTCTTGCAATTGATATATTTTCCTCTTTACTTCTCTTATTATTTCATTTTAAATCGCACACTTCACCCGTCGAAGAAATGAAACACTTCCATAAAGTTTGTAATATCCTCATACATAAGAAATTGTAAAAAAAATCTCTGATGGAGACTTGAAGCAATAAAATCAGCTGGTGGATGAAAAAGCATTTCTTCACAGTGAAGCAAAAGTACCTTTAATGAGTGAAGGTATCTGATCCCAAATTTCAAAGTGAACCAAAAACACCAGGATGAAGAAAAATCCAACCAAAAACTTGAGAGTAACAAAAAAGCTCAGTTGGTGGATGAAGCAATGCGACCAAAAACTGTAGAATCTTTACAACGTACGAGTCTGCGAAAAACTATTTTTGTATTATCATTCAGACCTTTAATACAATCCTCACCTATTTCTGCCAGGAAATAGGTGAGGAAATAAGCCAGGATGCAGAGGGTCTCTACAGTACGTACTTGCGTGACAAAGAAAGTCACGCGAAGCGGTGGTAAATTACATCACTTTGCGTGATCATTCTTACGTGACGAAGGAAATGGTATTTCCTAACAAAGAACAACGGCTCTTAGGAATTTCTTCAATTTTACTTATGCATTAAATATTGCCCAATGCCTTAAAATTTTTGGGTTGTTTTATCCCTGAGGGTCACTTTTTTGCACACGATGGATTAAATGACAAGATCACAAGGACCCCAAGGGCTCAGACTAGGCTTGGGGAGGGAGACCCACTAGACAGCTGTTAGGTGACAGATGGTAGCCTCCCGTCAAGGCCATGTAACGTAGCCTCCCGTCAAGGCTGTGACGCCGTGTGCCGCTAAGCCATACCCTATGCTTTAAAGAAGTGTTCTTTAAAGCATAGGGTATGGCTTAGCGGCACACGGCGTCACAGCTTAACGTCCCATCTGGCGGATGGCGGCCTTTCCAAATCCATAGGTGTTCCCTACTGGCCGAGGGAAGGGTGGGGAGTTTTGCGGAGATAAATCTCAACACTGGCTCAGGCGGGACTCGAACCTGGGAACTGCAGATTACGAGCTTGGCACGCTATACACAGTTGTATCAGAATAATATGACCACTTACCTAGTAATGGGAACAACCACCCTTGGTCCGGATGACAGCGGCGAGACGGCGTGGCAGGGACGCAATGAGACAATGGAAAGTTGCCAGAGGTACACGTGCCCATTCGGACTCTAGCAGAGCACGGAGGTTCCGGAGATGACGTGGTTGTGGGTTCGCACGCCGAAACCGTCGATCCAAATGGTCCACAAGTGATCTATGGGATTGAGGTTGGGCGATTTCGCCGGCCAAGGGAGAACGGAGACATTGCTGTCGTGTTCCTTGAACCAGTCACGTACCACCTTACGACATGGCAGGGTGCATTGTCCTGTTGGTAGATATCATCACCACCAGGGTAAACGTCCAACATGAAGGGATGCATGTGGTCAGCAAGGATGGACAGGTAGCCAATGGCGTTCAGGGACCCATCTAGTGGTACCAGCGCTCCCAGGTCATACCAGGAAAACATCCCCCAGACATGGACATTGCCACCGACGGCCTGTACTTGACTGAAAAGCGTGTCCGGGTTTTGGTTTTCGTGTCTGACGCCGTATCCACCACCACCCGTCACTTCTGTGGAGTAGAAACCTCGATTCGTTGAGAAGGCAACCTTTCTCCACTCTATAACTGTCCAATGACGGTAGTCCCATGCGAATTGCAGGCGTCGTTGCTGATGAACCTTGGTTAACATGAGCACCTTTATGCAGTGTCGACTACGGAGACCCATGCCTAACAGGGTTCGCTCTACTGTTATCGGGGACACGTACCTGGGTGCCTCAGCCTTCGTTTGAGTGGTCAATTGCTGCACTGTTGCGCATTAATTGCCCTTTACCAGTCGACGGAGGCGACGTTCTCCTCTGGGTTTGATGGCCTTTGGGGCTTCACATTTATGACGTCTGGAGGTACTTGGTGTGCCAGCGGTCCATTCTTGGTACACCCTTACTATAGCACCTCGCGAACAGCCCATGAAGTCTGCTGTTTCCGAGATACTTCCACCCTTGGCGCAGTAGCCAATGATCATTCCTTTTTGAACGTCCATCAAATCAATACCTCTGCCCATTGTGCTCACGACGTTACACACTATGGCTCATCTGTCCTGGCCAGCCGCTTATATCTGCATGTGGTCGACCTCGTCATGTGCACTCTGTGACGCGCCTTTGCGGGTACAGTGTAATTACTTGGGTGGCCATATTATTCTGATACGACTGTGTTTACTGGAGCCACTTCCGCTTCAGCCTGTAGAGTGGCTCCCAACTGAGGCACTTCTGCTCCACCCTGCACGATGGCTACACTGAGCCACTTCTGCTCTTCCTCTTTAGGGTGGCTACATAGTGATCCACTTCTGCTCCTCCCCTCTAGGGCGGTTATATATTGTATAAAGTTGAATATAAATATTATTATGACTCCGAAAAAGTAGGGAAGACTTCTTAATTTTTATTTTTTTATCAAAAGAATCTTGGAATACTTTTTTGCCATACAGACCTTAACAGGAGCCTTTCAATTAAATACGGCATGGATGAGATTGTGAGGAAGGTGTTGCCTCACCAGAAAGACAGCACAAATATTGAAATCTTCTCAGAATTTTGAACTTGGATCCCTTTGTTCTATTCCAGGAAAGCTAACTGTCTGATAGAAATCAAAAGGATCTCTTGGATTTAGGCATGACAGGTAGGTTGGAAAGGTGTGCGTGTATGTGGGAAGAGGTTTCAGTTATTATACTACACGTTTTCCTTGAGGTTAAACGATTAACAGCACAAAAAAACTTGTCTTGATCAACTTCTGAATAAATTATCCTTTGGAAATACCTTTAATAGTGAGTTAGGAATCGTAATTCATAGTTCCCAGATTCAAGTCCCACCTGGACCAGTATTGAGATCTACAGTACTGTGCAAATTAGTAGGGACAATAGGAAAAATGCAGTACCAAAGACACAACTAAAATATTTATTTGTTTATAGTGTAGTTAATAATAATTTGACCCCCCTTAGCTTTAATTACTTCTTTCACCCTCTCAACCATTGATGCCACTAGCTTTCCACACATCTCCTTCACTTCAGGGTCGTGGTACCACACTTTCATGACACTTTCTATCATTTTGGTTTTCGTCGTGCAATCCATCTTAGATATGAACGCTTTAATAATGGCTCACAAATTTTCAATGGGGTTTAGATGAGGTGAATTTCCTGGCCACTCCAATACCTTCAAATGTTGCTCGGTAAAGAAGCTCTTAGCACGCTTAGAATTGTGGCATGGAGACAGATCCTGTTGAAATACCCCATCGCCGTTAGGAAACAGCTTCTGCAGTGTTAGGGACCATTTTCGCCTCCAGAACGCCTATGTACTTTTTGCTGTCCATCATTCCTTCAATGAAGCGTCTGTAGCCCGGAAGCTGTGAAACATCCCCAAAACATGACCTTGGGTGGGTGTTTGGGGGATTGCTGGATGTGGCCGGATCGAAGAGGTTCTCCAGGCTTCGCTTGCCCCAACTAATTCGCACAGTACTGTGTATCTGCTAAACCCCCACCTGCCCTCGGTGAGAAAGGGGGCATTGATGGGTTTAGGAAGGCCACTGTCAACCGAAATGACGTAAAGCCGTGATTCGTGTGTGGGAGAGACATACCCTGCGCAACTTAATTAATGAACACGCTAGATATGCTTAGTGGATGGCTTCCACCTGTCTCCTAACAGAACCTTTTGCAATAGTGGGAAATGGTCCAGTTGGTCCTCTTGCGGGCCCTTCTCCGAGCCCCTGGGTGGGCGAAAAAGGGCTTCTCCGAGGTCAAATAACCCAACCCTAAGATTCTGAAAATACATAGGTTCTAAGAAAATCTGTAAGGAAAAATAAGAACGGAATATTGTATAAAATTTTGGAGTTGATCAATTTAGTTTCTGACAAAATGATATACATTATAAATCATAATATCGATTTCGGAGGCTAGTTGTTTTTTTTTAAAGTGTGTTCTAACTTACCTCTGGAGATCTCGCGCCTGCCAGGTTCGCCAGCAACGTTGCTATTTTCATTTTAAGCCTCGCACGCCTCCATTACGTAATGAAAACGAGCGCTGGGAATATAGGAATGGAAGAGAGGCTCCATCTTGTCACACAAGAGAATCGCCACATGAACCCTCATCTGAAGCAATTCCTGTTTTCAATCTGGGTTTCAAAGAATCTAAAGTTTCTTTCATAACGAAATGAAAAAGCTTGAGATGCTGGTGAAATGACATTGCTCTCGAAAGCCGTAAAATTTTATTTATTGAAAGGCTTTTTTTTTTTGCGAAAGACTTATTTTTTGAAGGGAAAAAAGTATTCTATTTCGCGAATGAGCCTCTGCTATCGATGCTCTGGTTTCGAGGCCAGTTGCATAATCCCAAAACTGCATCTATTTTTATTCATTCCAAATTCTATGAAGAGTCGTCGGCTGGGGAATTGCCTTTGCTTTCGTGGATTAATACATTTTGAATGAAGAAAAAAGGTATATGAAAAAGGAAGCTGGTCGGGAAAGCGAAGATAGGTAGATATCTTTCGATTTAATATTTTCAGACTCGCAGTTGTGACGGGATAACTAATTAAAGAAATAATTACTTCTATCATGCGTTGACGAGAGAATCTTGATGGAATTGAAATGATCGTCAAGATGAGTGGATTTTGAAACATGTAGTCTCTTTACTTTCGAGGTAATTCGGTTGTTTTAACTTTTGAGTCTATTTCTTGGCTTTTAATGGGTTAAATGATCAGGTCACAAAGACCCAGATCTCAGAAAAGAAAGGGGATCCACTGGATAACTGTTTAATTGGAAGCTTTCCATCTAAACATCTAAAACTCATTTAAAATGTGCCCACTTTGCAATCTGACCCATCTAAAGAAAATTAGGTAGCATTAAAAACAAGCATAGCCTGCTTTGGTCATATGTCAGATAAGTTAATGCCCGTTTAAAATAAACAAGTCTTTTAAGGAAATTGAATTTTATAGATATATACACTGAGATGCCAGTTTATTGGGTACACCTACCTAGCAGCGAGTTGTGCCTCCTTTGGTCTACAGAACAGCCCGAACTCGACGGGACATGGAAATTACAAGGTGATGGATGCGTTGTGGTGCAGGAGTGTTGCACCACGCGGAGTGTCGCGCAGTTGCTGCAAATTGGACGGCTGCACAGTCTAGCTGGGAACAGCCCTTATCATCTCATCCCAAAGATGCTCGATAGGGTTTAGATCTGGGGATTGTGTCTGTAGCTATGAAGGGATGAACTTAATCAGCAACGATGCTCAAATGTGCCAGGAAAACATTCCCCCACTACCGGCCTGTAATGTTGTCAGCAGACAAGATGGCTCCATGGCATCATGTTGCTTGAGCCAAATTCTTATTCTTTCATCAGCAGGATGCAAAAGATCCTTGATTCGTTCGACCACACTATCTTTTTTCCCGTCCTCAACAGTACACTGTCGATGCTCCTGCACCCACTGGAGATGCGCTTTCGTGTTCTTCGCTAACAACATTGGCACTCGATATGGTCGGCGGCTGTTGCAGCCCATTCGTTCAGAGATGACCTTCTGCATACCAGTGTTTATTTCTGCTGTGATTTGCTTGGTTGTGATCCGTCTATTCCCTTGCACGCCCCCCCCCCCGATAGGGGACCACCTTGTCGTGGTGGGGGGGCCTAGGGCCCAGCAACCTGGCTGAAGGCTGTGCCGACCGGATTGGTCCCCCGGTTGGACATGGCTAAGGCCAAACGAGGCCAACGATGCCGCTGACCGGTCGGAAGGCCGGTTGGATGGTGACGGTGTCTGCGGCCTCAACCTCAGGTGCTCTGGGTGGGCAGTTCGAGGGCTCTGCTGAACGGTCTGAGCCTGCCTAGTAGGCACGAGCCCTCAAAAAAGTCTGGGTCTTACTAAGAGTCTCCACCCCGGACGCCGAGCGAACTTGGATCTATATATCCTTGTTCATGGCTAACCGGGGAATAGATTAAAGTAAGGTTTCTTCCGGTGGTCAGCTTTCCTTTTATAGGACTGCTGCCATGTGAGGCTGGGGTTGAGGTGCACCTATAGGGCGTATTCCTTCCCCCCGGCTCTAGATAAGCACGGCTTTTCATAACCAGGTAGTGCTGTACAAGCGGAACCGGGAATTGCCGTGGTTGCATAAGATCGCAACAAAAGAGATTCATTCACTTGCACGATTCTCCCAAGTCTCCTTTGACCTCTCTGATCCACAAGGTGTTTTCGTCAACGAAGTCGCAGATCACACTGGTAGTGTTTTGCTTTTTGCACCATTCTAGGTAAACCCTAGACACAGTTGTGAGAGAAAAGTCCAGGAAAAAGGCCGTTTTGGGAGATGCTAGAACAGGCATGCCTAGCACCAA
Source organism: Ryuthela nishihirai (assembly GCA_038380435.1). NCBI lineage: Eukaryota > Metazoa > Arthropoda > Arachnida > Araneae > Heptathelidae > Ryuthela > Ryuthela nishihirai. Next base: position 5,816,712 of record JAWZYU010000030.1, on the reverse strand, counting down.
CTGTCATGTCACGTTCAAAGTCGCTCAGGTCGCTTTTTTGCCCATTCTGACGCTCAATCCAACTCTTACTGATGCTTGAAGAGCTGCTCTGCCTAATTAGTACCGCGGTCACGTGACGTATTACGTGCTGGAATGATCCATGTGACGAAGGGTGGTGTACCTAACAAACTGTCATCTCAGTGCCGTTATGCAGTACTTCTTCTAAATGTTTCCTTTTCAGAAAGCAAAAAATTCGTAACGGAAAGAAATTCTGTCCTTTTACAATTGACTCTTTATTATCTGGGATCGAATTTACCGGGATGTTAAAAAAATAATGTATGCAATAAAATATGGAATGCGAGAAAGCGTCCGCTAAAACACGATGCGACAGTAAAAGGGTTCAGGCAGTAGAATGCTTTCAGTACTATTCCCCGGAAGGTGAATGATGAAATGGGGGGGGGGGGAGTTGGGTTGTTTTACCTCTGAGCGGCACTTTTTTGCACACATGGGTTAAATGGCCAGGTCTCATGGACCCCGAAGGCTCAGAGAAGGTTGAGGGAGGAGACCCGCTGGAACAGCTGTTGGGAGACAGATGGTAGCCTCCCGTCAAGGCCATCCAGCGTGTTATTTAACGTGCACAGGGTATGGCTCTCCCGCACACGGGCCACAGCTTAACGTCCCATCCGACGGACGGCGGCCTTTCCAAGCCCATCGGTGTCCCCTACTGACCGTGGGCAGGGCGGGGAATTTTTGCGGAGATAAATCTCAACGCTGACCCAGCTGGGAGGGGGTAAGAGACTCCCTTGCTATCCTACTTTAAATAAAGTCCATGCTACATTTTGTTTTTCTAAATTCGAGTTTTTTATAAGTTTGGTATGGATGGCGGTTAATCGGGAATTCGATTATCAATTGTTCCTCATAAATCTACAGATCTGTGGAAAAATTATCAATAATCGAGACTAAATTTAACTTGTTCTACAGAATATCTAGTTCCTTTTGTGAAAAAAAAAATAATTGCATTATAAAGGAGAGTTTCACAAAAGTATTTAATTTTGGTATTGATATTAAGAAATTATTCATGCAAAACGTTTCAATTTTGTTTTTTATGCATAAAACAGCCTTTTTTTAAATTTTAAAAATTGTGAAAAGAATTTAAATTTATAAGTTCTTACTTCTATTCTTATTAATCATTCAGTGTTAACAATAGCCTTCAATTCAGTTTTTTTATTGCAAATATATTTTAGTTCATCATCATCATCATCCTCAAGCAGCCATGGGCTACGGAGGTGCAACCAGACGGTGCAATTTAGTTCTCCAAGCAAGTCTGTCCTGAGCTACATCTGCTGCATCTGGTCACTGCACACCAATTCTAACAAGGTCCTGTTTGACATTGTCTGCCCACCGCATCCTTGGTCTCCCCTTCTTTCTGAGGCCTTTAGGCACACTGTTCATAACCCTATTCGTCAATCTATAATGATTCATACGGGCAACATGGCCAAACCAATGGAGTCTTTCTCTGCACAATATGCTGCTTAAAGGAGGTTGCAAACTCCTTTGCCAAACCTCATCATTAGTTACAAAGTTGAACCACCTAATGCCCAAGATACTGCGTAAGCATCTGGAATCAAAAGCATCTAGTTTCCTGTTATCTTGTTTACAAAGTGTCCAAGTTTCACTACCATAACTAACCCTAGAAAGAACTAAACTATTATACAGTCTAATTTTAGTCTACTTCTCCACACTCTCCATCGATTCTTAAAAGTCCCGGCAGCAATCCCTATTCGTCTGTTAATCTCATGCCGCATATCACCATTATCTGTTACATCGCTCCCAAGATATTTAAACTGTGAGACCTGCTAAAGACTGCAACCATTCAGATGAACTGAATCACAACCTGCCTGACCAATTTTCATCACTTTAGTTTTCTCTCTGTTTATAACCAAACCTACTCTACCACCAGTTTCATCAACAGCTCGAATGAAAGAGTTCATCTCATCAACGTCATTTGCCAAAAGGGCTAAATCATCAGCATAATCTAAATCAGAAATTTTCGTATCTCCAGTCCATTTAAGGCCAAAATCTTTCCCTTGAAGTGAATTTCGCATAACATAATCAATAACCAAACTAAAAAGAAAGGGGTTAAAGAGAAAGGGAGACAAAATGCACCCTTGTCGAACACCAGAAGTAATGCTAAACCAATTGTTACAAGACTTACCAACTCTCAAACACGACTCAGTGTTACTATAGATAGCTTTCATTATGTTAACTAACTTGTCTGGTATACCATATGATTTCACAATCAACAACAAATTATGTCGATCAACAGAGTCGAAAGCCTTTTTGAAATCAACAAAGCTAGCAACCAAAGGTTTCTGAAACTCTAAACATTTCTCAAGAATCTGTCTAAGTGAAAATATCTGATCCACACATCCCCTACCACTTCTGAATCCACATTGCTCATCACGCAATTGACTGTCAACCAGATTCTTAATTCTATTAAGCACAATCATGGAAAGAACTTTACCTGGAACAGAGAGTAGGCTGATACCCCTATAGTTATCACAAGAACTGCGATCACCTTTCTTAAAAATAGTGATAACTAGCTCTGGTAAAATCCTTAGAAACCATTCATTTATCATAAAAGATATTCAAAAATTCAGTCATCCATTATGGGAACAAAAATATTCCTAGCTCTAAGCATTTCCGTAGTAATTTCATCTACCCCCGGGAATTTATGAAGTTTAAGTTTAGAAATAGCCAAAATAACTTCAGATTGTGTTATAGAGCCAACATTAAAACTACCAACGCATGTATCATCATTACAAACAATGGGAGTAGAACTAACCACATTGTTTGGAACATCACTGAAATGCTCAGCCCATCTAGCCATGACAGAATCCTCCCCTTCTATAACCTTACCTTGTTTATCCTTCAATCCTTGTATACCTGTCCGTTTTCTACCACACAAAACATTAACTATCTGGTACAGCTCTCTGCTGTTGTGCTGTCTAACTGCTTCCTCGGCTTTGTCAGCCAAGCCATCAAGCCAAAGATTCTTATCAGCTGATTACATAGTTTGAAAATGAAAAAGTTATGTTTCTATTCCTAAAATGAAATTAATGCTACCTCCTGCTCTAAAGATATTTTGAAATGACTTCTTGATTCCATTCTAGAAAACGTTTAAAAAATTAGGGAAACGATACTGTGCTTTCAGAATTTCTCTTTTTTATTACACGCGTGTTGTAGGAACACGAAACGTACAAAAAAGGCAAGAAAATAAAATGCAATTCAACGGAAATAAAAATTTTATTTGTGTAAGAACGTATTTGCAAAAACTCGCAAAAAATAAAAACTTAAAGCTTAACAAAAATTTTTTTATTCTTCCAATACAGTTTTGACAAAACTGTAGAGTTTAAGAAGAAACTCATTAAATTTTTTTTCCCTTTCATAATGCATATCTGAGGCATTAACGCCGCTAAAATAAGGAACGCAAAAAAAAGTTTTGCTCGAGTTTTAAAATCTCTCTGCATTAAATGAAGGCTGATCGTTATCTTCTGAAGAAGGGGACGCACAATGAAAAAACAAGACGGGATCCCAAGAAATGCAAATGCGAAACCAGCTGCTTCGTTACATTCCGTGAAAGCCTTCGTGAGGTGGAGGGGTAAGTGTGCTGCACTTGAGCATTCTGAAACACGATGTGGTAAAGACACAATAAGTGCATTCTCAGCCACGGTGGTTTCACTGAAATATTCTGAAGTTGAAACACAGAAAGAAAGCATTTACGTGGAATGACGGTGCACAGCGCGCGCACACACACAATGGCGGTTGGGATGGTTTGCGATATTTTGTAATCCTTTTATGCCTTGGCTGCTTAAACGGCAATCGGAGAAGGGGTGGGGAAAAAAGATAAAAACCAGCAAAGAATCATATTAGTTTAAGCAAAAAAAATATGCCAAAAAAATGATCGGATAAAAAAATATGTAATATCCTACATAAATGTTTATATCTGATGTTGGTTTTGAAGTCTTCGTCTCTGACACCGGCAAATAAGAACATTTAACAATGTGTATATTTCGAAGAGAGCTTGTTGGGTTGTTGTTTTACCTTTGAGCGGCACTTTTTTGCACACCATGGGCTAACTGGCCAGGTCACATGGACCCCGTAGGCTCAGAGAAGGTTGGGGGAGGGGACCCACTGGAACAGCTGTTGGGAGACAGATGGTAGCCTCCCGTCAAGGCCATCCAGCGTGTTCTTTGACTTGCACAGGGTATGGCTCTCCCGCACACGGGGCCACGGCTTAACGTCCCATCCGACGGACGGCGGCCTTTCCATACTGACCGGTGTCCCCTACTGACCGTGGGCAGGGAATTTTGCGGATATAAATCTCAACGCTGACCCAGCTGGGACTCGAACCTGGGAACTACAGATTACGAGCCTGGCGCGCTACCAACTGAGTCACCCCCGCCCCCTTCGAAGAGAGCATAAAAGATTTGGGTAGCGAGTCTTTTAACTTATGAGTAGACGTTTCTTTGACACAATGGGCTAAAATGGCAACGATTCACTGCACAGCTGTTAGGAGACAGAGCCAAGCCTTCCGCTTCTTTAACGTGCACACCCTATCCTGCATACGGAGCCTGTCTTAATATCCGTAAGATGGACGGCTGACTTTGAAGCTCATCGGCGTCTCCTTTCTCACCGAGAAGCATAATCGGGATCAGTGGAAAAAATATCATCATTGGCAGAGTTGAAAAATGGACCTAGCAACATCGGATTATGAGTATGAAGAGGGAATGTTTTCAATAGCTCCAATTGTTCTTATACATAAGGAGTAACTATTTTAAATGCAAATTTCAATTGGGATAGACTCTTGAACAGGCCCGGATCTAAAAAAACATTTATGGGAGGGGGGGGGGGGCAAGTGACTGAATATCCATTATAGTATAACATTTCCCCTTCTATTTTAGAGGTCTTAAAAAATTCCTTGAAAAATGCATGGAACATAAATACGGAGGGCGTTCAAAAAAGTTCTTGACACGTGTCTGTAGATTTGCACTTGTTACTCCGAAGTTAACGAGCTACGACTTGTTTGAAAGCTTTTCTAAACTTATCATTAAGTGTTAAAACAAAGGCCGTGTCATTATTTCTGGGAAGATCATCCCAGAAATAATCGAAGTTCATCCTAGATTCAGCGAAGAGAGATCACTTCTCACTTCGCTGTCTGCGCGTCAAGCTCAGTCTGCGAAATCTATGGGCTGTTGCTATAGAGCCTACTGAACACGGGAAAGATTTTATATTTTCACAAGGATGCAGTTTGGGGACGACGCGAAAAACATTCATGTCGATTTATCACAAGTATATGGGGATCATGCCTGTTCATATGGCACAGTTACGGGATGGATGCGCAAATTCAGAAGAGGATGGCAGAGCTTCGAAGATTTCTCTCGTGCTTGAAGACTGAAGGAGGTCGTGAACGAGAGAACCATCGCTGCTGTTCGTGAACTCGTTAGGAAAAACCCGCACATCAGCGTTCAAGTAACGAATTTAGATTGGCAGTGTGGAAACAATTATTCGTCAACATTTAAAGTTTCGTGCCAAACGGTTACCCCACAAACTGATAGAACAGCAAAAAAAGGACTCGAGTCGACTCGTGCAAGCAATGTTTGAACCTAGTGGGGCCAAACGGTTAACAGAATTGCCACAGGTGATGAGACGTGGTTTTATTACTGATCAACTTCCAGAAAGATCGACAACTATGTTGCAGAAGATGAACCGCGTTCTCAAATCCACGAGCAAGACTTTCGCTCAAGGAAGAAGATGCTCACAATATTTTTCAATTCCCAAGGAGTGGTAGCCGTGGGCAACATACCTGAAAAAATGACTATAAATGGCCAATACTAAACCAACATTGTTTTGCCCAAAATGGCTAAGGAGGTGGAGAAACATCGTCCAACAGGCATGTCAAGGGTTCTCCTTCATGACAATGGCAGTGTTCATAAAACCCGACAGGTTACAGCCTATGTGCAGCAGGAAAAAATCAAACAGATACCCCATCCTGCATATTCATCCGATTTTGCATCATGAGATTTTTGGTTGTGTTCAAAATTTATTAAAAAAAAACTTGCTGGGATATTTTTTTTCAATGGTGCATGATCTTTCAAAATTCGTTCATTTAGAGTTGTGGAGTATTCCCCAACAGAAGCACCACCGAGCGTTACAGAATTGGCGCAGACTTCTGCAACTTTGTATAAATGCTGGAAGGGAGTATTTTGAAGGACAGAAAAATGCACAATGGTTTTTTTCTCTGCAGATGCATGACAAGAATGTTTTTGAACGCCCCTCCTAAGTTGAATCATTTTTGCTTTTATTACCCTTACTAGCATGCTGAAAGGGAGGGAAGGACCCCTTGGTCCCCTCCCCTAGATGCGGCCCTGCTCTTGAATATTTTGGCCTGCCAACCAGGGTCGTCTTGAGTTGGGCTGCTGTCTAGAGGCTGTCACTTATGTCACGTGTACCGAAAGCTACTTCTGATTGGGGATGCTTCAAGAAGTTGGTTGTGAACATGAGATCCATCTTTTACGTGGGAGTTTCAGAAATCGCATTCCTTTGTAAGCAACACCCTTAATAAATGAAATACAGTAATGTAACTCTTATTTAGATTTTACGATTAAATTTATTAACTGAGGTCAAACCCATAACGGATTTGACTCCAGATAATCATGGTTCACATATATTAAGAGATGTGATTAAGACATCAATCACAGAAAAATAGAACTGTTAATGCAATCTGTTTCTCTTTTCATTTCTATGTCTTCCCTTTACAAGACTATGTTTATGGACAAACCTCCTCTTCCCCCATTTTGCTTCCTTCCGGATTGTCTATTGAACTATTGTTCAAATCCTTCTCAGTATTCTGGATTTCCTAAATGAGAATATCTCTTTCAACCGTGCTTGCGTGGAGTTGTCTATTTTCGCCTTATGCCAAATAGGACAGAAAAACGAATAACCTCCTGTCAGTTAGTCAAGGCTTTCTGATAGAAGGGGGCGGGGGTGGCTCAGTCGGTAGCGCGCCAGGCTCGTAATCTCTAGTTCCCAGGTTCGAGTCCCAGCTGGGACAGCGTTGAGATTATCTCCGCAAAATTCCCCGCCCTGTCCACGGTCAGTAGGGGACACCGATGGGCTTGGAAAGGCCACCGTCCGTCGGATGGGACGTTAAGCCGTGCCCCGTGTGCGGGAGAGCCATACTCTGTGCACGTTAAAGAACACGCTGTATGGCCTTGACGGGGGGCTACCATCTGTCTCCCAACAGCTGTTCCAGTGGGTCCCCTCCCCCAACCTTCTCTGAGTCTTCGGGGTCCATTTGACCTGGCCATTTAGCCCATGGTGTGCAAAAAAGTGCCGTTCAGAGGTAACCCAACTAACAGAAGGAGGTGTCCATGGAGACGAAGTCAGGTTCACTGACTCCGCTGCATCAGTTATTGCTGATACACAATGAGCATGACTGCTGGGACAACAGCCCTTCTCTGTCCGCTACACCAAATTACGGCTCCATTAACATCGGATATATTTATGTTGTTGACAAAAGCAGACCCGCGAAAAGGAGATAACACCGTCATATTCTGGGAAACAGGTGTCCTCCCTTCCGAACTTTGTAAGAAGGACACCGGCAGACTCCGAAAGTGGAGGGGGGGGAATTAACATACACGAAAAAGAGAAAGAAACAACGAGAGACTTTAAAAAGGAGCATTACCGGCACATTCGGGGAGGAGGGGGAACATCGGTAGGCTCGAAAATAAGAAGGGACACCAGGAGACTCGATAGGAAGAACGGGAAACTGCAGAATCGGTATGGGGGAACTACATCTGGATACTCGGTAAGGAAGACTGGCAGAGGTGAGGACCGTCAATCTCTGGATTTGGTGGATGGCGTCACTGGTAGATTCCGTAAAGAAGAAAAGAACATCCAAAGAATCCAATACGGAAGATGGGACCCTGGCAGACTAGGAGAATGGGACACTGAAAGACTTGGGAGAAAACATTATCGGTTTCCTTTGTTTCACAATGAGCAGCCTTAAAGGCATCGATGCCCAAAAATGTCAAGACTCAGCAGAATCCGAGTCTCCAACGAGTTAAAGCGTCATCGAACTGATGATGTTGAACACCTGCTTTCTCAGAGGGACGATAAAAAGCGCCGAGCACGTCTTTAACCCGGAATTTGAACCCAGTTTAAACTTCGCTTCAACCTCTTTCTCTGTGAGGTCACTCACTGGGCGGTGAGAATCTAGCCGACGATGTCAAATTATTCCCTTAGAAAACTTTCAACTAAAGAGCTTTATAAGCACATGACAAAATACATACAAAAAAATTCTAGCAAAAGAGGTCCGTAACCCTTTACATAACCGTCAATCAAACTGTCTAGGCGAAGTTACGGCATCGCAAAGCAATGACCCTTGGTCTCAATTCGAGTCAGAGAGAAATTATCTTCTCTCTGATTCGTGACCGGATATGGACGACCACAGACCCGTTAAGACTTCTGCTGCGAAGACCTGACGTGGTGTCGAAAAGAGGTCGGTCCACTGGCCGGCGCACTGATATCATCCCTGAGGTACTTAGGCGCATCGGTATTCAGTGAGTGAATGCGGTTAATTCTGTTAAGGACTGAAGGGGGTGGAGCAGTTCACTGAATAATTCGCTTTCAACCTCTATGAGTGCGGCCAGACAGAAAGCACGTTAGCGTTGTGAACAGTACGGAATGTTCTAGAATCTTGAATCTCTTTGACGTCTTAAAACCAAAGCATTGCCAACAACGGAGACGGCCTCAGAGCAAACCGGAGCGCACGCAATTTGTTGCACACACTGCAGACGCAAGAAAGTTCGATAATGCTCACCAGGCTAAGGCGCTTCATGTGCGGCCGTACCCTATGACCCTTTAGGCCTAAGAAGCTTTCGGATATGCATTATTTCTGTCACGCACCGAGGCTGGCCAGCTAGGTCCCTTTAAATAGGTCAATTTCTTTGGCTCTGTCCTGTTTTTGTTTGGGTTCTGGAAACAAGTTTTGACGAAACGGTTTCGAGATGTAAATGGAAAAAAAAAATGCGAGTTTTTAACCGTCAGTAAGTTGTTTTACTTTATACATGGCTTAATTTCAATTATCAGTCCTTAAAGAAACAAAAAAAAAGTCGAGTCTATTAATTAATAAAGCTTTCGAAGGACACGTGGTCAATGAATGTGGGTTCTTAATTAGCTGTAACGATGTGTCAGTTTAATGACCCATTTTGATTTATATTGGCTGATCATTCAGACGAAAGAAGTACCTGCTGGAACTTAGAATTAAATTTTGTACTGCAAGCAGACAAAATTATAGTAATACGTAAACGTTATATATCAGACATATCCGATATTCCATTAATTTTAAAATATATCTTAACAACTCTTGTTTAAAGCGTATTTTATAGTCGAAAACCCATTAGTAACTCGGATTGAATGTACACAAAAGTAATTGTCGAAGAGATTGGGATGTTTTACCTCTGAGAGGCACTTTTTTTTAACACAATGAGCTAAATGGCCAGGTCACAAGGAGCCTGAAGGCTCAGAGAAGGTTGTGGGAGGGAACCACTGGAACAGCTGTTGGGAGACAGGTAGCCTCACGTCAAGGTCATCCAGCAAGTTCTTTAACGTGCAGGGTATGGCTCTCCCGCACACGGGGCCATGGCTTAACGTCCCATCCTACAGAAGGCGGTCTTTCCAAGCCCATCAGTAGAGGACACCTCTACTGACCGTGGGTAGGGTAGGGAGTTTTGCGGAGGTTAATCTCAACGCTGGCCCAGGCGGGATTCGAATCGAATGACCTCATATTAACTTGCCCATTGTTATAAAACTTTCATGCACAAGATGATATCAATCAGCTATGAAAAGTAAGATCTATCGAGGGGGCAGGAGTCGAGAAAATGTAGTGCATGTATATGTGGGAGGGGGGGCATTTTAAAGAGAATGGACAATGATGCATATTTTTCCTATATTTACATATAGGCCCGGATCTAGAGAAAAATCTAGAGGGTGGGGGGGGGGGGGGCAAGAAATACAATGGAGACGAAAAAATCCAGGGGGGGACAAGAAACTGGATTTGCAATGCGTTATAATATTTCCCCCTCCGTCTTACAGGTCTTTAAACATTTTTCTTGAAAAATGCATGAAATATAGTAAGTTGCATAATTACTAGCATTAGAGGGGGGTCACCCTTGTCCTCCCCCCTAGACTGGTCTTGATACACATATATATAGTCCCCTCTCTCAAGTGCAAAATATATGTACCATATGTGCCGATTAAAATAAATAGCAACTTGTTATTAAAGTTCTCTAGGGCGCTTGTTCTTCTCTTTACGTTCGTGCAGTCCATCCGGTTGGTAAAAATCGCTCAGCTCGTTGAGAGTCTCGTGAATCAGCTCTGTAGCCAGCACTTAGTAGCATTTCACCCTTTTAAGCGTGGAAGTCCAAATTCAAAAGCATCCGTGTATATTAAGGGGTTTAGTGGCAAGTTATGAGAAACGAATATTTTTAAGTGTCTTTCTCACTTTTAGCTCTTTGTGTCTCATTTTAAAAGAGGGGGAGTTGAAAAGAAGTTTGAAAGCAAAATAACCCATAAAATGTGCACTAGAGAAAAAAAAAGGAAAGTTTTTAAAAAGCCATAAAAATAGCCATAGTGCTTCGCAGTTATTAAATCACCATGGAAAGAGGAAGGCTTCGTGAGCCGTAAAATGAGCTGCCTGTATTGTCCATAATGACTTCAACTTGTAATAAACGTAAATTATTTCATTTTTTACTGTCCCTACTGGAAGTTGATTACAGTTATTTACTTCATCAGACTTTGCTTCTAAATGCAGCGTCGGCTTCGTCTCATGGTAACGGTTCCAAAGCAAGGCCAACATCTCTGATGAAAGCATTGTTAAAAAATAGGATGATTTTTATCAGTCGTGAAGACCCCAAACGCTAACTGTCAACTACGTAACCTATGGCGTTATGCCAGCAGTTAGCGCTCGCTTCCTGGTCTGCTTCACATTTTTAAAAAACTCGTTTTTTCACTTCCCGACTATTTTTTTAATTAGTGCACAGTGTCACTTTTTCTTATATGCTTTTTTTTTTGCAAACTGTGGGCGTTAAAACTATTTACTTTCCATTTCTACAGGATTTTCTAAGATTAACAGGGTATCATCCCCCCCTCCCTACGAAAAAAAGTGAATCCGAGATAACTTTTATAAATACCATCCCATCAAATTAATGGAAACTCGTATGAGCTTATCTTCCCCCGATTCATTAGAAGCATGGCTCAGAATTTTATTAACCATTTCGTTTATTTTTCACGAGGCAACATGGCCAAATTAACTCTTTCAGAGATATTTAGCGAGTGTTGATTATTCCTTCCTCGAACTTCATATCATCACTCACAAAAATCAAATTTCGAATTATCTGGATGCTGCGTAAATGTGTGCAGTGGATAGCTCCTTCTCATCTTTTCGTTTAAAGTCAAAACTCTTTATACTTTCAAAATAAACAATTTAGAAATCAAAGAGCAAGTTTAGACTTCAAGACGATTTCTCTATTTTTTTATACGCTTTACAGAAATTTTTAAAAGTTCTAACAGTACTAAGGGTTGGTTTGTTTTCCCTCTGAGCGGCACTTTTTTTGCATACCATGGGCTAAATGGTCAGGTCACAAGGACCCAGAAAGCTCAGAGAAGGTTGAGGGGAAGGATCCACTGGAGAGATGTTGGGAGACAGATGGTAATTTCTCTTCAAGGCCATCCAGCGTGTTCTTTAACGTGCATAGGGTATGACTCTCCCGCACACGGGGCACGGCTTAACGGCGCATCCGACGGAGGGAGGCCTTTCCAAACCCATCGGTGTCCCCTACTGACCGAGGGCAGGAAGGGGAGTTTTGTGGAGATGTATCTCAATGCTGGACCAGCTGGGACTCGAACCTGAGAACTGCAGATTACGAACCTGGCGTGCTAACGAGTGAGAAATCTCACCTTGTTACAAGAGGAATTCGAGTTTTTTTGGTTCATACTAAAAACTCGGCTTTCTTAGTTATACAACTGCGTAAATAATGACTCTAGGATATTTTATGAAGAACGAACCGATTTGAAAAGTATGAAGTCTCATTCGCCATTTCCAATAACGAAGGTTGGATTTAAGTGCCCTGGGTCTGATGAAGAGAAAGCCCATTTCTAAAAGGAATAGATTAAAAAAAAGTTGCCAGAGCTCGCAGAAACATTTCCAGATGGTGGTTTAAGGGAGGAAAGGTCACGTGGAAATCTCACTTTACGATATACACGGGTTGGGTTGTTTTACCTCTGAGTGGCACTTTTTTGCACACTATGGGCTAAATGACCAGGTCACATGGACCCCGAAGGTTCAGAGAAGGTTGGGGGAGGGAACCCACTGGAACAACTGTTGGGAGACAGATGGTAGCCTCCCGTCAAGGCCATCCAGAGTGTTCTTTAACGTGCACAGAGTATAGTCCTCCAGCACACGGGGACACGGCTTAACGTCACATCCGACGGACGGCGGCCTTTCTAAGCCCATCGGTGTCCCCTACTGACCGTAGGCAGGGAGGGGAGTTTTGCGGAGATAAGTCTCAACGCTGACCCAGCTGGGACATATACACGTGTTAGGCAAGAGTTTATTTATTTAAAGGGAAAGAGGTCCAATGATGTTGATATTACAATAAAAGATAATCTGAGTTTAAACTGTCAAGGGTAACACTTTTTTTTTGCACCATGTAAATGAATCTGTGATGGGAGTCCTGTGAATCACTGTGACCATGTTTATCTCCGCAAAACTCCCCGCCCTGCTCACGGTCAGTAGGGGACACCGATGGGCTTGGAAAGGCCGCCGTCCGTCGGATGGGACGTTAAGCCGTGGCTCCGTGTGCGGGAGAGCCATACCCTGCGCACGTTAAAGAACACGCTGGATGGCCTTGACGGGAGGCTACCATCTGTCTCCCAACAGTAGTTCCAGTGGGTCCCCTCCCCTAACCTTCTCTGAGCCTTCGGGGTCCATGTGACCTGGCCATTTAGCCCATAGTGTGCAAAAAAGTGCCGCTCAGAGGTATAACAACCCAACCCAGTGTGACCATTGAGGAGTAGTAATCCAACCTTGCGCTAGAATTTTCAGCATGGCTGCAACAGTAGAACTGCAGAATCCCGTTACCAACCACCATTTTGTTTTAAGTGATCATCAGTAGAGGAAAGATAACGCATTTTGAACAATTGATTCTGTACCCATCATACGCAAGCCGGTGGTATATGTAGAAAATTCTGACTTGGAGGGTTGGGTTGGGTTAACTTGCTTGAGTCGAATGGGTGGATGGGTTTTACATATTTGTTTAAATTTTAATAAAAATTGATTTAAATAAATGATTAAAATAAAAAACCCCTCAAGCAGCTGCTTGCCACAGAGGTCTGACAGGAGCCTGTCAGTTTATATGCCACAGTAGGAGATCTGAGAGGACGGCAGGACCTCAGCAGAAAAACGACACACACACATCCATGCCTAATCCGGGGCTCGAACCCAGGTCCCTTAGATCAGTAGCCAAGCGTGCTAACCACGCGGCCGTGAACTATATTGGAAAATATATGCTGTTGGAGCCCTCAAGGTTGCGAGTTAAACTTTCATAACTCTTGATAATTCCTCCCGGTTGCCACTGACAGGATTGCTGCAGGATTTAGTGAACGTGCTTTAGGCGCCTTCCTGAATTTTAGGGCCTTATGAATCTTTTAAGCAAAGCCTACCCTATCTATAGAGCGTGAGTATCCCATCAGAAAACCTTCGGCTTCTCTACGCGGTGGTTTTCTCCTTCTCTTTTCATCCCTCTACTCTCTAATCAACTGTAATATATTCTGCAAAAAATTATCTGTATCCAAAAAAAAATCGATTCACCATATTTTTAATTTTAGCGAAATAAACAAAAGCGAAATTGGAAATAAGAAATGACAATTCCACTACTGCAACAAACTCAGAAGCAAATATCTCCCCCCCCCGGGGGGCGGGGGTGGCTCAGTCGGTAGCGCGTCAGGCTCGTAATCTGTAGTTCCCAGGTTCGAGTCCCAACTGGGTCAGCGTTGAGATTTATCTCCGCAAAATTCCCCGCCCTGCCCACGGTCAGTAGGGGACACCGATGGGCTTGGAAAGGTCGTCGGATGGGACGTGGCCCCGTGTGTGGGAGAGCCATACCCTGTGCACGTTAAAGAACACGCTGGATGGCCTTGACGGGAGGCTACCATCTGTCTCCCAACAGCTGTTCCAGTGGGTCCCCTCCCCCAACCTTCTCTGAGCCTTCGGGGTCCATGTGACCTGGCCATTTAGCCCATTGTATGCAGAAAAGTGCCGCTCAGAAGTAAAACAACCCAACTCCCTCTCCCCCCCAATTTCCCGCCCTGGGATCCAATCTGGCCTTTATATTTCATTTGCAATGAAAAATGGCGGAATTTTGAACATCGCTTTGGTTGCATGGTAGCCATTCCGATTTATATATTATGTGTCTGCATAATAAAAATCGGCTCAGAATTCTGTTCTCGCAATTTTTCTTCCAGAATTGTACAAATCATGTGCACACCACTTGCGCGTTGACTTAAAAAGTACGTCGAGTTTTTTTTTATGCGAGAGAAAAATGCAGGAAGGGAAATTTCTTTAGATTTATAGCTGGGCGATTGAGATGATTTTTTTTCCTCTTGTAGTAGAATTTTACTTGTTGATTACGGATATTTTACTTGTTATCCAAATTGTTGATTACGGATATTAAATGACCATGTCACAAGCACCCGAACTCAGAACATGTAGATTTCCAGAAAAAAAAAAATAAAATTCCCAGACAGATGTTTCTCTGGTTAGGTGACTTACTGGTTAGGCGATGAAAGAAACTTTCCCACTTGATCAATCCATATACTACTTTTTAACATTGTTTTCAAACTTACACTGTATTCTTTTTAAAACAGCAGTGTTTTTTTCAAACAAGAACATTTTTTTAACAAGAACAATGCCTATGACATGAACAATATTTTATAACATGTCGGTGGATTGTTATTAATTGATTTTGGGGGGGGGGGGTTAGGTTGGTTTACCTTTGAGTCTCACACAATCAGCTAAAAGGCCAGGTCACAAGTATCCCAAGGACTCAGAGAAGGTTGGGGGAGAGACCCACTGAACAGCTGTTGGGAGACAGTTGCCTTTCATCAAGGCCATCCAATGTGTTCTTTAATGTGCACAGGGAATAGCTCTCCTGCACACGGGGCCACCGCTTAACGTCCCATCCGACGGAGGGCAGTCTTTCCAATCCCATCGGTGTCCCATACCTACCGAAGGCAGGGAGAGTTTTTCGGAAATATATATGAAAACGGACCCGACTGGGGCTCGAATCAGGGAACTGCAAATTATAAGTCTAGCGCGCTACCAACTGAGCCACCCCCGCCCCACTACAAAAGGCGATATATTTCAGAGTGTACAATGTGTTAAATGAAAATATCGATATGCTTTTTTTAAACAATTAAAAATCTTCCATAAGAATCATTATTTAATTGGTGCAATTAATATTTATTTAAAAGAAAATGGGAGGAGACAGACTTTCACGCATGGATCCCACCAGATATTTTTTCAGGGGTTGGGTGCGGTGGTTGCAAAATAATAATTTTTTTGTCATATTCCTTAATCAACAATAATTTCATTGCCCCTAAGAGTAATATCCAGGGGGGTGAACATTTTATGATCCCCCCCCTGCTGGTGCCCATTCTTTCATGCATACCGAGACCCATTGCTCTTCGCGAATTTCGAAGATCTTAAAAATTTCATCTATCAGATTTAATAACCAATGGAATTTCGCAATTGACTTCCCTCATTGTCACGTTTCCATGTTTCCCAGGAGATAAATTTTTATGGTCCAGGTCTCAAAAATCCATTAAATATAAGCACGAATTGTATTATTGAATTTCATAATCTGTATAATAAAAGAAGGCGTCTGTCTGTCTGCGAGTCTGTCTGTGGCAGCCATAACTCATCGGGAAATTAATGAACACGCTCCAAATTTTCAGAGAACGTTTCTGGTTGTGGTAAATAAATACAATCAATGCCTTATAAATTAATCAAAAGTGTAAATGTTTTAATTACAAAAAATAAAAGTGTAAGCATGAATTGCTGGAAACTATGAATTTTCTAACAATTTGCTCATAGTGTTGGGTTGGGGGGCGGGGATGGCTCAACAGGTAGCGCACCAGGCTTGTATTCTGCTAGTTCCCAGTCCCAACTGGGTCAGCGTTAAAATTTACAGGCGCCCTCCGCCCTGCCCTCGGTCAGTAGGGGACACCGATGGGCTCGGAAAGGCCACCGTCCGTCGGATGGGATATTAAAGTCGTGGTCTCGTGTACGGAAGAGCCTACGCATGAAGAGCCATAGCCTGTGCAGCCATGGGTTTGATGGGAGGCTACCACATGTCTCCTAATAGCTGTCCAGTGGGTTCTCTCTCCCAACCTTCTCTGAGCCCTCGAGGTCCTTGTGACCTGGCCATTTAGCTCATTCTGTGCAAAAAGAATGCCGCGCAGAGCACAACCCAATTTATGTTGGATTCTTTCCCTCTTAGGGGCATTTTTTTGTTTACTATGGGTTAACTGGCAAGGATTCCAAGATAGGGAAGGGAACCCACTAGACAGAAGAAACTGAAGATCGAAGCTCCTGTTACGTCCAACCGCGTGCACATAGCTTAACGATTTAATGTTCCATCCGACGGATATCAGATTACGTCAGCCCATTTTTCGCCGAGGGCATACTGAAGGTAGCGGAGAGAGTCAAGCACAGAGAAGGTTCGAATCTAAGAACATCGGATTACTAACAGATATGCATGTGATGACAAGAAGAGAAATTTCCTTATTTTGAGCTTAATCTTTATCCACCATAAACTGAGATAAATGAAAATTTGTGTACGTTTTCTATAATTTTTTTTAATGAGTTCAATTTGACCCAGAAGTTATGGTCTCCCCTGAGGCAGCAGCAAAAGGTACGTTAGACATCATTCTCCCAGCGGTGCAACTCGCAAGATTTCTTTTTAACGTATATTGATCAATCAAATCATAAGTCAGTGAACTTCAAAGGCTTGAAAGAAATGTATAATATTTTAAATTTAATAATAAAAGATATAAATTGAAAAATGTATATTTATACCAGTTTTCGAATTTAAAAAAAAAAATTCGAAAATTTTGCTGGCTGACGTCTCAAGTCTATTGAATTTAATGAAATTTAAGTGTTTTAAATTGTTCCTCGAAAAATTTTGAATATCAATTCAAATTGGACTCCCCTTTTCCTGCTTTTCTAGCAGAACTAACAGCAATTATATTAGCAGTCAATTGGGGGTTGGCATTTTCAAATAAAAAAATCGTCATTCTCACTGATAGCAAGCTTCTTTTTTAAATTTTACAAGGTAATCCTTTTAAAAGTAATTTTAACATTTTTACCAACGACATTTACACACTTACTTTCAACCACGTACAACAAAATAACATAGTACAAATCCAATGGAACCTCCCATTCAAACTTAAAATACAATGACACCGCTGACATATTAGCTAAAAATGCAAAGAACCTAACTCAATCCATGATCACTCCGTTTCGTGTACTTTTACACAAAAATTTAAATAAAAATGTATAAAGATAGAACTCCGAAATTGGTACACTACTCATGCAAATCACACACACATAGATATATGATCTCTTCTATAATAAACAGATTTAAAAACTATGGTCTACAAAAAAAGAAATTAGTATAATATTAAGAATCAGAGCTAACTAAGCACTATCAGGATCCACATTATTTAAAATGAATAAAGTAATTTCCCCAAACTGTAATAAATGAAACACTCCACATACAATCAATCATATCATTTTCTCCTGTATTAGTTACACCAAAGAAAGAGATATTTATTTTAAAAAACCAAGAAAACATAATTCCACTAAACCTCAAATTTATTTTAGAACCTTCAGAAAAATCACTTAAACCTATATGTTATCATTTACTTATAAACTTTTAAGAAACATTGATTTTATAGACATATTATAAAAAAAAGACTAAATAAAATTAAAAAAGAGAGAGAGAGATACAAAAAAAAGAGATAAAAAAATGAACAATTTGAAACCTTGTCTGAATGAGTCTTCAGAGATTTAATTGTAGTCTCTGGAGGAATATTCATTTGCTGATCTGATTTTCACTCATTCACTCCTTGAAAAACAAAATTTATTCGTTTATTCAAGTTGCATGACCCTAATATACAAATAAGATTATTTGGCAATATATGAGTTCAGGGTTAGATCGCTGGTGGGGGTTGTGTGTGTGTGTGTGGGGGGGGGTCATGTACACCCCCTCTCCACCTTTGAAATGAAGGAGAAATTCTATTAAAGGATATACTATATTATTTTTACGTGGAAATTTTTTTAAACTTTATTAATTCTTTAAAATTATATATCAGAACAACTTGTCAGTACACCATATTTTTTATCTACATTCGGAGATCCGAATTATTGCGAATTCTTCTTCGTTTCCATAAAGCTATTTTCAATCGCTAATGAATTCGTCAACTTAAATACGCAGTACAGTTTGCCGAATTACCTAGGCCAACAAAATATCGGAAAACGAACTCTAATGGTTAGAGGCTACTTCAGCTAAGCCATATGCAAATTAACACAGGCTAAAGATAACACACAAGAAAGGATATGAAGGATAAATTCCATTTGCCATTCCTTCACATTTAGGCTTCGATAAGTTTATTTAAACTCTGAAATTGTGTTGTTTCCTCTCCTTAATTATATTAATGTTGTTTTTATTTTTTTGCACGATGTCTTTTTTTAATTTGTTTAAAAAGACAAAGTTTCTTAAGAAAGCGAAGAGAATCTTTACAGTTCTGGGCACTTGCTTGGAAAGAAATTCATGTCAGTGTTGAATCGATAACTTTTTAAATTAGCTTTTAAATATAAATGAAAATAATTTAAATATAACTGAAGGTGAGAAATTGAATCAAATGTACATAAATTTCTTTTTTTTTCAACGAAATCTGCTCAGTATTTAATAAAGTGTGGGAGTTAAAAAAAACTTTTGAAAGTCAGCTTATTCTGTTAAAAACGTTCAAAACGGCAAAAATTGAAATAATTATTGTACAAACTACTAAAAATATGTTTATGGACTTGGCAAAGTTGATGTAATAGTTACTGCTTTCAGTGTAATCTGTTTACCTAAATTTAATGTAAACTGATTAAACGTTCCAGATTTCATAAATCTTTAAATATTGAAGGAATATTGTTAAAAACTGAGATTTAGATATATTTAATTGAGATCTTTATCTTCAAATATATATTTATTTCGAACCTTTAAAAAGTTACTGAACATGACTCCCTACCGATATATGGGGGGCGGCTCAGTCGGTAGCGCGCCAGGCTCGTAATCTGTAGTTCCCAGGTTCGAGTCCCAGCTGGGTCAGCGTTGTGATTTATCTCTGCAAAATTCCCCGCCCTGTCCACGGTCAGTAGGGAACACCGATGGGCTTGGAAAGGCCGCCGTCCGTCGGATGGTACATTAAACCGTGGCCCCGTATATGGGAGAGCCATACATTGTGCACGTTAAAGAACACACTGGATGGTCTTGACGGGAGGCTACCATCTGTCTCCCAACAGCTGTTCCAGTGGGTCCCCTCCCCCAACCTTCTCTGAGCCTTCGGGGTCCATGTGATCTGGCCATTTAGCCCATGGTGTGCAAAAAAGTGCCGCTCAGAGGTAAAATAACCCAACAACTTATATATGGTTTTATGAATATTCTTCAGAATTTGTAGCATATATTTCGTATTTATTATAAGTTACACTATATCAAACATAACACTAAGCAAATAATGAGAATATTGCAGACTTCTTTTTAAAAATATTTGACAAACTGTAAAATTAATGAAATCTTCAGTATTTTAAATCACATCTGAAGCAGCGCCATCTGTTGAGCATTCATTCTTCAAAGTAAAGGTATTATTTTAATAATCAATTTACCCTGGTGAAAGTAAAAAGTACAGATTTCGTGGCACTATTTATAAAGGAGGTATTGTAGAACAATAAATGCTAATAGATCCTTCCCCCCAAAAAGGTTTAAATTACATCTTATATATTATATATCGTCTCTTTGATGCAACATTCGTTTTTGTTCTACTCAATAGGTTGTTTATTTCTCACAGGAATTGAGCGAAATGTACATGAAACAATTTTAAAGTTGAAAATAAAAATCGGTACTTAGGATTATAAGCGCTTTTTAACTTATAACGTCGGAAACACAATACATGCTAAAATATTTTATGAACGATTTAATGTTTTTTCGCATAGAAAGAAACACGTGAATAATTTCAAATTACACTGTAAAAATAAATTCTTTGCATTGATCAATTTCTTTGTCTAGACAAACTGTCTTCTTCAGACAATATTACGTTGCATTGTGGTGAAGAACGAGATTCTGATCAACAAGCAGCCTCCGATTGTTTTCAGCTGATGACTGGTTGCCTGCATCTATCAAGGTCATCATTCTGCTGCCAGCGATCCCACACTGATGAGGATGCTCCCATGACAACTCCTGTCCAGATAGATAACCTCTATTAGCCATCCCCAAGCTAAGAATGAAACCGATGACTTCCCAAAACTTTCCACGAGGTGATGTTTTGAAGGAGTCATTACGATTTACCCTTGGTTGAACTTCAACTCTGAGGTCAAAGACATTCACTGAAAGGTCATGGTCAGTACGTCGGAAACTTTGTAACAACACTGTAGAAAATTTCATCATCGTAGAAAGCGATCAAGTTCCAAATTCTTGTTCTCAATAAATGCATATCCAGATTATTTGTTACGTATATGGCATATAAACTGGCAGGCTCCTGTCAGACCTCTGTGGTCCAGCAGCTGCTTGAGGTGGTATTTATTTTATTTATATTTATATCCTGTTATTCATATTATAGATTTTTTTTCCGACATTAAACTTAATCTTATATTGGCCATACTTCTTCCCTTTTACTGAAGTAATTTAAAGACTTTACCATATTGCGAGATCTAAATGGTAAAATTTTAAAACCTATTTTATAAATCTTTGGACATCTTTACCTAACAGTTTCACGATATTTATGAATCAGTGCTGAACCTTTTTTGAAGGCTTCGGAGAGGACTTTTCAAACCTCAAAACTCTCAGGGCTCTGAAAATTATAAACTGCAAAATAGAAAGTGCTCCAAGTCCAAAAATAGATGTTTTCTAATTCGAAAAAAAATTACCTTGAATAAATGCAAATTATGCTTACCTCACTTATTGCATAACTGTAATTGCATAATTGTAATGGTTTAAGGTAATATGAAATCCCACTGAAATGAGATACCCTTGGATATATGATATTTATCGTCAACATCCAACCTCGATTCGAACACAGATCTTCTAAAGCTAAAAACACAAATCAATTAGGAACATGTCCGGATCGAACAAAATATTTTGGGGATTGGGAGGAGGGGGGGTAAACGACGTAATCGATCTGGGGAAAAAAGGGGGGGGGGCAAAAGACTGGATTTCCATTGCAGTATGCATTTGCCCCTCCGCTCAAGATGTCTTTAAAAAACTTTCTTGAAATATGCTCAAGCTTAACAATATTTTGCTTGCATTACCCTTACTAGAATTCCGAAACGGTGGTGGGGGTGGTGGGGGGTGATGACCCCTTACTCCCCTCCCCTAGATCCATCTCTGATTAGGATAGCATTGGAAATTAAAATAGATTTATTATGTCAACACAATGGATATATTAATAATACATTTTTGCCTCGCTACTGATCTATTTAAATCGCAGTGAAAACTATTCTATTTCGTCATATTTCAATTTCTTTACAAAACTCGCTTATAAATCCAAAGTTGTAATTAGATATGTGAAGTACTTTCTCTGGAAATAACTAAAACATATTTGGGTTTGGCTTTAAGTCGTGTAAATTTGGTAAATAATAATGTTGACCATAAGTAATCATTTGACATTCTGCCCAGGAAACTATTTTTCAACGAGGGGCTAATAACAAATATCTGGAGAATTGAAATACATCACTTAGCACACAAATCTTCACAAAAACATTTAGCACACAAATCTGCACAAAAGCATTTAGCACACAAATCTGCACAAAAGCATTTAGCACACAAATCTGCATATAAACATTAGCACACAAATCTGCATAAAAACATTTAGCACACAAATCTTCACAAAAACATTTAGCACACAAATCTGTACAAAAACATTTAGCACACAAATCTGCATATAAACATTAGCACACAAATCTGCATATAAACATTAGCACACAAATCTGCATAAAAACATTTAGCACACAAATCTTCACAAAAACATTTAGCACACAAATCTGCATATAAACATTAGCACACAAATCTGCATATAAACATTAGCACACAAATCTGCATATAAACATTAGCACACAAATCTTCACAAAAACATTTAGCACACAAATCTTCACAAAAACATTTAGCACACAAATCTTCACAAAAACATTTAGCACACAAATCTGCATATAAACATTAGCACACAAATCTTCACAAAAACATTTAGCACACAAATCTTCACAAAAACATTTAGCACACAAATCTTCACAAAAACATTTAGCACACAAATTTGCATAAAACATTTAGCACACAAATTTGCATAAAAACGTTTAGCACAAAAATTTGAAAGACTAAACGCAACGAAAAATTTGTGTTCTCCAGAGGAATAGCAAATGGGGAGATTGCGCAGTTAGCGTTTCAAGCGTTCTCTCGGATGATAAAAAAAGATCTATTCATCATCTGCCAAAGAACCAATGATAAAAAAATGATCTATTCATCACCTGCCAAAGAACCAATGATCAATAAGAATTGTCGAAGCTTCACTGCGCAGTCTCGTCAATGGCCACTACCTCACTAGCAATAAGTATTTGACTCAGTATTTAGAGGAGAAAATAAAAATCCTACAATACCTGACAAGACGTTTCCAGGGCAATCAATAGTAAAGCAACTATGCCAGAAACTGATTGTAAGAAATTCTGTATGACTCAATGCAATAAAAAACGATATTTCAAAACAACTCAACCGAAGCGATTATTCTAGGATCGATTAGGGTGCAGCTAATGTAGCAAAACTTGAAATTTAAACAAAATATTTGTACATTTCCTTTACTTTAGTACGCAAAGTATTTTCGCAAGCGGGTTAATCGCTTGAGGATCGCCTCTGAATTGAGGATGCTTGAAGACAGAAAAGACAAAACCTTTATTTCATGCTGAAGTGAGATGTTGGGGAGATCTGGGATCTTTCATCTTGGAAAGTTTCAGTTATTGAATATTTCAGATTAGTGTTTAAACAGAAGGAACGTCTTTAAATGTAATGTTTTTCTGGGGGATTTTTTTGATTTTTTTAATGCGTACTATCAGTCTGCTATTGGCGGTTTCTTATTATTTCTCTAATTACCTGTATATGAAAAAAATTAAAATTCTGAACTTGAAAATTAATTTCGCTCTGATTCTGATTGTAATTTTTACATCACTACAACATTGACAATGACAGCAACAGTTTATTTTTTGGCTACTGATCTAAGGGACCTGGGTTCGAGCCCCGGATTATGCATGGATGTGTGTGTGTGTCGTTTTTCTGCTGAGGTCCTGCCATCCTCTCAGATCTCCTACTATGGCATATAAACTGACAGGCTCCTGTCAGACCTCTGTGGCAAGCAGCTGCTTGAGGTGGTATTTATTTATTTATTATTTTATTTATGGCTGCTTCGGGAAACGTTCCATTCCTTTTATTCTTAGAAAATAATCTTTACTGATTGCTTAAATTTCTATATGAAATCGGAATAAAGCCTTCTTCACTCAACTGGGGTGTGATTAGGACCACAATTTTGGTGTGTGCTCTGAAGTAATCTCCTGACCTTTTGTAGTGGCCCAGTTATGATATATAATATATAAAATGAATTGTTAGCAGGTAAATTTATTTTGCTGGCGAATCTCTGAGAGCAGCCCATTTTTAAGAGATCCGGGACAGCCTCAGAACCTCTCAGTTACGTTTCTGACACCAGCAAATACACAGTTTTTTTTTCGTATGCAAGTTCAATATTTAGTCATTTCCTCGCAAAACTCGGTGCAAGTGTCTTAGGGAAGTGCGTCATCTAATACTGATAAACAATGAAACAAAAGCAATGATTTCCCAGAAAGTTAAAAATGCAGAAACTAAATTCAAACAAATTTAGTGATCATCCTCCTACTACAAAAAATGGGGTGATTTTTGCCATTCCCTAAAAAAGCAGTTAGAACTCTCAAACTAAAGATCAAACTCTCGGGTTAGAATTCTATACGAAAAATGTTTAGTAACACAAGTTTTTATTGAAGGGTAATCTCTCAGTCTTTGATTGTCTTAAACGTGATTTGCACTCGCTGAAAGGAGTCAAAATTCGTAATTTATTTCAGTGAAAGCCTCGTATAATTTTGAAAAGAAAAAACGCATTTTGCGTAATATTTTCCTGTAATAATTTTAAATCTCTTAGTCAAATGATTCTATAAACAGATTTTACAATAATATTTTTGTTCTGTGTTTAAAGAGTAACGAAAGCTGGAAAAGAAGCGTTTTGCAAGTATAAAAATTATTCTCGAAACGAAAAAGCAAATACAAAAATTACATATTACTATTCACAGTGGCTTTGCTGTTCGAGTTCTTGGATGCGTCTGAAAATTTCCGGATTATGTCAGGGGTTCGAATCCTGGATGTTTGTGGTTTTTTTGGGCAATCTCGCCTTTCAGATCTTTTTTGTGGCGCATTATACTCTCAGCTCTTGTGAGATCTCTTGTGGCAAGCAGCTGTTTCAGTATTTTTCTCAATGCTTATCGAAATAGTTATTAAAATAAGTGCATTTTTAGATGTTGGTACAATAATTCTTCACAGTTGTGCAAATTCTGAAAAAATTTTGATTCAATGACAGCTGTTAAAAAAATTGAAAGAATTTTTCTTGACGATATTTTACTTACGTCAAATGCCCCCCCCCCCCAATTTTTGAAAGTCACGGAATTCTTAAAGTAACATTCTATTTTCTTAATATGTGAAGGTACATCCATAACGTTTTGTGCATAGGATATTAAAGCTGACTATTTTGAAATATAAAACATATCGTATTGGGAGGGGAAGAGAAATTCTCCGCCCGCATAGTTCAAGACAAAGAATCCAAAGAGCTTGAGCTTAAATATATGCACCGCATAGGACAAATTGCATCATTTTTGATTATGTTGATTGATTTGTGGTGAGTGCATTTCAAAGGCGACAGACTGAAGGCACGTAATGCGGGTGCTTCAGCTGTAACCAGTACAGAGTACATAAATAATAGTTAATCGTTACCGTGATGGCTGCAGAGAGGCTGATTGAGGGATGCACGCACGTGGGAGACTGGAGAATGCACGAGCACCCCCCTCCCTTTCCCTCATGTCTATTATGCACATGGGCATACGCCCCCTAGTCTTTCGTTTTAAAGACGCGCCTTTACCCAAATGTATAGAACCAATTATGTGGTGGTATTTGATGCCCTCTCCCTAAAGGAATTTTTCTCAAATTGATTTAAAGAATTCATTTCACAAGGCTTGTGTACTATAAGTTAATATAGATGCTCCGGTTTAATTAATCTAACGTGAAAAAACCTTTTAAATCGAAAAAAACGGAAAACTTTTTGCGGAATGGTTAACGATTTTAAAAACAGTAATCTTCCTTTCATCAAAAATAAAAAAAGCTGAGTGGGATATCTAAATAAGAACTCGCGATTTTAATCTATTTTAATTCTGAAAAATTGTAAAGAATATCATAATATATTATTTTGTGCGATATTACAGACATTGTTTATCTGACAAAAATATTTGCGAGAAATTCAGAATTCACATAATTCACCTGATGAAACACTGAATACACCGGTAAAACTGCACCGGATATAAAAAAAAATCAATAGAAACTTGGTGCCTAGGTTTTGCTGCAATTTCAACTCCCATAATCTTCATGCCTAAATCGAAAAAGTAACGAAAAACAATCTCTCGGGGTGTATTTATCTTTCAAGAACGATGCATTTCATTTAGTCAACATAAAATCATCCTAAAAATAATGGTGGATAAACAACATACGGGAAAAAAAGCATCAGTCATTAGCGGGAAAGAGGGAATTATTTTTTTTTTCGGGAAATGGACATTTTCACTTCCTTGCCAAAATAAACCAAGTGAAAACGAGGAGAAAGCTACTGACCTGCTGCCACCGATCCTCGAGCGAAGGTTGAGCAGAGAAATAACCAGTATCGTGGACGGCTTGCATCTCGTTGAAAATGGGGTAGATATCCATGGCGAACGGAAACACTCGTGTGCCTGTTGCCGAATCGACAACCCACACCACAACACCAGACCGTCGATTGAAGAACAGCGATTCTTCTTTACTACTTAGGAGCCATCTCGTTAACACCGCGATATGGGCCACATTGCACTGAACGGTAGAAGACACGCTGCAGCCAGTCAAGTCCTACATGTACGCCAAGCCAGATCGAAGAGAGCGACCAGCCCCCTTCTGCAGAGCTACAGGCAACCGAGTTGGATCGGTTTGAACGAGCCGTTACTCCAGGCCAAGTGTGTGCAGTCGCGCCGAGGCCAACTGAGGCTGCGCCGCGGCAGGCTCACTTCGCTCTCGACACTCGCGCCACCAACGAACAAACAGCGGATGCATTGCTAGTGGACGCGTCCTTGATGCTTTTCCACATCGTTTGAGGCTTTCGGGGAGAGAGAGCTTTTTGCTTTTTTGCGTGGGTGGAGGAGAGGGGATGACTTGACAGATGCCGTTGAGGAAGGAGGAAAACAAAAATCAAAACAGGAAAGAGAATAAGATTAACGAAGATCAGAGAGAAAAGCGGAGTTGTCCTTAACCTTCGCAGTAATGGCGATTGAAGAAAAAATAAACTTCTATGTGGCCAAGTGGTTAGCGCGCTTGGCTCCTGATCTAAGGGACCTGGGTTCGAGCCCCGGGTAAGGCATGGCTGTTTGTGTCGTTTTTCTGCTGAGGTCCTGCCATCCTCACAGACCTTCTACTATGGCATATAAACTGACAGGCTCCTGTCACACCTCTGTGGCAAGCAGCTGCTTGAACGGGTATTTATTTATTTTTTATTTATTGCCAATAAAATTTCGAGAAATATTGTTTACTATATGTATATCACAACTTTTAATGTTCTGATATTTAGTTGAGTTTTCGGAGCGTTCATTCAATTTTCTAACTTCTTTCTATTTGCAAATATTCAATGTACATTACATACATTTATATAATTATATATGCATTATTATTATATGCATTTTTCGTTAAGAAAATATTATATAGAGAGGGCAATTCACAGGATGTTGATCAGGATGTGCGAGGACGAAACAAAAAAAAATTTTTTGTACGGGGGGCAGGAGGAGAAGTAAAAACATGATAGTTGATGCTTAAAGCTTATATTTTTTAATGATTTTTCAGGACCGCGTAGGCGGTCCACAGCGGGACACCCAATTGTACATGCCATTGTTAAATTATATGCCAAACATATATGTACAAATAATGTGTAAATTGTTAAATATTGTAAATAATTTTTTTATATAAATAAATTTTTTTTAATAAATGATAGAAAGTCCGATTTTTAAAGTATGTATTAAATATATTCATATATTCATATGACTTTTGCAGTGTGTTGGGAGTCCTATATTTTTGACTGACCCGAGACCTATCTCGCTTCATTCAGGTTCTGAAGATATGTATTTTTACTTATTCATTTTTCCTTTTTTTTTTTTCAAATTCCAACGGTAGGTCATGACGTAGGAAGTGAAAAAGACTGAAAAAATTCCTCCAACATTTCTTTCAAAAGAGC
Source organism: Ryuthela nishihirai (assembly GCA_038380435.1). NCBI lineage: Eukaryota > Metazoa > Arthropoda > Arachnida > Araneae > Heptathelidae > Ryuthela > Ryuthela nishihirai. Next base: position 5,788,779 of record JAWZYU010000030.1, on the reverse strand, counting down.
AATATTTAAAAAAAAATTGCTTCACTATATTTCCTATATTTCACTATATTCACTATATTTCAACGCGAAAATAGTAAACGTGTTATTTACGGAATGAAAGCTCATGACGTGGGAATTGATATTAGTTACAAAAGAAATCTTCATCTGAAAGCAAGCGAAAGTTGCTCTACTATGTCTTCAGAACTCGGTGATTATCATAGCATGTTGTACAGCAAAATTCATGGTGGGAAGAAAGGATATTAGTTATAGAAAAAAAAAATTAACATGTCTTTCTTTGAAAGAGAGGAAAGCTCTTCCACTATACTTCCTGAATTCGAGGTCTAATCGTAATTTTATTATTTATGAAATGAAAGTTCATGGGAATTGGCGTTAGTCATATATATATTTGAAACAAGGAAGGTTTTTCAAAGATAAGTTGATTATATATCCTTAACTCAAGGTCTAATCGTATCGACCCTGGGTTACTAATAAATGATCATGAATGGCCTGATAGCTAATGAATGCTCATGAGTTCGGAAAGGCATCGCCCCGGAGCCCGAGTGGATTGCTTGCTTGGCTACTTCGTCAAGGGACCAGGATTCGAACCCAGGATGTGTGGATGTTTTTGTGTTGTCTTTCTTCTGAGGTCTCTCCTTCTCTACAGATCTCTTCTAAGGCGCATCGTACTGACAGGCCCGTGTGACAAGCAGGTACTTGAGGTGTAATTAAGACCCCGAAGGCTTCGAGAACGTTGGGGATTCACTGGACAGCTATTTAGCCTCCCATCAAGGCCATCCAGCGTGTTCTTTAACGTACACAGGATATGTCTCTCCCACACACAGTGTCACGGCTTAACGACCCATCCGTCAGACGGCGACCTTTACAAGCCCATAGGCATTCCCTACTGACCGTGGGAAGGGCGGGAAGTTTTTTACAGATAAATCTCAACGCTGGCCCAGCTGGAACTCGAACCTGGGAACTACAGATTACGAGCCTGGCAAGCTACCGACTGAGCCACTACCCCCTCCCTCCCCTCAGTCGGAAAGATGGATCCAGGCTTCAGATCTAAAGCCTTATCAGTAGCAGAATATCAACTGGAAATTCCCTCATGCGAATACGAAATGCGAATACGGAAATAGTCGCCTCAGGCGAATACGAAATGCTCGATTTTAAAAGAAAAATATTTTGTCATTTTCAAAATTTCATCTGCAGTAACGATTCGAAATCAAACTAAAGGAAAATTGCGAATAATATTTTATTCAAAGAAAAATACGTTTTCTCTTTTTATTTATCTCTTAAAACAAACACAAAGAAAGAATTTTTTTTCTCACAAAATACCAACATTGGGATTAAAAGGAAGTTGAGGTAAATCTATAGACCATCCTACTCTGCCAACTAAGTTACAAACTTTCCTATGAATACAGATTTAGAGCACTAATTTCCAATTTCCAATTTTTCATTTAGGCTCTTCCGTCGATAATCAAATTGTTGGAAGTTTTAATAAGAATGGAAATCGTAGTAATTTATTAGTACCTATCCAATTAAAAAATTGCCTCTTTAAAACAAGATTAAATACGTATAGATGAAGAAACAGAGAAGCAATAAAGTAGAAAGATTTATCATTCATTTAAACAAGTTAAAACTGTCGCTTTACAGAAATAGCAATCGGTAACGAAATAATTTTTTTCACTTGGCTTTAAATAACTGTTGCGTTGCATGAATTTTATTCGACTTATTTACTGTTCTGTTTATAGCACCTTTTTTGCAGTAAAATTATATTAAGTAAAAATATGCAACTCATAATAAGCAGGAAATATTTTATAAGTAGCAAAACGTTCTTTGAAAGTGAATGGGACCAACTGATGCATTCAAGCCAAACTTCAGCTAGGTTGGGCTTTTCACCGCTGAGCGGCACTTTTTTCCACACAATACGCTAAATGGCTAGGTCAGAAGCCCTCGAGGGCTCAGAGAAGAGTAAGGTAAGTGACCCAATGAACAGTTGTTAAGAGACAGATGTTAATCTCCGTCAAGACTATCCAGCATGTTCTTTAGCATGCACAGGTTATGGTTCTCCTGCGCGGAGACGAGGCTTAACTTCCCATCCGATGGACTAAGACATTTCCAAGTCCAACGGTTTCCCCCTTCTCACAGAGGGAGGGTGCAAGCGGAGATAAATGTCAGCGTAAGCATAGCAGGGACTGTGAACCTGGGAAGTACAGATTACGATAGTGGCGACTACCGACCGAGCCAACTACCCCCACCCCGAAACTTCGGTATAAATTCCATAAGTTATTGCCAACACAATTCACGAAAACTGAAATGAACAGGAAAAGCCACAAATATCATAACTTATCAGAAACACCATTTAGAAGAGACAAATTATTAGCACTCTTTGTACTCAAGAAATAATATCAACGGGTTAATAAAAATATCGTGCTAGATTCAGGATGTAAAAGGAAGTACACAACTATTTAAAGTTTTAGAATTGGGTATGAAGTGGGCAGTAGCCTATCTCTTTCCTAAACCTGAAATCATCAGGTGAATAACCTGAAGTTTCCAGGTTCGAATCCGCACGAGTTTGCATTGATCATTCATTCCGTTCATCCGTTCGAGATCCGTTCATTCCGTTCATTCCGTTCATCCGTTCCATTCATCCGTTCGAGTTTGCATTGAGACTTTTCCCAGTAGCACGAGTTCTGTCCTAAGTGAGAAAGGAGACACCGATGAACTTGGGAAAGACGAAGTCCATCGGATGGAACGTTAAGCTTTGGTACCATATATATCAGTCTTATATTGTTCATTTTAAAAAATAAGCTAGTAATTGCTGATAGGAGACGTTTATATGTCTCCCAAAAGCTGTCCAGTTAATCTTCTTCTCTGAGTTTCTCACTCTCTCAGGGAGGGAGTTCAAGAAAGCCATGCCAACCCAAAAACATTCGACAATTTTAATAACAATTTTAATAACTTGACCATAAATGGAAGCAAATAGTAAATATGTACACTACGCAAAAACAAGAGGGAAATTTCCATGTTACGTCAAAGGAATACTGTCTTTGAAGTTCTATAACATGCAGTATATATATATATACATAGTTTATCGTAAAACGCCATTGCAAATAAACTAAAATTCACATTAAGGCTATCTGAATTTTATTCATCATTTTACTTTATTTTAATATAAGTATCCGCCTATGCGATAGCTTCATTAATATCTATAAATGGAGATTCCTTACCCGAACATGTGCCTCATTTCACTAGTCTCTACGAAAATATTTCATTTGCAACTACCTTCCAATCTTATTATTTAATGTTAATATTTTTCACTATCCTTAACCCTCTTTAAGGAATGCAAGGAGATAAAGCTGATGAAACAGATTTGCATAACGTTTTCTGCGTAACGTTTGAAGTTCTACTGATTTTCAACCTTTTACCCGGTTTACCACAGTTGTTTCTTGGTTGATGAGACTTTTACTTTTAGGCCAATTTATATGTCAGTATTCTGATTCGCTACATTTAGTCAAAAATTTGACAATAAATTAGATACAATTTTAGGAAACATTAAAAATGACCAAAAAGAAAAGATTCTTCTTATTAATGTGAATTCAGAATCTTATAGTAGATGCAATCTTTAGATCTAGTGAAACACTAACTTTTGGGCTTGAAAAGAATTACCTTGTCATGCTTTGAAGTCATATTACTTTTGATTTATAAATATATCCTATGGATACAGACTACAGTTTTTTCTTATAAAGCAAACATTCTAAATGTACATATTTAGTATTTTTGATATCTAATTTCTTTAATTTTATGAGCTCAAGCCTAGGGCACATATCTCGAAGTCTAATACTGTATAGTGCCTGTTTGGCAATAATAAAAGATAAAACAGAGGAACCCCAAAAGGGTCACAAGCACAAAACAAATTTGATAAAAAAAAAAAGCACAACTAAAAGTAAAACATGCAAGTGTCAAACGCCAAATGGGTGCGGTTGGCTCAGTCGGTAGCGCGACAGGCTCGTAATCTGTAGTTCCCAGGTTCGAGTCCCAGCTGGGTCAGCGTTGAGATTTATCTCCGCAAAATTCCCCGCCCTGCCCACGGTCAGTAGGGGACACCGATGGGCTTGGAAAGGCCGCCGTCCGTCGGATGGGACGTTAAGCCGTGGCCCCGTGTGCGGGAGAGCCATACCCTGTGCACGTTAAAGAACACGCTGGATGGCCTTGACGGGAGGCTACCATCTGTCTGCCAAACTGTTCTTCTGGAATTAGGCTATTCATATCAGTATGCTCCATTAGGCGATTTAAGATAGTTCTCTCAAAGACTTTACCTAAACCTGGGAGCAAACTGATCGGTCGATAACTCTGGGGAAAGATTGCATTTTTCCCCGGTTTATGTATCATTTTAATAATATCCCTTTTCCAGAATGATGGAAAGTGTTTCAGACGTAAAAGAGAGTTAAAAATAGAACAGATATAAACAACGGCTCTAGGCGGAAGTTGTTTGATCATGGTGTTCGTGATTTCATCAAGGCAAGGAGCCTTTCTGGGTTTTAACAATTTTATTGCTTTGTTAACCACAGTAGGAGTTGTAAAGCGAATGTTAGAGATCACCAACTGGGAGAAGTGATCGAGTGCATTTTCAACAAGTTCTGAAGTTTCTTCATCTGACAAATTTTCCTCAAACTGATTTTCCAGGGTGGTCACAAAAGTTTCAACCTTGTCCTCGTTGTTGTAAACAATCCCATTCATTCCATGAATGGGAGGATAATCTGAAACTGGTTTCTTCAGGGCATTGGCCATTCGCCAGATGGAATTGTACTCTGTTGTAAGGGCAGCTTTTTGTCACAAGAGGCAAATCGATGCTCGCGAAATTTATCGCAAACAGAATTTTTGAGCTCCCTGAGACGTTCCTGTAACTCTGGTCTAAGATATTTTTGCCAGTCTCTTCTTACTTTATTTTTAAGAGAGATCATCTGAAGAATATCATCAGGAAGCTTATTGGCATCAATTTGACTCTCCTTAATCTTACTTGCCAACAGGTATGCACTCATGATATTATCATTAAATGTAGAAATCTCCCTGTCAATGAGAGCAGGAGTTTTGGCCTTTGTATGGCCATTAACTCTCTAGTTGACAATGAATTTGTATTTCTCCCAGTTGGTGATCCTGCGAGAGAGAATGTTTTCAGTAATTTCATTACCAATAATAATAATGATAGGTTCGTGATCAGAGTTGAGCTCATGGATCACATGAATACCATAAGAGGGACTGAAGTGTCCAAAAACAGCAATGTCAAGGACATCTGGTTTATGCATGGTATTGTGGGGGGAAAAGTGGGTTCTTTAGGAGTGTCTATGATGAGATCTTTTCTTGAGGGCTCTTTAGGAGTGTCTATGATGAGATCTTTTCTTGAGGCATAGTAAAGCAAAAGACGACCACTTTTGTTCACCACATTAGATTTCCATGACTGGTGCTTGCAGTTAAGATCTCCGGCAAGCACAGTCGGAGTTCTAGGGAATGTCATTTGAGAATGCTAATAAGGGTAATGGAAGGTAAAAAATATTCTACACGTTTTTCAACATATATTTCAGAAAACGAAAGGAAAATGTTACAATGCAATGAAAATCCAGTCTGTAGCCTCCCCCCTCCCCCTCCTCCTTACTTTTTACAGCCTCGATTGCGTCGCTTGCCCTTTTTTTTAAATCCGGAAACTGCCCACATGAAAAACTATAAATTAACGAATAGATTTCAAAATACTGTGCTTGGAATCATCAACCAAAGTGGCAGCCTAAGATGGGGATTAATGAGATCGTGCTTTTGAGTGAAACCCAATCTTATTAAAATTAGCCTGCAGTGACCGAGTGTAACATCTGCATGCAGGGCTTCTTTTTGTTGGACCCATTCCCATTTTGTTAAAATATCCTTAGTTCCCTAATTACTACGGAACACAATCGTCTTAATAGGGGGCTTTGGACGTTATGGAGTACATTAGGTGAAAGGTCATTCAAGAAACTAAGTAGATTAACTGCGGAAAATCTTTCCCAAAAATAGATCTTCGAAAAGCAAAGTCTGATAAAAACGTCCCATTGAAAAATATTTTATTTCTCAATTCAGTTAGGAAGTTACAACCTTTCTAACATATATACTGTAAAAGGCTGAAAATATACAGATTATGGGACAATCTGATGTTAAGAATAGAAATACATGAACAGAATTATCACCAGAGCCTCGATTTGCCATCCATTGTCTATCGATTTCTCTCTTAATATTGTCTAATGAGAAAGCAAAGAAAGAAATCACCAGCCAATGCATGTTGCCCACCTCTCACGACGGGGACGTAGAGGTTGGATTTTGAGAGGTGCCGCTCACCCACCCGCTGTTCTTCGGATCATCCTTTATCAAACTTCGTCGTCATCTTCATAACAATCGTCCATCAAATCAAAAAATATTTCTTCATGCATTGTCATTTCGCACTGCGTTTCTATTACGTCTCCTTGGCCATTTATCACCTTTGACTTATCAGTCAGAAAGAGACGGACATGTATTACCTTCCATACACATGATTCATCTGGAACGTAGTCTGTCTTAAGTTGAATTACGAAGCCAGTTTCAGAATCTAGTCGAAATCCATCCACTTCTTCAAAGTCTTTACATGGGGCCGGAATGTTATGATGATCAATTACTTTCTCGAAAGACGACGACGAACTATCAGGCTCTTCATTTTGCATCTCTTCAAACACATCTTGTGTACCACAGAAACAGGAAGAGCAGAAAACATCCCTGAAGACGGAGGCCATTACACCTACAGCTCTGCTGAAGAAGCCTTTTCTTGTCATCACGAAACGATGCTATATCACCAAACTACTTCTCAAGTGACAAACCACAGCAAATACGAATGCAACTAAATCTCTACAACAAACAACTCTGAAGACGCCAATCTAAATTCTACTCCAACTAAATCAAGATTCTCACATCAAACAAAAATCACTAGCAACTATGCACAATAACTTCGCTTACCAAATATCGCATCCAAGCTTAATATCGCATCCACAGTCAAACGCCAAGTAACGTTTTCTTTCGCTTCAACATTTAATTCTTCACTCCATTGTTGTCATTGTTACCTTTCGTTCATCTAGTGACGAATAAAGTCATTCTTAAACGAAGCGATGTGTTTCATTGTTTCGTCCTTTTACATTGTGAAGAAATTCTAGGTAGATGCTAGATGCGCCTATTTGTGCTGTAATATGATTGCTGTTTAGCTAAAATAAAACAGTTTTACAGAAATTCGGAATTCTGCATTCATTCAGTTAGTATCAAAACAAAAACGATTGTCAAAAATCCTCCCAAATTTTCCCTCAGCGAAATCTGTTTCAGAAGCATAATTACACCGTATTAATAGTCAGTTCAACGTAAGACATAGAACATTTTAAAATCCTTGTGTTAGGGGATGATCTCATCTGTGACCCCTCCATCCTCTGATCCTCCTCATCACACACACGTACTACACTGGCGGAAATTGAAAAAAGAACACACAGAAAGAATTCCTTTAGGAACGTCATAATATAACATGTTAATAGCTAAGGGCAGCAGAAACCGTGATCCAAGATTGAAAGTCATTGGATGAAATAATGACGTCACTGAGGACGACAACATGCAAATTTACGCAGATCGTATTTAAAGACTAAGGCGTGAAGAAAGAAGTTATTCGTCTCGTGTCGTGTTGTTCAGTGCTCTTTGAAGAAGCTACCATGCCTGGACAATGCAGGCGCGCAACGTTTGTTCACTTAGCGGAGTTTGAGAGAAGTCGTATAGTGGGTCTTCGGGAAACAAGTTGGTCTTTTCGTCAAATTGCACACCACGTTGGATGAGAGGTATCGGCAGTGGTACGATGATGGCGTCGATGGTCAGAAGAGCATTCGCACATTTGCAGACATGGTTTCGGGCAGCACAGAGTTACGGACGCACGAGAGGATCGGTGAATCAGGAGGGCGGCGGTGGCAGAACGAACGGCTACGGCGTTATAAATTCGATCCTCTGTCGTACCAAGGGTATCTAAAAGAATGATACGCAATCATCTTTTGGAAGCAGGACTATGGGCACGCGTGCTGCTGGCACGGTTGCCCCTGTCACCTCGTCACTGTAGAGCACGTTTGCAGTGATGTCAAGAACGAGTTCATACAAGGGAAGAATGGCAGTCTGTGGTCTTCGTTAGTGATGAAAGCCGATTCTGCTTAGGAGCGTCTGATGGCCGTCTACACATCCGAAGGCGACAAGGTGAGCGGCTTCTTCCATCGTGCATCCGCCAACGACACACAGGGCCCACGCTGAGCATCATGGTATGGGGAGCGATTAGCTATCACTCTCGTACGTGTCTGGTGTTTGTACAGGGTACACTGAATCAAAATATGAATAGTAATACGTACGTCAGCAACATCGTACAGCCAGTCGTCCTGCCATATTTGAGTGTAATCCCAAATGCGATTTCCAGCAGGATAACGCCTGCCCACACTACGCCAGGGGCAGCTCAACATGCTCTTCAGGCAGTTCACCAACCCCCTTGGCCAGCACGCTCTCCGGATTTATCTCCAATCGATCATGTCTGGAACTGAATCGGACAAAGACAATTCCGCGGACCGTGGCAGGCAACGATCATCACTGAATTACGCATCCAAGTTGAAAGTGCATGGAATGGTATCCCAGTGTGATATATATCATTTGTACGAAAAAAAAATGTGTTTAATTAAATTTAATGTGTTAAATGAAACTTAGTGGTGATCATGCAATATTCTTCTTATTTTGCTCGATACAGCATGAGGATGAGATTTCTGTCCGTGATGCGTTGGGTTGGGTTGTTTTACCTCTGAACGGCACTCTTTTGCACACCATGGGCTAAATGGCCAGGTCACATAGACCCCGAAGGCTCAGAGAAGGTTGGGGGAGGGGACCCATTGGAACAGCTGTTGGGAGACAGATGGTAGCCTCCTGTCAAGGCCATCCAGCGTGTTCTTTAACGTGCACAGGGTATGGCTCTCCTGCACACGGGCCACGGCTTAACGTCCCATCCGATGGACGGCGGCCTTTCCAAACCCATCGGTGTCCCCTACTGACCGTGGGCAGGCGGGGAATTTTGCGGAGATAAATCTCAACGCTGACCCAGCTGGGACTCGAATCTGAGAACTACAGATTACGAGCCTGGCGTGTTACCGACTGAGCCACCCCCGTCCCTGCCCCGTGATGCATTTTATCCAGTAACACAAAAATTAATATGAGAAATCGTGAGCTTAGTGATATCCTGGGAAATGAAGAACTGTCAAAAATAAGTTGAATATAACCTCTTAAATAAAACAGGAAAGGATGAGATTCTTGTAAATACAGTTCTATAGATCGCACTTGCTACTGATTTTTCACAGAATAGGATATCATGCCTTGGTATTGGTTCAAACGTTTCAAGACCCCATTTATTCTGTTATGAGGTAATGTGTCTATGCCCCTGGCTACTGAGCAGTACGTTTCGCACACAATGGTTGCATGGCTTGGCCGCAGAGATGCCAAAGGTTCAGAGAACGTGCTGGGGGAAGGGGACATACTGGATAGCTGCTGGAAGAGAGATGAAAGCTTCCCGTCAAGGCCATCCAGCTTGTTCTTTAACGTCGGAAGTGTAGACCTCTTCCACACGGTGCCGCGGTTTAACATCCCATTCGACGGACGGCAGTCTTTCCAAGCCCAGCGGTGTGTATTTTCTCACCGAGGGCAGGGTGGGAGTTAGCGGAGACAAATATGAACACTGGCACAGTCGGGACTCGATTCTGGGAACCCCAGATTACGAGCCTAGCTCGCTATCAATTGAGCCAACTCCAGCCGGCCTTTGTGCTTCGCCACAATTACGCAATAATGTGCTTAGTTTTAAAACGCGATTTTGTAACTCATGAAATAGCAGAAAAAAATGTTTTTTTTTTTGATGTAACATAGATTCGAACCCACCTCTCTCATTAGCATGCAGGAGTGATAAACACTGCACCATCACCGGCTAATATTCTTTACTTGCTTGCTTGCTTGCACGTTACACTAATTGGGAGGTCCTTGCTTAGGCTTTCCCAGAACGAGTAAGAATTTACTTATAACTTTTCCTCAAGTGTCTTTCTTGAGGAAATTGAGAATTTTTTTTTTCACTTTTTTTTTTATTTTTTTAATATTATTTTCTTTTGTTATTTTTTTTTATAATTTTTTTTTTTGGTTTTTTTTTATATTTGATTCCAGATGTTTGTCTCTTGGAGGAAATTCAATAACAATCGATAAATATTTTGTTGAAGAGGGCAATTAAATTAGGGCAATTTAAAATTGTATTTAAGGTAAATTCTGTTATTCCAATATTCTCAAGTTCATGAAAAAATTTATTTCTTTGTAGGTTAAATTTATCGCAATTTAAGATTATATGAGTAGAGTTTTCTTTTAAATTACATAATGTACAGTTAGGGTTACCAATTAATTTAAAAAAGAATTTTGACTTATTTAATAATATAGTATCTGTTTTTAATCGGAGAAGAGCTCTGATTTCTTGTCTATTAAAAGAATTATATGAGAGATAATTAATTTTGCTTAAAAGTAAATATCTAAAATTAGGTTTAATAATAGAGTTAAATTGAAAAAAAATTTCCGTAGAAGAGAATTCCAAATTTTTTATCTCTTTTTTTGTATTAATATAAAATTTGTAAGTTGGAGAACATGTATTAAGGTCATGTGCTGTTTTCGCCATCTTATCCACTTCTTCATTTTCCTTAATTCCAGTATGTCCTGGAGACCACCTTAGGTGGATTTTATTATTATTTTGAATAAAATTTTCTGTATTTAGTTTAAGTAAGGAAGTAATGTAATATGGATATGTAGAGTATGATTGATCCTGTGTTAATGTGAGAATAGCTCCCTTAGAATCAATAAAAATAACAATAAGTTGATTTTTTAGTATTATGTAAAAGCCATTTAAAAGCAGCTAAAATATCAAAAATTTCTGCATGTAAGATTGAAGTATGTTTTGGTAATTTGACTTTTAAAGAAACATTAAAAGATGGTATAAAAACAGCTGCAGAAGCAGAACCAGAGTCTTGTATAAAAGAACCATCTGTATATATTTCTAAAAATGTTTCAAAATGTTCCTTTTTAAAGCTATTAAATAATTGTATAATGGCTTCATTTGAATATTCATTTTTAGAGTGTAATAAAGGAATTTCAGTATAAAATTTAGGAAGTTGATAACACCAAAATGGAATTGATTCTGTAATATCTCCTCTTAAGTCATCCTTGTGAAGGTTATTAAAAAAATTAAAAAGTGATGGTTGATTTTTTAATATTTTGTAAAAAGGTAGTCTTTTAAATTTTTGATAAAATGGATGGACTGGAAGCTTAAAATGTAATCTAGAATAATATTTTAAGATTAGGATAGGATGTCTTGTTTCAAAGTTTGGGAGAGCAGTTTCAGCCAAAATAGCAAGTGAGGGGCAAAATCTGGGAAGACCTAGAGCTATCTTAATACATTTAGTTTGAATAGTATTTAATTTTTTGAGTTTAGTTAAACTTGGAAAATCTATTAATTCAAAGCCATATTCAATTTTTGCTCTTATTCAATTTTTGTATAAAGTTATTAATGTATTAGGGTGAGAGCCTTCTTTTTTGAATGCAAAATATTTAAAGATGTTAAGTAATTTAGAGCCTGAATTGTGTGCATGATCTAAGTGTGAGTTCCAATTTAATTTTGAATCTAAATAAAAGCCGAGAAGTTTACATTGATTGACTTGTGCAATTTTGTTGTCGTTAATTTTTAAAACAAATTTTGGTTTAATATATTTGTTTCTATAAAAATGTATACAGTAAGTTTTGTTTATATTTATTGTTAAATTCCATTTTTCACAATACTTGATTAATTTATTAAGTTGTTCTTGAGTATTTTGTTGTATATCATATTCGTTTCTGTCTGAGGTCCAAAAAGTGAGGTCATCTGCATAGCTTGTATAATTAAACTTATTATTAAAAATTTTTTTAATGTCATATAGATATAGGTTAAAAAGAATGGGTGATAAGGTGGATCCTTGGGCTAAGCCCTGTGTAATATTATGAGAGTTAGAGAAAATAGAATTGATTTTAACTTTAAATTTTCGGTTTTTTAAATATTTTGAAAGAAATGTAATTAAGTTATAATCTAATTTTGCTTTACTCAACTTTAGCAAAAGATAATCAATTGAGACTGTATCGAAAGCTTGGGTTAGGTCAATTGAAACGGCCAATAAGATTTTTTTCTTTTTATTAGCTGAATAAATATCAGAGAGGAGTAATGATATACATTCTTTGGATGAACGATTTTTCCTAAAACCAAAAAAGTTTTTAGGTAAAATATTATTTTTGTCTATTTGCCATATGAGTCTTCTAAACAAGATTTTTTCAAATAATTTTAGGGAATTAGAAAGTAAAGAGATAGGTCTATAGGAATTGAAATCTGTGGGAATTTTATTTGGCTTTTGAATAAAAATAATTATTATTTCTTCCCATGTTTTTGGAATATCATGTGTAGTCCAAATGTTGTTAAATATATTTAAAAGTTTATCCTTCCAACAGTTTGGTGCTAATATTCTTTAACATGTAACGTGACTTATATACTTCACTGCATATTTATTTTCCGCATATCTCCTGTGATACTTTACTACTGACTTAGCGATTGAATATAACTGCATAATGGAAAAGATGCGCTATGCAGAGCTGTATAACAGAAGTACCGATTTTTAAAAATCAAAACCTATGAATTCAAGTGTGCATAAAACTAGATATTAATCATAATTATAACAACTGGTAGCAGGAATCATTTTCTATTAAAAACGGAAATATATATTTCTAATGAGAAATGAATTAAAAAAATAACAACTATATTTTGAAGGAATAAAAAAATATTTTGATTAAAAAACAAGAGTATACATTTCTACTGAGTACTATGAATGGCAAAATTGTTTATTTACGTACCTAAAAATGTTCTGTCAAAAAATAAGAAGTAATGAGCCAGATTCAGTATATTGATTATTTTTTTTATGAGCCGTAGGATTGAACAAGCCCAAACTAGACCTTTCACTGGATTTCATTTTTTGATGGAATATGCGCATATCAAAATTATGTAAAGAACGGGCTCATTCTCTAGTAATACTCTACGTTTCTTTTATTTTCCGCACTGGCATTCAGGAGATTTCCTGAATTTTTTCCTAAAAACAAATTTTTCCTAAAAACAAATTTTTAGGGGAGAAGAAAGCTTGGAGGGGGGGGGGGGTCAATTTTTCATAGCCTACGATATTCCACGAACTTAAGAAGCTTTCATTTGACGTATTGTTTGTTACTTTCGGCATTCCCGTTCTGGAGATATAGCGTTACAAGTTTCGTATTTCCACTTTTTTAGGCGAAAAGAAAGCACGGGAGGTCACAAGATCTCATTTGGCACAAAAATCATTAAGTTTCTCCATCGCGTTCGAAAGATAAGGTGGAACAACTTTTTATCAAATCCACAAAATGACCAACCGACAAATGTCAAGGACAAAAACAATAGGAAGATAGGTAAAAAATAAATCCTTCGTAATAAAGGCAGTGTATGTTTTCATTTATAGTGTAACATTAGCTTCTAATTACTTTTAGAAAGGAATTATTAAAATAGTCAGATGATTCAACATGGAATATTTTTTATACATTTATGCATTAGAGGCCAAAAAGAAAGAGGAAAAGCTGAATCCATTAAAAAGGAAACACCTAAGTGGCTTTCAGAATTGAACCGAAGGCCTTTCAAACATGAAGTCGAAACAAACCAATTTGCCCAACTTTGAACGTAGTTGAGATTATTAAAATAACTTATCAGTTTGTTATAAACGAAATATGCATTTCTGCAGTATTTTCATATTGATTCCATTTCTTAATGTCAAAAGACTGGGTTGGGTTGTTTTACCTCTAAGCGGCACTTTTTGCACACCATGGGCTAAATGGCCAGGTCACATGTACCCCGAAGGCTCAGAGAAGGTTGGGGGAGGGGACCCACTGGAACAGCTGTTAGGAGACAGATGGTAGCCTCCCGTCAAGGCCATCCAGCGTGTTCTTTAACGTGCACAGGGTATGTCTCTCCCGCACACGGGGCCACGGCTTAGCGTCCCATCCGACGGAAGGCGGTTTTTACAAGCCCATCGGTGTCCCCTACTGACCGTGGGCAGGGCGGGGAATTTTGCGGAGATAAATCTCAACGCTGACCCAGCTGGGACTCGAACCTGGGAACTACAGATTACGAGCCTGGCGCGCTATCGACTGAGCCATTTTAAAAGTTGAAACCGGGACAGTTTACTTATGGTTTAGTTTTCCATTTACTGCAACTATTGTGTTGATGAAAAATTTCGTCCCGTTTTAATGCCAAAATTCGCGTACAAAACCACATACATCGGCCTTGCTGACCACCCCAAGCTGTCGTAATCACCTCGAAACTGTTGATTGATTAATGGCGAGTATTTCTGGATCTCTCGAGTCGTTCGCTTTCAATCAAAACCGAGATTTCGTCGCTGTCAGTCTCTGTCGGCTGTCCAGAACGTTGCGCATCGCCGAAGTCAAAATTTTCTTCACGAAAGCCTCTGAACCACTTACGACACGTGGAATCGTCAACAGTACCCTCTCCGTACACAGCGCATATCTTTCTTTGAGTCTGCGACGCGTTTTCGCCTTTCCGGAAATAAAAGAGCATGATATGTCGAAAATGCTCCTTCTTTCTGCCACCTTCATAATTTCATAAAATGCACAACATACAACTAATCATGACAAGTTTTTGTTCTAAACGCTCGGTGAAATGTCACCTTTGAAATGGGGTATAAATATTTTATTTGAAAATTTTAACAGATCGATTTTGCCACACGATGCAGCCAAGTGTCAAAATCTGGGCGAAGTTTTGCAACAACCCAATATATTGTTAAACCTAACTTCAAGAAATAAAATAAAAACTTGAATTAAAAAATCAAATGACTGAGATAACACAATAAATGTTACATTATGCAATCGAAAACAGCGCAAAATTTATATTTTCTACAAAAATGAAATTCGCTATATATGAATATTTGTGTTATCTTTCTGCTGAGATCTCACCTTTCTCACATCTCTCTATGGCACATTATATAACAGGCTTTTGCCAGACCCAAGCATCTGCTTAGGAGTTGGGTTGTTTTACCTCTGAGCGGCACTTTTTTGCACACCATGGGCTAAATGGCCAGGTCACATGGACCCCGAAGGCTCAGAGAAGGTTGGGGGAGGGGACCCACTGGAACAGCTGTTGGGAGATAGATGGTAGCCTCCCGTCAAGGCCATCCAGTGTGTTCTTTAACGTGCACAGGGTATGGATCTCCCACACACGGGGCCACGGCTTAACGTCCCATCCGACGGACGGCGGCCTTTCCAAGCCGATCGGTGTCCCCTACTGACCGTGCGGGGAATTTTGTGGAGATAAATCTCAACGCTGACCCAGCTGGGACTCGAACCTGGGAACTACAGATTACGAGCCTGGCGCGCTACCGACAACGTTTTAACCACTATTACGTTTTTGAAGTAGGATGATGTCAATGGTACAGAGGAAAAATTATCTTAGAGCTCTTGAGCAGGGAGTGATCCGAACCCACGACATCCTGTTAACATGTCAGGTGCTCTGATGGCCGCTGATCAATATCTCTTCTGTTGTAGATGTTAGGCTCATGAAACAGGTCGATAGCATAGAGCTGTCTTAACTGCTAAAGAAGACTCATTCACAGTGCTCTTCCATGCAGGTGCATAAGACCAGCAACGTCCACTGTCGTCTTTTTTCACTTCCTATTGTTTCTTTACCCATCTTCCTGTTTCCTTTCCCTTGTCTTTTGTCGGTTTTAAGGTCAGTGGATTTCGTAAAACAGTTTTTCCACCATATCTTTCCCAGGCGACGGACAAGCATAATGATTTATATGTCAAATGAAATCTTGTGACGAGGGAAGTGTCATAGGCTATTAAAAATTGACCCACCATGCTTTTTTTAATTCAAAAAAGGGGAAATATGAAAACGATTGTTCTGCTATGTCTCCAGGAAGCGAGTGTCAAAAGTAACAAGCTAGGTGTAAAATGAAAGCTTGTGCTGCGGGCAATGTCATAGGATTAATACAAATTTAAAAAAATACCTATCTTCTGATACGCGCCTTAAAAAGTAAAAAATAAACCTGAAGCATATCTATGGTGCAATCAGTCATTGAATTCGCATTCACTTCTAAGGAAGATAAGGAACCAGCAAACTTGTTGAGCAGGTAAATCGGCGCCTTATCTTCCTTTGAAGTGAATACGAATTCAATGCCTGCTTGAACCTTCGATATTCTTTAAAGTTTAGTTTCTACTTTTTAGGATGCATATAGAAAGATGGGTACTTTTTAAAAAACCTAATTTATTTATGTTTTTTCTTTTTTAATTTTGAGCAGTCTCATTAACAGTCCCACGGGCACTGTTAGTCTGCATTATTATTAGTTACCTTCAGATACATTTTTAAACCACGGCACTGGACAATTGCAGGGTATTGTTTCGACAGATGATCGTGGCTGCAGTGAGTTTAT
Source organism: Ryuthela nishihirai (assembly GCA_038380435.1). Classification (NCBI taxonomy): domain Eukaryota; kingdom Metazoa; phylum Arthropoda; class Arachnida; order Araneae; family Heptathelidae; genus Ryuthela; species Ryuthela nishihirai. The sequence goes on along the minus strand of JAWZYU010000030.1, from coordinate 5,772,196 downwards.
GATAAACGTGACATGAACGCTCGTGTATGCTTCTGCGAGAGATTTATGTAACAGAAGAATTGGAACATAGAACCGATCTGAAAATTAAGAATGATAGAATAAATATGTATATCCCGCAGCTTGTCAGCTGCGTGATATACATATTTATGTTTCTTGGTTAATATTATAAATAAAATTCCCCTCCAGCAGCTGCTGTCTACAGAGGTCTGACACTTCCCTACGCCACAATAGAAGATCTGTGAGGAGAGCGAGATTCAGCAGAATGACAACACAAACATCGATGCCTTACCGGGGGATCGAACCCAGGCCCTTTAATCAGTAGCCAAGTACGCTAACCACTCGGCCACGAAGGTTTAATAGTAACTCATGTACTGTCCACTACTTGCAAATACTGCATTCCATTATGGTGACTCTTCACTGTTAATGGCACCAAACCATGAAAAAAAGTACAGGCTCAAATCCCAACTGTGCCTGTGTTGAGATTTCTCTCTGCTAACTCATTCCACTCCTACCAAACCCATTCCGCCCTCAATGAAAAGGGAACACGACTGGGTCTGTCCAATGGGATGTTAAGCAATGACCCAGCTGTGTTGGAGAGGCATGTCCTGTGCATGCTAGATGGTGTCGATGGGAGGCTTTCAATCTGCCTCCTAGTATCTGCAGTGGATCCATTTCTCCCGCCTTCTCTGAGCCCTTGTTACCTGGTCATTTAGGGGCGGGGGTGGCTCAGTCGGTAGCGCGCCAGGCTCGTAATCTGTAGTTCCCAGGTTCGAGTCCCAGCTGGGTCAGCGTTCAGATTTATCTCCGCAAAATTCCCCCGCCTTGCCCACGGTCAGTAGGGGACACCGATGGGCTTGGAAAGGCCGCCGTCCGTCGGATGGGACGTTAAGCCGTGGTCCCGTGTGCGGGAGAGCCATACCCTGTGCACGTTAAAGAACACACTGGATGGCCTTGACGGGAGGCTACCATCTGTCTCCCAACAGCTGTTCCAGTGGGTCCTCTCCCTCAACCTTCTTTAAGCCTTCGGGGTCCATGTGACCTGGCCATTTTGCCCATGGTGTGCAAAAAAGTGCCGCTCAGAGGTGAAACAACCCAACCCTGGTCATTTAACTTGTTCTCTGCACGAAAACACCACTCAGAGGTAAAACAAACAAACTCATAGATCTTTAGAAGCTTGTTATAACAATGGAGTATCAAATTACAAGTTCATTTTAATGGGATCTTACAAAAGATATTTCAAGAAGAAATTAAAATCCTTTTTAATGCAGTTAAATGGCACTGAACAATTGTATAAAGTTACTATATAACAGCATACATGTTTTCGTTTTGCATTAATCCTGCAGATGAAGAAAAACGTGTTGCCACCTTATTGCTTATATCCTTTATTTCATTTTGAATTTAATTCTAACTTTATTTGATTCTCGAAAAATTATGTATAAGTCGCTGAAATGAAAAGCGGAAAATCCCTATGCCTTGGTAATGAATTGAGTGATCTTTCTGCCTTTGCACCACAAGGAAAGGAATATATATATAGGAGGAATTCATCAACACCAGAATCAGTGGGAAGTATTAGCTGAAACGTGATGGATGTTGTGAGAATTCTAGAAAAATAGAAGCATCTAAAGATGATCACTATGCGATGCTAACGTTTTAATTTGACTATCAGAATCAGTATTTGATTGACTTTCAGGATTGTGGTGACACTATCAATTCGCAAAACTATTACGAAACTACGAGCATTTGTAGGAAGGCAGTAAAGTCGAAGCACCCAGGACTTTTGAATAAAACGGTTGTTTTATTGCAAAACAACGTCTGCCCATATTGCTCAAGTAAAAATAAGAAAGTTGAACAGATATGTTTGGGAATGCTTCTAACATTCTCCCTCTATGCCTAACAACTTCCCTATTAGAATTTTACATTTCTGAACTTCTAAAAAATTACATGGAAAGAAAGTTGAAGTGGACGAAGAGCTCCTGAGCATCCTCACAGACTTCTTCATTCAGCAGCCAAAGTGGCTCTGGGAAAGAGGAGACAAATGTCTCAACAAGCAAGCCCAATATGAAATAGATCAATTATTGATTGACGTTTCATTTCCGACTTGTCCACGTTTCATTTAAAGGAACGGATATAACTAATGCATTGTACAGGACAGTAACAGCAAATGATCCATGCCCCTGTCAATATGTTAATCTTTTCTACTTCACTCTATTATTATTTCTTTTTATTTTTTCTTTGACTACTGATCAAAGGAACCTGGGTTCGAGCCCCGTGTAAGGCATGGATATTTGTGTTGTTTCTCTGCTGAGGTCTCGCCTTCCTCACAGACTTTCTACTGTGGCGTAAAAATTGAGAGTCTCTTGTCAGACCTTATGGCTAGCAGCTACTTGAGGAGATATTTTTTTCCTTATGCAACACCCAATTCTGTTTTTACACCGTAGATAGGTTCCCGAAAAAACTGTGTAAAAAATACAGTGCATATGAGAAATTAGAAGATTGGTTTCAGACGTGAAAACCCAGTATAAAAAATAAGTTGTTTTCAAACAGATCATATCAAAATCTTTAATTAAATATTTATTTGATTTTAATTTATATAAACAAATTTTTTATTTTATAAACTTATAAAGATAATTATATGTACATATATAAAGTAAATTATCCTTCATAAATAAAATAATATGTCGCTAATTCAAAAATACGACGTACATATACTTATTAACCAGATTTTATTCGTTGTCACTATCTGACAATAGACGCATTCGTTTGCTTAAGACTGGAATTAAATCACTTTCATCGCTTGAAACATTTTGGCCGTGGTGTTCATACTCCAATGGTGAAATGCTCTCTATGGTATGGGGAACCAATTATCACTTGTTTCCAGTGATTCTGAAGTTTTATTAGTTTTGACAACGAACTCTATAATCAATCGTTGATATCCTGCTTTGACTAGATATTTGCATAATTCTTGATAACGCGCCATACATGATTTCAGTTCACGTTTAAACTGCTCAGCTCGTTCGACAATGGGATCATGTGTAAGAAAATGACTTTCCAATTTACTAGCCGTTTGAAGCCCTTCTTTAATTAAACCTGTAGTGAGTGGAACCTCTTCATCATCATCACTTTTTTCTTTTTCATCAGGAGTCTCAAGGACAGCTATTATTTCATCTTCGCTAAGAGCTTTGTCAACCAGCAATTCATCAATATCTGCAAACCATAAATAATCGAATCCTTCTCCACTAACTGCATGTGCTAAAGTGATGATATTAGGATATTCAGTCGTATTTGGGGGTACAGGATCTTTGCTTTTTACACATTCTGGCCAAATAGGTTTCCAGCATGTGTTTAAAGTTGATAGTTTTAATTCTGATACGTCAATCCAGCATGTCTGATACAATCAGGGGCGTAGCGAAGGACTATGGTTGGCGGGGGGGGGGGGGGAGAAATCGAAAATTTTCCAACTCGGAATTCAAATTTTGCCAACTGAGAAAATAATGTCTGGATTTTCGCTCCGTGGGAGGTGGGGGTGGGGGGTTTGAGGCAATTTTTCACAACTCCCTTGCATTCAAAAGGTATTCTTTTTTTCGAGTTATCTCCTACCCACATTGCTAGTGCCTTTTCCACCTTCACTTTTACAATATCTCTCGTGTACGATGACGACTTAACGCTCAATTTTGTTCCAGAAAGCACAGATTTTCCAATAGCATCTTCATTTACTTTGATGGTTCTTACGGTAGCTTCGTTCAAACCAAAATATTTACCTATGGATGTTGAACCTTCTCCAGTTGCAAGACGATCTTAAAATTTGGATCTGAGGATCCAAATTCAAAGCTTCCTAACACTGGAAATTAGCCTTTTTTTACAGAAAAACTTTGTAAAAAATAAATTGTAGATCTCAAAGTTATCAAAATTTTAATTTTCGAAAAAAATACTTTATTTTTTACGGAGTTATTAACTGTGAAATATTTGACGGCAGATGCCGATATTACATTAGTCCTAAACACTTTTGAGTTTTGAATTGATTCAAGGTGAAAAACTTTGCATAACCTCTTAAAATTGCATTTATTTTTGTAAATGTTATTGTTATAGTTTTAAGATAAATTCTTAGAGTAGCAACACTGATATTTAAATATTTCAATTTCCAGATCTCTTTAAATAGTAAAAAATATTTAATGAAATTCAGAAGTTTACTCGTATTTGATTGATTTGAAGATTTGGGAAATTTTTGAGTTCTTCCATTTCTTCTAGCATTTTGCTACAAAACACTTCATTGAAGGAGCTTTAAATAGTTTTATACTCGCACAACATGAAAATATCATTTTAAAATATTTTTGATAATTAATGCAATTTTTTCATTCCCAGAGCAAAAGAAATGTATTTAGTTTCAAATGATTAATTTGATTTTTAACCCCTTAACAGTTTCTTTTTTCTGCCATTTTATGTCCAAAAATAAGCACATTTTTGATAAACAATTTTGTATTCAAATTGATCATATAAATTCAAATCAGCAGTCAAAACTGTTACAAGTATTGAATTGCATAATTTATGATAATTTTTAAATATAGCGAAAAATTGGCATTTTTACTTAAAGTTGGCTTTTCCGAACAAGAACTTTAAAGAACATGTGACAGAAATGAATGTGAGAAAAAAGCATGCATTTTTTTAATACTTACATTTTCATTTAATTTCAAAACTCAGCTTTTGTATGATAAATTTTAAAACATGGAGATAAGCAGAGTTCTATATCACATCGTTTTTCTCACAAAAGTTCCGCACCCGAGTTAGATCATCGGAACTTTCCGTTTCCTCATCACTAGAGAAGTCCGATAACGAACTTTCACAACTGCCAGAATTATTTAGATAAATTTCCGATTCATTATCTGATCCAATATCAGAATTATATTCTGTTATGAGCCGCTCACTGTCACTCATTCCCCTTTTATTTTAGCACAAAATTCAAAAGAAATAGTATTCGCAACGTGTGATACACTACACAAGTGAAAACAAAATTCACTCCTTCTCTCGTGTAAACGAAAAGCAGTAAAACCTGATGCTAACACCGATGTACCCACGTTTCGCATTCCAATCTTTACTGGACTACTAAAGCCATCTATTAGAAATATTGCAAACGAAAAAAAAGTTAAAAAGGCGTAGAAAAATAAGATGCCCGAGCGGCGTACGGGCAAATCAGAAAAGTGACCTTTCGCAGTACCCGAGCGGTGTTCGGGCAACCCTACTGCGTATTGAATGTTACAAGTTATATGCTCTACATAATGTTAATTTATTACATTAATTTTACTCTTCATTAAAGAAACTATATTATTAAAGTTCCTGGGGCGGGGGTGGCTCAGTCGGTAGCGCGCCAGGCTCGTAATCTATAATTCCCAGGTTCGAGTCCCAGCTGGGTCAGCGTTGAGATTTATCTCCGCAAAATTCCCCGCCCTGCTCACGGTCAGTAGGGGACACCGATGGGCTTGGAAAGGCCGCCATCCGTCGGATGGGACGTTAAGCCGTGGCCCCGTGTACGGGAGAGCTATGCACGTTAAAGAACACGCTGAATGGTCTTAAAGGAAAGCTACCATCTGTCTTCCAGTGGGTCCCCTCCCCCAACCTTCTCTGAGCCTTCGGGGTCCATGTGACCTGGCCATTTAGCCCATGTGTGCAAAAAAGTGCCGCTCAGAGGTAAAACAACCCAACCCTTATTAAAGTTCCTACATTCATTTCGATTACTTATTTCCATTCTTCATGGTTTTCACAATCATTTAATATTTGTTATACGAAATCATGAAAACTATTGTACATAAGGGCGCACTAGTACTTCACGTGCCTAGGGGATCGTGAGATGTAAATCTGACCCAGAAGATATCTATGTGTATAATGATATTAATAAACAGCTTAATATAATTTTTTAATTCATAAAGTGGCGTTTTTAACCTCTCTACTTCTCCTCCTGGGGATGTCCATGCAGAAGATTGAGTAATAAAGTATCACAGGAGGTAGACGTGAGATTCGCGGAATATTTAGCTGAAAAAAAATTGGTGCTGCCGTGAGTTGTATTTCAATCCTCACCTCCTCGTAACAAAGACAAGTGCCAACCACTACACCATCAACGGTAACAGCTTTCTTCAGCAAGTGTGACATATAAACATTTCCCGCATTTTTTATTTGATTCGCTCGTGGATCCTCTATGTCGGGAAACGGACAACCAAGTTGCCTCATTGATGTAATTTAATATTTGTCACTTAGGCTCATGGTGTTAAATCAGTCCTTCAGGTGTAAAGTATCACAGGAGATATGGCACTTCAGTCCTTCAGGAGTAAAGTATCACAGGAGATATGGCACTTCAGTCCTTCAGGAGTAAAGTATCACAGGAGATATGGTACTTCAGTCCTTCAGGAGTAAAGTATCACAGGAGATATGGCACTTCAGTCCTTCAGGAGTAAAGTATCACAGGAGATATGGCACTTCAGTCCTTCAGGTGTAAAGTATCACAGGAGATATGGCACTTCAGTCCTTCAGATGTAAAGTATCACAGGAGATATGGCACTTCAGTCCTTCAGGAGTAAAGTATCACAGGAGATATGGCACTTCAGTCCTTCAGGAGTAAAGTATCACAGGAGATATGGCACTTCAGTCCTTCAGGTGTAAAGTATCACAGGAGATATGGCACTTCAGTCCTTCAGGAGTAAAGTATCACAGGAGATATGGCACTTCAGTCCTTCAGGAGTAAAGTATCACAGGAGATATGGCACTTCAGTCCTTCAGGTGTAAAGTATCACAGGAGATATGGCACTTCAGTCCTTCAGGAGTAAAGTATCGCAGGAGATATGGCACTCATCAAATATTTAGCTGAAAAGTTTTTGTTTTGTCGTGATTTCGACTTTGTAAAAATCCTAACAATTTGTTAGTCTCTTGCTGTGCTAGCTTTGAGATTTTCTGCTCTCTCCGCTCTCAGTACAGGTGAGAAAAGGAAGCTTGTAGGCATCTGCCTACTAACAACTGTCCAACTGATCTTTGTCTGCTCCATGGGATATTCGGGAACAGGTTTTTAATTCATTGTGTAGCAGAAAAATGTTGCTGACTGTTATAATTCAACCAATAGTGACCGCTTAAGGCAGTGGTGCAAAAACCTTTTTTAAACTGCTACCTCCTTTTTTGAATATTAATTTGATACTTCAGATTTTATAACATATATTTAAATTGTGTTCATGTAATAAGAGCTTTGTTATTATGAAATGAATTAAATGAAAAATGAGTTTATTTTGTTTTTTCCATTTTATTTAAATTTTCCTCGACACCCAGAATTTTTCGACAGACTCCCTGAAAAGTCGCAACCCACAGTTTATGCATCGCCAACTTAAGGGATGGGACTGTTGGGTGATTGACCCGTGGCTAGAGTGTAGAGAAGACTTCAACGGATCCAATTAATTGCATTCCATACATATCCCGGAAGTAACTGACTTTGCTCGCTAATGTACTTCTGGCCGGGTCAAAGGAACTGTTAACTCTTATCTCTGACAAACAGTATAAACAAAACGGATTATTCTATTGCCGTAAAGTTTTAAAATAGTCCTAGAGTCAGAATTAATCACAATAATAAAAGTAAATTCCTTGCAGAAGTGTCGGAAAGGTTGAGTGAATCAAGAATGACATCAGTGCCTTTCCACGCGCTTCGCCGCAAACGTCAGATTCAAACGAAACCATGACAACATCCGAGGTTGTTTGCTCTGATAAAGCATTTCCTGTTCCTTCCTTCAATTTCGAAAGTTAGGAGCAACTCTCTTGTGACTATGAGCTTTCCTGTTGAGAAATCGAAAAACCAGCCTCATTAGATTTGGTTCCATCTGTCTTTCTTTTTTTAACAACACAGGTGTCATTTTGTTAAACCTGTCTTACATGAAAAATAATTGAATGCCGAGTTAAAGTGCAACGGAGTTTATCTTGTCGTGCTAGAAAGAGAGTGGGTACTTTAATATATAAATAACTGAATCACTAGAATGGGTTGGGTTGGATTGTTTTACCTCTGAGCGGCACTTTTTTGCACACCATGGGCTAAATGGCCAGGTCACATGGACCCCGATGGCTCAGAGAAGGTTGGGGGAGGGGACCCACTGGAACAGCTGTTGGGAGACAGATGGTAGCCTCCCGTCAAGGCCATCCAGCGTGTTCTTTAACGTGCACAGGGTATGTCTCTCCCGCACACGGGGCCACGGCTTAACGTCCCATCCGACGGACGGCGGCCTTTCCAAGCCCATCGGTGTCCCCTACTGACCGTGGGCAGGGAGGGGAATTTTGCGGAGATAAATCTCATCGCCGACCCAGCTGGGACTCAAACCTGGGAACTACAGATTACGAGCCTGGCGCGCTACCGACTGAGCCATCCCCGTCCCTCACTAGAATGGAATTTCCGCTGAAATTTCACATCGATATATATATATATACCAACACCAAGATTTGTGTCGTGGTTCGATTCCTGAAATTCACGACGCAAACCAATATTTTTTTTTCCTATAAAAAAAATAGAGGTAGAAGTTATAGTTAATAGCGTTTCAGATAACTAATTTGAGATTCTAAGATTCGAGTCCCAACTGTGTCAGCGTTAAACTCTTCTAAGCCTGTTCTGCCTTTGATAAGGGGATAGTGCGGACTTGGAAAGGCTCCTTGATGGGACATTATACCATAGTCCGTGGTCAGGAGTGCTATAACTTTGTGTCAAAAGCATGCTGGATTTTACTGACACAAAGCTTTCATCTGTCTCCTAACATCTAGCTGTTCAGTTGACCCCAATCTTCTCTGAACTTGTGGGGTCCTAACATCTAACTGTCCAGTTGACCTCCAATCTTCTCTGAGCTAGCGGAGTCCTAACATCTAGCTATCCAGTTGACCCCAATCTTCTCTGAGCATTTGGGATCCTAACATCTAGCTGTTCAGTTGACCTCAATCTTCTCTGAGCTTGTAGGATCCTAACATCTAGCTGTCCAGTTGACCTCCAGTCTTCTCTGAGCTTGTGGGGTCCTAATATCTAGCTATCCAGTTTACCCCAATCTTCTGTGAGCATTTGGGTTCCTAACATCTAGCTGTTCAGTTGACCTGAATCTTCTCTGAGCTTGTGGGATCCTAACATCTAGCTATCCAGTTGACCCCAATCTTCTGTGAGCATTTGGGATCCTAACATCTAGCTGTTCAGTTGACCCCAATTTTCTCTGAGCATTTGGGGTCCTAACATCTAGCTGTTCAGTTGACCTCAATCTTCTCTGAGCTTGTGGGATCCTAACATCTAGCTGTCCAGTTGACCTCCAGTCTTCTCTGAGCTTGTGGGGTCCTAATATCTAGCTATCCAGTTGACCCCAATCTTCTGTGAGCATTTGGGTTCCTAACATCTAGCTGTTCAGTTGACCTGAATCTTCTCTGAGCTTGTGGGATCCTAACATCTAGCTATCCAGTTGATCCCAATCTTCTGTGAGCATTTGGGGTCCTAACATCTAGCTGTTCAGTTGACTCCAATCTTCTCAGAGTATTTGGGGTCCTAACATCTAGCTGTTCAGTTGACCCTAATCTTTCTGAACTTGTGGGGTCCTAACATTTAACTGTCCAGTTGACCTCCAAACTTCTCTGGGCTTGTGGGGTCCTAACATCTAGCCGTTCAGTTGACCCAATCTTCTCTGAGCTTGTGGGATCCTAACATCTAGCTATCCAGTTGACCTCGAATCTTCTCGAACCTTTGAGGTCCTAACATCTAGCTATCCAGCTGACCCCCAATCTTCTCTGAGCCTTTGAAGTCCTAACATCTAATTATTCAGTTGACACCCAATCTTCTCTGAGCCTTTGGGGTCCTTGTGATCTAATCATTTAACCCATTATGTACAAAAAAGATGCCTACTGCTTAGAAGTAAAACAACTCATTAATCCAATCCATACACAATACCAAAAATGCAATATATAGTTAATATTGTAGAGTCAGAACTTATTTAAATACTTGAAAAAACCAATTCTACGTGATGCAAATAAATATTTATGCAGTAATAATAATGAACATTAGAAAAAAATAATGCAGAATGGAATGTTAATGCATAATAGTATATATTTATGATGTTAAGACACGTATGCCCAAAAATTTTAAAACGATATTAAAAAAAAACAAATCTTTGCATGTTATAACTTGATAGTTCCACATAACTAGATACAATGGTTAAGCTACTAACTTAACAGCTTATTGGGGTGGGGTCGAGCAAAGAAGCTTTAATATTCTAGAGTTTTAGAATTGGATTATCACATGATCAGAAGCTTCTGATTTCCGAAATTATTCAATTAGCATAAGAATCAGTAATAATGGAACGTGAGAAACAACTGGGAACATTATGCCGTTGCACGGTCGACATATTGTCAATGATCAAACACCCACCTATGAATCAACCAATCATCTGTGAGAAGTGTTAATGCGTGAACTGTGTAGGGTCATAGTTTCCCCATTGCTTCCGTAGTTGTCACACGTGCTCTACTTCTGGTAAGAATGAAATTGATAACAGAGTTCCCAAATGAGGCTACAAACATTTGGCTGATCGAATTTGAAATGCTGAAATCTGCATATTCTATTATTACTAATGTCTAGAAGGAAGACGAAAAAAAGTAATTACAAGTAATTTTGCATAAATTACCTATTGTCAGTAACGTACAGATTACAAAAATACACTGAAAGTAAATACCGTTCAGTGAAGCAGAACACGGGTTAAAATTATGGATATACAAATACATCATTAACAAATCAAAGCTAGTGTTCAACCAGTTATATAAACTTTGACTTAAATTATAACTTTTCAAGATTCTTAAAGCAAATTCTTAAACCACAGGGTCGACCCATGCAAATTAAAAATAATAATAATGATTTATTCATTCATATTCACTTTAGCAATACAATTTCAAGTCTTTTACTCATAAGAGTTATTGCAATTCGCCAGTGAAGTTTAAATACAATGTGTTTGCTCATTTAATAAAATTGCAAAAAATCAGAAACAGAAGATCATTTAAATAAAAGTATTAACAGTCAGTTTTCTAAGTTCGAAACTTCCGAAAACTATTACAAATTAGCTCAACACCGTTTTTTAACTTCATTTTTAAACTGTGTATCATCTGTTATTTCACTCAGAAAATTTGATAAACAATTATATTTTTCAAAGCTGAATAGCCAAATTTAAAAAAAAAACTTTATTTGGTGTAAGTAATATAAACGTTTTAGGTACCATATCTCTTGTATTATATTAGTTTGTCCTCCTCTGAAACACAGAAAGTTTTTTATGAAAAATACTAAGGATTTCAAAATAAAAATCTGTTCAAAATTTAAAACTTCCAAAACAAGACAACTTTGCATTGGAAGAATCATATATATATATTTTACAGGTTTAAGTGAATTTTCAATTTTTTCTCCCCAAATAAAAAGAGCATACTGTATTATTGAATAAATAAATGTGTAATAAACAATTTTAGAGTCTCTAGGTGTAACAAATCTCTTAGTGTATAAAACCGAAGTAGAATTCTATTAATTTTTGAACAAATATTTGAATATGATCATTCCACTTTAACCGTTTATCAAAAATAATACCCAAATAATTTATGCTATTAGTGAATCTTATTTTTAACGACCACAGACAGATCGTAAGCTTGTATCGTTTAATGACAATAAGCATTTCAGATAACGATACTAAAACTCACTTAGATTAGTATCATTCCCTCGTTGTACATTGAAATACATATATTTTGTATTGTATGGATTAAGAGATAGTTAGTTTTGTCAAACCACATCTTCAGAACAGTCACATCCATATATGAATATTCTGCTGTAATTCAGTTGTGCCAGCTTTGAGATTTATCTCCATTAATCTCCACCCTGCCCTTTTCCGAATTTTCTTTTATTTTTGCGTTTTCACACGTTCTCTGCGTGCCATAAAATTTCTACAAGGGAATGGGATATGGTCTGCTTGCTGCCATAAGACTTTTAACGGTTATAATTGATCGCTTTAAAACTATTTACTGGTACTGACTGATAGGTCGCAGACATGTTGATATTTTTTTACTTTTCGTTTTTGTACATTGTTCTAGTGTACAAAAGTGTAACTTAGTAACAAAAGTAAAACGTAGTGTCTGACAGAGACGTCTCAAGTAGCTGATATTAGACAGACCCGTATGTGTATATATCATTCTGCGATATTCGGTTTCATCCGTTTCTGTTGATGCTCTCAATGAAATCGCTTCGTTGGTACAGTCGCTCAAAAAAGTCTCCGAACACCATGGTTGATTACAGAATTCAGAAAAAATATCTGGCAACGATTTTTTTAGAAATTAGTGATCTGGCAACCTACGTGACACGAAGGTTGCCAGATCACTAATTTCTGAAAAAAATCGTTGCCAGATATTTTTTCTGAATTCTGTAATCAACCATGGTGTTCGGAGACTTTTTTGAGCGACTGTACTAAAACGGCAGGTAGTCTATCTCTGGCCACCGAGGAAGGTATTTGTGTTCCCGAGCTGTGTGTTTTAGCTAGAATTTAGTGATTTATCTTAAGATTAATAAATTCATTTGGATTAGATTCTTGAAAGTTTGTTGGTTTGAGTGATTGGATGAAGAGGAAGAAACTGAAATATGACCAACGGGACTAAGAATAAAAGTCACCACAAATTCTGAAAAAATAAGAGTAAAAAGAAATAAAAACTATAATTTGTCAAGCAGAAATAAAAATGAAACAGACATAATAACCAAAGAACATTCGCTGTTATCAGAATATCTTAAATTATCGAGTGAATCGGATATTTCTCCAACAAAATCAGTGGAAGATTCTGAACATTCTGATAACAATATTTATCCTAAAGAAAGGGAATATAATCCTAGGAATAACATACCATCACCAGAAAAGAAAAAAAAAGCTTAATGAAACAAAATATATTAGACGGAAATACAGAGAATCATCTGAAGATTACAACTTCAAGTGAACGTGATAAAAATAAGAACCTAAACAAACTTCCGACTGAAACTGAAAGTGAAGACACAAATATAGAAAATTTCACTATCATTACTTTACTGGATACTGACAATTTTAAATTACCCGTGTTAATATCGGAGTCTGCTAAAAAAACGGTAGATCTATCATTAGTTATAACAGGCATTAATGGTGATATAAATGCACTGCACGTTAAGAAAATAACATCCTTCTTTTATAAACTGATTGGAGAAAATCTGGCAGGAAAATTTATTACATTAGGACGCTTGTTAATTTTCCCAAAAAATAAAGAGCAACAGAGCAAAATACTAAATCTGACAGAAATTCAATCAATGAAAATCAAAGTGGAATTCCCGAAATATAAAAAAAAATTCTTGGAACTATCATCGGAATCTCACCGGAAATGAATGAGGAGGAGCGTTTCGAACTTTTGGAGGATCAGGGAGTCATTAGCCTTAGAAGAATGCTCCACTTTGAGAAAAAAATTGATAATCAAGATACTGCTTGCACACTCCAACTCATAAAGTTGTACTAGAAATCGACGGTGAAGTCTTACCTCCATTCGCGTATCAGATTCAGACGACATTCTGTCAAAAAATACTACTTACCCCAAACTTGTGTCTACGTTGTTGGGTGTTTAGACATGCGATCTCAACATGTAAAGGAAAAACAAAATGCAAATGATGAGGTCACAATCATCGTCAGTGCAATGCGAAGCAATTCAAATATCCAAATTACTTTGGGCCCCACTCCGCTACATGGGCGGGCTGTAAAATGCGCATTGTTGCATGTAGAGCAAAGGAGTTTCAATCGAACTTGGAATCAAGCATTTGTAAAAGCTAAAGTACATTTTGAAAATGGTAAAAGCTAAAGTACATTTTGAAAATGGAAAAAGCTTACAAAATAGTGATTGGAATAAACCACATGCTGATACTACAAGTGCTCAAACCTTCACATCCAACAGGATTGAAAATACACTTTATCCGGACCTGGGAGAGAGCTCAGTGAACCTTCGAAATGACAAATTTCAAGACGATTTTCCGGCTTATCCGCAAACACGATGTACATAGAAGACTCACATCAAATGAAGCAACAAAGATCGGTTGATTATGCTTTGTCAGTAAAGAAAAATCTATGTGGAGTCAAGAATTCAAGTAATTCCAAAAATAAATTAAACCAAAATACAGACATTCATAACACGAAAGAACAGAATGAAACTTCAATTCCTGTGACTGTTTCGTCTGCTACATCGAAAACTCACATTATTGGACTTCTTATCAAGTTAATGGACTTAATTTTCCCAAGCGGTCCAGAACTTTCTCTCATCAAGAATATCCTCTTATCTCTTTTGAATAGCTTCTCATGGGGAGAGTGCACTTAATTATGCAATAGAACTGCAGAAGTCCAGATATCAAATTACATCATCTTAAACAGCTAGTTAAGATGAAAAACATCCAAATTTTTTCTGCCAAGAGACCGTTATAGGTAAGTTACCTAAATTAAGTAATTTCGCTTCTACCATAAAAAAAAATAGCGAAAATTCACGTGATATTGCAATATATTTAAATAAATCCCTTCCTCAAAGAAGAGTTAATTTAGAAATTATTATAGAAAAATTAGGGGTAATCATTGTACAAACTAAAATAAATAATTTGGATATAAATATCCAAATGTATAATATATAATATATAATATAATATATAATATCATAAATATATAATATATAAATAATAAAATAATATATAATATAATAATAATATATAATAAATAATATATAATATATATAAATATCAAATATATAATATCATAAACCTACATAACCCTGGTAAATATATTACATATATGCAATACATGAAAATTCTAAATGATTTAAAAGAAAAATCATAATATGTGAAGATTTTAATACCATGGAATTCATACAAAAATGACAAAAAAGTACCCATCTCATTACATTTATTGAAACTAATAATTTTATAATTTTAAATCAAAAACAAAATACTTGTAAAAATGAAAATAATACCAACTCCATTATAGTTCTTACAATATGCTCAGAAAAAATTGCGCGAAATATTCAATGGTCAATCTCTACAGAAAGCTTTGAAAGTGATCACTTTCCTATCTATATTGTTACGACAGAAGGAATCTGGCAACCGAAAGCAAAAAGTATCAGCCAATAAATAAGAACTTTGGGAGAATTTGAGGAAGAACAGTGGAGCGTGTAACGGTCGTGTGTTGTAACGGTCTAGAGTTCGAAAATGGACGGTTAGCTGTTCTGAGACAGTGAGCGTTAAGTATAAAGAATTATCTTTATGTGTTGTGTACGCGGGAAGTATAAAAGTGATATCTTTTATGTGATGTGTACGCGGATGTTCAAGCGACATGGTAATCAAGTAAAAAGGTAATATTTAGTGGAATAGACAGAGCTAATGTTGTGTGCTCTGCGCAGGAAGATTTATGACATTTGTATGGTTAAGTGTTGATTTGTTAATAAGATACTTCATCCATATTTTCTTTGTAACTATTTACCTTGTATTGAATTTGGTTTTGAAATATAGCTTTTAATATTCACGCTCAGTGGCTATCCACTTTTGTAATCCGCAACAATATTACATACACACAATACTCGGAATTGAAACCTAAATTAAAAATCACTGATTGCAGAAAAATTTAAAGAAATTGTAACTATAAACCCAGGAGATGATGATAATTATTGCAATTACATAAATCATTTAAATAAACGAAAAAAGAAAACACCCAGACATTAATCAAGAAAATACCCAACAACAATGCACAAACCATCTTTATTAACAAACTCATAGCGGAAGCTATGAGTTTGTTAATAAAGATGGTTTGTGCATTGACGGAAAGATGGTTTGTGCATCAGACGGAAAGCTGAAAGAAAAATGTTAGATAATAAAACTTTCCAAAACTGTGAAAATTATAAAAGACTCGAAAAAGCCATTTCAAAGAAAATAAAAAACTTACAAAAACAGAACTGGGTTTTATTCACAGAAAAAATATCCCCACAAACAACGACATCGAATATATGGAAAACTTATAAAAGCTTATCTAATGAAATTAAACCTATTAATCCTATACAATCATAAGCACTAAAAAACAACTCAGGATACTGCAGAAGACTTAGCTCAAAATCTTATTAATTCTATTTATTAACCTAATAAACTCATAGACAAAAAGTTAAAAAATTCAAACATATTTCAGAAAACCTTTGAAAGCAATAAAACTAAATATTTAAACCTATCATTTTTACTTTTCGAATTAAAATACGCCATTAAAACACTTAAACCTAATACATCTCCTGGGTCTGATGGCAGCACAAATAAACTTTTAAAAAATTTACCAACAAACTGCCTAAAAAAACTATTATCAATTTTAAATAAATTTTGGATGTCAAGAGCATATCCAGACAGCTGGTTACACAATTATATGGTTTTCATAAAAAAATATAATAAATCTCCAGTGATCTCAATTCATATATACCCATCTGTTTAGGTTCGAATGTTTTAAAATTATTTGAAAGAATGATAAACTATAGAATTAACTGGTTCATAGAAAAAATATTTTAAATCAAAATTTTTTTGGATTTCGCTTTGGCAGATCTACTAAAGGTTTACTTCTAAATTTCATTTCGGACGCTGAATTTGCATTGAAAAATAAATTATGTATGGTAGCATTAGTTGTTGATGCTGAAAAAGCTTTGATTCATTGTCATTTAATGTACTTTTATCCAAAATCAGAGAGCTCAAACTTTGTGGTAATCTATATTACTTTCTTTTTCACTTTATTAATGAAAAAACATTTCAAGTAAAAATCGGAGATACATATTCTATTAAATATAAATTTCAAAATGGAATTCTCCGCAAAATTCCCCGCCCTGCCCACGGTCAGTAGGGGACACCGATGGACTTGGAAATGCCGCCGTCCGTCGGATGTGACGTTAAGCCGTGGCCCCGTGTGTGGGAGAGCCATACCCTGTGCACGTTAAAGAACACGCTGGATGGCCTTGACGGGAAGCTACCATCTGTCTCCCAACAGCTGTTCCAGTGGGTCCCCTCCCCTAACCTTCTCTGAGCCTTCGGGGTCCATGTGACCTGGCCATTTAGCCCATGGTGTGCAAAAAAGTGCCGCTCAGAGGTAAAACAACCCAACCCAACCCAAAATGGAGTGATCCAGGGAGACATATTGTCCCAGAGTTTATTTGATCTCTATTTAAAAGATATTCAAAAACACTTTGAACAAGAGATTAGTTTTGGAACATACGCAGATGATATAATTTTCTGGATAATTGATGCTGATTTAAATTTAATTCAAAAAATATTACAAAAAACACTAAATAAAATAAATCAAAATTTTAATAATTGTAACCTAAAAATCTCAACCGAAAAAACATTAATTTTGTATTTTCATAAAAAATCTCCCTCAAGATTTTAATATTAAATTAAGCCAGAAAAATATCAAAATTGTAAAACATTAAAATTTTTACGTCTAACCATGGACTCTAAACTGATATGGAAGGAATTTGTAAAAATAACCAAAGAAAAATCAATGAAATTATTTAACTTTATGAGATATATGGGCTTCTCTAAATGGGGCTGCTCTTATAAAAATTTACTACTTATTTACAAATCTATTATTTTACCAAAGATCTTCTATGGTGTAGAACTATTAAATACAACATCGACAACAAAATTAAAAAAATTAGAGTCTATCCAAACAAAAATTTTAAAATTTTGCCTGGGACTCTTGCAATGCTCAAACAATTTGGATGTATATGCAGAAACTTCAATTCCTCCAATACAAATATTAAAAAAAAATCTATATTAGCTAAAAAAAATCCACAAGCTAGTATACTACGTATTACTAGCTTGTGGGTTGTTCCTGTTTCGAGTCTAAATCCTATTTTGGCGACTCTTTCAAAATTATTTGTTAGAAAGCGATTTTCGAAGACATATCATCAATAAGCACTAAAATGTAGTCCTGAATATTAGCAATTATGAAAAGTTAATTATTTTAGTTAACGCGGATCATGCTTAGTTCATGCCGCATGTCTCAAAGAGAAAAAGTTGCGGGTGATAGCATCCTTCCATGGAGAAAACAGGATGCTCTTTGAATTCATATTTTAAATTGTTTCAGATAGAAAGAGACAAATTAATGGACTTTCTTTTTTGTTATTTAGTTTTTAGTATGGGAAAATCTCACTTCTCCGTAACCTTTCTATCCTGATGCCTCAGTTAAAAAAAAAGTCCTTTACTTGTCCCCGTGCCATTGCTCATGTCTCAGTCAAAATTTGCGATAAGATTTGGGATAAAAATATAAGGAGTTGTTTAAAAATTATTTCTGAACATTTTTTGAGGATATTAATACAAATCAATACTAGAAGAGCTTTAACAGTTGTTTCTCTACCTTACCATAAAATCCTTCAGAATCGTTACAATACGCTCCGGTTCATTCTGGTGCATTGAGGCATCATTCCGAACACGAACAGAAACTATTCAAAATCAGTCGGCAAGGCAACCGAAATCATAACTTCTAAATTTTTCGGAATTATTGTAATCCCAACAAGAGGAATTTGAAGTATAAGGAGAAGGAGATGAGATCCAGTGGTGCAATCCTAATACAAACTCTCCTGTTCTCTCCTCGCTGAGATTTGGGTTGGGTTGTTTTACCTCTGAGCGGCACTTTTTTGCACACCATGGACTAAATGGCCAGGTCACATGGATCCCGAAGGCTCAGAGAAGATTGGGGGAGGGGATCCACTGGAACAGCTGTTGGGAGACAGATGGTAGCCTCCCGTCAAGGCCATCCAGCGTGTTCTTTAACGTGCACAGGATATGGCTCTCCCGCACATGGGGCCACGGCTTAACGTCCCATCCGACGGACGGCGGCCTTTCCAAGCCCATCGGTGTTCCCTACTGACCGTGGGCAGGGCGGGGAATTTTTGCGGAGATACATCTCAACACTGACCCAGCTGAGACTCGAACCTGGGAACTACAGATTATGAGCCTGGCGCGCTACCGACTGAGCCACCCCCGCTCTTCTCCTCGCTGAGAAAGAGGACACAAATAGGATTGTAAAAGCCGTCATCCATCGATAAGGCATTAAGCCGTGGCCCTGTGTGCAGGAGAGCTATACCCTTCTGCAGTTTAAAGAATACGCTATATGGTTTTGATGGGAGGCTTCCATCTGTCTCCTAACAACCGTCCAGAGGATTTCCTTCCCCAAATTTCTCTGAGCCTTTTGGAGTCCTTGTGATTCGTTTAGTTTATTGTGCGCAAGAAAAGTGCTGCTCTGAGGTAAATCAATCCAACCCAGCTGTAATGAAAATAGTAAAAGGAAGCTCAGCGGAATGAGGAAATGACCGAACTGGAATGAACCTGGGGCAGGGGTGCCCCAGCCGGTAGCGCGCCAAGCTCGTAATCTGTAGTTCCCAGGTTCGAGTCCCTGCTAGGTCAGCGTTGAGATTTATCTCCGCAAAATTACCCCCCCCCTGCCCACGGTTAGTAGGAAACACCTATGGGCTTGAAAAGACCGCCGTCCGTCGGATGGAACGTTAAGTCGTGGCTCCGTGTGCGGGAGAGCCCACCCCCTGTGCACGTTAAAGAACACGCTGGATGGCCTTGATGGGAGGCTACAATCTATCTCCCAACAGCTGTTCCAGTGGATTCCCCAATCTTCTCTGAGCCTTCGGGGTCCTTGTGACCTGGCCATTTAGCCCATGGTGTGCAAAAAACCGCCGCTCACAGGTAAAACAACCCAAATGGAATAAAACGAAACTCCATTCCGATATATTTTTTGTTGGAAATTATACTCGGTGAACGATGTAAATTTGATACTTCTGTTATCTTTTAGTGATTTTATTTTTTTTTGTTTCCATGCCGTACTAATAATCTTTTGGAGGGAGTACTTGATTCCTTCTCCCTAGATCTGGACCTGCGCGAAATTAAAACAGGGATGAAACGCACCTGAGCAAAAGCAGAGCAGTGTAATTGAAAGACCAATTAATAGTGAGCGAATTTCAATTCACAATCTAATCACACAATTCGTTGGGAATGACTGGCATCAAATAACTTCGAGATGGAACAACACGCATTGCATCAACGAAAAATTGTCTTGTGAGAAATTAAAGCGATTAAATTCATAAAAGAAAATCCATTTTTAAAAAGCAATTTGTGAAGAAATTTCTCGTCGAAAGTATCATTAACAGTTGAATAATTCCATAAAAATCTTTGAAGCAAATGATTTCTAAAAATCTGAAAATCACGTGTTCTAAGACAATCTGATATTAAGAACAAAAATATAAAAAAAATTGGAGTTAATCGTCTTAGCTCCTGGCAGGTCCAATTTATGTTCGAAGAACTAAAACAATAAAAAAAATTAATAATGCGCTTGGGTTGTTCAAAAGATTAATTTTGCTTGCTTAAAAATATATTTATATTAAAAAGAATGTTTTTCTTATCTTTTTTAAAACATCGTAAATTATTGTTTGAGGGTATTATCGAATTCGATCATTTACAATAGTTGTGACGGCATTAGACGAATCGTCGGGGACCGGTTATAGCTGGATACACAAAATAGATCCATTGAATAGATGTTAGGAGAGCTTCCCGTCAAGGCCATTCAGCGGATTCCCTAATGTGCGAGGGCATGGCTCCCCTCAGGGCCAGTTCAAGCCAGTAAGCGAGGTAAGTACCGCATCGGGAAGTCGGTTGCATAGGAATATGAGTCATTAAATATTAATTAACAGCAAATGGGATAGGGCTCTTAGGAATACCATTCATGTAGGTGGAGTGAAATTCGGTCTGACCATGGGAGCGTTTTAATCAGTCTTTTCTTGAAACCAACAGTATTTTTTTGGGTAAAATGGAGCTTATTTAGGTGACAGATTCATTTGAGTGATAAGGATATGTTAATGCAGTTTATTTCTGAAAAAGAAGAATCCAGAGTTAAATTTTGCCAACACCCTTTTGGTTTTTGCACACAGAGTTACAGAGAGCTTAAGTTGTAATCTTATATGAATTTCTGGCTTGATAGCCTGACTGACAAAGCAGACTAAGCGATTAGAGAATGCAATGAAAGAGCATTTTATCAGAGAATAAATATTTTGTGTTGGGGATAAAGCAAACCGGCACACAAGGATTGAAAGACAAACATGATAAGGTTATTAAAGGTGAGAATTCTCTGATGGCTAGATCGGCTGAGAGTTTCAGAGATGTCCGGAACAATATAATTTGCTCCATTCCCATTTTTTTAGCGAATATATATCTGTATTACTGGCATTAATGTTGGTCCTATATCACAATTATGAAGTTACTTTGGCTATTGAAAATGAACAATTGCTCTGGGATAACTGAAATTATTGCTGAAATGCTTTGCGCTGGTAGTCACAATGGCTGACTAAAGTTTTGAATATATTTTTGGACAAATATGTTATTTCTGTGGACTTTATCACTGTTTCCAAGAAAGGTAATGGTAATTGTGAAAATTATGAGGCATCAGTTTGCTCTATGTTTCATGTAAAGTTTTGTGCATTATTGTACCTAATCACAGATTTAACTGACCAACAACTACATTATGAATGGTATGGGTTCAGGACTGTATAGGTCAAGTTTTTTTTCTCTGATAGATTCTTCAAAGATGCTTAGAATTTTACAAACCTATCGTTATTTTGTAAATTTCAAAAAGGCTTACGAATTTGTTGATCACTTGGCATTTCCCAAAGGGTTGTGGGGTTGTGGTTAAAACATCCCCCCCCCCTTGAAAGCGTTAATATCATATATTTTCTAAGCAAGTCTTGTGACAGATGCTAAAAGGATTGTTAATTTTGGTGATGTTAGATCATTAAGGTAGGTTCCACTTAACTTTATAATTGGTGGTGTAACCCAAGACCATCTAACCTGAAATATTCAGAGACTCAACACGACAAACCCTCTTTTCCCCATCTAATGGACTCACAACATATGTAAATATCTGCCATTGGAAATTTCTGGGTATCCTTTTGCTGTTGACTGCCATAATTTGCAGTTGATCATGAGATCCTATAGCATACCGAAAAAATTAGTTATTATAATGATGACTATAATGAGACAGAGTCGCGTATAAGCGTTGCTAAAGCTACAATGATTGGTTTAGCATTATTACTGGAGTTCAACAAATATGCATTTGCCACCAATTCTTTTCAGTTTGGTTTTTGAATACGTTAAGAGAAATTCATTGCTAGGTAAAGACTGGGACCTTAGATGGTCTACAGATATGAAAATGTCGGAATTTTGGGAAATAATGTTGATTATTTTAGATGTTGAGATGAACTCTTTCAGTAAAGCTTTTGATGAGACTGGTAAGATAATAAATTGGTTTGGGGATAATTAGAGAGAAAACTCAAGTGATGAAAACTAGCCATGTGGTTGGTGCTGTAGTTATTTTGAATGTCTGTGCTTTTAAGCAAGTTTCTCAGTTTAATTATCCCGGGAGTTGTGTGACCGATACTGGTAAGTGCGACATGAGATAAACGGGAGAACAGTGGATATTTTAGGAAAATAGGAGTGTGTATCTAAAGAGTTTAAAGTTTGCTACAGTAGATAATGGGGAACTTGATGATTTTGATCGTTTTGCTTACGCAGTACTTTGGATATTAGGTGGTTTCACTACAGTACTGTGCGAATTAGTTGGGACAAGCGAAGGAACGCTACGTCCCTTCTGCTGCAGAGTCTAAACTGTTGAAGAGTCTAAACTGCTGCAAGTCTAAACTTGTTCGTAACCTTCTGCTGCAAGTCTAAACTTGTTCGTAACCTTCTGCTGCAAGTTTAAACTGGTTCGTAACCTTTTGCTATAAGTCTAAACTTGCGCGTGTCCCTGCAATGGACACGCGCAAGTTTAGACTTGCAGCAGAGCGATATCTGCAAGTCTAGAATTGTCTGTTGTATTACTCTGCTATTATTTACACTTCCACTTTAGTCGGAATTGATATTTCATAGGCTGAGGACGTGATTATGTAAGAAGTTCACAATTTTCATTGGAAACTTTTTTTATTAAATACATCATGGACTTCACGCCTCGTAAACGAGCTAAAATAATCGCTTTAGGCGAAAACACCACTTACAGCTAGGCAGATAGCAAAAGCAGTTGGCGTTGGGAAATGCAGCGTTTCACGGATCATGAAGCTGCATAAGGAGATAGGGTCCGTGGACACGTCCGTAAAGAACACTGTGGAAGAAAACGAAAAACCACCCCTAGAGATGATTGTCTAATTCGAAGAATTAGTATCATGGACCCGAAGAAGACCAGTGGAGACATCAAAAGGGAGATTGCGTCTCATGGGGTTAATAGAGGCTTCCACCGTACGTCGTCGCCTTCTGGAGTGTGGCTGCCGGACTCGATGCCCCTCCAAAAAGCAGCTTTTGACACCCGCTATGAAGCAAAAAAGGCTATCCTGGGCAAAGGAACATCGAGACTGGACTGTAGAGAATTGGAAAAAAGTGTTATTTTCCGACGAAACCCACTATGAGGTGCACGGCTACAGGTCAAATTTCGTCTGCTGCTCGCCTGGAGAACCTCTTCGATTCGGCCACATCCAGCAATCTCCCAAATACCCACCCAAGGTCATATTTTGGGGATGTTTCACAGCTTCCGGGCTACAGACGCTTCACCCCATTGAAGGAATGATGGACAGCAAAAAGTACATAGGCGTTCTGGAAGCGAAAATGGTCCCAACACTGCAGAAACTGCTTCCTAACGGCGATGGGGTGTTTCAACAGGATCTGGCTCCATGCCACAATTCTAAGCTTGCTAAGAGCTTCTTTACCCAGCAGCCTTTGAAGGCATTGGAGTGACCAGGAAATTCACCCGATCTGAACCCCATTGAAAATTTGTGGGCCATTATTAAAGCGCGCATTCTAAGATGGATTGCACGACGAAAACCAAAATGATAGAAAGTGTGGTACCACGACCCTGAAGTGAAGGAGGTGTGTGGAAAGCTAGTGGCATCAATGGTTGAGATGGATGTGTGGAAAGCTAGTGGCATCAAGAAAGAAGTAATTAAAGCTAAGGGGGATCACATTCACTATTAACTACTCTGTTAAACAAATAAATATTTTAGTTGTGTCTTTGTTACTGCATTTTCCTATTGTCCCAACTAATTTGCACAGTACTGTATGTAATGTAATGATGAGGTTAGAGTTATCAACCATCTTTAAGATGTGCCGTGTAAGGAGAGACTGCGTTGGTCTCGCTATTTTGACAACGTATAGAACTACAGATAAGAGAACTGCATTATGAAGAGTAAGTATAAAGGCCTCAAAAGCAAAGAGAAACATATAACGCACTGATGGACATTGTCAAACTGAACCTTTCCAGGATTGGCCATCAGTGGCCAAAAGCAATAACTGTAGCTCAAGGTAGACATACATGTATATGAAAAACTAAATTGCAGAGTCTGGTTAGATCTCTCGTATCCATGGATGCTTGAGGATTATGTATGTAAGCATGTATTGGAAATTATGCATGCCTCAAAATATTTTGAATTTCAAACGGGGAATAATCTTTGTATACTAAAACTTAATCGATTAAGAAATATTAATATTTTGTTAATTCCTGCAATGAATTAAGAAAAAAAATAGTATACTTAAATATATTACTCTACAAAATGAGTAAAACTTAGTTTGGGTTTGGTTTGTTTTACTTCTGAGCGGCGCTTTTTTAACACAATGGACAAAATGACCAGGCAAAAAAGAGCCCCAAGAGCTCAGATAAGTTTAAGGGAGTGGGGGGGGGGAACCCATTGAACAGTTGTTAAGAGACAGATGATCGATTCCCGACAAGACCATTCAAGTCTGATTTGTAACATCCGCAGGGTATGGATCTCCTTCACACGGGGCTATGACTTAACATCCCGTCCGACTGACTGTGACCCTTCGAAGCTCATCGGTGTCTCTTTACGACAGAGGAGAGGGTGTAGGTTTAGCGTAGATAAAACTAAACACTGGCACAAGCGGGATTCTAACCTGGAAACTGCAGATTACGAACCTAGCATGCTGCCGAGTGGGCCAACCTCCGCCCCATGAAAGCCCTGAGAACATAGAAGGCTTGAGAGCCGTCATCTAGTCCCACCGATTTCGGAAAATCTCTGAGACACACCATTGGATTGAAAACTGTTTAAAAACGTTCGAGAGCCAGCATTCGGCATACATCAATTTTGCAAAGGTACGAAACTCACTGATGAATAAAAAGATTAAAAAAAATTAATTCAGAAAATGTTCTCGACTTTCACACTAACCACCCAACATACAAAGAAAAGAATCCAGTTGACCAAGCAATATAGAAAATTCAGTTACAAAACATAGAGTAAGAAGAAGCAATAATACAAATTTAAAAAATTTGGAAAGAAACCTCGTTGAAAACCATTATCCACCTAATTTCATCCTAAAGATAAAAAGTCAGAAAGTAGATAAATTAAATAAAGCAAAAGTAAAATCGTTTTTTTACTAAAAAAAGAAAGCCTTAATACAAAAGTCTTTTTGCGAAACTCCAAAGAGTGACTAATAAATTAAATATAAGAATAGCAGCAGACCTGAACAGAAAATCAAGAAGAAAAACGAGTCATACAGAAAAACTGAATAATTTATAAAGTGACATATGAATGTAAAACACCATAAGGGGGGAATACTAGAAACAAGAGTAAAAGAACACAAACAAAATAAAACAGGACTGGACAGACACGTAGAAAAAACAAATAATAAAATTGAGTGGTACACAACAACAATAATTAAAAAAGAAAGAAAAACTCATTCGTAAGAAAAGCTGTAGAAAGATTACTAATACGGTGAACAGATGGCGCTATGAACGATGTGCAAGAAATTCTTTTACCCGAAATCTGGTATCCACTAATGCAAAAGAAAGTTCCATCAAAGTTGCAAATTCCTCGGATGACAACCCTATAGTCAGGGATAGAAATATTAGGATACTTACTCAGAAATAAGTGATTCTATTTGTGTTAATTTGTAACACATATTAATCTACCTATTTTAAGACAGCCTTAAATACAATTATTAACGATAAAAAGGTTTTCTGAAAACTGAACGATAAAACGAATTGGGGTGAGAGAGAAAATGTAAACTTGGTGTTTGCGATAAAGTGAAGATAAGAGAGTCTGGGAGATGAAATTTTGCTTTTTTCGTGAAAAGTAATATCGAGAAAAAAGTTGAACTTTCTTTAAATTGGTAGTTGGAAAAAAACATCAGTGAAAATATTTTTTGATGGGTTGGGTTGTTTTACCTCTGAGCGGCACTTTTTGGAACACCATGGGCTAAATGGCCAGGTCACATGGGTTGGGTTGTTTTACCTCTGAGCGGCACTTTTTTGCACACCATGGGCTAAATGGCCAGGCCACATGGACCCCGACGGCTCAGAGAAGGTTGGGGGAGGGGACCCACTGGAACAGCTGTTGGGAGACAGATGGTAGCCTCCCGTCAAGGCCACCCAGCGTGTTCTTTAACGTGCACAGGGTATAGCTCTCCCGCACACGGGGCCACGGCTTAACGTCCCATCCGACGGACGGCGGCCTTTCCAAGCCCATCGGTGTCCCCTATTGACCGTGGGCATGGCGTGGAATTTTGCGGAGATAAATCTCAATGCTGACCCAGCTGGGACTCGAACCTGGGAACTACAGATTACGAGCCTGGCGCGCTACCGACTGAGCCATCCCCGCCCCTATTTATTATTATTATTTTTTTTTTGATGAAAAACTATTATGATTGAAGATGATAAATACGTTTAGGAAATTGAATGATTCGGGAAAGATGATTTGGGGAGTTGAGAAAAAATAAAAATTTCACCACATCCCTTGAATCTTGTCCCATAATTTAGCATAGAATTCTTTATACTTTAACATTGGCCCAAAACCTCCACTTATTCTACTACTATTGGGCTAAATGGCATTGTCGCCAGGACAAAAAGGATTCAGAGAGCGTTGGAGAAGGCGATCTGCTAAATAGCTCTCAAGAGAGGGTCTCAGCCTCTAGACATATAGCTTGCTTCATTAATATACACAGAATATGGCTCTCATAACACAGAGATACGGCTTAATGGCCGTTTAAAGAAAGGATGCCTTTCTAAATACATTGGTGTCTCCTTTCTCACCGAGGGCAGAATGGTCATAGCAGATAAAATCTCAATGATGGCACTGTAAAAGATTCGAACCTGGGAAGAGGAGATTAAAGGTTATGGTGCTTTATCGAATGAGCTAACCCCTTTCACACATTAAAGAAGATTTTCGCAATTTGAAATTCAGTTGCTCTTCACTTGCTGTTTTTACATTGAAAATTGTGATATGCTAATGATTTTGGACGAGAAACAACTTTAAGTCTGAAAATAAAATCAAAAGAGAAGAAAATAGGAACACAACGAAAGTAAGGAACTTTTACATCTTATTCGGAAGCTCAAGATAAGAAGATTTACATTCTATTTCCACCGAGAGCGAATTATTTACTATTTTCTGTTCTTCCCCTGAAGAAATGCAAGATAAAGTCTCTTTAATGCAATAGTTTTTGTTGTGTGTGTGGATCCGACTTATCAGAACAGTAACTTAGTTTCGAAATCCGCATCATTTGTATTCTGCAGAGTTGTGTGTTTTGTGATGTTAGTAGACTGCAGTTACACCAAGGAATGATGAAGAAATTGAAATTTCAGTCAACTTTTTATTATTATCCAAGATGACTGAATTTAAAATAAATGTTAAAGGAAGTAGGTGCATTTCTTGTAAAATGCTGAATATCTTTCATAAACGCAAAAGAATAATTTAAAATCAAAAGTTAAACATATAAATTATTCATTTTAAAACACATAAAGTCAACTTTGAGTTTTCAATTTCTTACTTTCAGAATCTTTCTTTGCTGTTGGATGTTGCTTTCTTGATGTTCATTTGTCTGAATGGTTATCAACCTGAGGGTCGCAACAAAAGGATTGGCCTCGAGCATTTGTTAAATGGATCTGGAATCAGTGTTTCCATAGAGCTAAAGAGTATGATTAGAGGCAGCCTTGAGATAGATGCTAAAAAGGGTTGTTAAGTTTTAGTGATGTAAAATGATTAAGGTCGGTTCCACTTAAGAGTTGGTGGTGTAACCAAGGATGGGCTTAGAAAAGAGCTTGAAAGGATTGTACTATTTGTTGCCAGATGTTCAGCAACCACGGCTCACGACCCTATCAAGTTAATGAAAAGCCGCGACTATCTAGAGTCAGGGACAAGAATACACCATATAGATGCATCTCATCCCCAACCGCACATGGCAGCAGTCCTATAAAAGGAAAGCTAACCACCGGTAGAAACCGAAAATTTAATCTGTTCCCCGGTTAGCCATGAACAAGGATATGTAAATCCAAGTTCGCTCGGCACCCGGGGTGGAGACTCTTAGTGAGGCCCAGACTTTGAAAGGGCTCGTGCCTACTAGGGGACCAAATCCGTTCAGCCGAGCCCTTGAACTGCTCCACGGAGCCCTGATTTGAGGTCTTGACACTGTCCAACCTAGCCAGCCAAACCGGTCGGCGATGTCTTCGATCTTGGTTGGTCTTGGCTCTGTCCAACCGGGGACCCAATCCGGTCAGCAAAGCCTTCGACCGGGTGCTGGGCCCGAAGCCCCCCCCCCCCCCCCCCCCACGACAAGGTGGTCCCCTATCGGAGGGGGGGGGGGGCTTGATGGAATTATTAAATTTTATCCTTTTAAAGTCATTACAGTGGGTTTCACTTAATTATGTAAGTGTGGTTATACAGGGTGTCCCTGAATTCATGGCCCAAACGTGAGGAAATGGTAGTACACTCCAAACCCACCAATATTCGTTTTAGAACATGCGTCCCCAAACGCAGCCCCGTGCCTGTAGAGGGCGTAGACGAGTCCACGAAGGATCTGGTAGCCCGAATATCCGTCGCAGCCGCCGATGTGCGCAACAAGTCCGGTGTTTACGAGCAGGTACGCCAATCACTACTCCGCCGTTGTGCCGCCAACGTTGGTGGCGGACGTTTGAGAATTTGTTGTAATGATCTGCAATAAATGTCACTCTGGAAAGCTCTGTATCTGTCCTTCATTTCCGACTCCTCACTGTGTTTGCGGCCGCATATTCTATGACGAATATTGGTGGGTTCGGTGTGTACTACCATCCCCTCACGTTTGGGCCATGAATTCAGGGACACCCTGTATACAATTCTACGCAATAAAGGTATGAGTTTATATGACATCAGACTGTAGTGGAGTAGGAGGAGGGGTTGGAACGAGGTCACGAAATAAAATTAGTATTTAACTTCAATTATTATTAACGTAATTAAAATTAGTGTTTTAACTTTTTTGTTTTTATTAGCCGTAAGTTACAATACTAGCTGTGTGGTTCCGACATCCCCATGGCGGGTGATGTCGAAACCGAACAGCTGGTCTAGAAATTTCAATGGGTAGAAATTTTTCGTTTCGGATGAAAAATATATTTATTAACAAAGAGCATAAATTGTGAGTCCGAAAATCGATTTTTTCCCCCTTGGAGGTCAAATTACGTTGTTTTACTTTTGTGCCTCATCCCGGCCAAAATCGTACGTACTTTTCTGCATATCGTTTAAACATTCCGATCCTTATTGCAGTTCCCAAAATTTCGTGCCCTTTACAATTGTAACTTTCTCTGCAGTCGTTCACAGCGCCTCTTCCTCCATTTACCCTTTGGATTGAATTCGTCATCCAGCAATTTGATTTTTTCTATTCAAAGCACAGATCTGCCAACAAGTACTACAAACAGAATAGTAAGTGAGATTCTCGGTTTACTATTCTCGTCGTGACCTTACCAAAAATGAAATTTTTTCCACTTGTTCGCGCCCATCATTGTGACGGGGAAGGGCACAGTGAATGACTTGAAAAGGCTATTATGGCAGTCAAAGGGAAGGCTAAATTTTAAGAAATTCAATAAAGCAACTGATAATCTTGTGCAATCAAGAACAAGGGAAAAAGCTAGCTGAAGAAAAAGATTAGCTGGAGTGCGAGCCAAACCAGTTGCTTCTTAGGTAAGAATATCCGAAACTGTGAGACGCAAAAAAAATTTGAGGCGAAAAAATATTAAAGGCAAAGATTGGGACAGACTGCTGGTTAGAAGTGTGCTCCAAATTTTCAGAGTTATTCAAATAAGCAGTGGGCGGGGGTGGCTCAGTCGGTAGCGCGCCAGGCTCGTAATCTGTAGTTTCCAGGTTCGAGTCCCAGCTGAGTCAGCGTTGAGATTTATCTCCGCAAAAATCCCCGCCCTGCCCACGGTCAGTAGGGGACACCGAAGGGCTTGGAAAGGCCGCCGTCCGTCGGATGGGACGTTAAGCCGTGGCCCCGTGTGCGCGAGAGCCATACCCTGTGCACGTTAAAGAACACGCTGGATGGCCTTGACGGGAGGCTACCATCTGTCTCCCAACAGCTGTTCCAGTGGGTCTCCTCCCCCAACCTTCTCTGAGCCTTCGGGGTCCATGTGACCTGGCCATTTAGCCCATGGTGTGCAAAAAAAGTGCCGCTCAGAGGTAAAACAGCCCAACCCAAATAAGCAGTGAAATGCCTAATACCGTCATGACTGAAATGATGAAAAAAAGTTGAAATAACTTATATTTTCAACCTTTTTTTTTTGAAAAATAAAACAGAAATGAACTCTCTTTTAAACCAAAACTTGGGTAATGATCAAAGGACCTTGGGTTTCGATTCCCGGATAAGGATGGATATTTCTTTTCTTCTGTTGTTTTTCTGCATCTTCCTCATAGACCTTCATGCTTGTCACTTTGAGTCTGCGTTCTTTTAAAGATGAGGAACTGAACTTTTGTTGCAAGACAATGAGAGTTTCATTAACATATTGTAAATAAAGAAAAAATGGTTCTAAATTGAACAGATGCCGGTATCGAAATATGGGCCTATTATGAAATGTTAATATAATAAATCCTCAATTATCCGTTTCAGTTTAATCGACCATAAAATGGAAGGACCCAACGAAAGCATTGTCGGAAAGGGAATTATCGGTTGCGTTTTGCTTTAACCGTCGAAGGTCGTCGGTTCGTGCAGGGACAATACCGTGCGAATGAGCATTCTCAGTGTCTACTCTATTTCACGCTCACGCAGATGATACCAAAAGAAAATACGTATAAATCCTGTTTGCTTTCTTCATATGAAAGCTCCACTGACGAGTTGAATTTTAAGTTAAACTGCTCTTCATTCCACTGTTTTCGTTTCTTCGCAAGAGTTAAAATTTTGCTTTTAATTTTTCATTTCCTTGACTATGCGAAAAACAATATCTCTTCTTGTACCTACCGAATCTGATAAAAGTTTCGCTATATCGTTAAAACGGACATCAGGACTGACTCCTTCTAAATGATGAATCACGTGCAAAACATAGATTTTTCTCATCAGGTCGCAATGGTTTGTCTTTCAGACTCATAGTCTGTCTTTCTTCTTTTCAAGATGAAGATCTGAACTTTTGTTGCAAAACAATTCAAAACACCGATTTTTCTCATCAGGCCACAATGATTTGCCCTTCGGATTTTTCTTCACTTATGATTCTTCTTTCCAAGATCAGGAACTGAACTTTTGTTGGAAGACAATTCAAAACACCGATTTTTCTCATCAGGCCACAATGATTTGCCCTTCGGATTTTTCTTCACTTATGATTCTTCTTTTCAAGATCAGGAACTGAACTTTTGTTGGAAGACAATTCAAAACACCGATTTCTCTCATCAGGCCATAATGATTTGCCTTTCAGACTTTTCATCACTTATGAGTCTGCCTTTCTTCTTTTCAAGATGAGAAACTGAAATTTTGTTTCAAGAGAATTGAAAGCACCGATTTTTCTGATCCGGCAGCAATGGTTTGCTTTTCAAATGCTTGTTCTGCCCTTGTTCTTTTCAAGATGAGAAACTGAACATTTGTTTCAAGAAAATGAGGGAACATTCAATCACTTGAGTTTCATTAACGTTTTCAATAATAAGACAAATAATAATTGGAAGCTGAGCACTAAACTTTTAATGCTTCAAACGTTTTTTATTTATATGTTCTTTACACAGTTTTCTATAATTGTGCTGGGTAGTTAGTTGATAATGTTAATAAATGCGCATTATTTACGTGTTTCTTATATTATTTAACGGATTATCCGACTTTCCGATTTATCCGACATATCTCTCTCCCCATATACAGTACTGTGCAAATTAGTTGGGACAATAGGAAAATGCAGTAACAAAGACACAACTAAAATATTTATTTGTTTAATAGTGTACATAGTTAAAAGTGAATGTGACCCCCCTTAGCTATAATTACTTCTTTCACCCTCTTAACCATTGATGCCACTAGCTTTCCACACATCTCCTTCACTCACTTCAGGACACTTTCATGACACTACCACACTTTCATGACACTTTTTATCATTTTGGTTTTCGTCCTGCAACCATCTTAGAATGCGCGCTTTAATAATGGCCCACAAATTTTCAATGGGGTTTAGATCAGGTGAATTTCCTGGCCACTCCAATGCCGTCAAAAGTTGCTGGGTAAAGAAGCTCTTAGCAAGCTTACAATTGTGGCATGGAGCCAGATCCTGTTGAAATACCCCATCGCCGTTAGGAAACAGCTTCTGCAGTGTTGGGACCATTTTCGCCTCCAGAACCCCTATGTACTTTTTGCTGTCCATCATTCCTTCAATGGGGTGAAGCGTCTGTGGCCCGGAAGCTGTGAAAAATCCCCAAAACATGACCTTGGGTGGGTGTTTGGGGGATTACTAGATGTGGCCGGATCGAAGAGGTTCTCCAGGCGAGCGGCGGACGAAATTTGACCTGTAGTCATGCACCTCAAAGTGGGTTTCGTCGGAAAATATCACCTTTTCCCAATTCTCCACAGTCCAGTCTCGATGTTTCTTTGCCCAGGATAGCCTTTTTTGCTTCATAGCGGGTGTCAAAAGCCGCTTTTTGGAGGGGCGGCCACACTCCTGAAGGCGACGACGTACGGTGGAAGCATCTATATTAACCCCATGAGACGCAATCTCCCTTTTGATGTCTCCACTGGTCTTCTTCGGGTCTATGATACTAATTCTTAGAATTAGACAATCATCTCTAGGGGTGGTTTTTCGTTTTCTTCCACAGCGTCCTTTACGGGACGTGTCCACGGACCCTGTCTCCTTATGCAGCTTCATGATCCGTGAAACGCTGCATTTCCCAACGCCAACTGCTTTTACTATCTGCCTAGCAGTAAGTGAAGTGTTTTCGCCTAACGCGATTATTTTAGCACCTTTACGAGGCGTGAAGTCCATGATGTATTTAATAAAAAAAAGTTTCCAATGAAAATTGTGAACTTCTTACATAATCACGTCCTCAGCCTATGAAATATCAATTCCGACTAAAGTGGAAGTGTAAATAATAGCAGAGTAATACAACAGACAATTCTAGACTTGCAGATATCGCTCTGCTGCAAGTCTAAACTTGCGCGTGTCCATTGCAGAGACACGCTCAAGTATAGACTTGCAGCAGAAGGTTACGAACAAGTTTAAACTTGCAGCAGTTTTGACTCTGCAGCGGAAGGGACATAGCGTTCCTTCGCTTGTTCCAACTAATTCACACAGTACTGTAAGCATGATAATTGAAGTTTTACCGTACAAGGAACTAAAATTATGCATTGATATACAGGTATATACATTTTTACACACTAAACACACTATCGTTCATGTGTACTGGTATGATAAGTTTTTTTAAGTTGTATTTACAATTATTAATAATTCGGATTTGTAATATTTTAGAGGATTATTCGGCATTTTTATATAATTTAAGGATAGACTCTCGATTTCAAGTTAGAGTGAAAATTCTTGTTTTCAAAATTAACTATCTCTCTTCTTTTTCTTCCCATTTCTGTATTTGCATATATTTTTATTTCTCCCTTCATTTTGACCTTTCATTTTTACGATAGGATTAAATTGTTTGTCCATTATATTTTATTATTAATAGTAGCAATAAGACCCGGCTCTTGGGAAAATAAACAGTGGGGGGGGGGGAGGCAAGCGACTGGATTTCGACTGCAATGTAACATTTTTCCACTTCGTTATAGAAGTTTTAAAAAAATTTACGAAAAATGTGGGAAATATGTACGAGTTTCATAATTTTTGTCCTTCATTCCCTTACTAGGATTCTCAAGGTGGATGGGGGTTATGGGCCCCCTTACTCCCTCCACCTGGTTAACAACAACGAAAAAAATTTGGTTTTTGACGAAATTATTGTGTTTCTATTTCATTGTATAACTTTATAGTGTGATTATGATTATACATTAGAAATTTCCGAATACGACATTCTAGGAACTTTGTGACTGTCAGTTGTTTCTTTTGAGATGATTGAGTAGTCGATGCGATTGTTTTAAGGCTATTGGGTGTTTTTAGAAATTTGTTTATGGTTTTGGGTTACGTTACCTATAAGTGATACTTTTTTTTTTGCATTGCGATAAACCAGGGCGTCTCATATTTTAAGCTGGTCATAAGTTTTCGTTTTCTGAATTTCAGTTACCTTCATAGGCCAGAGATGAAGATCAAATATTCTGGGCCAAATCGGAGGAAAAGATATACATGTGCCAAAAGTCAAAGCAATAATGCTTATTTATGTAGGTTTCGGGGGGGGGGGGGGTTGATATTTCATACTCTTTCTATGTGTTTCCTAATTTCATTTCCATTTTATTTTTCCTTCAAAAAACTAATGCATATCTCGTTTTATTTTACTTTTTTTTACGTATTCTCTGAGGGCCATAAATCTTTCTCTCGCTGACATTTTATTAGTCTACAACAGACTAAATGGCCAAGTTGAAAGCATTCTAAAAAACCCGAAATGGGAATGGGAAGGGAATCTACTAGATAGCTGTTAGGGTTGGGTTGTTTTATTTCTGAACGGCACATTTTTGCACACAATGGGCTAAATGAACAGGTCGCCCGAGGGCTCAGAGAAGGTTGAAGGAGGGGACCACTGGACAATACGAGGCCACGGCTTTACGTTCCATTAGATGGACGGCGGCCTTTCCAAGCCCTTGGGTGTCCCCTACTGACCGAGGGCACCGCGTGGAGTTTGCGCAGATACATCTCAACGTTACCCAGTCGTTACAAGGCCATCCATAGAATTCTTTGACGTGCACAGAGTATCTCCTGCACACGGAATAAAGGTTTAACGTTCCTTCGATGGACGGCTGCTTTTCTCTGTCCCTACCAAAAAAGATTAGCGGAGAAAATCTGAATTCACGCACAGTGGGGACGAACTTGGAAGCGTTAGATTACGATCGGCGAGCTGCCCACTGACACATCCTCATCCCTTACCTCTGTACAGACAGACAGATGACACTGCTGACATCTCTTTTTCGGGTTCAGATACCTCTGAAACACACTTCGAATCGAAAATCTTCAGATCGATTCTTTCGTTTCACGATACCAGTATTTTCTCAATGCTTCGCTTAAATTCAAAAAGAGATAAACTAAAAAATTCATACGATATTCTGTGAAAACAAAAAAGTAAGTTATATCCGCTGTTTAATACATTTTTGACTGAAGAAAAAAAACATTTAATTTAATTTGTTTCCATAACAATCTCTTCAAAAATATCACTGGTTTCTATGTTACGTCAAGATAAATAGCAAAATAAAGATAAAACCATGAAAATTCGTTTTTTAAAGTAAAAAAACTTGCAAAAAATGTCAACAACTAAAAGTATACACAATGCAACTACGACATTTAATAAATTCCAAATAAATTGGAAAGACACTGGGGAAGAATTAAAAAAACCGATCTTTTCTTCCGGAAGAATGGCGCCATGACAACGTTTGTGATACCTCGAGGGGTTTGTGGATGGCCGATGATCATTTGCAACTGGTTTTCAGCTGCAACATTAGTTACACTCGCTTTCGTGCAGTTTATGACCGCGGGAGAGAAAAAAGCACTCCCTTCATATGAGGCGCATGCGCAATCCGTTAATGACTTGGCATGTTTACCTCTCCGATCTGTCAATGCCAGCACACTGTCACCGCAGAAATAGCACAGCGAATGAGGTTCATAATCAGGTATGGCACTGGTCAACTCACACTCGTTAACACGTGTGTGTGACACCTACTAAATTATACATTCCACAATATGAGGTAACCAAAATGTTACAAAGAACTTAATCCTGAAGTTGTAACTTCGATATAGGTTTTTTTTCTTTCAATCCTTTTTGACACGCTTTTAAGTGGAGCAAACTAATGAAGGATTACAAAAGGAATTAAACTCGGTCTTGGGCAACTTCTCGGAAATTCAGTTAACATTTTTTGTTCTCTGAGAAGTTGGCGAAGTTGTATTTTAAATTTTATCTTTTGTTACTTACTGAGCTTAAATTGGGTATTTCTGCTTTCTTTAATTGATTCATGTTACTAATTTTTTAGCTCCTTTACAGAAACGATATATTGTTTTAATTTTGTTTTTTGTCTCTCTCAGTATTGGGATTTAATTCTTTGTTTTTAGAGATAAATGAAAAGTTGTTTCTGTTTACCCTGTTGTACCTCTGAGCTGCACTTTTTTACACAAATGGGCTAAATGGCAAGGTCACAAAGACCGCAAGAGCTCAGAAAAGGTTGGGGGACTGGACCCACTGGACAGCCATTAGGAAACAGATGGTCGCCTCCTGTCAAGGTCATTTAGCGTGTTCTTTAACATGCACAGGGTATGGCTCTCCTGCACAGAAGCCACGGCTTTGCATTCCATCCGACGGACTCGAACCTGGTAACTACAATTTATGAGCCTGGCCAAAGCCGTCTGAAAGGAAAACCGTGTCACATGACCCGAACAGCTAATGACGTCAGAAGCGGGGGCCGAGACATCAAAGCTTTAAGTCAGAGGATCTCTGATTGGTTTTTAATTGGATATGCGCGTTATTCAAATGATTTTATTTTCTGAATTGATTCAAATATCAAGTATAAAGCAAATTATCATAAATGCGGAGAAGCATTTTATTCTTGCAGGAAATATTTTATTTTCAGAGACATAAAAAGAAAACTCTCATTTCTCAACGTCAAAAATATTTAGTAAACATGTTATCTAGAAATAGTTACACATATTTTTATTCATTATATTTAATTTTAAATGGTATTCTAAGAAAACGGAATATATCTGAATTTTAAAGTAAAATTTTAGTATTATTTTAAAAAATTTTGTAAAAAAAGTTTTGAAACGAAATATATGAGCTGTATTTGCAAAAATGTTGGAAGAGATAAATATTTATTCTCAGATTAGCAAAATATATTTATATTAACTTCAGATAGGGTTTAACAATATTGATAAATATCACATATACAGCCTGTCTATGGCCTGTCACTAAAAGTATGGTTATATTTCATATAAAACTTTAAAATTTCACATAGTTGATGTTCTAAGAAGAAAGCTACTGAGATCAGAATTCTCACAACTGTCCAAATCATCAGTGCAATTCTATTATTTGATTAATAAGAAGAGAATTGTCTTCTTACTAAGATTTAAATAATTAGTATAGCATAATTGAAATAAACGCCAATGTAAATACCAAAACAAAAGACTTGTTTAACAAACACGATAACAAAAAAATTTAATGAAAATATTACTTTGAATTATTTATAGCTAAACATAGTGACCACACATACATCCAACAAAAGAAGCAAATATCTGAAATCCGCATCAAACCTAAAATGATAATTGTCATATTGCTTCAAAAAACATTTTGCGACAACCAATATCTATCATTGTGCCATACCAGTAGACAAGTTAAAATTAGTAAGTATACCATGGAAACGCTATGATGTTGCCTTACATAGTTTGTAAGAGAACATAGGGGAATATAAAAAAAAAATACAGATTTTAATGCAATATTCAAGAATGTTCCACAATAACAAGAAATGTAACACATGCCGCTTGTTAAGGAATATGATAACATTGAATACCGTATACTGATGACAGTAACTACAAGATAAATAATTATTTGAAACTCACATCAAATATACGAATGTCGTCATTGAGACATGATTGGTACACCACTAAAATTCAACAGATGACTTAGATAGCATATGATTAATCATTTGACCAAAGTGCTTATTTTAATTTTGGATGATTTCTTGGGTGCATATAAACGCATATAAACATTTCACATGTTAATGTAATTTTATGAAGCAAGTATATTATTTTATTCCCACGTGAATACTGAAAATCTGTGCTAAATACTGTTTCTTTTTTTCAAAACCTGCTTTACAATATTAACAAAAGTTCATATTAGAATAATTTTTGCAGTTTAAAAATTGCTGCTCTACATTACTGGATACAAGTATTTGAAAAACAGCATAATATTTTCACATTTATAGAAACTTCAGTAGGATAAATTAACCCTTCACGGTCACACGTATTAATTAGCTGCTGAGGTACATCCAATACTAAATCTCTTTTTATTGTTAAATGATCAACACAATAAAATATTTTATTTTTTATATTGTGGCATGGAAAATATGCGCTCACATGTATTACATATGGCGATGCACTATAATTACTATGGCAGCAAAGAACACAACATTTACGGGGCATGATGACAATAATAATTACTATAAATACTCTTGAATTTGAACAATATACATAAAACAGAATAAAGAAATAGGATCTACACTTTCAACACAAAGGTAAAGTTGCAAACAGCATTGGTGGCTTGGGTTGTTTTACCTCTGAGCGGCACTTTTTTTGCACACCATGGGCTAAATGGCCAGGTCACATGGACCCCGAAGGCTCAGAGAAGGTTGGGGGAGGGGACCCACTGGAACAGCTGTTGAGAGACAGATGGTAGCCCCCCTTCAAGGCCATCCAGCGTGTTCTTTAACGTGCACAGGGTATGGCTCTCCCGCACACGGGGACACGGCTTAACGTCCCATCCGACGGACGGCGGTCTTTCCAAGCCCAGCGGTGTCCCCTACTGACCGTGGGTAGGCCAGCAATGGTGACTACAGTTTGATAATGAAGAAAGAGTACTGCATAGTAGTATGCGTAGAAACGAGGTACGCGCTTCGATGAGCTTCTGCTCTGGTAAGCCCCCGGTGGCGCAGCCGAAATCACGTGACATCAGGCTTTCCCTTCAGACGGTTTAAGCCTGACACACTACCGACTGACCCAACTCCCCCCCCCCGTTTCCTCCTTCTGTTAGAATAATTACTAATAAAATATTACTCTTTGCATTTTCCGAATCTTCCACTAGTGTGAATTTTCTCAATCAAAGAGCACTGAAACTGGAGAATGGCGAAATTTGAAACTAATATCGTAAACAGTCTGGTTATGCTGAAACATTTACTTTTAAACGCTAGAGTGCATGGGTCAAAAGGTTTACATTGGCAGCCATGATTTACCTCTTCCCCTCACCGAGTGGTTAGCGCGCTTGGCTATTGATCTAAGGCAATGCTGTCCAACTTCTCTAAGACCGCGGGCCATTTTTTTCTTTTGTCAATATTTCGCGGGCCATAAAAAAGAATAAGATCGGATAGGACCTATCCGATCCTATTCTTATATCACCAAATATCCACAGGGGGATCAAAATGACCTTTTCTTTAGCGATTTTTTGTCTAGCAAAATTCCCCGTCATATGTATGGCAGTAAGAGCGATTCGTGCTGTCCTTAGATGCTTCTTATTCCTGCAGCTTCATAAAAATATTTGTTTGATGACGCCGCACCGCTCTTAAAATATTTCAGAAGTTTGCCGATCGGCTTTAGAATGTTTTGTAAACTTTATAGAATGAGTAAGTTGAAGATTGCATATCAAGTAAAGAAATATAAGTTGATAAAATATTATAAGGTGGATTACAGGTATTTATTTAAAATTTCAAGTGAAAACTTGATTTTGTTCGCGGGCCACAAATATCCTTTTGCTGGCCGCTAGTTGGACAGCGCTGATCTAAGGGACCTGGGTTCGAGCCCCGGGTAAGGCATGGATGTGTGTATTGTTTTCCTGCTGAGGTCCTGCCATCCTCACAGACCTTCTATATGGCATATAAACTGACAGGCTCCTGTCAGACCTCTGTGGCAAGCAGCTGCTTGAGACGGTATTTTTTTTTTATTTGTCAGGTTGAAGTGGGAAAAACGGAACTTCAGTTCCGATTTGGAAATGATCATTCCATATTCCCGGGAGGAGCCTGAATTTCTAGTTTTATTTTAGAAGAGTAATTACCAACTTTTTTTACTGATTGGTAGCTATTTAATAACCACTTAAAAGGCATCAACCTATTGCAACAACCTTCAAATATATTCCACCCAAAGTTACCAATCTAACACATCCTCCAGAAACTAAATGCGTTTGAATTGCAATTTTTTATGCGTAAGAAGTAGAATAACGTATCACCTTTGGCGATTATGGGATGCTCGTTTTCAATGAGAATGAAATTTCGTAAGGACAGAGTCCTTCTGTGTCGATTCCCCTCCCTCTCCTGCGTCTGCTGCTTGTCTGCTATCAACTAATGTTTTCCATCTCTAACCGATGGCAACCTTAGAAGCAGTGACGTACTCGTGTGTGTGACCGGAGTTTCCTTAATCCCCCGAAAATCTGGCTGCTTTATACGGAGTCTCAAACTTGTCTACCTGCTTTGAAACCCAAAATATTTGTCTTCCTATAATTTTAGTTTAGCCCCATAATATGTCTAATATTAAAAGTAGCTTTGAAAATCAACCATAAAGCTTTATTCCATATGGGATATCATTTTAAGCTTTCCTGTCCGGTGGAATATTTTAGTAATTGGGAAACCCTACTCAAGTCTTATTCTCAGGCAACCTCCTAAACTAAAGAACTAAATTCTCGCCCCCTCCTCCGCACACACATCCTCCCCAAAACTAAATCCTCTTGGGTATGTTCCTGCCTACAAAGTGGTACAAGACAATGCTGAGTGAAAATGTCATTAAAAATAAGTTATCAGTAGTTTTATTTAATAATATTTAACACATATTTCATTTAATTATCTAAATTCCATTTAATATTTAATACTAAAATAATGTTTAACTATTAGAATTTTATTTGTTAATTACCGTATATTTCCGCAGATAAGACGATAGTTGAATAAGAAAAAAAGGCCCCCAAAATCCGGGTCGTCTTATAGGACAGATACAAAAAAAATTAGATTGAAATTTATATAAATTGAAACCATTATTACTACAACTATTCAAAAAATCTATCATATTATTTAAATACGCTGTATGATAATACATTACATTGTAATAGTAAATAATACATTACATTGCAATAGCAAAACAATAGTAAAACAAAATAAACATTAAAAGTTATGTTTATTGAGCTACTGAGGAAAAAACGGACAAACCATAATTATTTACTAGTACAGAGCAGGGTATGTCCACAAAATAGAATAGCCCATACGACGCTTTTGTGAATAGTCAAGGTCATTACCCTAATGCCCGAATCAGTGCGAATGTTTGCGAATAGGACATAATTCCGTATACGCTGTACAGTATTATTATCCATATGATGATTGCCGATCTAAACTAAATTCATAGGCCGTTGATAGTTTGGGGTCGTCTTATAGGACAGATATATGCTAAAACTATAAAACTTTGACGAAAATTTATACCTCGTCTTATCTGAAGGTCGTCTTATCTGCGGAAATATACGGTATGTATGTTTCCTTCTTTAATTTCTTAATTGATAGAGCCACCATTCTTCCTGAAGTGCTTGATTCGTTTCTGTCATTTCTAATCTTTCGCTGAGGGCTGACTTTAGACAATGCACAGGATTTTTTTTTCAAACAAATAAATGCTCTTCCTCTTCAGAGATTGGGTAAGATACACATAAAATAACTGATGAAATATTTTGAATGTAATATTATTTTGAAATAATAAAATAATAACACGTAGTTGCTGGTGTTATTTTACAGAAACTGAAACTCAAAGAAAAGCAGTCGCTCTTTCCCTTGAGGAGTCTTCTCCCTTATAAAGTATCACTCTAGACAGTGTCTCCTGAAAATTCGACGGAGCGCTTGAAATATCAAGATTTTTAATTTTAACAGGAACTCAAATAGATAAACAAAGAGAAGTTTTGGAATTCATATTTCTTGTACACTGCTCTTCCAAAATATTAAAGTATTTCCATATTATGTCAATGGGAATCGAACTTCAAAGCTCTATGACTTGTAAAATTTAATAGAATATTTAACAGAAAAATATGAATGAATATGTTAAAGATCACAATCAAATCTATTTAAATCTCGATTTTTAACAATATTCATTCTGCATTTAAATAGTCATGGAAGCTACAATATTTAACATCAGTAATGAGTCGTAAGATTTTCGCTAAAAAATTAATTAAAACTTAAATAATAAATATTGTTTCAAATCATTTAATAAAATGAAAGTACATTTTAGAAGTTTACATAATAGTTATTTCAACATTAAACAATTATGAACGATTTTTATGAAACGAGATAACACTGTTCTACAAGGGAAAATTTTCTTTGGTTAACTGATGTGTTCCTAAAGTATTTTGGTGTGGGAAATTGAAATCTGAGATCAGAATTGGCCTATCAGAGCTAGTTTTAGAGTTATGGAGATATAACACATCAATTTAATACATATTACTTGGGGTTGGGTTGTTTTACCTCTGAGCGGCACTTTTTTTGCACACCATGGGCTAAATGGCCAGGTCACATGGACCCCGAAGGCTCAGAGAAGGTTGGGGGAGGGGACTCACTGGAACAGCTGTTGAGAGACAGATGGTAGCATCCCGTCAAGGCCATCCAGCGTGTTCTTTAAAGTGCACAGGGTATGGCTCTCCCTCACACGGGGCCACGGCTTAACGTCCCATCCGACGGACGGCGGCCTTTCCAAGCCCATCGGTGTCCCCTACTGACCGTGGGCAGTGCGGGGAATTTTTGCGGAGATAAATCTCAACGCTGACCCAGCTGGGACTCGAACCTGGGAACTACAGATTACGAGCCTGGCGCGCTACCGACTGAGCCACCCTGCCCCTATTACTTGGGAAATGAAATATCAGGAAATGGTACATCAAAAAAAGTTGGCAACACTGACTTGTTTGCAATAGTTTATACTAACATGTTGGCAATAATGTTATTCTATTCATAGTTAATATCAGGGGTTCTCAACGTGGAGTAAGTGTACTCCTTGAGGGTAGGCCGTGAGAGCTCAAAAGTCGCTAGATATATGTTATATATATATGTTTTATTTCATTCCCATTTTTATACTATAACTATAGTTTATCTATCTATGCAATGGGTATGCCAGTTACATACACATTTCCAGGGGGTATGTAAAGCATAAATGGTTGAGAACTACTGGTTTAGATCAGTGGTTCTCAACCTTTTATGCTTCACGTACCCCCTGGAAATGTGTATGTAACTGGCGTATCCATTGTACAGATAGATAAAACTATAGTTATAATATAACAATGGGAGTAAAATAATATATATATATACACATTAAATTTTGTATTCATAAATTACATATATCGATAAACATCAAAAGATGACATCATATTTATATATATATCGATAAACATCAATAAATGACATAAACAATTTAACAAATCTTTTAAAATTATAAACTTTTACTGGTAATCAGTGAAATGGACTTGTTACTAAATCTAGAGACTTTTGAGCTCTTACGACGTACCCCAAAATAT
This sequence comes from Ryuthela nishihirai, assembly GCA_038380435.1. NCBI lineage: Eukaryota > Metazoa > Arthropoda > Arachnida > Araneae > Heptathelidae > Ryuthela > Ryuthela nishihirai. Next base: position 5,728,543 of record JAWZYU010000030.1, on the reverse strand, counting down.
TTTCAACGTGAAGTGTACCCCACGTTGAGAACCTAGTTTAGATAACTAATAGTCTGCCTCTGTAAAGTTTATTTTAATAACGTATGACAAGATATTTGTGGAATTAACATCAGTTTTTTCAAACTGTATTCTATTGTACTATATTCATAACAATATTTGTGTAGTTAACATGACAAATTTGTGAAATATTTCTATTCTGTTATTTGTTTTCTTTTGTATTCTAGAAAATGCCCTGCCGAAAATGTCAAAATAAGGCAGACAACTTCTGTTACATTTGCAGAGAGATCAGGATAAGCAGTGGGCCCTTCACATATGTTGTGCAACTTGATATGTGAAATTAATAAACTAGTGGAAGGGTAAAGGTAGCGCATTGTTATTTTCTGTACCCTTGATATGGAGGGAACCAAAAGACCATTACACAGATTGCTACTTCTGTATGACTAGTGTTACCTGCAGAAAATCGAAGAGACATATCGATTATCCCAACTTATCTTCTGCAATACGACCAGTACCACATTCTAAAACTTTGCCAGTTCCACTAACTCCAAGTCAGGAAACAGATGATGAAGAAAGTACTGGTGAAGAGAGTGAGGCACGTGAATCACCTCCAGAAAGAAGTGATCCTTCCTACGAGGCTACCATGGATTCAACTCCACATTTTTTTATGCAGGCAAATCTGAACGATTTGGTTCGTGATCTAGGCTAAGTAAACAAAATGCTGAACTGCCGGGCTCTAGGTTGCAAGAATGGAATCTTCTCCAACCTAGTACAAGTATAATTTTATATAGAAATAGAGAATGGAATTTTATTGCATTCTTCTCACATGATAGCCGAATGTAATGATATTGCCGGTTTGATGAACAGCTTTATTCTTTATTCATGAACCACAAAATTGGAGGCTCTTTATAGATGCATCAAAAACTAGCTTGAACGCAGTTTTACTACATAATGGTAATTTAATGCCTTCTGTTCCAGTTGCCTATGCTAGTATGGCAAAAGAATCATATGAGATTCTAGATATAATGGCTCAAATCCATTAAATATACAATTTCAATTGGAAAATATGTGGGCATTTAAAAATCATTGCCATGATATTGGGAATATAACAAGGGAACACAAAATTTCTTTGTTTCCTTTGTGAATGGGACAGTCCTGACAGAGCATCCCATTACTTGAAGAAAACTTGGCCAATACGTAATTGGAAAGTGGGAGCAAAAAATTTATAGAAATAGACTTATAGCTTATGAGGAGGTGATCCTTCCTCCCCTTCATGCAAAACTGGGACTTATGAAGCAATTTCTCAAGGCAGTGGATAAATATGGTAGAGGATTTGCCTATCTAACAACAAAATTTTCCCGTCTTTCAGAAGCAAAGATAAAAGAGGGCGTGTTTGTTGGCCCTCAAATAAAAAAAGTTGAAGAAAGATGTGAAATTTGACGAATCTCTAACAGAGAAAGAGAAACTTGCCTGGACATGTTTTAAGAAAGTTAGAGATAATTTTCTTGGGAAAAAAAGTGGTCTAAAGAAATAGTAAACCAGATGCTACACGCATATCGGGATTTGGGATGTAACATCACTTTGAAAGTGCACTTCCTGCATTCCCATCTGGACTGCTTTCTGGAAAGCGGCAAGTGACGTCTCCGATGAACACGGTGAGAGGTTTCACAAAGATATTTCGACAATTGAAAAGCGATATGAAGGGAAGTGAATGCCTACACTGTTAGCTGATTTCTGTTGGAGTCTCAAAAGAGACAGCACAGATAAACATAACAGAAAAGAATGATTTACGTTTGGTATTTTTGTTATTTGATTATTCTGTATTCAATATATTTCCGTATAATATTCTGTAACATTTTCTGTATGAATCTATAATCATTTTAATACTAAGGAAGCTAAGAATCAGTGGCGCACTCAGGATTTAATTTGGGGGGAACCGAGGAGCCCGCTGGCCCGGCTCGGGGAAACGAAGTAGCGCTTGGTCCGCCAGAGTACTACTTCGTTCGCCTTGTGTTCACACGTGATTCCCGAGGGCTATAGGGTATTCTCACCTTATGTGACCGCTAATTCATAAGTAGTATGGAAATAGAAGACACGACACAACATAAATATAAAAAATTAATTTTAATTAGGAAAAGATGTTTGGAAAATTTTCTAGTGTTTTTTATTTTTTATTTTTCTTTGGGGGGTGCCAGGACTCCTTGGCTACCCCCTCCCCCCTTCTGGATGTGCTACTGCTAAGAATAATCTATTTTTTCCCTATTATTATTTATTGTAAATCTAGGAATAAAATTAAAAATTAAAAATCGTCTAACTCGAAAACTATCATATCTCGAAATCATCTCGAAAACATCTAAGCACAGATCTGAAGTCTGCACTAAAAAAACCTTTAAGAATCACACAATTCTTACTTAGAAAAAATAATTTTTTTTGTAGAACAGTGTAATTTATTGTTAAATGTTTCAGTTTCCATAACACTTTAAATACTGAAAGAATGTGATTTAAAATCAATATTTAAATAGATCTGATTACGATCTTTAATTTACCATCAGTCATAATTTCTCATGAAATTTTTTAGAAGTTAGAATAGAGCTTCGAAGTTAATCCTCACTGACATAACATGGAAATTTTCTAATGCTTGAGTAAGGCACTGTATATTTCCCTCTCCATTTTCTTTTCTTCGCAAGGAAACTTTAACGAAATGAGTAGAAAAAAAATAGTTCTTGTTATTAGAGATGCATTTTTTTTGCAAATATTATGAAATTTTTTATAAGAAAATTGAAGAAAATTAGTAACAAAACAATAGGATTATTTTTATTGGAAATATGCTTCTTAAAGCCGTTCAGTGGCCGAGTGGTTAGCACGCTTGGCTACTGATCTAAGGGACTTGGGTTCGAGGCATGGATGTGTGTATTGTTTTTCTTCTGAGGTCCCGCCATCCTCACAGACCTTCTACTATGGCGTATTATTAAACTGACAGGATCTTGTCAGACCTCTGTGGCAAGCAGCTGCTTGAGGGGGGTATTTATTTATTTTATATTTCTTAATATTTCAGTGAAAGTATGCTCTTGTTCTTTATTACACAAATTCGTTTAATATTAGAAATAATGCTGGAAAGAATTCTTGTCGTTTGGTGGAAGAAAGTACACCTATCCCTCGATTTACACGGTACTCAGTTCACACAATTTTGGCTTTGCACGGTCAAAAAATGCAACCAGTTTCGATTTACACGGTACTGACTGAGATTTCCTTTCTATGTACGTCTCAGTTAGTACCGTAAATCGAAACTGGTTGCATTTTTTGACCATGCAAAGCCTAAATTGTGTGAACTGAGTACCGTGTAAATCGAGGGATAGGTGTATTGTAAAACAGAGGAGCAGAACTTACGTTAGGTACTATACAGTCGAAATGTTACTTAAAAAACCTGTTATTACTTATCACATCAGCAAAGAACCTTACCTAAGCATGGCCGCGGGGAACAACAGTATTTTCAGAAGGAAAAGTTTTAGAAAATATTTGGGAGAGACCGGAGTGTCTGCAGCGAACCAGAATGCCTTTTCGATAATCGATAATTATTTTTCCTCCCCGTTGAAGTGTCTTTTCAAAACTGTTCTTGCAAAATATGTATAATATATGTATACTGTATGTTTGCTATTTTTTCCCCTCCGTTCCGATTATTCAAATTCCCAAATGAAGTGGGGGGGGGGGGGTCATGCACTCTGCCTCTTCATCTGTCTTTAAATTCAGCTCTTCTTCGGTATAAATAAACACCCAGATCTGGTCAGGCATTTCGAGAAATATAGCGATTAACAACTACATGCCTAGGCAAGTAGCATCATCAAGGAGGCGATGAAATCACTTTAGTGCCATTTAAGAAAATAATTAATCATGGAAATAGATTGATGTCTGTTATTTGAAAAGTTCGCAGTATGGAGGGAAATGTAAAGCAACGTAATGTTGAGAGGCTGAGGTTTATAAAATAATACTGAAGGGGTCTTCTTTTTTTGGGAGTGTAGATTAACAAAGGTTCGCTGTAATTAGTTACTCATAACAAACTCAATTCAGGAAAAAAAAAACTTGGATCCACGGAACACACTTTGAGAAACCCTGATCTAAAATATTCCCCTCTTCCACTCTAACCGACCCTCCCTCCCCTCACCAACAACATTAAATACATTTAATCGTTTCTTTTTAACTACTTGTTACTCCTGATTTTTATTTCGTTGCTTCTAAGAGCTGTTTTTTTCGCTCTTTGTTTTTAAATCTTATGCTCTATGACCATTTACTATCCTATTTTCCTGGCATTTTTCTTTACTCGATCCCTTGACGTACTCCTCACCCACCAAGTTTCGAGCCTCTCCTTCTTAACGGTTTGTCCTTCGCTCCTGAGATCCCGTTCCACTGCGATTGCCTTCTCCTCTACTACTCTTCACTCTGTCACATAGTACTGCATCCATAGTACACATCCTGACTTCATATAAACTGAGTACAAATGATGCAGCTGTCGGTAAGTGCATGCAAATATATGCATGCAGCGAACATCGGCTTGGAGGAGAGGGTAGACATCCATCCAAGCAAGCAAGGCTGGAGGGCGAAGTAGGCAGACTATCTCAGCGTTTAATTACCCTGTACTAATTATTGTCTGCGGGCTGTCCAAGCCTACGCGGCGATCGTGAGGATAGAACTGTAGGAGAAGGATTCGAAGATTACACTCCAAGATGACTCAGACCCGTTGACCATCCTTGAAGCCATTCTTGCGTGACAATTAAATAGTCCCATTGTCCTATTCATAGTTTTATTTCTAATGATTGGATATGTGTATATGTTAAGGAACGAAGGAGTGCGGGATTCGTTTTAGAATAGCCAATGTATAGCTGATTAACATGCCAAACTACCCTTTGTATGATAAGGATTCGAAACAAGTTGCAGGTATGAAGTTATTCTGAAAATTCGCATATCTAATCCTCTCGATTACAATGCACTTGATTACGGTTATTGCGTTTCAAACATCATTTAGTTTGAGGAGTGTAAGGTTTCTTTGGGTTTCATTGAAAATAGTGCTTTGGAAGTACTTATCACAAACTTTGTAAGGAACGGAAACGGTAAACCTTTCGCTAAAACCAGATGTAATTGAGATTGTAATGAGAACGTGTCAGGCTTTAGACTAGAACAAAGATTACCAAACTGGAGGACAGAGTCCCCTGGAGACGTTCGAAAGAGGCCGCAAGGATGTAAATTTTCTGTGTTTATTTTTAAATATGAATTGAAATTGTTGTTAACAGGGAAGTTGGCCTGTGATAAATGAGAGATTGAAAGGCGTGAGAGTTTATCAAAAAATCAAAAAGGGAGCTCGATGCCGAAAAGTTTGGGAACCCCTGAACTAGAGGGTGATAAATTGTTGTAAGATTATTTTATCTCTGAGCTGCACTTTTGTACGTACAATGGGGCAAATGACCAGATTACAAGGACCCTAAGTTCTCGTAGGATGGTGAGGAAGGGGATCAATGGACAGTATTAGGAAACAGATGTATATCTCATGGGAAGGCTTATACAGGGCATGGCTTTCCTGCATGCAGGGCCACGGCGTAACCTCCCATTAGCCACATGACTGCCTTTGCAAGTCCTTCTGTGTCCCTTTTATCACCGAGTGAAGAACAGGAGATAGCAGGAAGAATCTTAATGCAGGCAAAGAGGGGACTCGATTCTGGCAGCATTAGATTACCAGCTTGGTGCGCTACCAACTCAGTCAACCCAGCTCCTCTCTATTAAAGTTATTCTAAAATACTTCTTCCCCTTTTGCTTTCTTTGCGCTGTAGATGCATCTTTACTACTGCTACTACTTTCCAGACGAAAAACCTTAACGACTCCCATCTCCACAAATCCTCCGATAATAATCCCAAATATCAGGCTTGAACAGCGCAGTAACATTAATTTTTAATACATAGCTGCTCTAATGAAATTTTATTTATATTTTAAAATATTCCTAATTAATAAATAATTTACTCTACGTAGTTTAGAAACAAGTAGATTTTAATTAAATTTTTATGCATATTTAATTTTCCTCCTTTCTTTCCATCTTTTTGCTCAACATTCCCGTCTGGTATTTCGTGGCTTCCCACACTTTTCCTCCTATACTTAATTTTGGAACGAAGTCGTCAGCGCTCCTACTCAGTAATTTCATTCTATGACGCCGGAGTGTTATTTTTTTAGCTCGTTTTCACTATGCCTTCCTTCCTTCGTCTTCTGTAGATATTCAGCTCTTTCTTTCGTTTTTAGAAATAATATGAAAAATTATTTTTGGATTGAATAGCTCCTAAGAAAGTATTAAGATTTGCGTTATACAAGTCTCCTCATCGTTTTCATTTTCACCGTTATAGAGTATTCAATTTCGAAAATGGCAAAACTCCAAAAGACTATTGCAAAGTCTTTTCATACCACAATGCGAAATTTGGATGGTAAAATGTAGTGATGAAAATGTTCGCATTTGCAGCAGAGATTTGCCCCAGTTATACGTAGGGGAAGTGGTTGGGTTGGATTATTTTACCTCTGAGTGGCAGTGTTTTGCACACATGGGCTAAATGACCATGTTACAAGGACCCCGAAGGGTGAGAGAAGGTTGGGGGAAGGGGACCCACTAGACAGCGGTTGGGAGACAGATGGTAACCTTCCGTCAAGTCCATCCAGCGTGTTCTTTAAAGTGCACAGAGTATGACTCTCCGGCACACAGCTTTGCGTCCCATCCGACGGACGACAGCCTTTCCAAACCCATCGGTGTCCCCTGCTGACCGAGGACAAGTACGGGTATTGCAGAGATTAATCACAACTCGAACCAGGGAACTGCAGAATACGAGACTGGTACGTTACCGACTCAGTCACCCCCACCCCAGGGGAAGTGGTAAGATGTAACTTCTTTTTGTTAAAAGAAATTTGGTTTCAGGTATGGGATAGGGGCAGATGGTCCGTTATGAAATAAGGTTATATAGGTTTTTTTTTAATCTATTTTAAATCTATTTTTAGTGTCATATAATGTGTGGACAAATAATCATATCATATAATGTGCTAGACATATAATGTGTGACTAAAATAAAATTATACAAAGTTTTGTATTAAAAAGCAAACAGACAAGTTTGTAATTTCGTAATAAAACGACAGGTTTTCAGGGATAGGGTCCCCCCGTACTCCACCCCGCCCTCGAGGAGGGGAGAGGTACGTACGTCCTTGTTCTGAATCATTTATTATTTCGAATTTCCAATCTTAGAAGGTTCTTCAGTATAAAATGACAAGCTACATTCTCTTTTAAAACAAACTTTCCTTATTCTCCAGAGGCGATTGGTTATTCTTCTACCTTTTTCATTTTATATTTGCAGAAAACGTGAAAGACCTCTGTTGAATTACAGTTACAACTATCACGTGAATTCATACTCAAGGGGGAATGGCAAACTTGCTCATTCCCTATATTATCATGGATGATACTTTTGCATAACTAAATGTATTTTGAAACCTAATCAATCCATTTCAATAATGATATTTTTCCATTAATTTTGTAATGAGCGAAATCAGCTTTCTCTGATGGCAGTTAATCTTTCGAGTTTCTCTTCCGTTTATGCATTTGTTCCGTAATATCAGTTGAGTGATTTTGCGCTGACCATCCTCATTTCTTTAAAAAATAAATAAATGATTTATGTAAAAGTTCATCTGAGATTTGATAGGCGAGGGTTGGTGCTGTCGGTAGCGCGCCAGACTCGTAGCCCGATGCTTGCTCCCAGTTTTGAGTCCGAACTGTTCCTGAGTTGAAATTTTCATCTCTAACGCTCACTCTTTCGCAGGTAAGGAAACTAGTTTGCTTGGAAAGACCATTAAAGCAAAGTCCCCGGGTGCAGAAGAGTCATACCTGTGCTCGCTAAAGAGAATTCTGGATGGCCTTGATGAGAGGATTCAGTCAGTCTCCTAAAAGCTGTCCAGTGTCCTTTGCCTTCCCGATTCTGACTCCTTGGGGTCCTTGGGACTTGGTCAGTAGGTGTCAAAAAGTGTGGCTCAGAAATAAAGCAACCCAACAGAAATTCGAAATAAATTGCATTCGTTTTGTAAAACAGAAATATCAAAGACAACAGGCTGAAGAACACAAAAGCACACATATTATATATTTTGAAATCTAATGCTAAAACAAGTGTTACTTTTACTTTTTTCAGCATGAGTAATTTCCGTTTTAAATAAGCAATAATCATCTGAGATGGAAATTAAATCTCAAATTTAATCCCATTAGGAAAATTGAAAATGAAGCACTATGAGTAATAATTAATAGGAACCTTGGAATTCCATATGATATGTTAATTGCATAGCATTCTGCTGGTAAGAACGTCATATCCACAGATATGCTTTTTTCTTTTGTATAAAAATTGGTTTTGGTTTGTTGCGACGGCAACATCTACGATGAGAGGAAAATTCTGCAATTATACTTCAAGCATTATTAAACAAATATATAATTCATAAACATTTTATTTATAATAATGAACAAATTTTTTTTATATGTTGTTATAGTTTCTAAATTCCAGACTTTGGAAAATAATTCAAACTTAGGGTAAAATTTTATGCATTAAGTAGGAAAATACTGAAAGCCTATTTCGCAGTACTACGTATGTATGTATGTATGACAGACAGTGTCTTGTACTTTAGGAAAGTAATTTATTAAGAAATGTTATCTAAAACTCGAAACTAATTTGATTTTATAATCCATATGAATTAAACATAATTCTTGTTTATTTCCTTTGTTTATTAATAAATTATTATTTGTTTCTTAATTATTTGCATATACTTTTATTAGCTTCTACATATTTTTCAAATTAAGTTAATGATTTTAACTTCCGATACGAATTTAGTTTTTGAATCTCGTATTCTGCTCGTGCTTAATTAGAACGTTTTTAATATCCACGGACGCTCGCGACCCAGCAAATCGAACAATGAGTTTATCATGTGAAATCAGAAAGATATTAGTTTGATGCATTCATTATTTCAAATTTAAAAGTGGCAACAGTCATCTAATATATAAAGAAGAAAGTTTGCTACAGTTTGTGTGTCTGCCCGCTTATGCACTCAGCCACAGAAGAGCTAGGACACACCAAACTTTGCATGAACGTTCCCTTTATCCAGGGGGAAAATATAGGTTATCTGCGAGTTCGCTGGTGTTAACCAAAATTGAGGTGGGCAGGTTTGAATTTTAGAAAATCCCCATAAATTAACACTAACGGTTGAAAACAACGCGCTGAAAGTTATTCAAAATAACTGTTGCCACTAATAAATTTGGAAAAATGATTACATCTAACTAAACTAATATCTGATTTCGCGTGATTAACTATTAACAGTTGAAAGTTATTCAAAATAATAGTGGGTCCTTGGGACTTGGTCAGTAGATGTCAAAAAGTGTGGCTCAGAAATAAATACTTCAATATCCGTGGATATTGAAGTCGTTCTGATAAACCACGAATAGAACACAAGATTCAAAAACTAAATTCGTATCGGAAGTTAAAATCATTAATTTAATTTGAAAAGTATGCAAAAGTTAATAAATTATATATAAAAATAATTAATAAATGTTTCAAATATTATGTTAAGTAATAAATAATTTTGTTTAACAATAATAATTTTTTGTATCTTTACATTTTTTATGTACCTCAGACCACAGTTGATTTTTTTGCTATAAAGTTACATATGCCTGGTAAATTGTATCCGAGGAACTCTGGTGGGTACGAAGTGATTTGAAAAGTTCGGTTATCTGAGCGAGGAAATTCCGATTTTTGGTTTAGAAACTTCTGACGTGGAGAGGATAATGGATACCTCGAACTATGTCCATTTCTTTTCTCCCCTAAAAGAGAAGAAGAAAATTTTAACCAGAGGGGAGGGTTGGGTTGTTTTATCTCTGAGCGGCACTTTTTTGCACACAATGGGCTAAATAGCCAGGTCACAAGGATCCCGAAGGCTCTGGTTTGAGGGGGGACCCACTGGAGCAGCTGTTGGAAGACAGATGGTAGTCCCCCGTTAAGGCCATCCAGTGTCTTTAACGTGCAGAGGGTATGGCTCTCCCGCTCACATGGCCACGGCTTAACGTCCTATCCAAACCAACCAGTGTCGCTTACTGACTGGCGGGGAGTTTTTCGTAAATAAATCTCAACGCTGGCCCAGCTGGGACTCGAACCTGGGAATTACAGATTAAGTGTCTGGCGCGCTACCGATTGAGCCCCCCCGGAAGGGGAGGAGATCGAGTGTAATGATATTTACGCCAAATTAAGGCTTGCGACGTGGGGAGTTCTATCTTTACATTTTAGAAAGTTTCAGACCCGAGTAATGCGGGTAAATCCGTATCACACAATAAAATGCAGAAAAACTTTAGGTTTATGGATTCTCGACTCATTAATGAGCCCATTCACCGAAATATCTATCGAAGAAAGTGGTAGAATTCAAGTTTTCTACTAGACTAACCACTGTACCAATTCAGAATTCATGTCTTCTGCTTTCTACACCTATTATCATTCCAAACGATTATCGAATATAGATACCTGCTATTAATATCCGACCTTCGCTGCTCGTGTTAACCTTAAAAGTGAACCCTTAGTGCCTGAGGCAGTAACTGGTTTAGCTAGGAATGCTGTCATCACCGATTACGTGTCGATGGGCGGGATTTAGAAGTAATTCAAGAAACACGACTAGTTATTGGTTGTCATTCGCAGGAAATGACTGGGTACACTTCATAAACAGAACTCCAGCGTCTTAATTTACAGGAACGTATTAATTAATGTAGTAGTAAATATAACGAAACACGGAAAAGATTACTTTTCCTTTAACGAGGCCAACGTATTCAACGAGCACTATGTTTTTTAATTACACTTCCACCAATCCACTTGCAATAGGGGTCTGACAAGAGTTTGAGTTTATTATGCGTTCTGGATAAGACCCGTAAGTAGGGTCTCCAAAACACATCTTCCAAAAGGAGCACATGTGTCGTCCTTTTTTATCTCACGTCATCCCTGAATTTTGAAAAAAACGTGAAATGTTCCTCTTTTTGCATAAACACATAACACGTTTTAAATTAGAATTACCACAATCTTTTTTGCACTTTCCCTTTTAAATTTCTTGAACCCATAACTATAATAGATTTACTGCTAAACATTTTAACAACTTTACTGTAAATGTAAATCATGAACGTTAAATTAATTCTGTTAATGTAAAAGTTGCTACTTTTTGTAATCTCAATCATCATCATCATCATCCTGAAGAAGTGTAAGGGGGAGATCCAACGGAGATCCAACCAGAACGTGCAGTTTAATTCTCCAAGCACATCTGTCCTGAGCGACATCTGCTGTATCCGGCAACTGCACACCAATTCTAACAAGGTCCTGTTTGACATTGTCTGACCACCGCATCCTAGGTCTCCCCACCCCTTCTGAGGCCTCTAGGCACACTGTTCATAACCCTATTCGCCAATCTATAATTATCCATACGGGCAATATGGCCAAACCAGCGGAATCTCTCTCTGCACAATATGCTGCTTAAAGGAAGTTGCAGACTCCTTTGCCTAACCTCATCATTAGTTACAAAGTTAAACCACATAATACCAAAGATACTGCGTAAGCATCTAGAATCAAAAGCATCTAGAATCAAAAGCATCTAGTTTCCTGTTATCTTGTTTACACAGAGTCCAAGTTTCACTACCATAACTAACCCTAGAAATTTTCACTACCATAACTAACCCTAGAAAGAACCAAACTATTATACAGTCTAATTTTAGTCTTTAGGCGTATACGCCTATTTCTCCACAATCTCCATAGATTCTTAAAAGTCCCGGCAGCAATCCCTATTCTTCTGTTAATCTCATGCCGCACATCACCAGTATCTGTTACACAGCTCCCAAGATAATTGAACTGTGATACCTGCTCAAGACTGCAACCATTCAGATGAACTGAATCACAACCTGCCTGACCAATTTTCATCACTTTAGTTTTCTCTCTGTTTATAACCAAACCTATTCTACTACCAGTCTCATCAACAGCTTGAATGAAAGAGTTCATCTCATCAACATCATTTGCCAAAAGGGCTAAGTCATCAGCATAATCTAAATAAGAAATTTTCGTATCTCCAGTCCATTTAAGGCCAAAATCTTTCCCTTGAAGTGAATTTCGCATAACATAATCCATAACCAAACTAAAGAGAAAGGGAGACAAAATGCACCCTTGTCGAACACCAGAAGTAATGCTAAACCAATTGTTACAAGACTTAGCAACTCTCAAACACGACTCAGTGTTACTATAGATAGCTTTCATTATGTTAACTAACTTGTCTGGTATACCATATGATTTCACAATCAACAACAAATTATGTCGATCAACAGACTAAACATTTCTCAAGAATCTGCCTAAGTGAAAATATCTGATCCACACATCCCCTACCACTTCTGAATCCACATTGCTCATCACGCAATTGACTGTCAACCAGATTCTTAATTCTATTAAGCACAATCATGGAAAGAACTTTACTTGGAACAAGTAAGGCTGATACCCCTATAGTTATCACAAGAACTGCGATCACCTTTCTTAAAAATAGTGATAACTAGCTCTGGTAAAATCCTTAGGAACCATTCATTTATAATAAAAGATATTCAAAAATTCAGTCATCCATTATGGGAACAAAAATATTCCCAGCTCTAAGCATTTCCGTAGTAATTTCATCTACCCCCGGGAATTTATGAAGTTTAAGTTTAGAAATAGCCAAAATTACTTCAGATTGTGTTATAGGGCCAACATTAAAGCCACCAATGCATCTGTCGTCATTGGAAACAATACGAGTAGAACTAACCACATTGTTTGGAACATCACTGAAATGCTCAGCCCACCTAGCCATGACAGAAACCTCCCCTTCTATAACCTTACCTTGTTTATCCTTCAATCCTTGTATGCCTGTTCGTTTTCTACCACATAAAACATTAACTATCTGGTACAGCTCTCTGCTGTTGTGCTGTCTAACTGCTTCCTCGGCTTTGTCAGCCAAGCCATCAAGCCAAAGATTCTTATCAGCAGCTAACTGATCTTTTACACGCTTATTAAGTTCTCTGTAATGCTTTCTATTAGGACTAGTAGGGTATTGATTACGGACATTCCTGCAGTTTTTTCTTTCCGAAATAAGCTCAAGTGCCTTATCACTCAGATAATTCTGCATCCTCTGCTCCTTTTTTCCTAAAAGAGTACTGTTAGTGTCCAAAATAGCCTGTTTAAAATGATCCCATTCTTCCTCAACTTCAGTAGCAAGCATACCATGACTGTCATAATGATTAAGTAACCTATCATGGTAAGCTTTGGCTATAACTGGGTCTTTCAGAGCTTCAGTATTAAAAGTACATTTTTTAACCCTAGCACAACACTTTTTAAGTTTAAGTTGCAAGACACTTATAATAAAGTAATGGTCAGATCCAATTTCAGCTCCCCTATATGCCCTGGTATTCCTAACAGAACTAGCCCATTTGCTGTTAATTAATATATAATCAATCATATTCTTATGCAGCCCATCAGGTGAAACCCATGTGTACTTATGTATGTCGCGGTGTTTGTAATAAGTGTTAATTATTCTGAAATCATTGAGTTTACTTACCTGTAGGAGACGTTGCCCATTGCCATTGCAGCTACCAATACCAAAAGGGCTTATTACTCCTCCCCAAAGGTCAGAGTCAGTACCAACTTTGGCATTGAAATCACCTAGAACAAGGGTAATGTCTCCTTTCTTGACAGAATTCAAAACATCCTGAAGTTGTCCGTAAAACCTATCCTTCTCATCGTCATTGGCATCCTCAGTGGGGGCATAACAGCAGATAACATTCAAGTCTTTAATGCTTGTCTGAAATTTTGCTGTAAGAAACCTTTCATTAATGCACTCATATCCTAGAAGAGCATCACTAGCGTGTTTGCTGAGAAGCAGACCCACGTCTTGGTGATGCTTATTGTCGTCCCTCCCTGAAAAGAGAAATTTAAGATTATTTTTAAGAATCTGACCTTTATCTGTCCATCTGGTCTCTTGCAAGCCGAGAATATCTAAATTATAATGGTGGAATTCTTGTGTGAGGACATCAAGAGAAAAAGCTCTGTGCAGAGTACTCACATTCCAACTACCTATGGAGAGAAAATGGTTAGTGGGATGTTTAAAGAAACTATGTTTATTGAGAGAGGGAATGCCGACAATATCAAACAGCCCCCTAATCGCAGACATGGGGCAAAGACCCGTTCCCCATCAGTAAAGGCTGAAGCCATCTACACTGTAAGACTTCCTCTAATGTAGAATTTGACGATGCCATTAGAAGCAAAGAGTTCAGGTGCCTGCGATGACCTCTGCTCAGAATTATCCACCAGCTGATAAACATATCCTGTGAATCTATTCACTTGGGGCCGTCAACCCACAAACAAACAGAAAACACAGCGGAAGATTTTCCCTCCACAAAAGCCCACCAGTGCCGCAAAATCAGGATCCATAATCAAGCTCAGAGCCATATATCTGTCCAGTCCAGTGGGTTTATACGGTCAGCACCAGGACCATGTGTGGTTGACCACTCCTCAGCAGGGTAGGAAAAAAAAGAAAAGTAGCCATAGTTGTCCAGATCAGTAGGCCACACTAATCTGGCAGCCCTCCCCTTCCGTTCACTTCCACAAAAGAGTATCTCTTTTGAAAGGTAATAACTGTCTGCACCACGAGAAGGCGGGGTCGGACATTAGGTGCTAGGCCTGGTCGGTTCTATGCATCACCACAGGGGATTGGTGCATAGCTCTCCTTCCAGTGACTACCTAGCTACCATTTACAGACCAAAAGTAAAACTTAGTAGGAAAAATCTTATTTTATTTCCCAAATTGGAAGCATGTCCACCTTTGTCCTCCATTTGGAACATTGGTATCTGGTAACCCTATCCGTGAGTAATACGACTCTTCAGCAGAAAGATAATATGCATTAGAAAAGGACAACAAAATTATCCCTCAAGCAGCAGCTTACCACAGAAGTTTGATAGAATCCTGTTAGTTTAATACGGCACATAAAAGATCTGTGAGGAAGGAGGGACCTCAGCAGAACGACAACACAAACATCCATGACTTATCAGAGATTCGAACCCAGGTCCCTTTCTTCAGTAGTCAAGCACGCTAACCACTCGGCAACCGGGACGGTCAGTTGTAAGTGTAGATTGTAAGATTAATAGCAATAGATAATATCAGAAAAAGTAAAATATTTCTTCAAGAGAATAAGTAAAAATTATTTTCAAAGAGAATGAAGTTTGCCATTTTCTGCATTTAGCGGCCTCTAACAATAAAAATTCGAACAAATGGATTGTTGAGAAATTACCAATAGTAATAATTTATTAGCACCTACCTATCCAGCCCAAAAATAATTTTTCTTTTACTTCTTCATAGAAAGTGGTGTTTTCCCACGTTCCCGAGAGTAACAGGTGAAAAGGCTGCTATTGGCTGCTCTTGATCACTACACTCTACTCTCAATTTCAAATTTTCTAGCATGAAAAGAATGCTTACAATACTCGTTTAAACTTTCCCTCTTTTACACGTTTAGCGGCTTTTAAAGGCGAAAATTAGAACAGTTGGTAGATGTGGTAGATGCGAATCGCAATATTTCAAAACACATAGCCAACTAAACGTCGATGACGAACAATAACACCTTCTTGGAAGTCACTTATACATGTTTGCCATCTCGCCGTCAAGTGGTTGGCCAGTGGCTTCACCACAGAGTTCTATATATACCAGAGACAGAACTCCTATATTTGGGCCATTGGACGCCATGGACCAGTAAGGAGGCAGTGTCATGGCCGAATAGTTAGGCATCAGAATTAAAGCACAAGTACGTGCATTTATTTTGGTCTCTGTACATATTACAGAGGCATTTTATGGCTATTAATGGATTTATGGATTTCACGACAGCCATCGAAGGTAGTATAACCTATCAGCTGACGTGTATAAAGTCATTTTTATAACGTTAATGTATGGGAATTAGGCCTAATCAAAAAGTGAATGTTAACGTATCGAATCTTATAATTATTATTTTGAAGATTCTTAACTCGGTACCTAATTCTGATACTGGGTTTGAACACTTGGACTCGAATATACACAAATAGCTTCCTTTTCATTTAAATATGGCTGCTCAACTTCAGTAAATAATGAAGATCGATCCTAAATTTTTTGCCAAATATCGTTTGAAATATTAGACGTGCATCATATCTGATGGTGTCATTTGATTCGTCTAGAAGAGATCTTACGAGTGAGTCCAAAAAGGTTATGCTCCGATGCATATTTGAAAAATCGGGATTGAATCCGATTTCAATCCAGACGTCACTTCGGTTAATGTAACAATTTTTACTGAGGGACAATCATCGCAACATATATGGCAATGACATGCTCGAGACTCGAATCCGGACCCTGGCATCGCAGGGTCACCGCAAGCCAACGCGATACCACTGAGTCGTCTAGGCAGTGAGTAGAGGATTCCTTTGCAATGCCTTTACTCATACATCGCAATCAATACATCGCGTGGCACTGTAATTGCTGTCTAATGCCGCGCGCATATTAACAGAGAATCGTCGCGCTTTTCCCTTTATACAGATTTGTGCAGAACAAACACTAATATTTCTATTACTAAAATAACTTATTGTCCGTAGCAAAGGATCAGAGGATATATCCTGTAGACATGGAACTCATGAAATAATAAGTGTTCGCATCCCACTCGTGGCAAAATCAATTTTTTTCAGTTTATTATTTCCTAACTCACGGTCTTCGAATTTGACGACCTGAGTTTATCGTGGCATTCTCCACACTATAACATATTCGAGTTCATTTAACTGAATGAGATCTACACCAAGCCATTAAGAAAGAAAATTGAAAAAAAAATAAAGTCACAGTTCAAAAATGTTCGTATCATTTTCGTTTGAAATTTCATCGTAAAAAGAACATTTAAAATCATAAATATACACTTTATGATAATATTTAAAAGAACCAAGTGACATAACTAAAAAATGAATCACACGATTATAAAAAGTACGACTTCTAATCACCTTATTTTTCTCTCCACAATCGTAAACGTGTGTATCTCAGATCTTCTCCAATTCTTTTCCTCTCTCGCAACGCTATCCGTTACATCACCTGCAAGCCACACTGCACATCCTAGAATATCTACTTTTTTTATCCCCTTTCTAACCTCCCCTGTAATTTGCACCCTCACACCTCCGGAACGGAATCGTCATCAGGAAACGGAAAAGCACGTACACGGGATCGATTTTCTCGTAAAGTACTCGCGTGCAGTATCCTTATTCGTCACGTCTCATATATGCATACCCCGTGCATGGGTGTGACGTTGGCAGGAAAGAAAAAGCTTTGCTTTCTTCTCTCTGAGCTTCAGCGAGGGCAGATTTTCTTCCTCCACCAGCTGTCTGCTTCGGATGCCAGACGTTCGCAGTCATGTTCCTCATAAAATATTTTATAGAGTGGCAAAGTTCCAAGTTTTATTGGCGAATCTTTTTCTTTGAATGAAACTTTTAGATGACTGGTTGGCTTTTAATTTCAATTTCTTCTTGTTATTACCAATGCTAACTAAAAAGTCACTGATTTATGACACTCTGCGAAATTCGATTCGTTAAACAAAATAGAATAGTGTAAGAAACACGGTAAGAAAAGGTTTATGGCGTTTTTTTCTCAATTTGGTATTTGTTGATCATATTTTATTTTTATTCATATAAACACATTTTTTATTTTATAAACTTATAAAGATTATTATATGTACATATATAAAGTAAATTATCCATCATAAATAAAATAATATGTCACTAATTCAAAAATACAAAAGTGCAAAAAAATATGATTTACATATGCTTATTAACTAGATTTTATTCGTTGTCACTTTTTGACAATAAACGCATTCGTTTGCGTAAAACTGGAATTAAATCACTTTCACTGCTTGAAATATTTTGGCCGTCGTGTACATACTCCAATGGTGAAATGCTCTCTGTGGCAGGGGGGACCAAATTGTCACTTGTTTCCAGTGATTCTGAAGTTTGATTAGTTTTGACAACGAAATCTGTTATCAATTGTTGAGATCTTGCTTTCATTAGATCATTGTATAATTCTTGATAACGCGCCATAGATGACTTCAGTTCACGTTTAAAATGCTCAGCTTATTCGACAAATAGAATCATGTGTAAGAAAATGGCTTTCCAATTTACTAGCCGTTTGAAGCCCTTCTTTAATTAAACCTGCAGTGAGTGGAATCTCTTCATCATCATCACATTTTTCATCTGGAGTCTCAAGGACAACTTCTATTATTTCATCTTCGCTAAGAGCTTTGTCAACCAGCAATTCATCAATATCTGCAAACGATAAATCATCAAATCCTTCTCCACCAACTGTATGTGCTAAAGTGATGATATTAGGATATTCAGTCGTGTTTGGACTGAATATCCTAATATCATCACTTTAGCACATGCTTATCTATTGTTAATTATGTCCCTTGGTACAGGATCTTTGCTTTTTGCACATTCTGGCCAAATAGCTTTCCAGCATGCGTTTAAAGTTGATGGTTTTAATTCTGAAAACTTCAATCCAGCTTGCCTGATATAATCTAAAATAGAAAATTTCTTCCACAGATCAATAACTGTTAGTGTTTTAACATTATTTAGTTTATCCAAAATGTATTGGAATGATCGTCTTACGAAAGTAAGTTTTAAATCTGGCAATTATATCCTGGTCTAGTGACTGTACTAAGGATGTCGTATCAGGCGGCAAAAAAAATTGCACATTTGGATGTTCCAAAATAGGATGGCCAGGCTCATTTTCTATAATCAATAGAACTTTAAATTCGAGATTTTTTTTCCTTCAAATAGCGTTTAACTTCTGGAACAAAACATTTATGAAACCGTTCATTAAAAATTTCTTTTGTAGCCCAGGCTTTTTCGTTTGCCATCCAATGCATTGACAATTTATTCAAATCTACAGCTTTCATTGACCGTGATCTTAGGGATCGATTGGTGAGCAGCGGTTTTAACATACGATCTCCTGAAGCGTTGCTGCAAAATAATAAGGTCACACTATCCTTAGCTGCTTTAAAGCCACCAAAAGTTTTTTGTCTTGGTTTTTTGTCTACTCGGCATTGTTTTTACAAAAAAGATCAGTTTCATCTGCATTCCAAACTTGATCAGGAGTGTATCCACCATCTTCAATGATTTGGGCCAATTTTGGACGAAATTCTTTATTTGCAGATGCAACTTTACCTTTTATATTTACATTATGAAACGCGTGTCCTTGAAGAAATCCTGCAAGCCAACCTGTACTTGCAGAAAATTCATAATTTTTGTTTAACTGAGCTGATGTGGTTCGTTCCATTTCTTGTATCTGCTTATATATTCGTAATGCCATCTGTTTGATGGTATTTCCGTCTAGAGGTGTTTTTTTTTTGCGAATTATCTTCTATCCACATTACTAGTGCCTTTTCCATCTTCACTTTTCGAATATCTCTCGTGTACGATGACGACTTAGCGCTCAATTTTGTTCCAGAAAGCACAGATTTTCTAATAGCATTTCAGTTTTCTTGATGGTTCTTACGGTAGCTTCTTTCAAACCAAAATATTTAGCTATGGATGTTGAACCTTCTTCAGTTGCAAGACGATTTAAAATTTGAATCGTAGTATCCAAAGAGATAGCTTTCCTTTTCTGCTTTTGTATAGTTGAATTATCCGAAATCGTGGTAAGGCTTACGAAAAATGTTTGAATTGTAGTTAATAAATCAGACGAAGAA
Source organism: Ryuthela nishihirai (assembly GCA_038380435.1). Lineage (NCBI taxonomy): Eukaryota > Metazoa > Arthropoda > Arachnida > Araneae > Heptathelidae > Ryuthela > Ryuthela nishihirai. The sequence continues at coordinate 5,708,740 of JAWZYU010000030.1, read as the reverse complement.
AAATTGTAAATTACCTATTAGCAATATTTAATAAATTTATATTACGCACACAAAATTTCCAAAAAAAAAAATATTTTCGATTTCTTCTATTATACATCTGAACACTTCTAGCTTTAAATACGAAATGAGAGACCAAGACTAACGCATGTATTGAAGATAAAATTGATTGAATTTCCCGGAACTCAATGTTGCCACTTTATTCCGAATGAAGTAGGTTTTGTACAATTTTTCTATAAAATAGAGAAAACTAGGTGTGTAGTTATGCTAGTGTAGTTTTCATTTTGCGGATTTTAGTGCACAAAATGGGTATTAATAGTACATTTTCAAAGTTAAAACTACTTCGAAAATGTGACCATAAAAGCGGCATCTTTGTTATAAATGTAAATTCTAGGATTTTTTTCTTGAATAGAAATATTTTTTCAGAATTAAATTCAAATGGAGATTTTTAAAAAGGCTCCGTTTTAACCGTGTTAGATCAAAATAAATCATGTGAAAAGAGAACTGGATTTTTTTTCTAAACCGTGTTAAATCAAAATCGTGTAAAAAAAATCCGTGTAAAAACAGAATTGGGTGTACTTGAAAAGAAATTAAACCACAATCAATATCAACTTTACATTGCGTAGTTTTACCATTGAGAGGCACCTTTTGGCACGCAATGGTCAGGCCACAAAGGTTTCAAGGGCTGAGAGAAAACTTGGGAAAAATTCACTAGATAGCTGTTTGGAGAAAGATCGTGAAAAGTTAAAGACCTTGGATGATCGTCAAGATCATCCAAGGTCTTTAACTTTTCACGTTTAAACTTCCCATCCAACGGATGATGATCTTTTTACAATCCCATTGGTGTTCTCTTTCTCTCCAACGACTGAATGATGTTAGTGGAAAAAATTCTCAGTGCAGATCGCAGTTGGTATTCGAATTTAGAACATTAGATTGCATTACTTAATTATTATTAGCCTGAGGTGCTACTATCTCAGCCAACCCCCCTTCCCAATAAATGTTGTCGAAAAATCGTTTCCCATCTGGTGGAATATAAACAAAATACCTCTTGCTTATATTTCAAGTGCTCTACTGCTGCAGATATCGAGATATCTATTTCAGATATCGAGATATCTATTTCATCATACGATTTTTTTCGCATCCGTTGCATTTCTCAAATATCTGTGCTCCTCGAAGGAAGTGTCACTTCTCCTTCCAAATAACGTCATGAAAATGCCTTTTTTTTCCCCTAAGTTTAATATTAAATTTAATTCAGGTGTGTAAGAGTAACTTCATGACCATTCGTGATGGGATTTGTTAAACCGTGAGCCCGTGTACTGGAGGCCCATGCAGCTTACATGCTAAAGAACTAAATGTACTGCCTTGACGGAATGCTTCCATCTGTTTATTAACAAATGTTCAGTCGGTCTCCTTTCCCTACCCAGATGTTAGCCCTTGAAGGTCCGTATGATCTGGCCATTTAGTCCATTGTGCATTGTGCCTTACATTTATTTAAGTTACAATAATAGAAAACTGTACACTGAATTAGGAGATCTTAGTTCTTACCGTTTAGGAAAATTTTATTCGTGTTTTTCGGGCACGTGAATTTGAGTGAGTGGGAGAGAAAGTTTAGGGGTTGAGGAGGGAGGAAGAAAGGTTAGAGGAAGAAGGGTTGTAGGTTCAAATTCTTGCGTTGCTTTAAGGTATATTAAGAGGAGCCTGCAGGCTTTGTTAAGCCAAGCTCTTATTGTTTAGATCATCCTCCCTTTTTTTTGGTGGAGGAGGAAAAAGGTTTGGGGCCAAACTCTAACGTTCCTTTCAGATATGATAAAAGGACACTTTATACTGAGTTTGATGACAATAGTTTGATGATATTTGCTATAAGTTATGATAAAGAGGAAATTTTCCACCGACCGTGGTGGCCCTAATTTTTATCGTTTAGAAGTTTGTTATTTAAGGGACAAACAAACGGGCAGAGAAACCCTTTAAAAACGCAATAGTCGATTCATTTAATCGTATTTCATTTATTTAATTAATTAAACTAATTTTCGCTTAGGCATATAATTCGCTAGCTTAATGATCTGCGACTCTTAACTGCTTAGAGGGTCAATGTTTGAACCACTCAAATACATTGCAGTTGGCAATCCCTGGTGTAAATAATGCTGAGGTTAGACGATAGCGTTTGGCAATCGGCTTAGGCAGCAGTAAGAAGAGATTGCGTTGGTTTTGCCGTTTGTTCAGATGCAATTGGTAGATCTTCTTTGTTCCGAGAGTCATTAATTACTTACAGCTAAGTTTTATGCGATTATTCATTATCAGAGCTGTACACACGCACACACAAGTGGTAATTGTGGGGAAGAGGTTCAGACTCTCTCGATCCCTCATCCAAAATAACTGGCTGAGACGTTGAGCCGTGGTTCTGAATGCAAGAGATTCATGCCCTGTGCACGTTAAACAAACTTCGGATGGCCTTGACGGGAGGTTACCATCGTCTCCTAATAGCTGTTCGGTGGTTCTCCTTCTCTGAATCTTTTCTACGATTCTACGATTTTGGGGTCCTCGTGACCTGTCTGTTTAGTTCATTACGTGCAAAAATTGGCGCTCAGAGGTAAAAACAACCCAACGCGAAATACCAAAAGAGCACTTTCTATTGAAAACCAGCTGAGCTGCCTTACATTAAGAATCTAGATTGCGTTGCTAACAGGCTTTTAGGATAATATTGTGATCTATGCACATTTAAGAAAGTACAATTGGCATTCAGGACGGGTAGGATTCGAATTTTACATTTGCCGAAAATGCAACACTTTTTTAAAAGAGCACTCTTTGGAAATTTTTTAAACTGTTTACTATTCCTTTCTAACTCATTTAACCACTGGAAGGATCCCTAACCCTCGACCTAAGCCCTTAAAAAAATTCTGAATATGCCCTTAGTTCAGAGCAGGTTTGTTGATGCGAGGATGTTACTGGGAAGTTACTGATATTTCGAAAATGTCTATCTTAACCGAAGAAATTCTATCTCACAGAGTTATCTCCTCACCCTTGTTCCTTTTGTTAGCGGTACGTTGCTGTTTTCTGTTGTAAGAAAAATTATCTATGTAATTCTTCGAGAATTATTGTACAACAAGCCCACGAATACAATATGGAAATATCCAAAAGTCCAGCTGAATCACAATCGGTAAAACCTGTCTCGTAACTTGTTGTTCCCACTGAACCTCTTTTTCTGATTTTCTCTCCTAAGGCTCACCTGATCCTCTATCAGGCAGGGATCTACACACATCGGCCATTGAATTAGAAACCTTTATTCAATACCGAGTTGAACCTTCTTTAGCCCGAATTACAGCACGTATGCGGTTTAGCATAGATTCCACAAGGTGTGAGAGTGCCTTTACATATGCAGCATATCAGACGTTCACCAGACAGTCCTTTAACTAGCTCAGATTTGACGGAAGAGGACTTTACTCCCGGATCTGTTTTTCTAACATGTCCCATACATTCTCAATGGGGTTCAGATCCAGGCTTTGTGGTGGCCAGGGAAGATGGTGGAAGTCGCTGTCATGCTCACTGAAGCACTGCTGAACACATCTTGCGCGAATGACAGTAGCATTGTCTCCATGAAACAGCCGTCACCTTCTGGATAAAAAGTCAACATTGCAGGATGGACTTGATCGGAAAGAATGTTCAGTTAATCCTTGGAGGATATCAGGGGATATCAGGGGACCCGTTCCGTACCAACAGAACGTGCCCCACACCATGACACTGCCTCCAGAACCTTCAGTTGTGTTTACAAGGCAAGCTGGGTCCATTGTTTCATTGGGCTCCAGCCAAACTCTCTGCTTACCATCGGTTCAGAACAGGTGTACCATGACTCATCGGACCACATGACTTTTTACCAGTCTTCCAGTGTCCAGTCACGGTGTTCCTGACAACAATGTAGACGAATTTTCTGGTTTTTCACAGAAATCAGTGGTTTCTGTACATAATTCTAATACCGATCCTCTTCAATTCCCTGCCATAGTTCGCTGAGATATGGGTCGGGAACAGCCTTCGTTGAATGCTTCGGTCAATTGCTGCACACAGAAAGTCCTGTTTCTCCGTACAAGTCTTCTCAGACAACGGCGATCTCGTTCCCGACAGATTGTCATCGCGTTACTCTTACGCCTTTTAGACAAGCAATGTGGATTATTTTTCCACTGATTAAAAACTCGAGATATCTCACCTTTTGAAAAACCAGTCAGCTCTGCTGACTGGTTTTTCAAAATCGTCGTTTTTAAAATCGTCGCTCCAGACAGATGGGCACCGCAATATGCCATTTATCGAACCTCGAAATATTCTTTGTTTTTCCCATTGTGATCAGCACTACTGACGATTACTGATGAGCAGTCTTAAATAGTTGCCTAGATCACGTGTGATGCACGTGATCTCGTATTTTGCATAATCGCTGAACAAGTGACGTTTACATACATCTGCATAAAGGTTTCTAATTCAGTTGCCGGTGTGTACACACCGGCCACTGAATTTTTTATCCGGCAGGTGACGTCTGTTTCATGGAGACAATGCTACTGTCATTCACGCAAGATGTGTTCAGCAGTGCTTCAGCGAGCATGACAGCGACTTCCACCATCTACCCTGGCCACCACAAAGTCCGGATCTGAACCCCATTTAAAATGTATGGGACATGTTAGAAAAACAGATCCGGGAGCAAAGTCCTTTTCCGTCAAATCTGAGGCAGGCAAAGGACTGTCTGGTGAACGCCTGGTATGCTGGAGATGTAAATCCCAGCATACCAACACCTTATGGAATCTATGCCAAACCGCATACGTGCTGTAATTCGAGCTAAAGGAGGTTCAACTCGGTGTTGAATCAAGGTTTCTAAATCAGTGGCTGGTGTGTGTAAAAAGACGTTTTAAATTGATGGTATGAATATTTTCCCTCTGAAATTACCTTTAAGATTGATTTCGCCCCTCCCCTAAACTTTTTTACTCCTCCCTCCCGAAAAATAAAGCCCAATGCAAAAAAAAAGAGAATAATTGGAAGATTGCCGAGCTTATGGAGTTATATCTCAAATGAACGCTTTTAATTTGAAGAGAATGAATGGCTATCTCAAATTATAACCTCTCCTTTAGTCCTCCCATTCCAAAAAAAAAGAGGAGGGAGCGGGGGAGACTTCTCCCAGGTTGAGCGTAATTCCAGGTTGACCAGGTTGACCGTATACATCAAATGAAAACTTGTGACATTGAATTACCACCTACTATTTATCTTAGAAGGTTTGAGTTAATGTCCGGAGCAAATCCGCTAAATACGTCAGTTAATTAAACAATATAATACACTGATGTCCAAATGTTAAGTGTATTTGAGAAGTGGGCTATACTGAACAAACAATAGGCGTAAATATCAACAAAAGGTACGTGTATAAAACTGCGGCGCATTCAAATGTGGGAGTAATGATGCAACAACATGTGACCACATTTAATTTGTGTAAGAGACAAGAATTGCAAACTTGTAATGGTGTAACAAACGGAATAGACGTAGAAAACCTCACTTCTTGTTGCCAGCGCATTCTGGTTACGTTCGAACGTATTAGTTGCTTTAACAACATGTCACACAGACAGCATATGGATATCCTCATATGTGGTAGAGCTTTCGCGATGTTGGAATTAGGCTGAACACAAAGTGATGTTGCCGGGCAATAGATGTGCACCAATCCGGAGTATCAAGGGTGTGGAGAAAGTACCAAGAGACAGGAAACATTAATGTACAGGCTCGACCACGAGTTACAAAGACTCAGGATTATGTTGCACTAACATCACGCTATAGAGCTGTCTGTGGCTCGTGGACGAACATTTTCGAAGCAAAATATATACAGAACACTTCATGAACAAGGATTTTATGCGAGATGACCTATAGTTTGCATTCCACTCATTCCATCAGGGAGAAGTGGCAGGTTGTTGTGGCACAGACAACACTAGGACTGGACCACAAACCAATGGGCCAATATTCTCTTCTGTGAAGAATCCAGATTCTGTTCAGAGAGTCGTATTGTCATCTGGAGAAGATCCGGAACTCGTTATAACCCCTCAAACAGCAGAGAAATGCGTCATTACAGAGGTGGCCGCACACTGCTCCATGTCTTTTCTGGAGGAACTTGATAGGTCTCAGATATAGAGACGAAATCCTCGAACCCTACGTAAAACGTTTTCGGGGTACTGTTGTCCCGCAATCCCTGTTTATGAAGGATAACGCGCGTCCACATAAAGATGTATTATGGACGATTTCCTTTCAAATGAAGGCATCCAGCATAGTCGCCGGACCTGAACTCAATAGAGCGTATGTGGGGTGCATTGGAGAGACAGATTTCAGCTAGTTAACTTCCTCCCAGAACTCTCTTGGAGCTCGATCTGCTCTTGTACAAGAGTGGGATTTAAGCCACAGGACCTGCATACTCTCCTCGTCAACAGAATGCAACATCAATGTGATGCTTTTATCGCTGTCAGGAGTCACCAAACACTTTATTGAACTATGACTCTTAGATAAAAAGAACAACAACAAAAAAGAAAAGAAAACTGATTTCCCATCTTTTTCACACTAATGCATATTAAAACTGATTTCTTCACATAAGATTAGATATTTGTATCCTTTTTGGTATCATAATAACATTTAAAGAAATAAACTTTAATAATGGAAAAAAAAATTCTGAAGAAAGATAAAAGCAAAATCAAAATACATGTGGTCAAAAAGTTTGAACAGATTCAAAATAAAACAGAAATATAAAATACAATGAATATCATACAATGTAAAGATCACATTGAAATATCCATATACACTCAATGATTATGAAACTTAATTCCATGTTATGTCAATGGAAAGCTAATTTCAAAGCTTTGTAACTTTTAAAATGGATCTTTTACGAAAAAAAAGGAAATGATCTCAATCAAATATATCTAAAACTATGTTCATTAAAAATTAAAGAATTATGGAAACCGGGATATTTAATACGAACAATGACTGTTTAAAATATTGATATGGGAAGTAGTTGAAATAAGTTGATGTTAAAACAATATCTCCATATTAAATTTTATTGGAATGTTATTAGCATAGTTTTAGCAGAATGTGTAACAATTATTTCAGTTTTCACCAACTCTGCAGAATGGGTATTACTGTTTAAGACGTTGATATATATAAAAAAAGCCTTCAAGCAGTTGCTTGCCACATCGATCTGACATGAGCTTGTCAGTTTATACGCCATAGTAGGTCTGTGAGGATGGCGGGACCACGACAGGAAAACAACACGAATAACCGTGCCTTACCTGGGGCTTGAACCCAGGTGAATAGCCAGCGAAGCCTCTTTAAATACTAAATGAATGTTATTGGAATATAGAAAATTATGGTAGATTTTTAACTTATATATATTCAGTCATATTTTCCCATGAAAAGTTTATTTAAGAAATTACAGAACTTTGAAATCATCTTTCCGTTGACATAACATGGGATTGGGTAATCATAATTCATCAAATGATTAAGTATACTCCAAATGTGCAAATCAAATTGAAGTATTAAAAAATATATCTAGATGTCATTTACATAAAGGTTGATGAAGTGGCAAAAATACACTACACCAATAGGCTCTTAATAAGATTCCTTCCCAAAGGCAAGTTGATAAAGTAACTTTAAATTTGTATGGTGTCAAAAATATACAAGACAGAAAAAAAGATTTGCTATTTTGTAAAGAGCATATACTTAATATGCCTGGAAACATATTAAGAAAACATTATTCTAATCTTGACCTTCTGCAGATATTTTTAAACCTTAAGTCATTAACTATTATGCATATATTAACTGCCATATCTGGTGAAGATACTTTCAAATGCTAAGAGCAACAGGGTATATTTTTTTTTGATTTGCGACATATAGGACAGAGAAGAATCCTGGAAGCTACTCCTAGCTTAATACAGGCTTTCTCATATAAGGACATGCCCTACTAAGACCGAAGTCACTGCTGACCACTGCCTTAGAGCTAACACAACACACAAAGTTTGCGTTGCTGGAACAGTCGCTAGCTGCCTAACCACTATGCCAGTTAAGGCTTATTTCCTTATACACATATATCCTTACACTAAAATTTTAATATTACTTGGACTCACTATCAATGTAAAACCAATTATTAACAAAGAACTTGGAAGAAGAATATATTTGTATCAGAACCAGTACAAGGTTTCTAATAACATAATCAATCATCTCCCTCCAAGCAGAAACTGACATCCACAATAATAACTTATTGATCTGTTGACCAGGCTGGTTTATAATCATATCAAACACCCATTGGCAATCACTATTAAAAATAAAAAAAACTTCATTTTCAAGGCAGCAGAAGCCACAAAATATGTATATATATTTAAGAAAACAAGGAATAAATTAACTTCCTAAGTCTCCAATGGCTTTTATAAAAATCAAAGATTGACACTTAAGTTTTCTACTTATAATGTTTTGAATTTAAAGTAATGAAGGAAAAATAATGTTCAGAAAATTCTATTTGCAGTTTAGTGGAAGTTTCAGTTGATCATTTCATCCAGAAACTAATGGTATATGTTCCTACAGAAAATTATAAATTTGAAACCCACGCTAAGTACATGTATAAGAGAAGCAGTGAATTGGATTGGAAAGGAAATCGTTTACTCTTATATACTGTATCCAGTACTGAATAGCTGTCCAAACAAAAGCACCCATTCCAAGTATTTGATACATTGGTAAAAAATTTAAAGAAAACCAAAAATATAATTTATCTTCAGGAGTCCAGCCATACGAGTATAGTGGGAGGTGAAAATGTTGTGGAATTGGCAAAAGGCCACTCAAAAGTAACACACTAAAAATAAAATTAAGAAAAACATACTAAAAGGTGCAATAGAGATTCCCTTTGATCATAGATTTAGCCACAAAAGACATGTTAAATCAGTAAAATAAAAAAGAAAAAATATAGTAGACCCAACAATAATAAAAACACTAGTCTGAGGACTTAAAAAGAAAACTGCTAAATCATTGTGATTCATGTAATGTGAAGTACAAAGCAATGAACTATTTACTGAAATAAAAAAATTTCAAATTCATCACATACTAACCATAAAACATTTAAAAATAATAATTTAATCATTAAACATTTTAAAGAAACAAAGTTGTTCAATCATTTATGGAAAAAAAAAAGAAATCACGATCACTTGTCATAAAATAGTTTTGCCTTCTTTCTACATTTTACAAATGCTCAAAATGCTAAGCCTTTTTTCTCAGATCCCTTATGCACTGCAATCGAAGTTTCTACACAGTAGCAGAATATAAATAAAGGAATTGAAAACAACTATTGCAACTTACATGCAATAAAATTTCCACTAAAATATTGCAAAATGTTTGACAATAAAGTTAACCAGTTTTTATGTGTAAAAACAATGATGGGAACACAATAGCACACCATTCCAAAGCGTATTAGTATGTTTTCCACCATTGTACTTATTGAGGTATAATTATTTAAAAGTGGGTCTATGATGTGGAGACTTTTCCATCACGGTGTATCATTACTTTCCAAAAGGCTACATGCTAGCTGATAAAAATGACAACCATCTATCTTTACCTCCCTCGAAACTTGATAGTTCTTAGCTTTCTTTTTAACATTGGATACCTTAGGATACTTACAGACTAGCCAAGTGCATGAGCATATGAACAATCCAAAGACTCGTGTAATATGAAAAATAAAAAAAGCATGCTTCATAGAAGATCCATATTTAATTACTGCTCAAAGCCTGTGGAAATTTTCTTTCCAGATATTAAAGATGAACGAAGATAAATAAAGAAATTATTAAACAATTTAAAGGAAATTGTCTGCATTGGGTGAAATTAAAACACTTGATTCAGAATTCAATAAAAATATTTACTTAAAAATATCAGCTACTGATATCAAATTTGTAACATGATTGAGACTATCAAACATAAATTTTTGAATTATATTAAATCTCATAAGAGTAATTTTTAGATGTGAAATTAGACAATCGTCATTTTGACTTCAACACAACTTCAAACTGTATAAAAATCTGAATATAATTTTTCTGAAAGTGAAAGTAACATACACAAATTAATCCACAGTACCTCATTGATTTCCTAACATTTCACCACTATCAAGCTGTTTAAGTATCATGATGACAATGAGTATAGTAGAAAAATTACCTCGAGCCAGGTGAGATCCCAACACAATCAACAGGAGTAGGGTTACCAGATGCCAGTGTTTTAAAAGGAGGACAAAAGAGCTAGAAATAGAGGAAAAAGGAGGCAATAAAACTGGAAATGGAGGACATGCTTTCTTTATGAAATAAAATAAGTTTTTTCCTACTAAGTTTTATGTCAAGTACCAACTAACAGTTGAGTCAAAAAAAAAAGGAACAATACTTATTAAATATACTCTAAAATCTATGATGCAGTGATTGTTATCTCTATTTCATAAGCAATCAAAGGTTATTTCTCCTTAATTGTCATAATGGTTAGTAACTATGCGCTGTTGCAGAAGGTAAACTTTCTGTTTCTTCGAACTCTGACTGAGGTAGAGGTCAGCAATGATTTCGGTTTGGCAGGGCATGCTCTTGTATGAGAAGGCTCCTATAAACTACAAGTAGTTCCTTAATTACTGCACTGTCTTTTATGTTGCAAAAAAACTGCTATCAAACTTCACAGTTCCATCTATATGAGGGTGGAAGTAAAATTTTTTGCAGTTTTCTAAAGCTCGTGCTTTTTCAATCTGACATGTAAAATTGTACATATTGAGATTAGAGAAAAATAGTAACTTTTACAATGTCAGTAGAGTTAATTTAGCATTCACGATTTGCATTTACAATAGATTATTTCACAGTTAACAGTAAATGTTAATGTAGTCTTGAGTTCAAGAAATTTAGGAAAGTACAAAAAATGAGTGCTTTAATTTTAGTTTGAAACATGTTATGAATTTACACAAAAAGGAGGACATTTTATGTATTTTCAAAATTCTGAGAGGACATGAGATGAAAAGGAGAACTGTCCTCCTTTTGGAGGACATATGGTAAGCCTAACCAGGAGGTCATAAGTTTCAGATCTCAATTGATTCATTTTTTTTTCTTCTGCACCCATTGTCATCGTGGTGTTTACACAGCTGAATAGCAATGAAATGGTTAGTAAAAGTATATAGCATAAAGGCTAACCTTGAACAGTTGGTTAATTAAAGTATCAAGTTTCCTTTTTTTTGTTTCTTGCATTTGTTTCAATGTTATCTTTTTTTGGACACAAAAAGTTTTAAAAATATATTTGTGGATGCTTTAAGGACATGTCTTAAAAGTACTTCAACAGTATGTCCATTAACACACTGGTCATATGAAAAAACATTCCCTTTACATCAGTATCTGTAATGTAATATCTGCCACTAAACTTCTTTGTATTTGCACTTTTAAAAATAAATCCTCAGATTCTTTGGATAAGAGCTTTTTGATAACAATGTAGTTATAGGATGCAGCTTGAACAATATCTTGATGAGCATCCATGCTCTTTATGCAAGAATAGATGTCGCCTACATCCAACATTTTATCAACTGTTAAACTTGTCCTGCATGATTTGCATTTGGCTTTCCTCAACCACTTATAAATGCAATAACCTGCAAGGTAATTTATTAAGGGCAAAATATCAATTCGATTTAAATCATCTGCAGTTACTTTGAGTGATTTAAAAACCATTTTAAAAGTTACATTATTATTTATTTCAGTCTTCAGGTTCTTCAAGTTATTTGCCTTTATTTTGCCAAACTTTGATGATTTAATTATCAATGGCAGATGATCTTGAATTCTCAATTTAGTTTCCGATTCAGAAATTTGAACAATGGATACATGATGCTGAGATCCTGACAGTCAACGATATTTCCCAAATCTTTCTTCTAATTTATTCATTTCTATTTTCCTTGGAAGAAAATGTTTTAACTTTAGTTCTTCGAAACAATACCAAGAAATTTCAAGAATAGCATATGTTGTATGTGTTAATGCTGCATGGGTATCTTTTGAGAGCGTACCAGTTGAACAATTTTTTTCTTTCCAAACATTAAGCCAAGTTAGGAAATTTTCAAGAAATATTCGTCTCTCATCATTTTCATCTGCTCTCAGTGGTTCTTGATATTTGCTGTTTAATCTATTTCCTTTAAATGGAGTTTTAACATTAACAGTTTCAAACCATGTGCATATGATATCTATGAAATTCGCAGTAGAGTTGAAATCTAATAAATTGTGCTTTTTCCCCATTTCAACAAGACCTTTTTGAACAAACCTATTGAAAATCTTCAGTGCCAAGCTCACATTTTGCCTTTCTAAATTGCTGGGATTCAAGGCTTTCATTGTTAGGCCATAACCATATTTCAATAGCACTGTGCTATTTTCTCCACTTTCTAACTTATACATTTTTTTTAAAGTGAGGAATGATGATGTCAGCATTTTCTCTTGATCCCCAGATGTAATAAATTCTGGGTAAAAGAAACATTGACCGGAATTTTTCTGGTTAAGCCAATTATTCCTTATACATTTCAATAAATGCACAGAATAAATGGAAAAAAATAATGGCCTTGATGCATCAGCAGGATGTTTATAAACTATAGACATTTGAGGAGGATATGGAAAAAAAAAGGCATTGGCTTTCTATTTATGGCATTATTGTTACTGACAACAACAAATTTCCTAAATCCTATGTTTTTCAAAGCAATAATAATTTTCTTTAGAAAAATAAATAAATTATCTCCAATTAACTTGGAAACTGGCAAAATGTGCACAACATCTTTATATTTCTATGCTTTGCAGCATAAACACATAAGCAGTTGTAGCAGCATTAGCAGCATTATATGATGCTCCAAGAATGCTACCACTTTTATAATCAAAGAAAGGTTTCATATGGATTTCATCCATCATTAAAATTTCATTAGAATCACATGGTTTTAATAAAAAAAACTTACACTTAATTAATTTAAAAAGCCATTTTCAGTTTGCTAAAATTTTGGATTTATTTGATACCATGAGCATAACCTCCAAGTGTACTAGGATGTGGCACAATAAAATTTTTGGATAACATTAAAAATTTATATGAATGAGGAGAAATGGAATACAATAAAGCAGAAAAAATTACTGTATCAGAAATATATCTACGACCCTCTTTTTTTACAAAACAAAAGTGTTAGCTGTTCACACAAAAATCCAATTACACACTTCATTTCCTCATCAACATATTGTTTAATTTGCTCATCATACTGTGCAAAACATGTACAGTTCTCATTTCATTTTCATCACATTCAGACTGACACCAAAGTGAATTAACATTTTCAATAAGTGATGAAAGCTCATTAATATTATTAATTATTTTAGGTGTGCATTTTTTTACCTAAATGTGATAAAAATGCATTACCAAAATGAACTTTTACTTTAAGTTCAGCAGTAATTAAAACAGATGCTAAAATGAATGGAGCAGAATCGATTACTATCAATGAAAATATAACAAGATCCTGTTTCCTGATAACAGACCAAGATCAGGATAACTCGACAAATTTTTTTCTCCTGTAGTTCACCTAAAGTAGAAAAGTTCATTTTTTTTATCATAAATTTCTTTTTCTTGGACACTCTCAGATAGTGCTTTGCAAAGTGCTTCATTTTCTCGTTGAAGTCTCTTATTAACAGAGCTCTCTCTGCTACTATGGTGTGAAGACAAATATGAAGGGCAGCATGGAAAGAAACATGGGATGGAGTTCGGTGCTAATTTTGGATACTTTAGAGGTGCAGAAAGCTTTCTCCCAGTTTTCACATCAAACATGCTGGTTTCTCTTTCAACATCAGATGGTGCAAAGTGGAGTTCGCACACCTCTGTATGAATAGAAATATTGAGAATATGTACAAAAAAACCTCTGATGAATGATAAACACTAGAACAAAATTTCAAACACCAGGAATACTGTTCACCATACACTAAACAACTTTATTCAGAACTGAAGATTTTTTTCCTTGGAAAGTAAAAGGTATAATTGTGTTCAAAATAATTCTATAATCAGTGTATTTTATTAAGTTTTCAATAAAAATCCATGGTTGAAGAAATGAATTCTCCCAAGGAGTGCATCTAGTTATTCTACCAGTAAGCTAGTTTTTCTCAATATTTCTAGCCCTTCGTTTATCAAATGTAGTTCACCTTGAAAGCTAATGCTAACCATCTAATTGCATTCCACCGTTAGTAATAACCATAAAGTGCTATTGGTAATGCCACTATAAGGTTATAATGTAAAATAAAACACTGTGCTGAAAATCATTTGAAAGAACACTCTTATGAATGAATGTTTAAAAGTTTGAAATATTCCAGTCCAGGAATTGAGCCTGAAAACAACTCCAGTAATAAGTATATTATTTCAGACAATTTCCTCTTACTGGGATTTTCAGTTTATTAGGTATAAATATGCTTATATAGACAGCAGCTGGTATTATATTAATGCTGAAAGGTATTAGGAATTGATTGGTCAGGAAGTTTATTGTTGTCGACAGTTTATACAATAAACTTTTACCATTACATATCAGTAAAATCAAAATACCTCAAATTTTTATGATAATTTTTTGACTCCTTCAGTTGTAAAATCGAAACCAGTGGTCAGTACAGAGGATTAACTTTGAAGTTAGCTTGAAAACAATATTGTATGCATTTGTGATGTTCAATATATTTATATTCATAAAATAAATGGAATGACAGATCTCCCTCAAATATTCTCTAATATGGTTGTAGAATGATACATTTTTAACAAAATTTAGAAAAAGCCACATACAATAAAGATATGACAGTAGTCTATCACTCCTTGATTTTAATATACCTGACTTCTCATTTTACAATGAGAGTGATTGGAAATACATGCACTTTTAATTTCTCCTTTCAAAGTAAAAAATATTTAACTTCACTATTAAATCCTTTTTCAAAATCCTTTTTCATTTATTAATCCATATGTACGCTAGTTGTAGCCCACCCATTCTTTAATATCCACTACACCTTGACCTAATTTCAGAGAATAATTATGCAGATTAATTTCTTTATAAAGCCTGTCATACCTCTATTGAAAAATAGTTTATGTGTGAGGAAGGCAAGACTTCAGCAGGAAAACAATATATATTCACAAAGCCATCTCTAGTCTTTGAACCTGGGTCCAATTTGTATCCGAGTATACTAGTAACTCATATATGTATTTCAAGTTTAATAGTATCATAATATTAGCTTATACGAGAGATTATAACATTAGACCCTGAAACTATCCCAACAAAAGTATCCATTTCATAATCAACTACTGTAATCTATTAAATAAAACGCCTGGTCACTGTGGAATATTCCTTTCTATTTAAGTATTTTAAAATATGTACATTCGACATTTTTTCCCAGCATATTAGGTTTTTTACATAATAAAAATAACGTCAAATTAATCCATACAAGATCAATGATATTTTATAGTATATTGCCCATGTCATTTTATCCATTTTGTTCAACTGTGCTTAACCTTTGAACACCAGAGTGACATGATTTGAGTTATTATTAAAAGTGTTGCTATACATGATATGTAGAAAATATCAACGAAAATATTACTCTCAATGTACCATTTACCACCATCTAGCTATCATAGATTTACGTTGTCGTTTCACTTTCGATATCATTTCCATTTTTCATAAAATTTTTATACAAAATTTCTTCGTAATCAAGAAATTGGGTTTTACTTCTGAACGTCAGTTTGTTTTCACACAATGGTCTAAATGGCCAGGTCACAAGAAAACCAAGGGCTTAGAAAAAGTTGAGGGAAGGCGATCGACTAGATATATGTTATCAGACAGATGAAAGCCTCTTATGAAGGCCATCCAACGTGTACTCTATCGTGCACAAAGTGTAGATATCCTGCACACGGAGTCACGGCTTAATGTCTCATCCGACGGACGTCGGCCTTTCCAGGTCCATTTGTGTTCTTTTGCTCACCGAGTGCAGGGTGGGGGAGTTTAACGGTGATAAGTCTCAATGCTGACGTATATGGGACTCGAACATGGGAATTACAGATTGCCAACTTGGCATGCTACCAACTGAGCCATACCCAGCTGCATTGATTTTTTTAGTTTTCTATAGTTGAAAAGATAACAGAAATCCGACTCTTAAAATGAAAATGGAGACATCCTGTTCTCTTCATTAACCAGGATATTCTGAGTTGTTTTTGGGTTACTGGAAGGAACTGGAAGGAGAGCTATGCACCAATCCCCTGTGATGATGCATAGAACAGCCAGGCCTAGCACCTAATGCTCAGAACGCCCCTTCTTTAGATGGGGCGAAATCCAGCTTTTTAACTATTGACCTTAGCAAAGGCTAACAGTTTTGCCACCCACCAGCCAACACAGGCCACAAATCGCTGCAAAACTCAACCATATGTCCCCGGAAGAACTTTTAAGTTAATACACCCTCCCCAACTTCTCTTCTCCACCGACGACATGGCACTGATACATCTGCACTGTTTTTTTTGAACTTCTGCACTGTTTCACCAGGCGGCCTGCGGCCACATGCCTGCTCGCCGATATGTAGGGTCGCTGGCATTTCACTGTGCTGGTCACAACCACTGGTCGAATTCAGCTCCCAAAATTGAATTTGCTTATGGACCAGATGATAGAGGGGCCAAGGTCCTTCTTACAAAGTGGTCCAGAAGAAGAAAGATAATGTTTTACTACTACTACTAGCACCTAATGTCCGACCCCGCCTTCTCGTAGTGCAGGCCATTAGTACCTTTCAAAAGAGATACTCTCTTGTGGAAGTAAACGGATGGGTAGGGATGCCAGATTAGTGTGGCCTACTGATCTGGATAACTATGGCTACTTTTTTTTTCTACCTTGCTGAGGAGTGGTCAACCACACAGGGTCCTGGTACTGACCATATAAACCTACTGGGTTGGACTGAAATAAGGTTCTGAGCTTGATTATGGATCATGAATTTGCTGCACTGCTGGGCTTCTGTGGAGGGAAAATCTTCCGCTGTGTGTTTTCTCTTTGTTTGTGGGTTGACAGAACCAAGTGAATAGATTCACAGGATATGTTTTATCAACTGGTGAATAATCCTCAGAAGAGGTCATCACAGGCATCTAAACTCTTTGCTTCTACTGGCATCGTCAAATTCTACATTGGAGGAAGTCTTCCAGTGTAGATGGCTTCAGCCTTTAGTGGTGGGGGAACGGGTCTTTGCCCCATGTCTGCGATTAGGGGGCTGTTTGATATTGTCGGCATTCCCTCTCTCAATAAACATAGTTTCTTTAAACATCCCACTAACTATTTTCTCTCCATAGGTAGTTGGAATGTGAGGACTCTTCACAGAGCTTTTTCTCTTGATGTCCTCACACAAGAATTAAACCGTTATAATTTATAAATATTCTTGGCTTGCAAGAGACCAGATGTACAAATAAAGGTCAGATTCTTAAATTCTTAATTTAAAAAATCTTAAATTTCTCTTTTCAGGGAGCGAAGACAATAAACATCACCAAGGCGTGGGTCTGCTTCTCAGCAGACACACTAATGATGCTCTTCTAGGATATGAGTGCATTAATGAAAGGTTTCTTACATCAAACTTTCAGACAAGCGTTAAAGACTTGAATGTTATCTGCTGTTATGCCCCCACTGAGGATGCCAATGAGGATGAGAAGGATAGGTTTTACGAACAACTTCAGGATAGTTTGAATTCTGTCAAGAAAGGAGATATTACCCTTGTTCTTGGTGACTTGAATGCGAAAGTTGGTACTGACTCTGACCTTTGGGGAGGAGTAATAGCCCTTTTGGTATTGGTAGCTGCAATGGCAATGGGCAACGTCTGCTACAGGTAAGTAAACTCAATGGATTCAGAATAACTAACACTTATTTCAAACACCACGACATACATAAGTACACATGGGTTCACCTGATGGGCTGCATAAGAATATGATTGATTATATATTAATTAACAGCAAATGGGCTAGTTATGTTAGGAATACCAGGGCATATAGGGGAGCTGAAATTGGATCTGACCATTACCTTATTAAAAGCGTCTTGCAACTTAAACTTAAAAAGTGTTGTGCTAAATTTTAAAAAATTACCTTTAATACTGAAGGTCTGAAAGACCCAGCTATAGCTAAAGCTTACCATGATTGGTTACTTAGTCATTATAACAGTCATAGTTTGCTTAATACTGAAGTTGAGGAAGAATGGGGCTGTTTTAAACAGGCTTTTTGGAAAACTAACAGTACTCTTTTAGGAAAAAAGGAGCAGAAGAGACAGAATTATCTGAGTGATAAGGCACTTGAGCTTATTTCGGAAAGAAAGAACTGCAGGAATGTTCTTAATCAATACACTACTAGTCCTAATATAAAGCATTACAGAGAACTTAATAAACGTGTAAAAGATCAGTTAGCTGCTGATAAGAATCTTTGGCTTGATGGTTTGGCTGACAAAGCCGAGGAAGCAGTTATGCAGCACAACAGCAGAGAGCTGTACAAGATAGTTAATGTTTTGCTTGGTAGAAAATGGACAGGTATATAAGAATTAAATGATAAACAAGGTAAGGTTATAGCAGGTGGGGATTTTGTCGTGGGTAGGTGGGCTGAACATTTCAGTGATGTTCTAAATAATGTGGTTAGTTCTACTCCCATTGTGTGCAATGATGATAGATGCATTGGTGGCCTTAATGTTGGTCCTATAACACAATCTGAAGTTATATTGCCTATTTCTAAACTTAACTACGTAAATCCCCGGGGGTAGATGAAATTACTTCGGAAATGCTTAGAACTGGGAATGTTTCGGTTACTACTTGGATGACTGAAATTTTGAATATCTTTTATGATAAAGGCATGGTTCCTAAGAATTTTACCAGAACTAGTTATCCCTATTTTTAAGAAAGGTGATCGCAGTTCTTGTGATAACTATAGGGGTATCAGCCTACTCTCTGTTCCAGGTAAAGTTTTTTCCATGATTGTTCTTAATAGAATTAAGAATCTGGTTGACAGGCAATTGCGTGATGAGCAATGTGGATTCAGAAGTGGTAGGGGATGTGTAGATCAGATATTTTCACTTAGGCAGATTCTTGAGAAATGTTTAGAGTTTCAGAAACCTTTGGTTGCTAGCTTTGTTGATTTCAAAAAGGCTTTCGACTCTGTTGATCGTCATAATTTGTGGTTGATTGTGAAATCATATGGTATACCAGACAAGTTAGTTAACATAATGAAAGCTCTGTATAATAACACTGAGTAGTGTGTGAGAGTTGGAAAGTCATGTAGCAATTGGTTTAGCATTACTTCTGGTGTTCGACAAGGGTGCATTTTGTCTCCTTTTCTCTTTGTTTATTATTGTTATTGATTATTGTTATGCGAAATTCACTGTAAGGGTGATGTTTTGGCCTTAAATGATCTGGAGATACGAATATTTCTGATTTAGATTATGCTGATGATTTAACCCTTTTGGCAAATGATGTAGATGAGATAAACTCTTTCATTCGAGCTGTTGTTTGTAATAGAGTAGGTTTTTTAATAAACTGAGAGAAAATTAAAGTGATGAATATTGCGCAGATAGATGGTGCTACGGTTGCTTTGAATGGCTGCAATCTTGAGCAAGTGTCTCAGCTTAATTATCTTGGGATCTATATAACAGAAAATGGTGATGTGCGGCATGAGATTAACAGACGAATAGGGATTACTTCTGGGGCTTTTAAGAATCTGTGGAGAGTGGGGAAAAATAGAATTAGATTGTATAATAGTTTGGTTCTTTCTATGGTTGGTTATGGTAATGAAACCTGGACACTTTGCAAACAAGATAACCTGAAATTAATGTTTTTGATTCTAGATGTTTACCCAGTATCTTGGGCATTAGGTGGTTCAACTTTGTAAGTAATGATGAGGTTAGATAAAGATGTCAGCAAAGGCCTTTGAGCAGCATATTGTGCAGAGAGAAACTTCGTTGGTTCGGCCATGTTGCCCGTATGGGTAATTATAAATTAGCGAATAAGGTCATGTGTTAATTAAGGTGTGCCTAAATGCCTCAGAAAGAGGGGGAGACCTAGGATGTGGTGGACAGAGAATATCAAACAGGACCTTGTTAGAATTGGTGTGAAGTGGCCGGATGCAGCTGATGTAGATTAGGACAGATGTATTTGGAGAATTAAATTGCACGGTCTGGTAGCACCTCCGAAGCCCATGACTGCTTGAAGATGATGATGATGGTGACAAATGTTTAAGCTAAATGAAAGAGAAGAATTTACAAGCGAACTGTGTTCTTCATTGTGCTCGAAAAATACTTTTTTTTTTAATCAAAAACATAATTGTACTTTCATTTATAATTTGTTTTCTCAGTTAAACTGATTATTTTTTAAACTCCTTAAAACCTCAACGATCAAACGTCACTACATTACTTTTAACCCTGTTTGCTACGCATGATCAGAAGTGAAACGTTTAATTTCGTTGACATTTGTACGGGTCTTTTTTATATTTGACCTTTTTCTTAAGTTGTCCTCTTGATGAAAATCAATCACTTGAAACAGAAAGTAGAGGATAAAGTTTGGATCGTTGCTGTCGCTTTGCAAATACCTTCAGAGAGAAAGAAAATGACGTTTAGAGAGATTCATGATCCGAACACCAAGAAAAATGAATACTCTTCATTCTCTCTCCTCCCTCCTCTTTATGGGAATGGATGACCTGTCTGTTCATCAGTTGTCAACCACTCTGAAGTACAAGAGAACAAGGAGTCATTCTCTTCTTCTTTTTTGCTTGACATCAAGTTCTTTATTTTCGAAAAAAATTTCAACGAGAAAACCGCAACCAGTTGGTAACGGATCAATAGACTTCAACCGATTTCATTTCCTTTTTTGCGAATTCTTTAATTTTGGGCCCTCTGAGAATTATTTGTTGTCTCACTCATGCCTACTCTTATGAGGATATGGTCATTTCTATCCTTCATGAAGAAAATCACTCATTTCCACCTTCGTGGAGAATATCATTTATTTCTATCCTTCATGGAGAACACTCACTCATTTCTACCGTTCATGAAGAATATGACTCTTTTTTACCCTTCATGGAGAATATTATTCATTTCTACCCTTCATGGAGAAATTCACTCATTTCTACACTTCATGGAAAATATCACCCATTTCTACCCTTGAAGGAGAATAGTACTCATTTCTATCCTTCTAGATTCAGTAGAAATTAGTATTCAATATGTCTCAGTATTATCACACTAAACAACAACGTAACATTATCAAATCAAATAATATCGCAACAGTATCATGTCAAATAATATCGCAGTGCTACGACGTAGGATAATATAAAAAAAGTTATCACACCAAAGAATATCGTTTTAAACAATAAACGAAAAATTTGGTTTATGAATTTTTTTTCTACATATCAAAACTTTTTTTGCTTCTTGATTAAAATTAACGCCCCTTTTTATTCCTTATAGAATTTTAAACACTCATTCCGAAAATGACTGATATTTTTATAAAGCTGTATAGTTTTCGAGGAACAACTACAATTGCATTTATAAATGATATAATAATAGATAGAAAAATAATTTTTTATATGTTTTTCCTTACCTAGTTTTTTTATCAAATGATTTGCTCTTGTATGTAGATTCCGGATCTTCCCTTCGCTGCCGTATGCTAATGAAGCCTTTCGAGCTGTTTCTTCATTCAGCGGGTCAAGGCGTGAATGAAAAAAGTGTGCCTTGAGCGACATAAAGCGCTCAAAATATTCGTACGCTTCTAAAACTGATGATGCCGTTTCTTCATACTTGTGAGCTTTGGCAATAAACAGCTTAATTTCTTGAGAACTGCATGAGATACAAAAAATCTAAGGACAATTTCAGAATCAACGTGGAAAGAAAAAACTAATTTTTTTCAGGAAATACACCCATCCCCCTAAAATGCAACCAGCTTCGATTTACACGATTAAAAGTCAGTTTTGCACTGTACGAATTTAGATATTTATATATGTATATATATGTAAATATAATACATATTATGAAGTAGCAGTGACATAGCGTCAAGCGGGAATATTGACTGTCATCCCAAAGTAAATATTTATTTTCAAGATTAAATAGATAATAATAAATTCTAATAGAAAATTTTTATTTTAATAAAAATCGTCATCTATAACAAGTTATATTTTTGCTCTTTCGCTGAAATTGTATTCTCGCCATTGTAATGGAAATTGTCTCGCGACATCTTAATGAAAAAAAAAAGCTTGTTTTCATTCGGCAACGAGATGTGACCTTTGTAGACTGAATTCTTTCAGACTAGTAAAAACCGTGTTTTGTCTCATCTTTAGCAGCAAGTTTAAGTTTTCGTACTCTTATATACATGTAGACTAAACACAGCTGTTTCCTAAAGCACACACTGTAATAAAATCAAAAACTATTCTCAATGTCCGTAATACAAAATTCATCGTAGAACAATGGATCAGATTTGGTTATAATAATTTTTATTTGGCGTAAGCAGTTAATGAACAGAAAAGTGCAAGAGTTGAAGAATCTGCATTGCTGATCGCATTGGTATGGAACAAATTGCGAACGTTAAAGGTCATAAACGTGAAAGATATCTTGTGAGAAGCAATCGATGGAGTAGAAGCTTAGTTGTCTATCACTAAAAGATCTAACGGTGATAAAAGATCTAATTTATGAAGTGTAGTTTATTACTTCTGTTTGTTTTGTTGTCTATTGTTCCTTCTCTCTTGTTAGCTTATCTTTGTTACTACGACTTTAAAAGCTATTAGGGAGAATCTGTTTTTGTTGCTAGCTAGATGACCCATTATTTCTAAGCATTGTCATTAGGACATTGCTATCCAAAAAAAAATTTTGTTCAGGAGCTAACTGTTGCAATGAATTTTGAAGATGTAATGCTTTTTTTCCACTATGTATATGAAGAAAAATGCTTGAACATTCAGTGGTGTTCCCAAGGGGCTGTGAGGGTTACAGCTCTCCCTCTCCCTTGAGGGCTTGAATAGCACATATACTTTCTAAAGAAGCACTTGAAATTGGAGACTAAAAACATCACCCCCACCACATTAGATCAAACAAGCCAAACACTCTTCCTTCCCACACACACCACCACCTTTGGAGTTCTTTTGGTATGCCACTGAAAGCCTTAACATATACAAGATTTTACCCAAGCTCAGAACGAATAATGAATTTTACAGGTTCTCGGACAATGAGGTGTTTTGAGAGAGACACCTATACTAATTAATAGTAGTATCAGGCACTCTTATGCAAATGACATCATTTCCTTTCTATTTAATTATAAGTGCCAAAACAGTAATGGATATAAAATCTCAGCAAATCTAATTTTCTCCCCTAGCAAATGGAGGATGATAAAAAAAAACATTCTTATTATGCATTCGTAAGAAAAGATAATTTCGCGCTTTAGTATTGTTTAAGTGTTACTTGAATAAAGTTGTGATGCCGCAAAAATGAACACTGAGCATAGGAGAGCCACAGAGACCGCAGATTGCGAATTACTGCCTCGGAAACCGTAGGCCGTGTATTAGTTTTTCAGAAACTGTGACTGCATATTAATACTTCGGAAACTAGAGTCTGCATATTAGGGCTTTGAAAACCGCAGACTGCATTTTAGGGCCTTGGAAACCGTAGACTGCGTATTAGTGCTACGAAAACCGTAAGCTGCGTGTTAAATGCTTTGGAAATTGTAGGCTGTATATTAAGTGCCTCACAAATCGTAGACTGCGCATGAAGTCCCTCCAAAACCATAGACCATGTATTAGTGCTACGAAAACCATAAGCTGCGTGTTAAATGCTTTGGAAATTTTAGGCTGTATATTAAGTGCCTCACAAATCGTAGACTGCGTATGAAGTCCCTCCGAAACCATAGACCATGTATTAGTGCTTCAGAAACTGTAGGCTGCGTACTAGTAGCTCAGAAACTGCAGACTGCATATTAGTGGCTTCGAAACCTTAGGCTGTGTATTAAGTGCTCGGAACCGTAGATTGCGTTTTAAGTGCCTCAAAAATAATAAGCTGCAAATTAAGTACCTCAAATAAACATAAGCTGCATATTAAGTGCTTCGGAAATCAAAGACAATGTATTAGTGCTTTAGAAACTGTAGACTGCATATTAGTGCTCGGATATCATAATTTCAGTGTTTTGGATATCATAAATTGCATATTAGTAGATCAGAAACTTCAGACTACATATTAATGCCACAGAAAGTGTAGACTGCATATTAAGTGCTTCAGAAACAGTTATTCCCTTATTTCCCTTATTCCCCTTATTATAGGCTTATCCCCCCACCCTACCTAAACGCTTACTGGGATTAACCTATAAGTGTCTCCTTCTCTTGTTTTCCTTTCAAAGGAATGCTCATCCCTCCCACTTTCAGCTTTTTACTAAAACATCCGTATCTTAATTGTTTTGAACATTGCTTACCATCCCGTTTTCCCTTGCGCAAAATTGAAGAAAAGGGTATCAAGTGCAACTTAAAAAGGAGTAGTGTCCATCTTCTAAGTTAATAGATGTCTACGATGGGCAGTTCTGAGTGTATATTATCTGAATGTCCAAATTCCATTCTTATAAAAACTGTCTAATTTTGGGGAGCATTCACGTAGGAAGTAAAGATATTTTACTGCATTTTTATTGCACTCCAAGTTCGACTATCATCGTCTATGGTCTGAAACCTAATAATGCTCCATGGTTCAACTATCAGTAAAGTGTAATGGTGTGTGATCTATTTTTGTCAGTATTATTAGAAGTAAGAGTAGTAATTCACGATTCAACTCCCCACGGTCAGAGGTTGCCACAAATGAAGCGGAGAGGAGGAAACTTATTCATCTCTACATCGTTTCTTTGATTTTAAATAAGCATCCTTTGCTTGTTTGGAAGGTATCGTCAATTAGATCATTTTCAGTTTCACTTCCAGCTTTCTGTACCATGATCTGTTTTTCGGATATGGGCCTTATCTACACACACACACACCCTTTCGTAAAATGTGGCTCTAGGATCATCCCTGACCATGATCTTAGTAAAGCATGATTTAATAATGCTCCTGGTGCAACTATGATTAAGATCTAATGATGATGTTGATGAGATGAACTCTTTCATTCGAGCTGTTGATGAGACTGGTAGTAGAGTAAACCTACTCTACTACCAGTCTCATCAACAGCTCGAATGAAAGAGTTCATCAGTTATAAACAGGGAGAAAACTAAAGTGATGAAAATTGGGCAGGCAGGTTGTGATTCAGTTCATCTGAATGGTTGCAGTCTTGAGCAGGTGTCTCAGTTTAATTACCTTGGGAGCTATGTAACTGATACTGGTGATGTGCGGCATGAGATTAACAGACGAATAGGGATTGCTGCCGGGACTTTTAAGAATCTATGGAGATTGTGGAGAAATAGGCGTATATACCAAAAGACTAAAATTAGACTGTATAATAGTTTGGTTCTTTCTAGGGTTAGTTATGGTAGTGAAACTTGGACGCTGTGTAAACAAGATAACAGGAAACTAGATGCTTTTGATTCTAGATGCTTACGCAGTATCTTGGGTATTAGGTGGTTTAACTTTGTAACTAATGATGAGGTTAGGGAAAGAAGTCTGCAACCTCCTTTAAGCAGCATATTGTGCAGAGAGAGACTCCGCTGGTTTGGCCATGTTGCCCGTATGGATAATTATAGATTGGCGAATAGGGTTATGAACAGTGTTCCTAGAGGCCTCAGAAGGAGGGGGAGACCTAGGATGCGGTGGGCAGACAATGTCAAACAGGACCTTGTTAGAATTGGTGTGCAGTGGCCGGATGCAGCAGATGTAGCTCAGGACAGATATGCTTGGAGAATTAAATTGCGTGGTCTGGTTGGACCTCCGTAGCCCATGGCTGCTTGAGGATGATGATGATGATGGTACACGATTAACTAAATATTCTGTCGTGCAATATTTATATTCTCTAGTATCTGTGATCTGCCAGTAACTCTATGGTGCAATTATCCTACGTTCTTTTACTCTCTAGCATTTTATTATTATTACTCCATCATGCAACTGTTACTTTCATCTAGAAGTTCATGCTGCAACTATCGCTAAGGTCTAGTGATCCCCACCTACAAATACATTATAATGCAATTATCATTAAGGTCTAGTGATCCATTACTAATACTTAATGCTTGTCAAGCTGGATCCCGGGGGTAAAATTAATGCCTTGTATTCAGGGAAATTCATCACCAATCCAGGAGTATTCCCGGTTTAGCACAAAAGAATTATTTTACATTCCTTTTTTTTCTGCTCTGTTTACATAAGTTATAAAATTCAAAAAATGGATTTCCCCACTTTTCCTTATAACCGTATTTTGAACTTCCCAGAATTCCTTTGTGCTATTTGTTTTATGTCTTTACCAAAGCTCTGTTTTTGTGAGAAAAGAAAGGGATAGTTTTTATTGCGTCCCACTCATACCCTCGACAACAGCCAATAATCCTTGATTTTCAGCCGTCTTCAACGTGCTATTGTCACTCACTCAATTTAATAGAAGGCGTTTAAGAAAACGCTTCTTTATCGGGCGTTGTATAATATCTGTAGACATTTTACAACTGTAAACAAAGAATTTCGTCAAATGAAAATTCAGAGTACAGGTAACACATACAGAAATAATTTCCACCAAGACTACTTTTTGCAAAATCAATTAATTAATCAATGACTAGCATTTAAGAAACGTTTTATAAATATAACGCGTTTTCGACTTGTGATCGTGTGCAATCATCCAGCTCAGACCCGAAAACAATAGCTCATGAATCACATCCCCATCTCAGCACTTCCAAAAACACACTTAAGGCATATGTATCTATATATATATTTCCAACAATAAAAATAACAACAAAAATGTAATAAAAAATAAAAATAAATAAATTAGAGTGATATGACAAGCTCTGAATATGATTTTCTATTTGAGATAACATGAAACTATTTCCATTTTCCATTCCAGTACCTGTATTTGTACACAATCAAATCCACAATGTACACTTATACAATTCATCTTGATTGCATAAAGATTATAACTTGTCACGTATCAAGTAGAACCGCTTGTGAAGATACAGATTATCATCATCTTCATTACTAGACAACAGTTTTTACAATATTTACTAATTTCGAATCTTTATTACTTGACTATGTATACGTGTGATGTATTACATTAGTAAAAAAAATGTATGTAACAGAGTGTTTTTTTTTCGGCTCGGATGCTTACGAAATAATGTCACCACCTGAGGAAATACATATTCGAATTCATAAGTGTCGCATACTTCAGAAAAAATAAACAATGATAGTGTTTATTTTCGCAAAACTGTGCTACATTTATGAAACAGGCAAAATCAAAACTCAAAGCACTAACAAAAGTATAGTCATAGTAAAGGAATAAAATTAAAATTCTGAAACAATTCTCCCCACTCTTTCTTATTCTCCGACTAACACAATTTCACCTTACATGGTGTTTTGTTTTTTTCTCAAGAACGCATCTATGTTTTAGTCGAGGAGTAGGTGTATATAAAACTTTTCGGAAGTTCCGCTTTAGAGGTTATTTCATATGAAACCATTAATTACTCTTTCGAAAAAAAAAACAACAACTAATTAGAGTTTACGCGTTGCGAAATTTATTTACTGTTATATTTTTATAAAATTAAATTTTATGACGTAACAGCATTTTTTTATTTCGTGTGTTAAAACTACCCGAGGAAACAGTAAACTTAATTTATACGTAACCTGTCACCTGTGGTAAATAGAATATTAAGCCTTAATTAAATTGTGACACTGCAAAACACCAGTTAGACGGAGTTTTTTTTCCAGTAAAGAGAAACATCCGAGCAGAATCTGCATTTTTCTTTTAGTTCAAATAATATATATCAACACAAATAATAATTTCCTGTGGTACATATCAAATGCAATAACATTAACCTCCCTTATAAGGCCACAGTCGTTCTATACAGCATTTGCCGAAAGCTATAATTACAATAAAAAACTGGAGGAGAAGAGAGAGCGAATAACGTTGGTGATTTTTCACCTCGTGGATGCCAAGGACACATGTGCCGTTACTATGGCAACAACTGGCTGGCTCTCATTTTCACCCGCAAAGTGTCATCCATTAACAGGTTGGAAATTGCCAGTCGTTATTGCAGAAACATGGGGGAATGGGGGAACGATACTGATACCTGCGGTGCTCAGAACGAAAGAAACAGTGGAAGAGGACTTTTTTTCTCTTTACAATGAGGGAAAATGTTTCAAAACTGAATATGAAAGACAGTTCAAAAACAGAAGGAAATAAAACTGATAATTTTCCGGAAAAAAAAAAACTATCATAAGTAATCCTGAGGTATTTAGTGTTATATGATGGAAGCAGATAAAAAGTAGGATGAAACAGTATTCAAATATAAATGAAAATGTTATTTTCTGCTTAGTTCATTTTAGTGTAATAGTTTTTAGTTACTTTTTAATATCATTAAATCCAAAAGCAATTTGTGCAAAAGAATTAAACTAAAACCAGGGAAAGTTAAAATCAAATAATCCAGATATGCTTACAGATTTCTTTTAGTAGGGACATTAAAATTTTCATTTTGAGATGCAATAAAGAGTAATTAATGTAATATCAAAAGCAAATGAGCGGCCCACGCAGTTATGATTGAACAAATGAGCGGCCACACAAGTTTATGATGTGTCTACATTTCTAACTTTTTTGTTGCATAGAAAGGACCTATCATTTGAAGAGAGTATTCGTTAATTACTATAAAAAACAGATTAACTGATCTTTTAGTTTTTATTAGTATGCATCTTTATGCCCATCATAACAATTTTATATCTTAATATATCAAAAAATATTTACCTAGTTTCATTCGTCTGAATTTAAGTTATTGTAGTTCTTTATTAAAACGAACAGTTTTGTATTTTATACTGACGCTTCCGATTTTGTGCCAAAAAGGTGAGGAAACACAAAATTAAAAAAATGCCAAGTTATGGAAAAAATTGCAAAAAGTAAGATCGCACTTACTTTACACATTTTAAATTTATTCAGCAAATATCTCGATGTTCATTCAGTCATGAAGTCATTTTTAAACATTAATGTCAAATATTAGAAGTAAAAATTGCTTTCAACAGGTTGAGAAATATTCGTGGTCATTAGTGTCACCCACGAACCCCTGATGGCATATCAAATCAAGGTCGAATCTAGGGGTGGATGAGTCAGAAGGCAATGGAAGTCAGAATTCAGAAGTCCCTTAAGAATGCTAGTAAGAGTAATGGAGGCAAAAGTTATTAAATTTATGCATATTTTAAGCATTTTTCAAGAAATATTTTAAAGATTTATAAAACGGAGGGGATATATGTTATAAAAAAAAATACCCCCTCAAGCAGCTGCTTGCCACAGAGGTCTGACAGGAGTCTGTC
Source organism: Ryuthela nishihirai (assembly GCA_038380435.1). Taxonomy (NCBI): domain Eukaryota; kingdom Metazoa; phylum Arthropoda; class Arachnida; order Araneae; family Heptathelidae; genus Ryuthela; species Ryuthela nishihirai. The sequence goes on along the minus strand of JAWZYU010000030.1, from coordinate 5,679,331 downwards.
AGTTTATATGCCATAGTAGAAGATCTGTGAGGATGGCAGGACCTCAGCAGAAAAACGACACACACATCCATGCCTTACCCGGGGTTCGAACCCGGTCCCTTAGATCAATAGCCAAGCGTGCTAAATCCAGTCTTCCCTCTCCCCTTTCTATTTTTTTTTCTAGATCCTGGCGTACACATATCAGATAGCTGGTAGCTCATTGGCGCGTCTGACATGTCATCAAGAGATCGAGGATTCATGTCGAACCCGGTCAAAAATTATTTCTTTCAATTGTTTGGCATCGATTGAGTACTTCATACTTAAGAGTGCTTCATGACCTCACACATTTTCGTGTGAGGTCATGTCCGTTAATGTTGATTATTTATTTGATTAATTATTTATGTTGCAAACAAATTGTTATATAATTGTTTGGCTACGCTGAATAATAAAGACGATTATTTTTAAGTGAAATGTTTCTATTTTTATCTCTTTCCAAAAAAGAAAAATGAGCTATTGTTTTCACTTTGTCATCTATCAGTCTGTAAACACTTCAGATTTTTAAAAGAAAATGAAGAGAAAATTGAAGACGTATGAAAAAATTACGATTCACATTTCAGAATCTCTCAATAGTTTAAATTTCCGCTGTTAGAGGGCACTAAACTTTGAATTTTTTTTTTAAACGAGCATTCCATATCCGGGAACCTGCGGTTCTGAGCACTCTAAAAAATTGCTCTTGACGCTTTTTGGTTCGATATTCAACTCTGAAAATTTTTTAAAATGATTTTCGTTATAAACTAGTTGGTAGACAATAATTTGAAAATAATAATGCAATTCAAATGTTCTAAATACACTCTAATTTTGGTTAAGTTGGTCGAGAAGATCAAAAACGAAAGTCGCACTGATGAATGACAGATTTTTTAATAATTCCTTTCAATAGTTTCATTGTATACACTTGAATACACCAATTTTAAAATTATACCTTATGTTTTCTATTTTCGTTAATAAAATAATCTGCAGTTTCTTTATTCTATTATGGCTCTTGACCAAATAAAGATTATAATTTGCGGCTCTCAAAATTTATTGGTTTACCTCTTTTCTCTGTGTCGGTCTTCACCCGAAAAAGATTCCCGACACCTGTTGGAGATCTTGTTTTACTGCGGCATGAATATTTTTGTCTTTCTGCCAAAACGTCATAGAGGCTTTGGGTTGGGTTGGGTTGTTTTACCTCTGAGCGGCACTTTTTTGCACACTATAGGCTAAATGGCCAGGTCACATGGACCCCGAAGGCTCAGAGAAGGTTGGGGGAGGGGACCCACTGGAACAGCTGTTGGGAGACAGATGGTAGCCTCCCGTCAAGGCCATCCAGCGTGTTCTTTAACGTGCACAGGGTATGGCTCTCCCACACGGGCCACGGCTTAACGTCCCATCCGACGGACGGCGGCCTTTCCAAGTCCATCGGTGTCCCCTACTGACAGTGTGCAGGGCGGGGAATTTTGCGGAGATAAATCTCAATGCTGACCCAGCTGGGACTCGAACCTGGGAACTACAGATTACGAGCCTGGCGCCATAGAGGCGAGACCCCATCTCGCCTCTATGGCGTATTAAACTGACAGGCGCCTATCGGACCTCTGTAGCAAGCAACTGTCTGAAGAGTGATTTAAAAAAATTTTTTGTTCATTTTATAGATTAACGAAGTAAGGTTTCTGTTTATCTGGTCGATAAATATTTTAAATATAAAATAAAGCCTCTTATATTTTTATGCAAATTAAAATACCTATCAGAGTGAATGCATCATGGTATAACTGAGCAAATATACAGTTCGATTTACAGTAATTACTCATGATATATCTCAATTTGTTTTCGAAAATTTATCCTCTTAAATAGAGAATATTGAGGTTTGGGTTAAAGATATTATCAGTACTCAGTATAATCAAATTATCAATAATAAAATGCAATCCATATTATTATTATAATTATTTTTAATTTATCAACCAAGATACCTAGGCAAATAATCTTTCTTAAAATTCCCCGACTTAAGAAATTTTTTACTTTTAAACAGGATGAAGAAAAATAAAATGATATTCAGTAGATGTCAGGATCACACCCAGATTATCATGGTCAGATCCGAAACCATGGCGCCAATCAGAAGTACCAAGACGGCGGAATATCTGATAATCCTGAAGGCTTTGACGGGCACAAGAGCAGATTAAGAGATTATCCTAACCCTAGGCAGATATAGAGCTAAAGACTAGGATAGTGTTTCACTTCACACAGTGATGGCTCTCAGATCATGTGAGCTGGCCTGACTGGCCCCTCTCTACGTACAGCTTGATATAACCATTTAACCACTATTATGCTGTTGAAGTATGATGAAGTCAATAGGTAAAGAGGAAAAATTGTCTCTAGTTGGACGGGATGTCAGGCTAGCTTGTCAGGTGCTCTAACTGCTGAGCTACCGGATGCTGATCAATCTTTCCTCTGCCCACCACACTCAAGACAATTAGTTCTCCGTATCTATTGATATCATCATACTTCAACAGCGTAATAGTGGTTAAATATTTACAATTGTATAGTGCTGTGAATTAAAATGAATCTTTACATATACACTGGCGGAAATTAAAAACGAACACCATTAACAACTGAAGTGTAATCTATGAGATTTATTTAGTAGAAATAACTTGTTGAGAAAGGACAGTGATCACACGTGCGAAGTGATTCAATGTTTATTTTACCTTTTAATGAGTTACGTTTTACAGAAGGCACATTATAATAAGTTGTTGAACATCCTCGAGCAGTGTCCCTCCTCGAGCAAATATCCAATCTGGCATGCAATCGGTCGTACAAATGCTGGATATCACGTTGGGGTATACCGTTCCATGAGCTTTCAACTTGGACGCGTAATTCAGCGATGGTCATTGCCTGCCGCGGTCCGCAGAAGAGACTTTGTTCGATCCAGCCTCAGACATGCTTGATTGGAGACAAGTCCGGACAGCGTGTTGGCCCAGGTAGTTGGTGCACTACCATGAGATCATGTTGAGTTGCTCTGGCAGACTGTGGGCAGGTGTTATCCTGCTAGAAATCGCATTTGTGATTACACTCAAATATGGCAGGACAACCGGTTGTACGATGTTGCTGACGTACGTATTGCTATTCAGTGTACTCTGTATAAACACCAGACATGTACGAGATCTCTCCTCACACCATGATGCGTGGTGTGGGCCCTGTATGTCGCTGGCGGATGCAAGATGGAAAAGCCGCTTACCTTGTCTCCTTCGGATGTGTAAACGACCATGAGATGCTCCTAAGCAGAATCGGCTTTTTCATCACTGAAGACTACAGACTGCCATTCTTCCCTCCAATGAACTCGTTCTTCACACCACTGCAAACGTGCTCGACAGTGACGAGGTGACAATTGTAACCGTGCCAGTGGCACACGTGCTCATAGTTCTGCTTCCAAAAGACGATTGTATATCGTTCTTGTAGACACCCTTGGTACGACAGAGGATCGAATTTGTGACGATGTATACTGCTGCCCTCCTGATACATTGGTTCTCTCTTGAGTCCAAAACTCTGTGTTGCCCAGAACCATGTCTCAAGTGTGCGAATGCTCTTCGGACCATCAATGCCACCATCATACCACTGCCGATATCTCTTGTCGAATGCGGTGTGCAATTTGACGAGAAGACCAACCTGCCTCCCGAAGACCCACTATACGACCTCGCTCAAACTCTGCTAACTGAACAAATGTTGCGCGCCTGTGTCGTCCAGGCATGGTAGCTTCTTCAAAGAGACCGAACAACACAACACAAGACGAATGACTTCCCTCTTCACGCCTTTCTTCACCTTAGTCCTTAAATACCCGCTGCGTACATTTTCATGTTGTCGTCCTCAGTGACGTCATTATTTCATCCAATGACTGTCAATCTTTGATCATGGTTTCTGTTGCCGTTAACTATTATCTGTTGCCGTTCCTAAAGGAATTTCTTCTGGGTGTTCTTTTCCCAATTTCCGCCAGTGTATACATATGAATGTTTCATGTCGTATAGTCTTCATTAGTTAAAAGTGATGTTTGTTATATAAAATCTTGATTTAATTCCATCAAAGTTATTGGCATGACTAAGGACATTTCATTTAGAGCAGTTCATGTAGTTTGCGTTGGATGAACCGAACGTAAAGCAGGGACAAGTACCATCTTGAATATTCGTGGAGCTAAGTACAAATAGGAACTGCGGGGCCTTTCAAGGGTTTACGAAAATTTATGCAATTTTGTTTTAGCTTTTATTACTCCCCTTCCCACCACTATCATGTTACGTAACATTTTTCTTTTTGTAAGGATATTCACTTTTTGACGACAATGACGTAGCAAATGAGGGTTAACTATGAGTGATAATATAATAAATTAACTGATTTTTGTCATGAGAAAATAATACTTTTAGAAAGGGGTATAGCATTTTAGCGCCTACGTAGCGCAGTTTCTCTATCCCGCAATGCGTTGTATCAAAACTACTTGCAGCTTTTAAGGTGTTGCAGAATTTATGGATAAATTAATCATAGACAAAGAGGAAATGAATTTAGTGAGACGTTTGAAATTTCATGACGCTGGCCAGTTGTCATTCACAAGACCGTTGTTTAAAAAGTTTATCTAAAGTGTCACCTTCATAAGAAAAAAAAATATCCTGCAATTACAAATTCATAAAAATATATTTTAGTAGTAGAGCGAATTTAAAAAAATTTGCTAAAAAAAGGCACCTTGTACAAAAGGTACGTTGCTGGTATTGGTGACTGAAATAAGCAATGTGTGACACTTTGAGAGATGTATCCTTAAACTCTTCGAACACTCATTCGTACACTTCTTTAGTTTAATTCTTAAATTCTTCGAAGACTGGAATACAATTTACTGTTTCTTGAATCTGATCGCTCTGATATACAAATGTGGACAAAAAGCAACTCTAATGGAACGACCAGATTTACATTAGTGCTGAAAACAAACTTTTCCTTAAAGCAGCAATAAAAGTCTCCTTTGTAACAAACTCTCTTAGAAACATTTCCCTCCTCATGTTCTATTTAAAATATATATATATATAAATATTCCCTCAAGCAGCTGCTTACCATGGATGTCTGATAAGGACCTGTCAGTTTATACGCCACAAAGCCATGTCATGAGGAAAGCGACATTTCAGCTGAAAGGCAACATAATGATTGCCCTATTCTACTTGTGAATTAATTATGCAAATTGCAATGTTAAATGCTAGGTGTTTTGGTCTTGCAAGTTAAAACCCCAGAATATTTAATGGAGAGGGCGGAGTGCTTATCTAGACAAATACCCCTAAAAATGAGAAATATTCGTGAACGTTTTTTGAGAAAAATCCGCTTTGATCCTTTTAACAATCCTGGCTACACCACTGACTTCAGTTAAAAACGTAATAGTTCAGATAACATGTGTCCTTGTATGATTCTTCTTTTACAGTCAGGGAAAATAGTTATCTCCACTAAACCCCAACCCTGCCATCGGTCAACAGAGGACGCCGATGGGCTTGGAAAAGCAGCCGTCCTTCGGATGAGACGTCAATGACCTCAGACTGACACGTCATGACTCCGACCCTGTGTCAATTAAAGAATACACTGAATGGTCTTAAAGAGAGGCTACCATCTGTCTCCTAACAGTTGTCCAGTGGATCTTATTTCGCCAACCTTCTCTGAGCCCTCGAGGTCTTTATGGCCTGGCCATTTAGCCCATTGTATGCGAAAAAGTGCCGCTCATATGTAAAACAACCTAATACAGTGAAATTTTATTTACTATCCACTGCTATATTGTTTGCTTGTCGGAAGAAAACATTGAATCGTGCATCTGTCAAAGATGAGGAATTTTTTACAGTATTTGTAATAAGGAGAAAATGGAAATGTAAGGATAAGGAGAAAGGAGAAAATGGAAATAATATAAGAATTATTTTAAACTGTATTCACCAAATAGACGCTTAGAATGCGTCTGCCGTCTGGCACCCTTGTTGCTCACATATTATGAAAAACGAAAACTATAATAGGCATTCATTTGAAAAAAAAATCCTGGTTGTCTTGAGTGGGATTCGAACCCACGCCACCTAGAAACACGTGAGTCATCCTAACCGTTAAACCACTAGAAGCTGACCCTTTCATCAACAAAGTGACATATAAGCAGTGATAATTTATTACTTTGAGTGTGAGTGGCAAATATTACTACCATCATCATGTGTCATTTTGCCTATTTCGATTCCTGATAATAGATGGCGCCACTGGCGAATTAAAAAATTGCGGAATGCTTTGTTGAAGAAACGGTTAGCTTCTGGTAGTCTAGCGGTTAGGACGCCTGGCATTCTTCTGGGATGCGTGGGTTCGAATCCCACTCAGGACAACCAAATTTTTTTCAAGTGTTTCTTGTCTACAGAACGTTTTCGTGTGATACTTTATTACTGAGGTATTCATTCATCGGCAACAACAAAAAATAATAAGTTCGAATACTGAAACGTTTAACAATAAAATATTATTCTAAAATGAAGGGAAAATTGCGAAATCTAGTTATTGATGACGTTAAAAAGAGCTGTGAATTCATATCATAAAACTGCTTTCAAAAACGTAATTTCCATGGACGCTGATAGACAGTGTGACTTCCCCCCACCCGAAAAAAAAATGATCTAAAAATTAATTTATGTTCAACAATATCAGTGTGCAAGAAATTAGTGTTTTTCGTTACTCAAATGTTATTTATATTTTTTATCCATTTTTTTATCGGAAACATATCATTTAGTGTTTTATTAATAAGAAAAACATATCTAAAATGTACTTTAAATAAGTTTTCACTTTTTATATAAATCACTATCTAACGGTGACAATCCTTTTGCCCACTTCCCCTCAAAATATTCCTGCTGATGAGCAGGCACTTTCTCGAAACTAATAAGTTTAATATGAAAGTTAAAACGATACTGACAACATGTTTTTCATGCTCCAGAATTTGTGTCTAGCAAGACAATAGAAAATATTCGTTTCTTTCACAATTGAGAGACGCTTTTTTGCATACAATGGGCTAAATGATCAGATCACGAAGACAAGTGAACAGTTTTTAGAATACAGATTTGGTAATTATATTCCTTAACTGGCATAGTGATTAGGGAGCTAGCCACTGTTCCAGCAAGGCAAACTTTGTTAATTGGGACCAACTGTGTTAGCTCTAACTGAGGCAGTGGTCAGCAGTGACTTCGGTCTTAGTAGGACATGTCCTTGTGTGAGAAGGCCTGTAAAAACTAGGAGCAACTTCTAGGATTCTTCTCTATTTTATGTTTTGGAAATGAAAAAGACGGAAGCTTGTAACCAAGCCCATTCAAAGCATTTTTTAAGATGAACAAGGTCCTCCTGCGCACAATACCATTAGACTCATCCGGCGGTGATGTTTTTTTCACGTTCATAATGAAAATTACAATGAAGATGACGGAGAAATTGATACTGAGAAGATGTTGAGAATAAGCTTACAACATCTATATCAACTCTTTCGAATTTGCAAGAAATGATAGATAATAATGAAAGAAACTGCACGAAAGAAAATAACTTTCTTGGGATGTGTAGTTTTAGAAGTCTTATAAACTAAAATTACTGAAAGAAATATAATGAAGCAGAAATGGATTGCTAATTTCGTGTGGAACAACTTAGAACGATTAGAAATAATTTTTAGAAGGTCAGTACTGCCAAGTTCTGCATCAGAAATTATTATAAAATGAAATATTCTAATGCACACTAATAAAAATCCGATTTTGATTGCATTTCAAGATTGTGGGAGTGGATTTTTGAATACATATATTTCTAAGGTTCTTAGTTATAAAGGGTCTGGACTCGTTGGATCCCTTTGGTGCAATTCTTAAAAACAATACATAGTGGGATATAAAAATATCCAAAACAATTTCCGTTTTCTATATTTCTCATTCAAAAATTAATATTCAGTTAACAAACTTAATACGTCAAACAAGTTTCAGCAACATGATAGGAATTAACTACGACTATCCTAGTCTGATTCAATTAAAGCCAAATTTAAAACTTTCTTAAACAACAAAACAACCAAGTGTTAACCCTTGCCGAGAATACCCACAGTAGACCCTCGCCGAACGCAGATTTCTAGTTCGCGAATTTCGCTATTCGCAGAAAACTTTTAAGACATGTATCGTCGTCCGATGGGCGTTCTACGGTCTAGATTTCCAGATTTCGATTGATAAAAATGGAACATTTTAATAAATGTCACAATTTCAGAAAGCTGAAAAAGCATATGCCTTACAAAGGCGTAAATTTTACTATTACCAGGAGCATGTTGGAGAGATGCGACTTTTCTCGTGGCACGGCTAATTCGATGCCATCAAGTGTAATACTTGGGGTAAAAGTTCGTACCTCGCCGACAACACTCAACTATGCCGCCAGGGTGCACCGACTGTTTGGTGCTCAGTACAAACTTTTTATTTCATACAAAAATAGTCCACGTAAATGAGAAAAAAAAAGGGTAAATACAATGACTGAATCATTTCAAAAATTTATTAATTAAATCCACAGTAAATCAAGAGCCGATTGTATATCGTCACAAAAAATTGGGACATTTGGACGTTCCGAAAACGTTTTCGTCCTCCACTGGGACAGTTCTCCAAAAACCGGGGTGTATGTACACTTTATCGATGGCAGGAGTCTCAAACAAAGATTTATTCCAAAACTCAAAATCTGCAAATGCCAATTTAGATTGCAACGGATTAATACGAAATGGATTTTTCTCTCATAAAAGGCGACTATCTTTAAATTTTTTTATCGAAAGATGCATATAAGAAATTCACTTTAACAGAAACCTTTGGAGATGGTCCATAAGTGCATATTATGTCTCCTCGTGTTAAGCCGTTCTTGGAAGATTTCTCAGATACCTTGTGCCTGGCCTCTCAACTTGATCAACATGATAATTGATCACATCGTTAATCAAACCACTAAATCCTGAAAACAATATTTGCTATAAATAAGCATGTCTGTTTCTAAGGTTTATGACATTCTTAAACAAATATTAAAAATTTGAAACAACTTTTAAATGAAAAAAGCTCATGATTTTTCCGAATTTTAAGTTTTTAAAATTGATTAAAATATGATTGACGAAAAAATTAAATTATGGATTGAAAAGCAAAAATTTACTGTTTTATTTTCTTTTGGCAAATCTAAATCGATTCTTTAATTGATGAAATCCCCAAATCTAAACATTACTTAATTAATCAGTAAATTACATTATATATAACATCTCGCAAGTCCTGAATGATAGATTTCCAATAGAGATGTAGATCTGCTTCCAATGGTATGCTGACGGCGATAAGGAATAGTTTTCAAAAGTGGCTCGCGGGTCAGACTACTGGTGACCCCTCCCCTAAAGCATAGCTTTGGGTTGTTGGGTTGTTTTTCTCTGAGCGGCACATTTTTGCACACCATGGGCTAAATGGCCAGGTCACATGGACCCGGAAGGCTCAGAGAAGGTTGTAGGAGGGGACCCACTGCAACAGCTGTTGGGAGACAGATGGTAGTCTCCCGTCAAGGCCATCCAGCGTGTTCTTTAACGTGCACAGGGTATGTCTCTCCCGCACACGGGGCCACGGCTTAACGTCCCATCCGACGGACGGCGGCCTTTCCAAGCCCATCGGTGTCCCCTACTGACGTGGGCAGGGCGGGGAGTTATGCGGAGATAAATCTGAACGTTGACCCAGCTGGGACTCGAATCTGGGAACTGCAGATTACGAGCCTGGCGCGCTACCGACTGAGCCACCCTCGCCCCAAAGCACAGCTACAAAATGTAGTTCTTCAATAGTTTTTTTTACATTTATTTGAAAATACTGAAATCACGTGTTATAACGTGCAACAATAACTCACAAAAGTGTGGCTGCTGTATCACGAAGTTGCTGTGAGGGGTTCGTCATGTATGGACAATGAAAAGTAGCAGTTATAGTTTGAACTGAAACTGCTACTTTTCAAAAAGTTGATTTGGTGTGGTGCACGATTATTCGGCTTGAATGTCGTTATAAAATTCTATTGTATGTGTTTTGATTAAGATATCGTTTCCAGTCAATGTAAAGAGTGATTTGATTGCGTGCACGAATAGGAAACGTGTTGTCTTACAGAGAAGACCCAGTTTTAGTATGCTCATACAAGTTGAGTAACTACAGAAAAGGAGAAACTGATGCAATAAATAAGTTATAAGGTTGTGCTATAATAAAAAATGAGATACTTTGTACTATTGAAAACAATGTAAAGTAGCTATTACTAAAAACTGATTTATGAAATCCAGCTACTGAATGTATTAATATGTGCTAAGTCAATTTGATGCTTCGACACTAAAAACTGGTTGATTTGAATGTCATGTAACTGATATTAGAATGTTCTATTTCATTAGCATTTGTTAGTAGAAGATAGTAATTAGTCATATGCATAGTTAATCGAAATATTTATTAAGTAAATTATTCAAGTTGTCATTCTTTTAAAAACATTTCTTTCATTCATTAGATAAATTCATTTAAAATCAGTTTGGTTATTTCAAACCCACCAGTACTGTCAAATAAAGACTGCTGAAATTCCATAACAATATCATTGAAATATTCACGAAGTTTAACGATTAACTAAAATGCTTAATACATAAGTACGTGAATAAGTTTCTTCGATATTCTAGTTTCTTTGTGTATTTGAGTCTACTACATGGGCATTTTGTGTTGATTCTTCTTCCAGTTGCATTTCAACTGATTCCTTTATATCCTTCTTCAGCAAACTGCGTTCTTGTTGATAATTTTTCTTCTTTAAATCAGGGTATGCAAGGTTACAAACAATTCACTTAACGCGTTGTTGGTTTCGTTATTATAGGTCTTTTCTATTGATCATTGCTTTTCAGTACGTTTTCTGATTCCATTTCGATGTTTTCATTTGTGAAGGTCTTTTGAATAGTTTCTGTTTTGTTGTGGTTTGTTGTTATCTACTACCGTTTACACTAATACTATCTTTATTTCACGTTCTTTTTTTTGAGTTGCTTGATAGGATGGCTTTTGTTCTCAAGCTTCTGCTTATTTCGTCTTTGTAAGGTTCATTTCAGTTTCTGTTGTTGCGTTTTTTTTTTGTATTTTATATTTCTTCTTTTATTCAATGTGCCGTTTGCGTTTCTGTCATTTTCGACTCTTTTTGTCATGTTGATCTGCGGTTTTAGTTCTACATTATGTTTCTTAATATTTTTCTAAATTTTCAATGAGGTTTGGGCATTATGCTAGGCTTTCTCGTATTTCTTTTCTTTTTTATTATGTTGATATTGTTCATTCATAACAAGCTTTTCTTTTTGCTATTTTCTTATTTCTTCGTTTCCTTTCTTTACAGTATGTTTTTTGCTAGATCAGATATTCATCGTTACTTACATGATGGTTTTTTGCTGCCATTTTAAATTGATAGTCTGTGGTGTTACTCTTGGTCGGTTTTATTTTTCTGTTGGTTTTCTGTTCGCACTGCTTTCCAATTTATTATTTTTCTCAGCAATGAGAACATGAAGGAGAGATAATTATTCTCTTCCTTCTTGGTCTATAGCAGTTTTTTTTCAATTTATTTTGGTCACGGCATTCCTTCCAACTCGGAAAAGGTTTGCTGAACCTTGATAAAAATTTTTATATGCGAAGTAAAAGAGTAGACCACAAATAAGTCAGGGTAAACAAAAGTTAAACAAGGATATGAGATCAACATATTATTTAATGGCCCATATTTGAAACAAAAAACTCATTTCATGTATATAAAAATGAAGAAAATTTTAAATCACAATTTTTTTTAATATTGTAATGGAATTTTCTTGTGCAACCCTTAGTTTCACATTATAGAAGCCCGAGTTCTGCGTAACACCATTTGCGAAACACTGGTCTGCAGTTAGTTTTAGTTGTTATTGATTAGGTTAATGAATAGTGTAAGTTCTTCAGCTTACCGCTTTTGCATTGATAGCATCAAAATATTGCTAAAACCTGGCCAATTCTGGCAATAATTGTCTAGAACGTTACATCCTGTGTTTTGATTCGAACAGCGCGAGTGCATTTTTGGAAGCTCAAAATCAAGAAAGCGTGAGATGTTTCTTGAATTGAGGGCAATATATAAAGGTCTGTAATTCGAAATCGACCTCGTTTAGATATTATTACGGTAAATTAGGGTGAACAGTTGAACGCTAATTCATAGTATATACTTAAAGTTTCAGTAAAGAGTTATACTCTAAGTCATATATGCTTAAGATTTCTAAAGATGATTCTAAGTTGTCTGAGTAATCCTAGTATTCATTTCTAATGTGTTGTATTTTAGCAAGTCCCGGAAATTAAGCAATATAAATTCAAGTGACCCGAATGAAGTGGGGTAGAGAAAGATAGAGCCGGCAGTAAAAAATGTTATCCCGCTGTTTTAGTGATCCTTAAAATATTTATTAAAAATGCATGAAACACATTTTATTTCGCCTCCATTCCAGTTACTAGCATTCTCCAGTTGGGGAAGGGGGTAAGCCTCCTTCTTCACTGGATTCTGCCCTGTGTTTGAATGCAAAATATACTTGTTAGTGGCATTGTTCAGTTCCAGTAAATAAACTTTTAAAACCATTAATTTGTCCTCCTGCTTAAAATTGACAACAATGCCATATCCCTTAATGCTTTCTTTTGCATTGTTCAATATTCCTCTTACTGAATTCCATAAATTGTCCGGATAAAGGCCTTTCATTTGGTGCTCTTATATCAGTTACGTAATTGATTACTATGTTTGTTAGGTAACTGATATCTGTGTTTGCTACGTAATTGATTACTATTTTGCACTCCAATTTTATTGAGCACCGGTTTGTTTCCACCATTCAATGTTCATTTATACATCTGTCACATACTTCCTTAAAAACCTATTCAAAAAGTTACGGACTTGTTGTTTTACGGATTTTTGCAACTCGTTCCAGCAGACCATCGTCACCGTTGGCATTTTCTGTATAATGCACGTGAGATCCATTGCCTCACTCTGCTTTAGCACCGCTCGAAACATTCCATCGTAACACGGTACAAAAGTAAATGCAATTCATCGAACTGACAGACTTTGTTTCAGTAATCCACGGTCGATGCTTGATGTTCTCTCTGCACATTGCAAGTTACTGTTTTCATTGTAGGAGGATTTGTGTTTGAGCCCTCTACTCTGATATCGTAAGCGACGGAGATTCCTACCGAAAAGTTGTTGTCACTGTCCAATATTGCATTCGCAGGTGTATGCCTCGACTGATGCTTTGCCTGTTGGTCTACAGAAAGTAATAGATTCGACTCTCGCTTCTTACAATCGCTTGTGTTTCCTACCGAAACCTCTTGTGTTTGCTGGTGTTTCCTACCGAAACCTCTTGTGCTTGCTGGTGTTTCCTACCGAACCCCCCTGTGCTTGCTGGTGTTTCCTACCGAAACATCTTGTGCTTGCTGGTGTTTCCTACCGAAACATCTTGTGTTTGCTGGTGTTTCCTACCGAAACATCTTGTGTTTGCTGGTGTTTCCTACCGAACCCCCCTGTGCTTGCTGGTGTTTCCTACCGAAACATCTTGTGCTTGCTGGTGTTTCCTACCGAAACCTCTTGTGTTTGCTGGTGTTTCCTACCGAAACGTCTTGTGCTTGCTGGTGTTTCCTACCGAAACCTCTTGTGCTTGCTGGTGTTTTCCCTGCAGTGTTCCATTTCCATTACACGATCACAACAAACGATCTGGAAGAACCAATGAGAATGTGTTTTCTGTGAAAGATGTACCAATACACTCAATCAATAATCATGCCTCCTTCAAATAACGATAAATTCTGTCGTTGGCCCATTATTTCTGTCTCTTTTTAATTCGCACCACTCACCAACTTCACCACTAACTGAATGCTGCCACTGTTGGTGTACAGAGGCTTTATTCCGCAAGCCTAGTTCCTTCTTCAGCATAAAGAAAGATATTAAACAAAATATATGAGCCACTTAATAATGACCACTGAATGTATAATTCCATGAGAGGAAGCAAATACCCCTTGGCTTCCCCCTGGGGGACGTTCATGACAGAAAATACGTTGCACGATTCACGTGAATTGCAGCTGGATCTCGTATGCGCGCTAATTAGTGTAATTTGAAGCAATTATTGTTAGGTCTTTAGTTGTTGTTTTATCTTGTACTTATCAGAGCTCACGCGGCATTTGAAAATTTTGACTCGTCGATTGCCATATTACAAACATGCAGTAACGAAACGCTAATAATAACGAAAATCTTCACTTTTTGTTAAATATGCAGCACATACATTTGTTTCGAGAGCTCCTTCCCACACAACCACAATCTCCAAAGAGTATCGATAATACTCTAAGAAAACTGATGGATATTAATGATCATCTTAGATATCTCATGGCTATATTCTGGAGATTGTGTTGTGTGGGTTATAACGTCACTTCAGCATGGAATGCATTCTGGTGATGACTTCAAAAGCAAAATAACCCACAATAACAACAGAAGGCTCTAATTTCATAGTTATATGTTTCTTACCAAACACTTTAAACTCTCAGAGGTGTAGAAGGGCATAAGTATTTACTACATAATGTAGTTATTCAATTTCTTAGAGAAATTACCTCTCTAAAGTATTTTAACGAAATTATAAAAGATTTCAAGGCTATTTCTTGACGAAGAAAATTTAAGCGTACAATGAAATTTTTATAAAATGCTTTAAATATTCAAAATATCCAGAAATCAATTTTTGTGACTCCCATTTGAACAGTCAGGTCTCTTGAAGGCAAGCTTCAGTATTACAGGGCATTTTTTAATGTTTTAACTTTGTCGTGTTACTTACTAGACATAATCTCACTAATAAATAAATAAATTAATTAATTAATTAATAAGTAGCGCGCTTGGCTACTGACCTAAGGGACCTGGGTTCGAATCCGGGTAAGGCATGGATGTTTGTGTTGTTTTTCTGCTGAGGGCCTGCCATCCTCACAGACCTACTCTGGCGTATAAACTGACAGGCTCCTGTCAGACCTCTGTGGCAAGCAGCTGCTTGAGGGGGTATTTATTTTATTCATTATTTATTTATCTTATGTAGTTTATGTAGTATATTGTATGTAGTTTACCTTATGTAGTATAAGTAGTTAGTGTATATGCTCTTTAAATTTGTCCCTTACAGAGCGTTTTCTGAGTTGATGTCAGTAAGCCGCTATCTCATGAATTAAAAAAAATCGCCTTTATGAAAATAAAAGCTTACTAAAATGTAATTTTAAGAAAAATAATCTCAGATACTTCTGTGTTTAAAACAGTGAAGCTCCTTTCCTACACGGAGTCTTTTCACGAAAAACAAGACAAGGCAAGAAACTTGCTATAGCGCTCTCATTTCTATTTTAAATTTATCAGAAATAAATCAGTGGCAAATTAACTATTTACCAAAGACAAAAATGCACTGTATAACGCTTCACAAATAGTGACCAATCCCGTTAGGATTGTATTAAGATGTTTTACACTTTAGTCAAATATTTTAGAACGTTTTCGAAGAACGAGATATTGCTTTCATTTTGCTCTCCGTCCGCTTGTAGTCATTCAACTTTCTTTTTTTTAGAAAATAAATGAAAACTAATTCTTTTTGGGATGTATAGGGGATAATGAAATATTAGGAATCGCATTTTACGAATCACACAATAGCTTTAACTTCTACCTTTTAGATGGTGTTAAGTTTGAAAAATGGAAAAAATTCTCAACGACTCTTGTAAACGATCCATCTTTAATAGAAATTTGAAATCTGGATAATAGAAGATGGTGATCAAAAGATTTGCACTGACAGCAAAATTTTTACCCTCTTATCCCCAGGAGGATGACAAAAGGTAACTTTTTTAACGTATTTTCTTCATTTCAAAAGTCAAAGTGCATTTGCTTTCTTTCCTATGAATTATAAATTCAGGAAGTCATATTAAGTGGCTCAGGTATTTTATTTAACATTCCACCTGATGCTGAAGAAGGTGCTGTGCTTTGCGAATGAAAGCTTTTCTACACAGACATCATTCAGTTGTTGGTGAAGCTGATGAGAGTGTGAATTTAAAAGAGACACCAATAATGGGCAAACTGCCTAATTTATTAGAATTTGAAAGGGATAAATGAAAATTTGTTTTAAGTTTAAAAGACACAAACGAAATTTTGCTTTTTGCATTTTCTAAATCATCTATTTGTTCGAATTTCCACCAACTATCTTTGTTATCTTTTCTACTAGATACAAACGCTTCTACAGATATAAACTCACCAAGAAATGAATAAATTACTATTCATCCTTCTGGGCTCGTATCTATACCTGCTGTTGAAAGTTGTCGCCTACTGAGTGTTTTGTATAATCGGAAAATAACAATCTTCATTCTCATTGGAAATGAATCTCATATTGGTCAGAGGCGATATTTTACTCTTTACTGCATAAGAGTCAGAATGAGAAAATCAAGAGGAATCCAAGACTCGTGAACGAGAAGGAAGAAAATCCACTGAACGTTTATTAGAAGCAAATGAAAACCTTTCTCAATGCTCAGACTTCTGGTCAGGTTTTTATCGGACGATTTTGATGATGATTTTGGGCTGCGTGGACACGGTTCAATCATAAATTAGTAAGAAATATAAAATGAATAATTTCATTTTGTTACAATTCCAACCTTTTAATCAATCTTCAGCAATTGATAATGAGCAGCATTCGGCATTCTATTATTTTAGGTATGCTTTCTCTTTTACTAATGAAGCTCTTTTAACCTTTATATTGATGTCGATCAAAATATGTTTTGTTCCAAATAACATTAAGATTTTAATATTGTCGTAAAATATTTATAATTATTTTAAACTTTGCCATGTGACAGTTACGTCCATTTTTCAGACAATGTTATTTAACTTATTTAATTAAAAAAATATCAATGGATATATATATATATAAAGTAACCAAAATGCCAGACTTCGTATTTTCAAAAATTCAGTACACTATTCCTATTAACGGGGAAAAAATAACAGATGTAATAAAGAATGGATTACAATAGAAATAAAGGATTTAATCAAGCAAAGAGACAAAGCACGGAAAAATGTTAAGAACAAAAAAATAATGACCAGCATAGAACTGCCTATACAACACTGAGAAATGAAGTCATAAATGTGATTCGCACAGCAAAGAAAAACTTTTATTCAAACAAAATTATTCAATGCAATAACTCTATGAATTGAACATGGAAGATGATTAACGAAATCATTGGTCGTAAGCAGAAGTTATCTGTTGATGATGTAATTATATAGAATATTAAACAGTTAAATTCTGCAAACGATATTGCTAATGGCTTTAACGATTATTTTCAAATGTCGTGTCTAAGCTTCAGAAAAAACATGGTCAAAAGTCTAATAATTTTAACCTCCCTATTACATCTCCTCACACACTTAGCACTTGCCCACAAACAATTTTCCTCCCTGATATAACACCTTTAGAAGCACACGATATTATTATGGGTTCCGATAGTAAAAAATCTCCTGGCATTGATAATATCAGGTACTCAGATTTCCAACTTTGTGGACTTACCCTCTCAGAGCAGCTTTCTAAATTACTAAATAGAATTTATAAAACTTTAAAACTTCAATTATTAGACCAATTTACAAGTCAGTATTCAAAGAAACAGTTTGATAATTATAGACCAATTCCTATGTTGCCAGCAATTGAAAAAATAATGGAAAGGCATGTTGCTAATGTGCTTATGGATTACTTAGAAAAATACCAGCTTATTTTTAAAAATCAATTTGGCTTCCAAAGAAACAAAGGAACACTAAATTTACTGGAGGATTTTTCTCATGAAATCAATGCAAGCCTAAACAAGAGCAACATTGTGGGAGCACTATTCCTTGATTTCCAAAAAGGCATTCGACACATTAGACCATAAGATCTTACTCAATAAACTGCATAACATAGAAATTAGGGGACATTTATTTTATTTCATTCAAAATTATTTAAAAGATAGATTTATTTAACCAAAATTAGAAACGTCAAAAATGAAGTCAAACAAGTTCGCTATGGAGCTCCTCAAGGCTCTATGTTGGGACCATTGCTTTTTCTGATCTATATTAATGATATCGACAACCTAAAGATTAACTCCTCTATCTATTTATATGCTGATGATACTGTGATCTTAAGCAGTGGTAAAAATTTTGAAAAGTTAATAATGACCTACAAAAAGATTTCGATGTTATTTCAATATGGTTACAAAACAATTGTATGTATTTAAACAAGTCTAAGGCCATGTACTTCCATCTTCCTAATATCTCAATTCTTGATACCAATCGAATTTTACACCCTTCACAAAGTTGCCTAACAAATGTGGACGTTAACATTTCAGTTAATTGCAAGTGTAATGATATTATTGAAAGAGTTTCATCAGTGAAGTATCTGGGTCTGATTGTTGATGATTTATTCAGGTGGAAGAAACATATAAATTATGTTTGCGGCAAATTAAGATACTGATCTGTAATTTTGTCCAGACTCCGTGCTGTCTTACCATTAAATATGTGTCAAATGGTTTATCATGAATTGGAGAATCAGTTATAAACTATGGATTAACTATTTACTTTACCATAAATAGTTATTGTACACATATAGCTAAATTAAGAAACATTCAAAATACAATTGTTAGATATTGTACCAACCAACACAAAAATAATCTCCTGAATATCAGTCAGGGCTTCGCTATTATGAATATATTACCTATCAGTCAACTATATAATTATATAAATTAATGCTTAGGTATTATTTTGATAATACTTTTAAATTCAAGATTAATCATGATAAAAACACTAGATATAAATCTAAAGGTAAATGCAAATTACCATATTTTAGGAACAATTATGGAAAAAATTGTAGAAATATGAAATTCCTTCAGTATACAACAGCATCCCTGAGGAGTTATTAAATTAAAAAAATATTATAGACGTTAAAAAAGAGATCAGGAGATGGATTCTGGAAAATATTTAAAAACTGTCTACTCTGTAGTATCTGTTAAATGTAATATTGAGCTTATTTTATAAAATTATAACTTTTATTGTATACTCTATTTGGATTCCTGTGGACAAGCTTTTTAGCTTCGTGGGACTTAATTTTGTACTCGAAAAGTTATGTAAAAAAAATAAAAGCAATTAGTATTATTAAAAAAGAATATTATAAAATTTACTTTTCAAGCTTCAAATTTTCTCAGTTGAAAGTATTATTATTATTTTTTTCTTCTTTCTGTTGTAACATAAAATTATCTTTAAAAGCAGAAGTAAAAGCACACTTTTTATCTCCTGCCATAAGTTTGGTATCATTGATCCCTAACGGCTATGTAATCCCAATTTTCTATTCTTAACAACGCAAGTTTCAGGAAAAGGAAAGAAATCTTCTCCCTCTTTAGCTGCCTCATTCAGTCTTTCTCGATGTGTTCATTCGTCTCGCTACAAACCGGGAAGATTATCTGTGTCGCCATCACGCCTTGTTAGCCTCAGGGTGACGAGTGAGAGTTTATGGACTCCTTTCACGGACATCCGACAAGAGAGAAAATAAAAAAAGACACTCATACACACATGCAAACAGACTGCGTGTCCCCATCTGACTCTTTCTGTCTCTGTGCGGTTGGTGACGAGGATCTATTTAAGCCGGTTAGCTCACAAGTGACGACCTTGCATTTGGCGAGACGACCGGTTTTTGTTACAATAGTAGGACATCACATATATCTCTCTCACACTAAGAGAGAAACTGAGACCTTGGTGGGCGGGATAGACAGGAGGGAGCCAATTGGAGAGGGATCGCATCGTAAATGGCCATGTGTTCTCTGAGACACGAAAAATTGAAGAGAGATTATTTCAGCTTGCCCCTTTGTCATCAGTTGGTAACTTAATTTGGATGGTGGTGATGGGTAACGTAAAAAGTTTCACAATCGTGTCGCCATCTTTCATTACAGGGAATGATTTTTTTTTTTCGTTTTCCTTGCGAAATTTGCTTTTATTGTTCGTGTATGAGTTATTTTACGATTGTTTTTCCGATTTTCCTTTTAAACGAGTTTTCAGATAATATCCGCGATCCTTGATGTTTTAATGACATTCTGAATCGCGAAGGTCGTCGAGCGATCTGCGAGAGTAGCGAAAGTAAATATTGTGCAAGCTGATCCGACTCTTTCCATCAGCTGTTAAAGGTTTAGATTTTGATAATTATTTGCTTTGCAACCTAACTCTGACCTCCACCAGAAAAAATCAATTTACCAGATGTTTTGCTAAGCTCTCTCTAGGATTAGAGGCATATCCCTTTATAAACAAACAATTAAACCTGCTAGAACCGGGACTTTTTTCTCTTTCTGCACTTGTCGTAAGTGCAAAAGAAGACACAGTTTTTGTACTAATAACCAAATGTGAAAAAATGCACCCATCCAATTTTTGTGCTTAGAAAGCTGGTATGCATGTAATGAGATGTGCAGCCATGGAGCCTTACTCTGCTAGACGATTATTTCACTTTGGATGGTCTTGACCAAGAGGTTCCCATACGCAGGACAGACAGTCCTTGGTAAAAGATATACCTTGGATGGCCTCTATAGGAGACTCTCACGTGCAGAAAAGAGGCACTCTGCTAAAAGAACAGCTTTGAGAGTAGACGACCTTTTGGAGAAGAGTTACTTTGGTATAAGAGCTTCTACTTTGCATGGCCTTGACAAGAGGATTCTGTATGCAGGAGAACCATACTTTGCTTGGAGACCTAGACGGTC
Source organism: Ryuthela nishihirai (assembly GCA_038380435.1). Classification (NCBI taxonomy): domain Eukaryota; kingdom Metazoa; phylum Arthropoda; class Arachnida; order Araneae; family Heptathelidae; genus Ryuthela; species Ryuthela nishihirai. The sequence continues at coordinate 5,658,587 of JAWZYU010000030.1, read as the reverse complement.
TTGACAGTAGACTACCTTTATGTAGGAGAGTAATATCTTGATAGACCTTATTCCCTAAATGATGTTTTGGCAAGAGTCATATACAAAGGAATCAAAGATCATCATTGACAAGTCATAGTACAGGCTGGTGCCCTTACTTATTTCATCTTAACTTTAATAAGTTTATTCTAGTATAAATTTTATATTTATGTAATATTCTTCGAGTTTCTTTGTTATATTATACTGTATAATAAACAGAAGCACCATTTTGCCAGGCTAGTTGACCTAGGAGTGTATGAAGAACCTCGCTTCCTCCCTACTGCATTGCGCACAAAGGAAGTCCAATTTTCCATATTCAACCGAGCAGAATTTTTTCTTATGAACTGAAAATCTTATTGCTTTTTTACATTACGCCATACCTTTCTCACTAACCGCTAGAGGTCGCTAAATTGTTCGCTCTGTAATTACTTCCGCCATTATTACACTCGATCAAAGTCAAGGCAGTCAAAGGTAAGTGTATTTATTTTTAATGATTTTTTTTTAGAAAACTAAAGAGTAATCCTTTTTCATCCTTAACTGCCCTATGTCAAGCTTTCATTCATTCCAAATTATAAAAGTATTTCCTAATTAGTAATGTTTTCTGGGCGAAAGTTAATCGTGCTTATTTCGTTCATATACCACGTAATCTAATTGCCTTGATGCATATTTGTCGAAGAGATTTATAACTTTATTACTATGTTTTACTGTTCTTATTACCTTAATAAGTAAAGATATGTTTTATCACTATTATAGGTATAATAGAAAACACAAAAAAAAATGATACAAGTTTTCTGGGGACAAAGTAGAATAACTTATATTACAATGCGTCAAAGCTATGCTTAGTATACGAAAAATATAGCTTGTGAAACATGTTACAAACATCAAGATTATAACCAATGCATTTACCGTTCGCTAAACTTAATGCTGTATCGCTGTACCCACTGTATTGCACTATATTAAAATATATGCATTTAGAGACATTGAAAAGGTTTGAAAGTGTAATTGAAGTGTGTGAAAGAAAATTTCAAACTCGAAGGTTATATAAATAATATATGAAATACAGTGGATCCTTTAACTTCGAACGGTTTGATGTTCGAACCGTTCGAAGAAATATTATATAAAAAAGAATAATTATATAATTCTTTTTTATAATAATATATTATAAAAATTATTTTATTATAATCTTAATAAAATAATATAAGAACATAAAGAAGAATTTAACATTTTTAAATAACAGGAGATCCGTTAACTGATTCAGTCGAAGAGGGTTACGGCCGAAAAAGAATATGTTTAAAATGTTACAAAGAGAAAATGCAGGAAAAGAGTTTTGCGGAGGATTACATTGTTATGTAGAGAACTGGAGAGGTCTTGCAATGTCGCCTAAGAAACGGAATAGATATTCTTACCTTGTTCCTCAATCGGAATTAAGAAACATTGATTTGACATCGGATTCAAAGAGCCACCTTTTGGGATATTGAGAAATGGTTACTTATTAGAAATGTAAATGGCGACGACCCTGTTAATTAACTTGAAACTCGAACAAAAAATTCGAGGAAAATTCGGTTTTGAAATTCGAAAGTCGAACAATCACGTGGTTGTCTTTTCTCTCTGCTTGGTCGCATGCGCAGTTGGTCGGTCAGTTCTCCCGCGACTGGTTCAGTGAGCATCCTGCAAATTCAGTCTGTTTTTTAAGCGTTTTATTTATTTATTTGGGTTACTTTTATATTATCTTTGATAATACCCATTCATAATGGCACCAAAGAAAGTTACTAGAGGTGAAAAGCCTAAGAAAAAAATCGTACAATTTCTACGATACAAATGAAAACGGAACTTATCACTAAGTGGGAAAGTGGGAAACTGCTCAATATGGCATGAATAAGTCAACCATATCGACCATACTGAAGGACAAGGAAGCCATTAAAGCGGCTAATGTGTCGAAAGGGGTAAAAACTCAGGTGCATTTCACCAGCCCCCCCCCCCCCCACCACCAAGCAATATCGAAAGTTTTCCGATATCATTCGTTTGTACTGCGTTTGTACCGGATTGTACCGCATTTGTTAAAGAGTTATTCGACTTTAAAAGTGTGTGTGTGGGGGGGGGGGGCGGCTGGAGCAACGATAGCCCCCTCCCCAAACTGGAGATTTCGAAATTTTTGCGATGCCATTCGTTTGTACCGGACCGCAAAAAATGTACCTGAAAAATACCGCAAAAACCGCAAAAAATGTACCTGAAAAATACCGCAAAAACCGCAAAAAATTTCGCTTGTACCACATTTATTAAAGTTATTCGACTTTCAAAGCTGGAGAGACGACACCCCCCACTTAACGATTTAGAAAATTTCAGTCCTCTTTTAGTCTCGTTGGCAATCGTTCAGAGTACTACCGAAAATAGGTAACACTCCTCTGCCAGAACATTATCTCCAGGAACCAAATTTTCTAAAAGTGTTAAAATGCCTAAAAAGTCTCCTATGGACAGAAACATTCTTGTACTCATTAGGTTATGAACCATCCTTTGTTATGAATTGGTGTGCCTTCCTAGTTGCATGTCTATAATACTTATTGCAAAAAAAATGTTCACTCAAATAGATCAGAAGCTGAAAAGACCTTTTGACACGAAATCTAAGAATGTTTTCCTGTATGAAGCAACCGTTCGTGACCCTTTAAGCAAAATGCAGCATTCTGTTAGCAACATGCTTTCTGAAAGCCACGATAATAATAGTATTTATCATTGATTGGCAGTTTGGAAAAGAGGCGGACCACTTATTCCAAAGAAGAGAGTGTGTGATCATTCAATTTGCAATTTTATCAGCCATTGTTATAGCTTTCACGCATTTTTCAAGTTTAAATGATTATTTGGAGAATTGCTCTGTAATACTCTTTCGTAGCCGTCCCGTGGCCGAGTGGTTAGCGCCCTTGGCTACTGATTTAAGGGACCTGGGTTCGAGCCACGGGTAAGGCATGGATATACGTGTCGTTTTTCTGCTGAGGTCCTTCCATCCTCTCAGATCTTCTACTATGGCATATAAACTGACAAGCTCCTGTCAGACCTCTGTGGCAAGCAGCTGCTTGAGGGGGTATTTATTTATTTTTTGCTATTTCGTACTAAGTTCGTGCCGATTCCTGCTTGCTTTATTCGCTGTGACGTAGGTCATACGATGAAAATTGTCGCATTGTGGAATGGTTTGAGAAAGAGGAGCTTTAGAACTCGGAATCTGTTCATCCGAAGTATGGCTCAAATCATTCAGTCGACGAATATCAATGATGTGAAAGAACTCTTTCAGGCAATAATTACTGTTGCTTTGAGTGAAACTGAAGGTGTAGGTATTAACACTGGGACAATTACACAATGCGAGAGCAAGCAAAAGAAAAACATAAAAGACGAATATACTCTGGTATTTCAGAAATTCCAGATTTATTAGCTACCATCATCAAAGACGACGACCTGTTAATAATGACGAAAATTACATTTTGGAATCCAAAAATAATACAAGCATCGCAACGCTTGGATTTGATGTCTGGGTAAGAACCCTCAGTGAAGAATGTTACAACATAGCACAGTCGCTCAAAAAAGTATCCGAATACTATGGTTGATTACAGAATTCAGAGAAAATATCTGGCAACGATTTTTTTTAGAAATTAGGGATCTGGCAACCTTCGTTCACGATCACTAATTTCTAAAAAAATCGTTTCCAGATATTTTCTCTGAATTCTGTAATCAACCATAGTGTTCGGATACATTTTTGAGCGACTGTACGTGAGGAAGAGGGAGATCACTACAATCTACAATATATGCCAGAATTAGTGAAACGCCTGGTTGATATAGCGAAGTTATTGCCCTTATGGTCTGCTGTCATGCTGGTGGAATTTTGGCTATGGGGTCCATTGCAGCATGTAGTGTTCCTGTGGAAAGCAGTTTCAATGACTTGAAGAGAAGGGGTACTCTTATAAATGTTTACCCATGCGAGTTGATGTTTTCTTGGATATACATTTAAAATCTCGAAAGGTACGATGAAATTGACATCAACAGGGAGAAATAGAGAAGTTGTATCGACGCTTGTGCAGGAACACCAAGATGTTGAAATTGCAACTGAAACTTGTGAGAAACTCCAGATCACTGGAAACATTTCGCAGAAACAGCACACGTTTTCTGAAAAGTGTTTTGCATGCTTAAATGGAGATTTTCCTACAGGTGCCCATAAATGCATACACTGTGGTACTGCAGTTCACATATTTAGCGAATGCTCTTATCCGTTAATTGATTCACTCGAAGAGGCCGAAAAAGAATATGTTTAAAATGTTACAAAGAGAAAATGCAGGAAAAGAGTTTTGCGGAGGATTACATTGTATGTAGAGAACTGGAGAGGTCTTGCAATGTCGCCTAAGAAACGGAATAGGTATTCTTAACTTATTCCTCAATCGGAATTAAGGGTCATTGATTTGACATCGGATTCAAAGAGCCACCTTTTGGGATATTGAGAAATGGTAACAATAATCTAAAAACAATTAGAGTTGTAAATGACAATTTCATAGTAACGAATACATGCTCTTATGACTCCTTGCTTCAGATTCTTGCGTGTGCCTTTTGTGACAGTGCAGAATACCAAGCAGAGGTTAAATGTATAACGAATGTCAAACCAGCGTTTAAAATTATTACCAAGTTAGCATTCTCGACGATTACTGCAAGTACTTACCAGCTTCGTACAATTATGTTGAAAGGAATTTGCCGAACTGCCCATTTACCGAACAATATCATACAGATAGAAGCTGGAAATACTGCAAAAACTGCAGCTGAAAGCATGTTTGCTGAGTACCCTTCTGCAGTGGAAAATTCCCATTGCAGTAAAAGAGATTGTTCTTCAAATCAATCATTTAACCGCACCGTAATCTCCACTAATAGCGGAAAATTCTAATTTGGAAACTTTGCAGGAAAAGGTTAAATCACACTTGCAATCGTTTGAAAACGTGAGCTTACAGAATTTGAAAGACGGCACTGTTTGTGATGGAAAAAATGCTGCAAATTTCACTATGTCAGATAAGCATTTCTTTCGGGAATTAATCAATCATGTTTCTGGCTCACATGAAAATGACAAAGTGCAAGCTATTACAGTGTCACCAGCCGAAAATCCACAGGTGCTAGAATTAAGCAATAAGGTTGGGTTAGATTGTTTTACCTCTGAGCGGCACTTTTTTGCACACCATGGGCTAAATGGCCAGGTCACATGGACCCCGAAGGCTCAGAGAAGGTTGAGGGAGGGGACCCACTGGAACAGCTGTTGGGAGACAGATGGTAGCCTCCCGTCAAGGCCATCCAGCGTGTTCTTTAACGTGCACAGGGTATGGCTCTCCCGCACACGGAGCCACGGCTTAACGTCCCATCCGACGGACGGCGGCCTTTTCAAGCCCATCGGTGTCCCCTACTGACCGTGGGCAGGGCGGGGAATTTTGCGGAGATAAATCTCAACGCTGACCCAGCTGGGACTCGAACCTGGGAACTACAGATTTCGCAATAAGGTATATCGTTTACGAGGTATAATAGCTTTCTCTGCAAAACAAAAGTCTGTAAATAAAATTGGTCACTACATAGCAATTTGTAGATGTATAAATGACCAATGGGAAATTTACAATGACTTGGAAGGTAAATGCAAGCAGCTCCAAAGGGAAAATAATATATCATGTCAAATCCTGATGTATACTGTGTGAACTTGATCTTATTCACTTTTTTGCTGAGAAATGTAATTTATACTGTAAAGAAATAAAGTAGCGAAAAAAAATTAAACATTGTAATACCAAGAAAGTGGACCTATAACGCACTTAATAATTTGTAACATAAAAATATGTTAACAATTGTTTGATCTTAATTCATCTCCATATGCACGGCCTAAGCGAAACAGAGGTATCAGACATAGAATTGAGAAAACAGGAGTCAAGAAGGTGAAAAGAAGTTACTAGTAGTTTTGTATTTTAAAGTTTCTCCAACCTTACGGAACCAATAAATTTCTGAGAGAAAGAGTGGCTCTGGGATATATGCTGCTAACCTTTTAAATATAACACGTCACAACTAAATGTCAGACGATACCAAATCCATAGTTAACTCAGATTTTAAAAAAAAGTGTGGAAAAAACATCTGTTGCTCAGCCTCTCAAATATTGTTTTCAAATATAACAATGTTAGAATAAAATAATGGATTGTATAATGCACTGAAACTTTACAATTGGATGACCAACAGGGTTTGCATATAATGTTACAAGTGAGAAATATGTTAAGAATATCGGTAATAGGAACAAAAGCTGTGCAATTCGTTAAGAGCTTTTTAAGGATTAAAAAACTCAGAAATGACAGCATTACAAACATTTATGCTTCCTCTATATGTGTAAAAAGTAGTCAATTTCAAGAGTTCTTCACGGACTTCGTCTCCCACAAATCGAACTTCATTATCTAAACGGGCAAATGATATATCAGTCCTTTCATCCAGAATAAAAAGACTACCATACTGTAAGATAAAGTGCAGTGTTACACCAATTTATGGTGTTATCTTAAACTATAAACTCACGTAACGTCGGTACATTGCACTATTTTATAGTAACACTATAAAGTTGTGTAAAGAAACATCGAGTCTCTGCTATAGTAACCATTTTTTCTCTCTCTATATACAGGGTGAATCTGAAAAAGTGGGCAAAACTTTACGGAGTGGTAGAACGCAGCTATACGAGCAATATTCGTCATAGAATGTATGGTCGGAACGCAAGCAGTGAGAAGTTAAAAGGTAGTTTTCCACTGTCACATTTAAAGAATGAACACAAGAAGGAGAGGAGATACTTCAGAAAACATTTTATTAACAGGAATGTAATTGAGGTACATGCTCAAAGAAATTGCTCAAAAGAGCTGCCTCCGTCATTTCGTGGTTAGTATAACCAGCCATCCTCTCGGCAATCCACGGTAGAAATGCCGCTGGGTGCGAGGACCGACCCTTTTATACCATTTCCAACGCCACCTAGCGGCTCACCGTTTGCGTTCCGCCCATACTTTCTATGACGAATATTGCTCGTATAGCTGCGTTCTACCACCCCGTAAAGTTTTGCCCACTTTTTCAGATTCACCCTGTATATGCAACATTTTGAACGTGACGAATCACTACAGAGAAAGCACTTTATGACGGTCAAGATAAATTATTGCTAAGAACTTTCTCGGCATTACTCAGAAGTATTGCAAGTCTCAGCTGTAATGGCAAATAGTATAACCTTACATCACTTTTGCTCAACACGTAGTTTCGATCTTGACCTTTGTCCATGTGCCATTTAGAGTCACTATACTATAAATGTCACATGGTCAAGGGTCAAAAGGCAAAACTGAATTTTTTGGCTTAATTTTTTGTAAAATGCTGTACCTTTTAAAAATATTGAAAAATCGGAGAAATGGCAATTGTTGTTTTCTGCTGAGGTCCTGCCATCCTCACAGACCTTCTACTATGGCATATAAACTGTACAGGCTCCTGTCAGACCTCTGTGGCAAACAACTGTTTGAGGGGGTATTTATTTATTTATTTATTTTAATTAATTTTCTTCATAAACAAGCTTTTTTATCATTAAGAGAAATCGAGAAGAAAAAAGGGGTAATTAATTCGTCTCCTGATTCTCACAACACAAAAACTTCAAAATGGCAATACCAAATTGGCTGTGGCAAAGTAAGATAAAAAATCTCAAAAATTCAGTCAATTCTCAATAATCAATAAAAATTCAATAACCTCAATAAAGTAAGATAAAAAATCTCAGTAAAATAGATGAAAAATGTATAATTTGCATGTGAGGTTTCAGCAGAATACCTTAATTGACTTGATGTAGTGGCATACACCTTTTTACCTCAGAAAAAGTCACGGGTTACGGTAATAAAGTTGAGAGCGCCACTACTTTCTTCTATAAGATATTATTTCCTAAAAATTATTATTACCAGTTTTTATTCCTAAACTACTAACAAAAATTGAAAAAACGCTGAAATAGAAAGATAACATATCGTCTCTGGCGATATGTTATAGAAAATAAAATCTGCTCGATTTTACAGAAAATAAAGCTTTTCACTTTCAGAATTTTGTACTCTTTAATAGTAGTAATTCATTCTAATAGGAGAATGGGAAATGTAAATAATAGTAACATAGTATTATTAGCCCTATAAAACACAAAAACCATATCTCATTTATCCCTTAAAATGAAAAAGTTGGATTTCCATATCAGCTAGGATTAAGAGACAAATCGTCCAGTATATATAAAATGAAACAATTTATTTATTATTACTATACTGAAATATTACTTAAAAATTTTAAATTAAGTATTAAATTTATAAAAATAAGGAGCAATCTGTCGAATTTTAACCAATTGACATATAATTAAAATACATATATAAGTATCAATTGATCAGTTCTTTACATTATATTACTAGAATTTAATTTCTGACATAAATATGTCATTTCCAAATTAAGTAATATAAATTTTCAATATTTACTGCCTTCTAACGATTCAAATTACAACCTTTTAGAGGACTTGAAAACTATGAATTATCATATTTCGTTAGCACCTATTCAATTCAAAAGGAATTTTTTATTAATCTCTTTATAAACGTATCCTCCGCAGGATGAAGGGACAATTTGCTACTGCCAATGTCAACCTTTTGATCATCACACTACACCAATAAAATCATCCTCATCATCCTCAAGCAGCCATGGGATAATGAGTTCAACCAGACCGTGCAATTTAGTTCTCCAGCATATTTGTCCTGAGCTACATTTTCTGCATCTGGCCACTGCACACCAATTCTAACAAGGTCCTGTTTGACATTGTCTGCACACCGCATCCTAGGTCTCCCTCTCTTTCTGAGGCCCTTAGGCACACTCTTCATAACACTATTCGCTAATCTATAACTATCCATACGGGCAATATTGCAAAATCAACGGAGTCTCTCTCTGCACAATATGCTGCTCAAAAGAGATTGCCGACTCCTTTTCCTATCCTTATAAACTTGAACCACCTAAGGCCCAAGTTGGTGCGTAAGCATCTAACAATCAAAAGCATCAAGTTTACTGTTATCTTGTTTGCTAACCGTCCATGTTTCACTCCAATAACTAACTCTATAACGAACCAAACTAATTTTAGTCTTTAGGTGTATAGAAAGAACCAGTTCAATTGTAGTCTTTAGGTGTATAGAAAGAACAAGTTCAATTTTAGTCTTTAGGTGTATAGAAAGAACAAGTTCAATTTTAGTCTTTAGGTATATACGACAATTTCTCCACACTCTCCATAGATTCTTAAAAGTCCCGGCAGCAATCTCATTTTTCTGTTAATCTCATGCCGCACATCACCAGTATCTGTTACATAGCTCCCAATGTAATTAAACTCTGACACCTGTTCAAGACTGCAACCATTCAGATTAACTGAATCACAGCCTGCCTGAACAATTTTCATCACTTTAGTTTTCTCTCTGTTTATAACCAAACCTACTCTACTACCAGTCTCATCAACAGCTTGAATGAATGAGTTCATCTCATCAACATCATTTGCCAAAAGGGCTAAATCATCAGCATAATCTAAATCAGAAATTTTTGTATCTCCAGCCCATTTAAGGCTAAAATCTTTCCCTTGAAGTGAATTTCGCATAACATAATCAATAACCAAACTAAAGAGAAAAGAGACAAAATGCACCCTTGTCGAACACCAGAAGTAATGCTAAACCAATTGCTACAAGCCTTACCAACTCTCACACACGACTCAGTGTTATTATAGAGAGCTTTCATTATGTTAACTAACTTGTCTGGTATGCCATACGATCTCACAATCAACCACAAATTATGACGATCAACAGGGTCGAAAGCCTTTTTGAAATCAACAAAGCTAACACCCAAAGGTTTCTTAATCTCTAAACATTTCTCAAGAATCTACCTAGTGAAAAAATATCTTATCTACATATCCCCTTCCAGTTATGAATTCACACTGCTCATCACTAAATTGTGTGTCAACTAGATTCTTAATTCTATTAAGCACAATCATGCAAAGAACTTTACCTGGAACAGAAAGTAGGCTAATGCCCCTATAGTTATCACAAGAACTGCGATTACCCCCTTTTTTAAAAATAGGGATAATATTAACTCTGGTAAAATCCTTAGGAACCATGCCATTATCATAAAAGATATTCAAAATTTCAGTGGTAACCATGTGGTAACCGAAACATTATCAGCTCTAAGCCTTTCCGTAGTAATTTTATCTACCCCTGGGGATTTATATAGTTTGAGTTTGGAAATAGCCAAAATAACTTCAGAATGTGTTATAGAGTTGTGTTACCGGGGTTATTAAAGCCAGTAATGCATCTATCATCTGCTGTCATTTACAAACAATGGGAGTAGTACTAACCACGTTGTTTAGAACATCACTGAAAGTCTCAGACCACCTAGCCATGACAGAATCCTCACCTTCCATAACCTTACCTTGTTTATCCTTGAATCCTATATACCTGTCCGTTTTCTAACACACAAAACTTTAACTCTCTGATACAATCTCTGCTGTTGTGCTATCTAACTGCCTACTCAGCCAAACCATCAAGCCAAATATTCTTATCAGCAGCTAACTGATCCTTTACAAGTTTATTAAGCTCTTATCAATGCTTTCTGTTAGGACTAGTAGGGTATTGATTAAGGACATTCCTATTCTTTCTTTATGAAATAAGTTCACGTGCCATATCACTCAAAAGAATTCTGCTTCCCTGCTCCGTATTTGCTAAAAGAGTACTGTTAGTTTCAAGAAAAGCCTATTTAAAACGGTCCCATTCTTCCCGAACTTCAGTAGCAAGTTCAAACTATGACTGCCGTAATAACTAAGTAACCTATTATGGTAAGCTTTATCTGATAACTGTCTTTCAGTATTAAAGGTATTATTTTTTAACTTAGCAAAACACTTCTTAAGTTTACTTTCAAGACACTTTTAACAAGGTAATGGTCAAATCCAATTTCAGCTCCCCTATATGACTTGGTATTCCTAGCAGAACTAACCCATTTGCCGTTAATCAATATATAATCAATCATATTCTTATGCAGCCCATCTCGTGAAACCAATGTGCACTTATGTATGTTGCGGTGTTTGTAATAAGTGTTATTCTCCAGCCATAGCAAATTTCTCTGTTTTTTTTTTTAAATAGTAGATTTCTAGTTTGCAACAGTCGTTCACAATTTTGAAATTTTCAAAATATTACACCTCAGAAGGCGCAATTAAGACTTTTGGGAGATTCTAAAAGTGTGAATCATAATAGTTTATTAATACCTATCCAACCGAAAAAAAATTTAAATTTAGCTCTAAAAGCAAACAAATTTCGCTTGAAACAAAAAACAATTGCGTTTTCCCACCTCCTCTGGGGGTAAAGGGAAAAAATCATTGTTATCAGTGCAAACTTCACGACAGTCATAATGCACAACCAGAAATATTTAACTTAATTACATCACTTGAAATTAAGGCTTTTTGGAGAAAAAATGTTTTCGTTTTGAAATTTTCAGATTTTCAAATTTTCCATCGTTAGAAGGCGCAATATAGCTACAGGAAAATTCCGAAAATAGGAATCGTAATATTTGGTCAATAAAAATTAAAAATAAAAATCATTCTTAATTTATCTCTAAAAAAGGTTTGATGCCTGTTTGCGACAAAGTTAAAGCATTAACTTGTTTTACCTTAAAACGTTCTAAAAGTGGAAATTTTATAACTTCGTAAGTGCACAAAAATGTTAGAATTAGTTTTAAAAATTTCATAATTCCCAGTTTCCTTGCAAGACTTTCAGCGCAAGAACTTTTGAATAATGTATGACACTTCGAAATGGACTGCGTTGTTTTGCGTATACAATGGCTTCTTTGCCGGGTGGAAAGTGCTCGTGCTAGGTAAGGGGAAAAAAAAGCCAGTGGACAGTTGTTAAGACACAGACGAAAGTCTCCTACGAAGGACATCCACAGCGTGCTCTTCAACATTCTCCTCCTGTTCATAAGTCCATGACTTACTCTACCATTTAATGGACGATGGCCTTTTCAAACACATTCGTATCCTCTTACTGAAAGTTAGTGAAGGAAATCTCAATCAAGACAAAACAGAAATGAGAGCATCAGATTAAGAGTACGGTTTACTACCAACTGCTCAACGTCTGCAACAGGGGGTAAAACGGAACCCGACCACCAGCCGAAAAATCCGGTCGTATGATTTAAAAATCTCATACTTTTGAAATCGAAAACAGTTGTCTTTGTATCATTTTATTTTAGCCCCATACTATATGTGCGAAGCTAAAAATAGATTTTAAAAACAACTATAAAATTTTATTCTATATAGAGTGTCATTTTAACCTTCCGTTTTCAGTAGAATATTTTTGGAATTGAGAAACCTTACTCAAGTGTTTTTCTCATATTTCCCCCAAATTAAATTTTCAGACCCCCCCCCCCTTACCCACCCACACACAAAAAAAAACACTCGTATCCCTCCCGAAATTTAATCCTGGGTACATGCCTGTCCTGTACCCTTCAAAATCGAAAGAAATATAAGAAGTTAACTTTAATAATATATTATTAAACATGAGTGTATGTTAAAAAAAAGTTTGATTACTTTAAAAAACATTTTATTACTCTACGATAAGATGTTCTTAAATAATGTCATTAGAAGCACAATTTTCATCAAAGCATATATTTGGCACGCTGACGTTCAAATATTTTGCTTAACATTTGTAAACTTTCGTTAAATCAGTTTACACTTTGTGATGTTTCAATATCAAAATGTAGCAATGATATTTCAAAGTCACTGCTGTTGAAGTGTTCGTTAGTTTTTAATTTCGTGAAAATATTCATAGGTCAGAGATGGAACTGTTGCCATGTGACTGGGGAAAAAAAAGGCAAACCATTGAAATAGCACGCGAAATATAGAGACAACTGGAACTGTATCTTAACTGACTAAGCAGAGGACATGATTAAAGAAATCGCTCACACTCTCTGCTTGAATGCTACGAACTTCTGACCTTACGAATCGCAATAAAAAACATATTGCGATTTTATTAACTTCAGTAAATGAAGTTTTCAAATTAATTTTTAGAAACTCTTAATAAAGAGACTAATATTATAGCTGTAAAATAGACTTAAAGCGCTAGAACATTACAGCATTTTACTTTTTGAATAAGCGATAATTGCTGCATGAAAAATTTATGTGTTCCTCCCCTCACCGAAACCTTTTGCTGTGGATCTATTTGAGTTGCATTTTATGTATTCAAATAAAAGAAAGGGATAGTTCAACTAATTCCTAAAACTGTACTCTGTAGAAAAACTATGCCTTTGTTAACTCGTTATGAAAACAGGGATCTCGAACGACAACATATTCGAGGTTTGTTTTACATTGAGTCAGTATTATGAGCAATATTGGCTCATGATATTTCGCCGCCCAAGTTAATTAAATTTTTGATTTCCCAAATGAATTTTCCTTTTAGGTGCATCCAAGCGAATTTTTCTTTTTTGGTTCCCCCTAACGAATTTAATTTTCTACTACAGACAAAGAATTCTTAAGGATTTTTTGTTACCACTTCTTTAAGAATTTTAATAACCGGAATAAAAGGCGGGGGAGGGAATATGTATATATCTAACGTATGTTTCTAGAATATATATATATATACGTATATCTTTAAAAAAACACTAATAATGAGACGAAAATTATATTCTAGAATGATGCTCCGGTCACGAACTCCGGTTCTAGAATGATGCTCCTGTCACTCGTTTTCGCATGACCCTTCTTTACATCCCTTCAGTTTTTTTATTTTGATTATTGGGAAATGGTGTCAATAAAACGGATATTGGATTAGGTCCATCACTATGGCAACTGAAAAATAAATGCAAATTTAATGCTTCATAACAACAACATATAGAAACTATATGTTGATCTAATGGTCAGATCCAATTTCAGCTCCCCTATATGACTTGGTATTCCTAGCTGTCCTTCATAACAACAACTACAGAAAAAAAATTAGAGGGAAAAAAGTGACTTCTGTCACTCGTTTTCGCCTATTTTTTTTCTGGATCCTTTCCTGGGGAACAAAATATTTAAATTTATTGATTAGGTTATAGCAGAATAAAAGCCAATCATGATCAATAACACTTTCTTCCAACTACTCATCTATCTTATTACACCCCTCTACAGGAACATGGAAGTTTTTCTTCGATACCTTCTTACATTACTCATTGTTATGAGGCATTAAATTTGTATTTTTTTTCTGTTGCCATAGTGGTCGACCTAATCCAATATCCGTTTTATTGACACCATTTTCCAACAAAAGTAGGTTTTCGCTCTTTTCACTTCTCAGAAAAACCCTTTTTCACCAAAAATCCTTTAAAACGAAAAGATTTATGAAAATTGGAAAGCAAAACTTGAAATCAAGTTATTTTCGTAATATATTTCCGTTTTGTAGGAGGAATGTTTGAAGTGCATAAAATATTCTCCATTTCAACGTCCGTTCTTAATTTACCATTTTCCTCCCTTTTTCTTTATCAACGATTAATCAGTCTCCCGCAATCTCTTCAGTTTTTCCATAACCAATATAAAGGACCGGCATATGCCTCACGGTTCAATGTTTGATAAATAAGTTAGCATACAAATAAACAATGAAACGTAAATGAAAAATATTTTAATTAATTGCCTCTAGAATTAACGTAATTTTAAACCAGCTACATCAGAACCGCTTATGACATAATATTATAACCGTTTTACAACGTTGAAAAGTTCATGACCCTGCAACTTTTCAGAATTGAATGACACACTTTCTGTATTCAGAGACTGTCTCCAACTTAATAAAATTTCGGGTCAAGTAAATGATCGATTTCAATCTCTTTGTACTCTCGATTTGTAAGCACTGACTTAAAAACATCTATAAATGACAAATAACTATCTGTAAATATAAAATAACATATATAAAATTACATTGCGTTTTATTAACTTTAATAAATGAAGTTTTCAAAATAAATATTTAAAACGCTTGATAAAGAGACTAATATGTATTATAGCTAATTTGTATTGATCTTTTTAAGCGGTATTGAGTCCGGAGTTAGACTGATGATTATTATCATCCAAAATTCCATCAGAACCAATTGTATTCATAGAGTTTATAAACTGAAATTGAGTTTGTATGACATGAAAATGGTTGAAAAAGCATTGCATCAGAATTTTGTAATTTTATAAACAAAATCTCAAGTCTTTCTGACCTAAAGTATGCCTTCCTAAGCAGTACTTTTACTTTATCATGGGACACTTTTGAGATAACTACCATTGGAACTTACAAGATAGGCATACAAGATACTAAATATATGTGAAACAATAAAACCTTTTTATTTTTTATTTGATTCAAGCATCAAATTTGTTCATTCAATTTTTTTTTCCAATCTATATCAATTTTTCCTCCCTACATCACAAATTTTGCTACATACGAAGCGGTGATACCTCAAATGATTAAAAGAAAATAAAGGTCTGTACTCATGAAATAGGCAGCTGAAAAATCTTTGAGCCTGGACAGGTAATCCACTGAACAGCTGATAGGAGACAGATGGAATCCTCCGTTATATGCAAGCAGAGTGTTTCTGAATTACATAAAGTATTACAGTCTTGCACACCAGACATTTTAACATCCAACCGAAGGATAGTATCTTTTCTAAACTCAGCAATATTCCTTTTTTCATCGAGGGTAACGTAGAGGTTAATGGAGAAAATAATGCGAGAATAGCGGAGCCTCGAAGTTAAGAAATGGCACTAAGAACCAACAAGCCTGGCGCACTGCCAATTGAGCCAATTACAACTCCTCAAATTCAAGATTTTCCATTGATAACTGAAAAAATAGAAATCATAATTTGTAGCAAAATACACTGTTGCACAGAATTAAAGGATAATTTGTCTCGAAAGTATATTAGGAAATGACATAACGTGGTTAAATATCAATTTTGAAGTGCTGAAGAAGAAAATGCGTGCACATTTAATCGACACGATCACAGCATGCAAATTTGGATTGTTATAAAAGATAGCTATGATGCGTCGCCACTCATTTCCATTTCAGCCATCCAGCCTCTGAGCGGCATTTTTTGCACACAATAAGCTAAATGGCTAGGTTACAAGGAACCCGAGGCTCAGAGAAGGTTGGTGGAAGGGGACCCACTGGACAGCTGATAAAAGACAGATGGCAGCCTCCAGTCAAGACCATACAGCGTGATTTTTGAACGGGTTATGGCTCTTCCGCACACGGGGCCACGGCTTAACGTCTCATCTGAAGGATGGTGGTCTTTCCAAGCCCATCGGTGTCCCCTACTAATTAAAGGCAGGGTGGAGAGTTTTGCGGAGACCAATCTCAACGCTGACCCAGGTGGGACTCGAACCTGGGAACTGCATATTACAGCCTGACGCGCTACCAACTGAATCATCCCCGCCCCTTCACTGTATGATTTCTTGATATTAAATTTATG
Organism: Ryuthela nishihirai; assembly: GCA_038380435.1. NCBI lineage: Eukaryota > Metazoa > Arthropoda > Arachnida > Araneae > Heptathelidae > Ryuthela > Ryuthela nishihirai. The sequence continues at coordinate 5,642,087 of JAWZYU010000030.1, read as the reverse complement.
ATCGAAGTTTTTCTGATACGAAATCATTTCTTCCTGGAAATCATTTATTTGCAGAACAAACCTTGTGTACAATTTACAGTCACTTCCAAATTTTTAATAGGATTAGATAAAATTTGTAATATCTGATCGGTTTGTTCAGTCTTGGACTTTCAAATTTTTTGGCACCAAACTGATGATTTGTTAAACCATGTAGATTCCTTAATGCTCTTTTGCTTTTCTCATCAAAATAATAATAATAATTTGCTCTTTCAATGCTGCATAAATATCTAACACCCGATCAAATGTTATTAGGTTCTTACTTTAAACATGTTTTTCCATAATATCTTAGCGTCCTGCAATAGAGTCGGGTTCGACACTCTAAGTTTGTTAACTTCTTCAGATTCTTATTCTTTAGTCCAGTCCAGCTGGATCCACCTCGGATTTATATCTGGCTTCTAATATCAGAGCTAACAAACCCATATAAACTGCCCCTTAGCAGTAAATAATCATTGAACACTAATGTTATGGGCTTAGCGGAATATGGATTTATATCTTCGTTTGTTTTTCGATGGAGAATTCATTTAAACTTACTGAAATGGTTCCTTTACCCCAAATCTTTCAATAATCTGTTTTGCTTTAGGGGATAATCTGTTTTGTTCTGGCTCAGTCGGTAGCGCGCCAGGCTCGTAAATTGCAGTTCCCAGGTTCGAGACCAGCCTGATCTAACAGCGTTGAGGTTTATCTCCGCAAAACCCCCTGCCCTCGGTCAGTAGGAAACACCGATATGTTTGGAAAGTCCGCCGTCCGTCGGATGGGACGTTAAGCCGTGGCTCCATGTGCGGGAAAGTCATAACCTCTGCATGTTAAAGATTACACATGATGGCCTTAACAGGGGGCTAATATCTATTTCTCAATAGCTATATAATAGGTCCCCTCCCTAAAACCTTCTCTGAGCTCTCGAGGTCCTTGTGACTCGAGGCCCATTGTGTGCAAAATAGTGCCGTTCAGAGGTAAAACAGCCCAATCTTGTTTGCTTGTTTTTTCTAAATGTGTCAAATTTTGTTTTCCACAACCCTCCTGACACATTCAAAAAGCCTAATGTTATTCTCAAGCAATCAAAGGAATGTCTTCTGATCATCCTGAAATATTTCGCACTACACTTCAATAAAATGATCAACTGTCCTCTATTTCAGCTGCTGAATAAACAGATATAACATTTTTAAAGAATCCCCGTTTGCTCTTATACCTGATCACACCTTACTCTATTAAATAATATCGCGACTGATATTAAATTGTATGACTTGTCTTTAAACATAGTTTATCCAATCGACCTTAGACATCCACTTATCCACATATGCATCATAGTGAGTTCCTGTCGCACCGTTATCAAGACTTTGAGATTGATAGATAGCTTGCGAGACAACACATCAAAATTAGAAGTCCAATTACAGCTAGCAAATGTGAAATGAGAGTTTTGAAAGAGAATAAAATTTTAACATCTTACCCCTTTGACTTTGGATATTCATAACTTCTTGAAAATTCGGATTAGAAATATCTTATTAGTACTTGTTCATACTGAAAAGTATTTTTAATTAATTTCTTAAAATAGAAACCTGAGATTTTCTCATCATCCATGGGGTATGGGCAGATCATTGCTATTAATGTTAACCCATTGACTACCAAACTCCATAACTTAAGCTTCAAATTTCGGCATTAATTGACTGTCTACAACATTTGTTTAAGGTTTGCCATTTTACAAATTAGGCGCCCTCTACGATAGAAATTTAAACATCTGGAAGAATCGGAAAATACAAATCATAAATTTATATATTAATATCTAAAAAATTGATTATCTCTTAAAGCAAAAACTTTGAATATGCTACATCTCTAGTAATTTTCAACTGCTTTAAACATAACCATTTTTGGAACATATTTGTTTACGCTTGAAAATACGTAATTTCATTAGCGTCAATATTAAAGTGGTTTTCTCTTCACAAATGATGAGCAACTATTGTCATCCTCAGAACATGTGTGATTTTGTCAGAAAACTTGCGATTCCAGCAACTAATATATTACAGCTATGTTTATTTTGAAGTTGGGCTTTGTGTTGAACAACTGCTAGCAAAACGTTTAATTCAGACACCTGAAAATACATAATTTGATTAGCTCAAATATTACCATCCATGTGGTTAACGTGCTGAGCTCAGGATGAAAGCGTGACGCTGAAAATTTCGTTAACATCTGCTGAAAATTCATTAATTCATATATAAAATAGTAAAATTCATTTAATAAAAATTATTTTGGGAAACCTTTAATCAACTGACCACAGCAGATTGCAATTATCTGTGATTCAAATTTTATTTATACAAAAAGCAAACTCGCCTTCCTTTCATATCTTCTCTGTGGTGCATTAAACTGACAGTCTCCTGTCAGACCTCTGTGTCAAGCTGCTGGGAGAATATACTTTTTTTTATGTGAAGAAATGGTTAAGTCTTTTTCGAATACCATTTGAACAACTCCTAGATTTACTAGCCATCAGCATTATAATGCTGACTGTATGAACCAAAAGTGGAATATATATAAGAGTAGCGCTAGAACGGAGAATTATCCGGGACAACTTGAACAGTAGCGAAACCAAAAAAGAGGGTAAATATAGATATCGCACATATTTGCAATGATATATTTTAACTAGAAGAACTCATATTGCATATGGAAATCTCGTTTACAAATAGAATGAAATTTTTTATTTACCTACTTTTTCACTCCTTAAAAGTTTTATTCGGTCTAATGGATGATGAGGAAAATATAAACTATAGTATTTTATTAGTTAATTATACAAAATAAAAATTATTTTTCTTTTATTCCTTAAATTTAAAGAGTTCTTTTTCTCACACCCTTCTGAGAAAAAGGGGCAAATTGTTGCTGTCAATGGACTAGGGGTTCTCAACGTGGGGTACGAGGTAAAATTTTTTTCGGTACGCCGTGAGAGCTCAAAAGTCGCTAGATATATGTTATATATATATATGTTTTATTTTATTCCCATTGTTATATTATAACTATAGTTTTACCTTTCTATACAAGGGGTACGTCAGTTACATACACATTTCCAGGGGGTACGTGAAGCATAAAAAGTTGAGAACCACTGCAGTGGACTCTCTCTTAATACTCTACCATCGAAATTTCTACCATAAACAGACCACTTGCCACATTGTTCAACAGTTTCACTGTTTCCATATTTGGTGATCGCTAACGATATAAATTAAAAATGCGAATTATAATGTTTCATTACTATCTATCCAACTAAAAATAGTTTTCCAATCATTTCTTAAAACAAAACAGTTGCGTTTCCCACCCACCCTGGGCCTAAGGGATCAACTCATTGCTGCCAATGGAAAGCTCGTGACCTTCACACATTCCACCATCTAAATTTCTAGCTTAAATATCTCATTTGCAATATTCTTTAAAATTTTGGGATATTCTACTTTTTCCACCGTTAGAAAGCGAAATTATAACTTTCCTGATATTCCGAAAGTGAAAATCGTAATATTTCGTCAATACCTATCCAACCCAAAAATAATTTTAATTTACCCCTAGAACAGACAATTATCTGTTACATCACAAAAGTAGCGTTTTCCCACCCCCCCGCCTGGGGGTAAGGAATCAATTCATTGCTGCCAAAGAAAAATTAATGACCTTGACATTCCACCACCAAAAATTCAAATTTCCAGCAGAAATACATCGTTTGCAATACTGTTTAAGAATTAGGAATTTTCAAACATTTCCACGGTTGGAGGAGCAATTATAGCTTTTGGGAGATTTAGAAAGTGTTAATCGTAATATTTCATCAATATTATCCAATGATAATTCAATGAATTTTATTTATCTGTACAAACAAAAATGTTCGATGTCTACAAACAAAATAAACACATTGTACAGTCGCTCAAAAAAGTATCCGAACACCATGATTGATTACAGAATTCAGAAAAAACTATCTGGCAACGATTTTTTTTAGGTTGATTACAGAATTCAAAAAAATATCTGGCAACGTTTTTTTTTAGAAATTAGTGATCTGGCAACCTTCGTGTCACATGACACGAAGGTTGCCAGATCACTAATTTCTAAAAAAAATCGTTGCCAGATATTTTTTCTGAATTCTGTAATCAACCATGGTGTTCGGATACTTTTTTGAGCGACTGTATGTTTTTTTTTTAAAACAAGATGAAACGACCACTAGAATGAAGAGGCGAAAACATATTGCACTATTTAGGACAATAATCTCTAAACACCGGAACGGCGTTATGTATTGTTTAGATATAATCTAGTATCTTGGTTCGTCTTGCTTAATTATTTTTCAAGAATTGGTCCTGTTCCCAGTGCCTTGATCTCTTCGTGTACCAGCATCCGGTGATCACTTACAATCAGTTCAATGTCTTCTGGCAACTAACGACGGCAAAGCCGATTGCAAGCACGTAAAATTACACATAAATAATTACTTCCCTTCCAGGCATGCACCAGCTATTCTCGAAGGCACAGAACATGCCAACGTTGATGCAAAGACAAGAACCTGTTACACGAAATTTATCAAATGCTTCATAACTGACAGTTATTTCGTTTCCTGAGGTATTAACAATCACTTGACCTTTTTAAAACAGGAATCTATCACATTTCATTGCATCGAAACAAAATCTTACAAACCAAATTACTTAACCGTCTTAAAAATTTATTGTCATCAGCTTCAATAATTTGAAAATGATCATTTATATTTTTTCTATTATAAAAGTTTTTCTATTAGTTTTCTTATTAGTAAAATATCATATGCATATAAATGTAACCGTTCAGTGGCCCAGTGATTAGCGTGCTTGGCTACTGATTAGAAGGTCCTGGGTTCGAGCCGCGGGTAATACATGGATGTTTATATTGTCTTTCTGCTGAAATCCTGGCATCCTCACAGACCTTCTACTCTGCCGAATTAAACTGACAAGCTCCTGTCAGACCTATTTGGCAAGCAGCTGCTTGAGGGGATAATTATTTATTAAGCAAAGGTATTCTGCTCCTTAAGTCTAGATTCATATCCACTGAATGGCTGATAGGAGATCACTCTAATTCTAAACTATGATGCAGAAATGGTACGGCTCTGAAAATTTGCACCTACGGGTAATCCATGTCAGAGATCTCGGGAGGTACATGAAATCTGACCTCCGACGTTCCTTCAGGGTCAAACAGAGGTTACGTAAAGGTCAAAACCTTGATATACGAGGACTATAAACGTGTGATTTGGTTTGTGAACTTGTTTCGGGCTGTAGATGTCTGAAACATTACGAAATTTCGGATATGAAGGGTTCTTTGAAGGTCAAAGATCAAATTTAGATCTATCAGTGTTAGAGAGCGGAAAATTGGTTCCTGGGATTATTTTGTGTCGTACCTCTCGGAAATATTGTGTAATTTTGGCTGCGATGGGTCCTTCAAGGTCAAAGGTGAAATATAGATCTTCAATGCTAAAGATTAAAATTGGTGCCAGGGGGCATTTTGAGTTGTAGATCTCAGAAATTATGTCAAATTTTGGATGCGACGCATTCTTCGAGGGCAAAAGGTCAAATTTCGATATGGCAATGCTGAAGAGTTAAAAATTGGTGAACGAGCAGAACTCAGAAATGAGAGGAATGTCTAGATCAGTTATTCCAAAAGCAAATTGTGTCAATCTATGCCAAATCTGAATTTTCAGAGGAATCTGAAATCTAAAACTCAATAATCAGAAACTATTGCTCTTAAGTTGCGATAACTTTTGTCTGGGAATGAAATAGTTTTAGCCATCTATTCTAGTGTATTTTTAAAAATATCATTTCAAAATACACTATGTATATATATATATATCTTTTCTCCCCGTTTGGCTTTTAAAATTCTTTAGGTGTGGAGCACGGCATACACACACATATCGTTAAATTATTCCCTGATTCCAGCAGTTCTCTCTATCTTGTGTATATTGCATCCCCTCTGGGAATAACGTGTAATAACGACAGCAAAACATAAAATCGTACCTTGGAAGAAAATAAATTAATAACCTAATTCCCAGGTTACGGTACATTAAATAGATATTACGTGTCTTTTTTTTTGGTGACTAGATGTTAAACTCTTGCGAAGGAAATAAAGGAAATTATGAATCGGTCTTAAATACCATTAAATATTGCAATACCCAACTTCTTTTAACAATCTCGTCACTGGATAAAATGTAATATATATATATGAAAAACGTATGTATAACTATAAGATAGTAAGAGTTAAATGAGCCGTAAATATTACGTCTCTCTCTGGCTCATTAGCTTACAAGGTCATTTAGAGCAAATCTATTCAGAGGGCGACCTCGAAAGAAACTTTTTTGGCTTGGGGAAAGACTAAAACATGAAAGTTCAAACAAAATAAGAGACTTTTCTGTGTTCAATAGTAATTTATTCAATAAAAATGCAAAAAAAAATGTATAACACAATACACAACACAAAAAAACAGAATTAAGTGTTTTCTATCTCAAAACCAAGGAGCATAATGTTATCGGTTCCGATTTTGAAAGGAAATAATATTGTTACGACAGATGAACGAGTAACAATGAAACCGTGATGTGCCGTATCGTCTTGATATTTGCCTATACTACAGCATGAGAATTACGTCACTAACCACTTCGAACGATAACTTAAAATAAACAAAGAATAAGAGAGTTGCAATTTGGAAGAATTTGTGTAAAGGAAAACGTAGTTGGACTTAGTCTGTACACAATATATCTTGTTCACAAATACGATTGTGCAACTGATTGAGTGTTGTAAAAGTCATATTTATGTTTTGAGTGGAGATAATAAGAATTACAGAGGAAAAAACTCTTTGTAAGAATACTCATAGGGTGGTATGTTCTTTTTAAGGTTTACTTTCATACTGATGAAGATTTGTGTTCGTTGAATTTCATCATCATCATCATCATCATCATCATCATCATCAAGCAGCCCTGGGCTGTGGAGGTCCAACCAGACCGTACAATTTAGTTCTTCAAGCAAGTCTGTCTTGAGCTACATCTACTGCATCTGGCCACTGCACACCAATTCTAATAAGGTCCTGTTTGACATTGTCTGTCCACCGCATCCTAGGTCTCCCCCCTCTTTCTGAGGCTTTTAGGTACACTGTTCATAACCCTATTCGCCAATCTATAATCATTCATACGGGCAACATGGCCAAACCAACGGAGTCTTTCTCTGCACAATATGCTGCTTAAAGGAATTTGCAGACTTTTTTGCCTAACTCATCAATAGTTACAAAGTTGAACCACCTAATGCCCAAGATACTGCGAAGCAGCTAGTTTCCTGTCATGTTTACAAAGCGTCCAGGTTTCACACCCATAACTAGTCCTAGAGAGAACAAAACTGTTATACAGTCTAATTTTAGTCTTTAGGTGTATACGCCTATTTCTCCACACTCTCCATAAATTCTTAAAAGTCAGGGCAGCAATCCCTGTTTGTTTTTTAATTTCATGCCGCACACCAATATCGGTTATATAGCTCCCATGATACTTAAACTGAGACACCTTCTGAAGACTGCAGCCATTCAGATTAATTGAACCACGGCCTGCCTGACCAATTTTCATCACTTCAGATTTCTTTCTGTTTGCAACCAAACCTACTCTACTACCATTCTCATCAACAGCTCGAATGAAAGAATTCATCTCATCAACATCATTTGCCAAATGGACTAAATCATCAGCATAATCTAAATCAGGAATTTTTATATCTCCAGATCATTTAAGGCCAAAATCTTTCCCTTGCAGTGAATTTCATACAGCATAATCAGTAACCAAACTAAAGAGAAAAGGAAACAAAATGCAAATCTGGTCGAACACCAGAAGCAATGCTATACAGATTACTACAAGCCTTACCAACTCTCACACACGACTGCTATTATAGAGAGCTTTCATTATGTTAACTAACTTGTCTGGTATGCCATACGATCTCACAATTAACCACAAATTATGATGATCAACAGAGTCGAAAGCCTTTTTGAAATCAACAAAGCTGAGGAGGTGCTTCTTCGGCTTTGTCAGCCAAGCCATCAAGCCAAAGATTCTTATCAGTAGCTAACTGATCCTTTACACGTTTATTAAGTTCTCTGTAGTGCTTTTTATTAGGACTAGTAGGGTATTGATTAAGGGCATTCCTGCAGTTCCTTCTTTCTGAAATAAGTTCAAGTTCCTTATCACTCAGATAATTCTGTCTCCTCTGATCCTTTTTTCCTAAAAGAGTACTGTTAGTGTCCAAAAAAGCCTGTTTAAAATGGTCCCATTCTTCCTCAACTTCAGTAGTAAGCATAACATGACTGTCATAATGACTAAGAAACCTATCATGTTAAGCTTTGGTTATAACTGGATTTTTCAGAGCGTCAGTATTAGAAGTAAATTTTTTAACCCTATCACAACACTTTTTAAGTTTGAGTTGCAAGACACTTTTAACAAGGTAATGGTCCGATCCAATTTCAGCTCCCCTATATGACCTGGTATTCCTAACAAAACTGGCCCATTTGCTGTTAATTAATATATAATCAATCATATTCTTATGCAGCCCATCGGGTGAACCCCATGTGTACTTATGTATGTCGCGGTGTTTGTATTAAGTGTTAGTTATTCCGAAACCATTGAGGTTACTTACCTGTAGGAGACATTGCCCATTGCCATTGCAGCTGCCAATACCAAAAGGGCTATTACTTCTCCCCAAAGGTCAAAGTCAGTACCAACTTTGGCATTGAAGTCACCTAGAACAAGGGTAATATCTCCTTTCTTGACAGAATTCAAAAATTCCGGAAGTTTTCCATGAAATCTCCCTTTCTCATCCTCATCGGCATCTTCAGTGGGGGCATAACAGCAGATAACATTCAAATCTTTAATGCTTGTCTGAAATTATGCTGTAAGAAACATAGCATGCACTCATATCCTAGAAGAGCATAACTGGCTCTCTGATGAGAAGTACCTACACCTTGGTAATACTTATTATTTTCCCTTCATGAAAAGAGAAATTTAAAATTATTTATTTTAAGAATCTGACCATTTTCTGCTCATCTGGTCTCTTGCAAGTCGAGAATATCTAAATTATAATGGTGGAATTCTTGTGTGAGGATATCAAGCGAATAAGCTCTATGCAATGTCGTCACATTCCAACTACTGATGGAGAGAAAATGGTTAGTGGGATGTTTAAAGAAATTATGTTTATTGAGAGATGGAATGCCGACAATATCAAATAGCCCCCTAATCGCAGACATGGGGCAAAGACCCATTTCCCCACTAGTAAAGGCTAAAGCCATCTACACTGGAAGACTTCTTCCAATGTAGTATTTGATGATACTGTAGAATCAAGAGTTCATGTGCCTGCGATGACCACTGCTCAGGATTAACCACCAGGTGATAAAACCTGTCCTGTGAACCTATTCACTTTTTTTGGGTAGTGAAACAAACCAAAAACACAGCGGAAGATATTTCCTCCACAGAAGCACACCATTGCGACAAATTCAGGATCCATAATCAAGTTGAGAGCCTTATTCGAGTCCAGTAGGTTTATATGGTCAGTACCAAGGACCCTGTGTGGATGATCACTCCTCAGCAGTATAGAAAAAAAAATGGTAGCCATAGTTGTCCATATTAGTAGGCCACACTAATTTGACAGCCCTCCCACTTCCGTCCACTTCCACAAGAGAGTATCTCTTTTGAAAGGCACTAATGGCCTGCAACATGAGAAGACGGGGTCGGACATTAGATGCTAGGCCTGGCCGGTTCTACGCATCATCACAGTGGATTGGTGCATAGCTCTCCTTCTAATGATTACCTAGCTACCATTTACAGACATTTAATTTATGTAAATGTTTTCGTTCATACTTTTGTAATAAATTACATTATCTTAGAATTATTCTTAAATATTATTTTGGAACTGACGCTGTTTTCATCCGTTAAATTTATAACAATTGGTGTCAGGATCGGGATAATTATTTAATGTCTTTCACAAGAAGTGTGGATCAGTTAGTAAAACTGATAACTTATATAAGAAGTAATATTGCTAGTCAAAATAATGACATGAACAGTAAAATTGTTAACGAGAGCTGAAAAATCTTCTCAAAATCATAATTTTAGAGCTGAAATAGCCAGTCAAAATAATGACAAGAACGGTGAAATTGTGACATGAGAGCTGAAATAGTCTCTCAAAATGATAACTTGAAATCTGAAGTGGTTTCTCAAATTAGTAAGATTACCAACCAATATAAAGACAAGAAGACCGAACTCAATAGACAATGTGATAGGCTAAAGGTTGAAATTGATAGTGTAAAAATGATATTGATAGTCTAAAGTATAATGTAAACGAAATCACTTGTGATTTTGACACCAAATTTAATAGTGTTGAGATAGATTATAAGCATCAAATTGATGGTGTTAAAACTGATTGTGAACGCTAGTTTCAGATTTTAAGAAATGAAATGTTACCTTCTTCTTCTTGTGATAATGATAATTTTAGTGACAATAATGTTTTTACGTATATCGCTAGAAATACAATTAAACCTTCCACATATGATGGCCAATTATCTTGGACAGTATTTAAAACACAATATGAAGTCATCGCTAGAACTAATGTGTGGAATGAATTTCAGAAGGAATTCATTCTGAAAGGATTTTGAAGGAATTCAATTCTCTTTCTGAAGGATTCAATTCTGATTTCTTCGTTAAGAAATGCTGCTGCGGAAGTTTTAGTCTTTTCCAGAAGAAAAACGACTTGATTATCGAAGTTTAATATCTGCATTAGAACTCAAATTTGGTTGTAGTTAGTTAAAACAATTCCATATGACTCAATTTAAACATCACATGCAGAAGAGTAGTGAAACTTTGCAAGAACTTGCCAGCGATATTGAGCGCCTCCCTAGATTGGCGTGTAGTAACTGTCCACCATATATTCAAGATAACTTAGCTTAACAGAAATTTATTGATGTACCTGAGACTAAACAATCTGAATAACTGACCCTGACACACAACAATCCCTGAGAATGTTGGAAGGTAAATCCATAATTCAGCTGTGGTACATGCCATGAAGTACGAGTGCTCCAGGCTTTCCTCCCGAGCGAACAAATGCACAGTGAGATTTGTGAATGCAAAAGAAATTGCGGAAAAAAATAGTGAAATGCATGAACTAACCAAAGTCATATTATCCGTTTTGAAAGAGATTAAAGGTTTCTCCTCAAAAACTTTCACAGACTTTCAGTGTTGGAATGTGGCAAGACTGGATACATTCGTGCCAACTGTAATAAGAAAAGAATGAGTTCAAGTCCATCTACTAAGACAGCAGAAATAGGGAAACGTAAATTAGTCAGTCTTACGAGACAAAGGATGACTGTCGATTGGTTGGCCCCAGAGGAAGTCGCCCACGTTTCAGCACTACATGGTGGAGACAACGGGTTGATAGCTGATGGAATGATGAATGGAGTGCCTTGCCGTATGATAGTAGACACTGCTGCGAATGTAACTTTACCAGAACAGATATAATTAAGAAGATAATACCTCACTCAAACTGGAATGCTAGACAATCTCATATAACCCTAAAAACGATCACTGGAGATCGTGCTAAAGTCCATAGAAGGATGAAACTCAACATCAGAGTTGGCAGCTGTCTGGTATCCATCCTATTTGCATCGCTGACATCTATGATGAATGCATTTTAAGCCTTGATTGCCGAAAGAAACACGAATTCAGTATTAGGCCCAGTGACAGCCTACTCATCTATAAGACAGAAAAGATCCATCTGTTTAGCCAAACATCTGATTATTTTTCAAGTGTGACTACAGTAGTAGTCACACTTGAACTCAGAACTTGAGAACAGTTGAGTCTCTTAACATCATCAGTGGTTCTTGTCAAGAAAAAGGATGGATCTACCCCGTTTTTGTGTAGACTACCGCAGATTGGATGATATAACAAAGGATTACCAGGATTGATGATACACTTGACACTCTATCTGGGTCAGAATGGATCTCGACATTAGATTTGAAGAGCGGCTATTGGCAAGTTAGAAAGCGGTATATTGTATATAATATAAGTATATATTATTATATATTGCAAAAAGCTGCTATTGGCAAAAATACATCCTGAAGATCCACAGAAAATAGCTTTCAGTACAAGAAATGAACTTTGGCAGTATAAAGTGATGCCATTTGGACTTTGCAACTCACCTGCAACGTTTGAACGATTAATGGAGTCGGTGCTCAAAGGTTTGTCTTGGGAGGTCTGCCTGGTTTACTTGGACGACATCATCGTTATTGGAAAGACTTTTGAGAAACATTTGAAAAATATTCGTCAAGTGTTTGAAAAACTTAGGGCTGCCAAGCTAAAAATGGGACCAACTAAGTGTAAACTTTTCCAGCAAGAAGTTCATTACCTTGATCATGTCATCACTATATCAGAGATTAAGACTTATCCTAGTAAGATGGAAGCTGTAAGAGACTGGCCTCCACCATAGGATGTTCATCAACTTCGTAGCTTTAGAGGACTATGCACATATTATAGAAGATTAGTTAAGGGTTTCTCCAAAATTGCAAGGTCATTATATCATCTGACGTAAGAGGGCCAGCGGTTCATGTGGACCACCGATGAGAAGTGGCTTTCCAACAGCTAAAGCAAACTCTTTCCACGGCACCAGAGTTAGCAGATCCACAAGCTGGAAAACAGTTCATTGTAGATTCTGACGCAAGTAACACGAGAGTTGGTGCTGTACTACTTTCACAGCAAAAAGACGGACAATAAACAGCTATTGCACATTTTAGCAAAACTTTATCCAACCAGAACGGAATTATTGTGTCACACGTAACAACAGTTAGCAATAGTAAAGCGATAAAATATTTTCATAATTTTCTCTATGGCCAGAAATTTCTTATTCGTACCTACCATGCTGCACTCAAGTGGATACTAAACTTTAAAAACTCTGAAGGAAAAATTTCTTGGTGCATACAGTAGTTGCAAGAATATAATTTCTCTTGAGCATCGAAGTGGCAAACGACATAAGAATGCAGATGCCCTTTCCAGACGTCCATGTATTGACAGCTGTAAGCTTTGTAATAATGCAGGGTTGAAATTTGGTACTAGAGATATAATGCTCATAAGACAAATAACATCGACACAAGCAAACAATGATACTCCTAATATTTGTAGCCAATAGAAATTAGAAAGGCCCAACTAGACGATGAAGATATAAGGCCAATAATGGATTTGATTGAAAAATCTGATATAAGACCTATTTGGGAGCAAATCTTGAGGACTCACAACTACCAAAAGTTATTGGGCACAGTGGGACTCCTTAGAAGAGAAAAACGATGTATTATACAGAAGATGGGAGAATCCCACTGGACGGCTGATCCGTTGGCAGATAATCCTTCCTCGCTCCCGAGTGGAACTAGTGATGAAAGATGTACATGATAGTGCCACTGAAGGACACCTTGGTATTAATAAGAGATTAGCGAAAGCCAGGAAAAGATTTCATTGGCTGAAAAGTAGGAAGAAGTTGAAAGATGGTGTAGGCAATGTGAAGCCTGTACAGCAAAGAAAGGCCCTAAGACTAGGAATCGGGTAAGCTACAGACGTATAACGTTGGTTTACTTTGTACGTTGCAGACGTATACGTTGGTTATAACGTTGGTTAACTTTTGAGAGAATATCCATTGATGTAATGGATCCGTTTCCTAGGATTGATGATGGAAAGCGGTATTTATTAATGGTAATGGATTATTTCACGAAGTGGTCTGAAGTCTATCACATCCAAGACCAGGAAACAACAACAGTTGCAGAGATGATAGTAAACAACTTGATTAGTAGGTATGGAGTACCTTTGCAACGCCACTCAGACCAAGGACGGAATTTTTAATCCAATGTGTTCAAACGCACCTGCCAACTATTAGGCATTCAGAAAACCAGAACAACTCTCCTTCACCCTCAGTCGGATGGTATGGTTGAGAGATTTGATAGGACAACTGCACAACATCCAGCATTGTTTGTCGACAACCATCAACGTTGATGGGATCGCCATATACCACTCTTTTTGTTGGCAAATAGCACAGCAGTGCACGAAATAACAGGGCAGACACCGTCCATGATGCTCTTGGAAAGAGATTTATGTCTTCCCTTTGACCTTTTATATGGTCGCCCGAAGCAACGCCTGTGTCCACTCCATAATACGTACAAGAATTACAACAACGACTAGAAGAAATCCATCACTCCGTCAGACATAACATCAACTTAGCAAGCGAGAGAACCAAAACGAGATACGACAGTAAAACAAATGGAACTGTTTTCAATCAAGAGACTTCTCCAAAACTTCAGAAACCTTGGGAAGGTCCATATACGGTAGTTAACAGAATTAACGACGTGGTGTATCATATTCGTCGACGTCCATCTACAAAGTGAAATGTGGTTCACGTGGATCGTTTGGCCCCTTTTCATCGAAGATCTGAAGAAGTTTCGGATTCCAGAATTGTTCGGGACGAACAAGATCTAAGGAGGGGCAATGTTACGACAGATGAACGAGCAACAATGAAACCGTGATGTGCTGTCTCGTCTTGATGCTCGCTATGCTACAGCGTGAGAAAAAGAAGGATGCTTAGAAAGATGCTCGCTATGCTACAGCGTGAGAAAAAGAAGGATGCTTAGAAGGATTCCTAAGAAAAAGAAGGATGCTTAGGATTCTTAAAAATGTCGCTGAGGAGGTTACATGTTAGACGAGCAAGCAGAGCTGATCTTAACTTTTCTATAGGAAGAGTTCATCGTTTGATGCATAGTTATTTTTAGTTTGTTTGCAAGAATTGCGAAGGCTATTCTGGGTAGATTACAGGTTTGTCACAAATATGATTGTGCCCCTTATCGAGTGTTGTAAAATGCTTTGTTTTATACTTTGAGAGAGAGATATAGAGGAAATTTTTAAGAGAATTATAGAGGAAACAACTCTTTGTATGAATAGCAGTAAAGTGCTATGTTCTTTTGAAGGTTTATTTTCATACTGATGAAGATTTGTGTTGGCTGAATTTAAATGTTTTCATTCATACTTTTGCAATAAATTACTTTATTTTAGAATTATTGTTCCTAAATATTATTTTTGAACTCACGCTCAGTTTCCATCCTTTAAATTTATAACAATATATTTCCAGTTGACAAAAATTTTCATGACGTCAAACATACAATATTCTTTCCATTCTTTCTCCCTTTTAATTGTGTCCACTGGTAAATCAAAATCACATTTACGTTGTTGATTAAAATATTGCATTTTTGTCTGAAAATAGATAAATTATGTTCACCCTGCATAATCGACATATCTAAACCATTAAAAAATTCTTGCGCTAAGAAAACTAAATATTTCTCCCACATACATTTATACTGGAATGGCAGTATGCATTGTCACACGGCGGATATCATAACTCGGATTACTTTTACCAATACAATATTTTTTAGGTATATAAATAATAGAACCTTAAAAATATAAATTTGACTCCAACTGTAAAAATGAGTAGGATTGAGGAATTGAATATTTGCAGAAATCTTTACATTAAGTACATTCATATATTTTTTATCAGTAAGCTGATAACTGTTCAAAAGTGGGGACGGGGGTGGCTCGTAATCTGTAGTTCCCAGGTTCGAGTCCCAGCTGGGTCAGCGTTGAGATTTATCTCCGCAAAATTCCCCGCCCTGCCCATGGTCAGTAGGGGACACCGATGGGCTTGGAAAGGCCGCCGTCCGTCGGATGGGACGTTAAGCCGGGGCCCCGTGTGCGGGAGAGCCATACCCTGTGCACGTTAAAGAACACGCTGGATGGCCTTGACGGGAGGCTACCATCTGTCTCCCAACAGCTGTTCCAGTGGGTCCCCTCCCCCAACCTTCTCTGAGCCTTCGGGGTCCATGTGATCTGGCCATTTAGCCCATGGTGTGCAAAAAAGTGCTGCTCAGAGGTAAAACAACCCAAACAACAACTCTTACCCGGCGAGGCATGGACGCTACAAGATTTCTAAAGGTGTCTTGTGGTACTTGCTATGTACTAACACGTTACCAGCAGAAGCCGGGGCCCCGTGTGCGGGAGAGCCATACCTTGTGCACGTTAAAGAACACGCTGGATGGCCTTGACGGGAGGCTACCATCTGTCTCCCAACAGCTGTTCCAGTGGGTCCCCTCCCCCAACCTTCTCTGAGCCTTCGGGGTCCATGTGACCTGGCCATTTAGCCCATGGTGTGCAAAAAAGTGCCGCTCAGAGGTAAAACAACCCAACCCAACTGTTCAAAAGGCTTTCCTAATCTCCGCCTCAATAACAAATTCCATATTGTAATGTTGAATATATCCAAGAATAAAAAAGGACAGAAAAAAATGATTTTCACACGATATTTTTAAATAACAGAATCTAAATAATAAAAATCTTAATTTCATTTGTTAAAATGTTATTATGTAATTTCTATTATAAATCATTCTCTAAATAGACCCTCAAATAGATGCATAATTTTTAGCTGTATTTAGAACAGGACAACTGCAGATTGAATCAGAATCTAATTAATCTGTTTTACTTCAAAAGGCATATTTTCATCCTCTCAATTAAAACATTTTAGTTTTCAGTGCTTAAACTTAATTTATCTCTTATAAGATATAATTTAATTTTCATAAATCTATTCAATCTTGTTTTAAATTCCATTAAATTATTTGCACTATCAATTACTGCATCATTAACTTTTTGCATTTGAATTTCGCTAACATAATCTGTTTTTTTTTCCTTTGTTTCAGTCTATGACCCCTGTTCGGGCAAAGAAAGATGAAATTTGAAAAAAAAAAGATCTCGCTTTCATAATTTAGATGGAGGAAATATTAAAATAAATACAAAGTACAAAGAAAAGAGAAAATACTTCACAATGAAATTAGCCATAATTAGATTTAGAGTGATTTTTCTTACACGTGTAGTTCTGTGTCTCTTGTATTGACCCTAGGCACCACAGATTCAATGGCATTTTTTCAAAACTACTGGATGAAGGCTTTTAAGTTTAAATGTTAAAAACCGTTGCATATTTAATTCTTTTCTAAGTTAGTATCATGCCAGGCTTAGAAACTCACTTCGAAGCTTCGGGTATCCCACTTAAAGTGCAACGATCTTGATATTTTTCCCCCTCAACAGAATTTTGTTTTCGGTAACAGAGAAATCAAAAGATATCCTCTGTTCCCCTGATAGGATGTTTAGCTGTGGTCCTATGTACACGAGAGCTATGCAATATGAACCTTAAAAGACACCCCTGAAGACCTTGATGGGACTATCTATTCTTCCTCCTAAATTATGTTTAGGGAAGATATCTTCCCTAATACTTTGGAGTTGGAGTATACGAGTTTGTTTTTTAATTTAGACCATTGTACATTTAAGTAGCAAAAATTTATCTGCTCAGTTAGGCCAAAGCCCTCTCTACGGAGAAGGCCATATGTCACGTGACAACGACAGTGTGTGACGTAGTAAAAAGAGGCTCTCAGTTTCGGGAACGAAACACGGCGATTGCAATTTTTTTTGGAAATTTTCAATAGTGCTGAACTTAATTATTGCATATAATTTTCCAAACAATACATGGACTGATCAGAACTTAATAATACTCTATATTAGCATCTTTCATCCTTATATTTTGTTAAATACTTTAATATTCAAAGCCAATCTAATGTTATAGGCGTAAGGCTATTTATATATAGTCAAAAAGAAATATGTCATTTCTGATTTCTTTACTTATATCAATTCAAAAATTTTATTTTTTTTTATTTTTTCCAGAATGATTAATTATTGAATAATCAAACCTTGCACATTTTTATTCACGAAAAATCACTACCACTTTAGTAGTCTACAACAAAAAAAATTCATTAAGCATTCATACTCTGCGTCGTACAAAACGTTCTCCAGCATTTTTGACATCAAATCCGAGATAAAAAAAATAAAAAATAATTAATGGGAAAAAATATTTCTTCCCATTGTGGTCTTTTACTAAAATGATGTATCAAATTTTTTTCTTCAATTACCTAATTATAAAACATATTAGTAATTGACATCTTTGCCTTGTGAAAATTAGACTGCTTATCCCTCATATAAATTTAAGTTTTTAGTAACACCTATCCAATTAAGCTAAAAAGAAACAACTATTCATAATATTTCCATCATATTTAATGACATATACTTTCTCATTCTAGGTAGTAATGAAATGCCAGCTTGAACGAAATCATTTTACATTCAAAATGCATTAACATATCAGTTAAAATGTAATTACTATAAAGTTTAATTACTTTACCACTGAAATATCAGTGGTATGTAAACTCTAATCTAAATCAATTTAGCACTAAAATATCAGCGATTGTCAAATTTAAAAAATTTTACCAAATAAATATCAGCGAAATGTGAACTATAAACCAAATCATTTTACCACTTGAATATCAGCTTAATTTCAGCTATAAACTAAATCATTTTACCACTAAAATCTCAACAAATGTTAATTTTAAACTAAATCACTTTACCACTTTAATATCAGCGAAAGGTCAACTATAAACCAAATCATTTTACCACTAAAATAATCGACGAATGTGAACTATAAATCAAATCATTTTAGCACTAAAATATCAGTGAAATATCAGCAGTAAACCAAATCATTTTACCATTAAAATATCAGTGAATGTCAGCTATAAACTGAATTATTTTATCATTTAGATATCACTGAGATTTCGACTGTAAAACCAAATCACTTGCCTATTAAAATTTTCAAAATTGTTTTTACCTCGAGAGTTCTTGAAAATGACGATGAAAATCTGATCGAAATGATTTTAATAAAACATTACTTCGCACAAGAGTGAATTGCTGTTGCAACCAAGCACACAGTACATCCGAATATAGCCGTGGTGGTTAGGCCTAACAAAGAACTGACAAAGTGGCTCACACAAAAATTATGTGCACAAACTATCTACAAATCACTTTCACACCTGAGGACGTTAAACACTAAAAAATGGCAATTCACGTTGTATTCACCTCAAAAACGTGTAATATATATCTAGTACAAAAGTTAAAAAATTCAAAAATGCCGCCATAGCATTACACCGTGGTCAGCGAGAACAAATGACATGAAAGGCTCACGGGACAGTGAGCCTCTTTTTCGAACGTCACAGTCACGTGACATCTGACCTTTTTCGTAGAGAGGGCTTTGATTAGGCTCATCACTATTAGGTAAGTAAAGCAAGCAAGTGAACAAGGCATGTAGCGCAAGGGTTCTATCTGGAAAACTAAGGATACATCCGAATATAAAATTACTGTTGATGATCTCCGTTTGAACAGTTACCCACATTAAAGGTCTTTAATTTGTGAGTGGTATAAGTTTAACGAAAACAATATTTATTAACTGATTTTCATGTATTTGAGAGCAGATTTTTTTGTATTGGTAACATTTTAATAGCAACGACCATATTCACTTAAAATTCATGTATTTTTTTTCCCTAATGTATAAGAACAAATCACATTTCTCATTTGGTTCATGATTAGTTGTTTTGAAACAAAAACCTTTCACTTATAACTAAAATATGGTTTACTTTATTTTGCACAAAAAAACATAAATATTCAAATAATACAAAAATATAATTCAAAAATGCATTGTAATTGCGTAAAATAGAATTAGCCTAAAAATATTTGAAGAATAATTAAAGAAATGTTTCGAGTAAAGAATATTTAACAACCAATATTTTGTGGAAAAAATTTCCGTTTGAAAGTCAACAGGTAAAGCTGAGATTGTCCTCTAGGTTTAAGAATATTTAACTTTGCTTCTTTGTTTTGGGCCCTCTCAGTTAATAATGCATCTTTCAAAAAAGTTGAAATGCCATATTTAATAATAAAATCTAATGCGAAGGAATGAAGCTCACCGTAATGCTATTCATTTGTATATCAGATCAAATTGGTTGCCAGTCTACGGCTGAGAGATTATTTCCATTCACAGCATCTGAATAACCAAAAGTATATTACTTGCAATATGGTTTAAAAAGCTTGATTCGCTTCGGTATAAAAAGCGTATGAGCGCCCTGATACTTAGAATCCCATGATAAAGCTTCAGAGCGCAATCATCGCAACGTTTCTTAAGCAAGTGGGAATTGCTCCCGACTTAGCTCAAATGGTAGAGCAACTGGAGCGTAAGCAGGAGATCCCAAGTCAGGGAGGCAAATGGTGGGTTTTCTTTTTTTCACACTTGCCTAATTATTAAAATCTAGCTTTTAAATATTATATGGGGCACGCAGATAAAATAAAGGAACTTCGAAATCACTCTTTTTCTTTAAACGTTGACTTCGTATAAGATAAACTACTGAATACATCCGAAAATGGATTATTTTTTGCATTTGCAAGGCCTCTACTGGCATAATAGTTAGGGAGCTGGCTACTACTCCAAAAAGACAAACTACACTGTATGATCAAAGTATCCGTACACTCGCTCATCCACAATCTCCCGGTAATAGGGAAGGAATTATGTCATGTCGCATTGGTCGACCCTTTGCTGCTATCATAGCTTCCACTCTGTGGGGAAGGTTTTCCACTAGATTTTGGAACGTTACTGCGGGATTTGCTGCCATTCTGCCACAAGAGCATTAGTGAGGCCGATCACGATGTCGGGCGGTTCGGCCTGGCTCGCATTCGGCCTTTCAATTAATCTCAAAGGTGTTCCATGGGGTTGAGATCAGAGCTCTGTGCAGGCTAGTCAAGTTCTTCCACACCCATCTCATCAAATCATTTCTGCAGGGTCCTCGCTTTGTGGACGGGGGAATTGTCATTTTGGTACAGGAAAAGGTCTTCACCGAACTGTTGCCATAAAGTTGCGAACACAGAATTGTCGAAAATGTCATTACAGGCCGCGACGTTCAGAGTCCCGTTCACCGGAACTAGGGGATCCAGCCCGAACCATGAAAAACAGCCCCAAAGCATGATGACCAAACTTCAAAGTTTGACACAACACAGTCAGGCAGGTAGCAATCATCTGGCATCCTCCACACCCAGACTCGTCCGTCGAACTGCCAGATGGTGAAGCGTGATTCATCTATCCAGAGAACGCAGTTCCACTGCTCAAGATTCTACTGGCGCCGTGCTTTACACCATTCCAACCGTTGATCTCGTTGATGTTAGGTTTGTGTGCGGCTGCTCAGCCATGGAAACCCATTTACAGCAGCTCATGACAAACTGTTATGGTGTTGGTGTTGCTTCCAGAGGAATTTTGGAACTCGATGGTGAATGTTACAACCGAGAACAGGCGATTTTGTCGCATCATCCGCTTTAGCACTCGGCGGTCCCGCTCTGTCATTTTGCGTGGCCCACCGGGTCGCGATTAAGCTGTTGTTGCTCCTAGGCATTTCCACTTCCCAGTAACATCACTTACAGTTGATCGGAGCAGCTGCAGCAGGATCGAAATGTCCTAAACTGACTTGTTGCTAAGATGTCATCCTATGACCGTGAACGTTGAAAGTCACTGAGCTCTGCTGTATGGCTCCACTCTTCTGTTTATGCTTGTCTATGAGGTTTGCCAGGACAAGTGTCTTTTATACCTGTTTGGACTATGGCTTTTATACCTGTTTGGACTATATCCACTACTCAGAAGAAGGGGTGTCCGGATACTTTTGATCAGATAGTGTATGTATAGTGTTAGCTCTGACTGAGGCAGTAGCCAGTAGTGATTTAGGGATCAGTAGAGCATGTTCTTGTACGAGAAGGCCTGTACAAACTGGAAGTAGTTTTTAGGACCCTTTTCTGTCGTATATGTTACACATTCAAAAAAAAGAATACGCCAAAAATGTTGCTTGGCTTACGAAGAAATTATACCTGAAGTTAAGTTTGGAAAAATAATTTTATGGATCTCTATGCTTTTTCCCCCCTTCGATTTCGTATTTTTGGTAGTCTATGATTAGCATTTTATCCTGACACGTGCACGGAAACGTAAATAAACCACTGCTGATCCCGTATGGCGTCATTCGTGTACTTTGGGTCGAGTTGCTTTATCTTTGAGAGGCACTTTTGTGCACACAAGGGTTAAATGGACAAGTCACAAGAACCCCAAGTTCTGCAAGTTGGGTAGGAGAATCTTGTTAAGAGACAGAAGAATGTTTCACCTCAAGGTATTCGGTGCGTCCCTCTTTCTCACCGAGCGCAGGAGGTTCCGTGAGTATAAATCTCATGGAAAGCGTGATTCCATGAGAATGATTGCGTGATTTCATATAGGCACTGTGTATTATAGTGATACACAGTGTCTATATATTATGATACAGAGCATATATATATAGCACTGTGTTCCCGTGGCTGAGTGGTTAGCGCGCTTGGCTACTGATCTACGGGACCTGGGTTCGAGCCCCGGGTAAGGCATGGATGTTCGTGTTGTTTTCTGCTGAGGTCCTGCCATCCTCTCAGATCTTCTACTGTGGCATACAAACTGACAGGCTCCTGTCAGACTTCTGTGGCAAGCAGCTGCTTGAGGGGGTATTTATTTATTTATTATAGTGATGCACAGTGCCTATATATTATGATACAGAGCATATATATATATATATTATGATACAGTGCCTATATGGAATCACAGCGTGATTCCATATAGGCACTGTGCAGAGAACCACTGCTATGGGGGAATTAGGAAAATAAGAAAAGGTCGGTTAGTGAGCAACTGACTAAAGGAGAAGATGGTTTTAGAATGGTAGCGAACATAATTTGGAGTCAAGTAAAAAGCGAATTAGTCAAAAAAAATTTATTCGTGAACGATAATTGTTGGTAGTGGGGTCATTTTACCGCTGATGTACTCATTAAGGTGATCCCAAATAAACTAACTCATTTGAAATCAACTTCGTTTCCACTTTGGTGAAAAAATAAAAATGTTTTAAGCAATCATCGTTAAACATAATTTTGAACTCAATTGTAAAATAAGTGAAAAGAATCACAGATCCTTTTCATGATGATTAAGGGGCTAGGGAGGCTCAGTCGGTAGCGCGCCAGGGCTGTAATCTACACTTCCCAGCTGGGTCAGCGTTGAGATTTATCTCCGCAAAATTTTCCGCCCTTCCTACGATCAACGTCGTCCGTTGGATGGGACGTTAAGTCATGACCCCGTTGCGGGAGAGTCATACCCTGTGCACGTTAAAGATCTCGCTGGATGGCCTTGACGGGAGACTACCATCTGTCTCCCACCCCCTCCCTCAACCTTCGGGGTCCTTGTGGCCTGGCCATTTAGCATATGGTATATAAAAAAGTGCCGCTCAGAGGTAAAACAACCCAACCCAACACATGATGATTAAATTGTCGAAAGCTTCCTTGCATTGTAATAAATTGTTTTGATTAGAGATATTACGGTGTTGAAATTACTGCATTCTCTGCTAGATGGCAGGACCTTACTCTATTTTGAATTCTGCGCATCAGTCTTCAAAACGAATATTTATCATGTAGCGTGTGAAGGTCATATTCTGCAAATCATAAATAATTTTAAGTGCTCGGGGGTGTTTGAATCGTGATAGTTTTGTCGGCTTTTTTACGCATTTAAATTCAGACAAAACACAACCTGCTCCAAAAACCAGCAAAAATTGGTGAGGCCCGGTTACCGTATGTATAACTTTCTTAACGATATATCGAATAATTCTCTGTAATATGCTATTTTCATTATTATTATCCAACAAGAATTTGCAATGTAATCGAATTTAAAGATTTTTATACTTCTCAGATCTTCTACTGTGGCATATAAACTGACAGGCTCCTGTCAGACCTCTGTGGCAAGCAGCTGCTTGAGGGGGTATTTATTTTTTTTTTATTATTTATTTTATTGCAGGAAAGCGCAAACACTTCGAGAGTAACGAGTTATATCTCAAATGACCATGGAGATCATTCATTTCATGGACTCAAATTACCGTGGAGATCATTCATTTCATGGACTCAAATTACCGTGGAGATCATTCATTTCATGGACTCAAATTACCGTGGAGATCATTCATTTCCTGGACCATGGACTCAAATGACCATGGAGTCCATGGTCCAATGGTCCAAATGACCATGGAGTCCATGGTCCAATGGTCCAAATGACCATGGAGTCCATGGTCCAATGGTCCAAATGACCATGTAGATCATTCATTTCATGGACCATGGACTCAAATGACCATGGAGATCATTCATTTCATGGACCATGGACTCAAATGACCATGGAGATCATTCATTTCATGGGATTCATTTGAAATCCCTCAAATCACAATAGAATCCCTCAAATTATGTTCCCCTCTTTCCTCCACTCCCAAAAAGAGGTTGGTAAAAGCTTATCATACGGATTGTGTTACTGCATATTTCAGCCTTTTTAAACTCGAGCGACACCGGGTAAATCTGCTAGTAGTACATGTAAGCAAATGACGTTGCACTGTATTATCCATTCAAGGATTTCTGTTTAGTAAAGATGACGATGCAATTTAAGAAACAAAGAATTAGAAATTGCGAGAGTAGTCGTTCTCAGATACACGTGCAACAGTTAACAACCTTCTATTATACTTAAGTTTTTTCAATTATTCGGAATTTACTATGAAGCTAAGGGAATAGACTCTATTATAAGGGTCCAATTCCACAAGCATAAGAATCAGGCTAGAATCTGTATTTTATGTGGAGAGTGTATCTTGAGGGGGAGGAGAGTTTCAGGGGATGTTGGAATGGTATCCCCCAGCGTAATATCCAACATTTGTACGACCAATTGCATGCCAGATTGGAAGATTGCCTTCTTGCACACCAGACACGTACGAGAGAGATTGCTAATCGCTCCCCACACCATGATGCCCGGCGTGGGCCCTATGTGTCGCTGGTGGATGCATGATGGAAGAAGGGGCTCACCTTGTCACCTTCGGACGAGTAAAGGACCATCCGACGATCGTAAGCAGAATCAGTTTTCATCACTGAAGACCACAGACTGCCATTCTTCCCTCCAATGAACTCGGTCTTGACACCACTGCAAACGTGCTCGATAGTGACAAGGTGACAGCGGTAACTGTGCAAATGACACACGTGTCCGTAGTCCTGCTTCCAAAAGACTATTGCGTATCATTCTTGTAGACACCCTTGGTGCGACAGAGGATCGAATTTGTGACGCAGCAGCCGTCCGCTCTGCCATCGCCGCCCTCCTGATATGCCGATCCTCTCTTGCGTCCGTAACTCTGTGTTGCCCGGAATCACGTCTGCGAGTGTGCGAATGTTCTTCTGACCATCGATACCACCATTGTACCACTGCCGATACCTCTCGTCCAAAACGCGGTGTATAATTATACATGAAAAGACCAATCTGCTTCCCGAAGACACACTATACGACCTCGCTCAAATTCCGCTAACTGAACAAATGTTGCGCGTCTGCGTCGTCCAGGCATGGTAATTTCTTCAAAGAGCACTGAACAACACGACACGAGACGAATAACTTCTTTCTTCACGCCCTAGTCCTTAAATACGCGCTGCGTACATTTGCATGTTGTCGTCCTCAGTGACGTCATTATTTCATTCAATGACTATCAATCTTGGATCACAGTTTCTATTGCCCTTAACTATTAACCTATTATAATATGACATTCCTAAAGGAATTCCTTCTGGGTGTTCTTTGTTCAATTTCCGCCAGTGTATTTCTAAAAGTAACGAGACACTTCCACGTTATTTCAATGTAAAGCCACATTCAAAACTTCGTAAGTTTGAAAATAATTTTTTACGGAAAATATCACTTGTGGACGTCAGCAGTAATATTTATTCAACGAAAAATATTGAACAGAATTATTATTAATATCGTCATCATTTTCCGTACCTTTGTCATCACTTTCGAAAACAATGGAAAACGAAAAAAAAATGCAGATCGCATTTCGTTAATGAAAAAACGACATTAATTTCTGGTGCACTTGATGTCATTCAACGATAAATTAATTTTTCGATCAGTGATTCCCGAGGGGAGGAGGACCTTGAAAATCAATATTCAGAGAGATTAAAATATCTCCAAAGTATCTCTAGTGACGCTCTGGATCCATTTCTGACTCAGTGTTGAATTCCCAAGAGTCCTCACACTCCGTATTCTTGAGACAATGTTAAAAATACTTCTAGTCGTGCATTTATCTTCCTGAAAGTGAGTCAAATGATTCCCTTACTTCCTCTTCAGTACCCATATTTCAACTGAAAGATATACATGTCATGTTTGAAATACGAAAATGCTTTGTAAGAATGAATTTCCAATTCCTTATTTGTTTATAGGATTTTCTTCCTTAAAAGAAATTTCATGTTTCTTTTTTATTTTCATCTTTAATTTGTTGTAACAAATAAATATGCAGTTATTTTACCACGAATTTAACACTGATAGCAATTTTAATTTTCTTTCTTCATGTTGCAATCGAAAAGAAGTTAAATTAAACGGATTTCAAAGTCCAGAAGATAGAAGAAAAAGCCTACTAGATAACTTTCTCAACGTGTTGTTTAAAGAGAACAATATGTGGTCCTCTTGTACTCGTCTGTTCACAACTTAACAAATTACGATCCGAAAGATATTTTTCAAAACTGAAGGGTTTTTACTCTAAAATAATTTTATTATAATTAAAATAAAATTAGTTATTGATTTACTAACTACAGATTATATACTATTCAACTGCTAAGATCTTCAGATTTATTTCAATTCACAACGCGCTACAAGTAATAAAATAAAATAAAAATAGAATAAATTACCTCTCAAGCAGCTGCTTGCGACAGAGGACTGAAAGGAGACTGTCAGTATAATACACCATACAGATCTTTAAGGAAAGCAGAAATACAATACAAGAAATTAAAAACATCCATTCCTTAACGTGGAGTCGAAATTGGGTCCTTTCGCATCGTTGCTAAGCATACTAATCCCTAGGCCAGTGTTCAGTAATTCTAATAAAAGTTGCATAAACTTTTGTCGTAGTGAAATGCATATATTTATCGCTACTTTATAAACATAGATACTGTTTCTTTGAAGGTACATACTGAACACCTGATTGGGCAGTCAATATCCTACTGTGAGCTCAGGTTGAATAAGTAGACGAACAAATATTAACTTACAGTCTGGCTCTGACAGCTTCGTTCGCCGACCGTTGCCTTTGTCAATGGCTGCCAATACTGCATAGTCATGTATGACTCATAATAATGGCGGAAAGTTCATTGCCGGCATAATACTACTAAGTAATTTACTGAAGACTGTCACGTTGCTTACTCCACTAACGAGTTTTACAGAATAACAAAAATTATATAAATAAAAGGCACCTTTTTTTGCCATTGAGCTACAATTCAAATGGCGATATTATCAAACTGAGAGATTTAATTGCGAGCACTGTTCGGACTCTAACCTGGAAAACCTCAAGTTGAGAATTTGCCTTATGACAAACCAAACTGCCTTAACTTCATATGAAAAGGAATTAGTCTTAAAATTCAAAACATGTTAGACAACAAATGAATAAACCAGCAAGGCAAATGGATGAGACCTTTTCCCTTTAAAAGATAAAGGAGAAACTAAATAAGTGCGTATCTTTTTTGTGAGTTTTACGTAATATAATGCTTTTTTTACGCTCAGAGTCTGAGGAGAGGAATCAGACGTCACGCCATCTTCCCAACATACTTTAAAAGCAATATTGATTTATTCCTTGGTCAAGAAAATCAATTGTTCCTAGATCCTGAGAATGTTTTTATTTCTAAAGTAAACATTCGAAGCAGCATCTTCGAGTGGCCAGCTTTATTTTAATAAAGTCAGAGAGAGAGAATGACGAGGGAAAGATCCTGCAAGATACGGGATCGAAAGAAAACATGCAGCTCTTTTTGTTATGTTAAATTGGTAATCTTTGAATATAAAGTCATAAAGACGTGTTGGAAAATATAGCATCGCGCTTTTTACCGAAGACAATGACCAACGAAGAAAATATTATTTAAGGGAGAATGTATATGAGGAAAGGGTTGTTCAACCCGTGAGCGTAACCTTCGTGCACAAAATGGAGTAATGGCAAGTCGTAATGCCCGAAAGATACAGCGGTACCAACAAGAAATCATATGATTTACTTGTAGGTAAAATTCATCTATTCGAGGCCACTTAGCACAAAAATAGACCCACTAAAAAAGGAGTCTTTAAGCTAACATTTATATCGTTTGAATTGCAACAGAGTATTGTATGATTTTTATGCATGGTACCTCCGAAATTCAAAAGAGGAAGCATGAAATCTTTTTGATGGTTTAAGGTACAAATGAAAAGTTGGAAAAAGAGAAAAGAGAGTTGGTAAAAACTTTAAAGTTTTGGAAAGTATACAACGACTGTTTAAAAAAAACTCAAATATTCTAGTACAGTGGACCCCCGATATAACGCGCATGTCGGGCGGGAAACAACACCCGCGTTATAAGGTGAACCGCGTTATACCGAGCGGCGCGGTGGCGACACAATAAATTTCATACTGTAAGCTTTTCTTTTACTCATCATGCATACAATAATTAAACACTACTCAAAATACATGCAGGAACTCAATACATACACAATTACTCAATACGCAGTAACAATAAAATGCGATACTCACTAACGCCGCACGGACCTGTATAAACATGTTTGAACTTATCGCGAACATCGCCCGCGCTATAACCGAGTGCGCGGTATAGCGAGCAGCGCTATAACGAAGGTCCACTGTATTTTGTACTTTTTTACTGAAACTTTCATAGGTCTGTGAAAATTATTTATCCATTGCGATGAAAACTCAAAAGTTGACCTTTAGTAATTTCTTTAAGGAAGATCGGATATTCAACGATATCAAGAGAAATCGTCAGCGAAATCTGTAAATATTTGATCAAAATTTAGGTGAAAAAATAATAAAGTAATGGGAACATGAAATGAATTAATTAAATAATATTATAGGATTGAACAGACTAGAGAGCTATTAGGACAGATGGAAGCCTCTTTTCAAGACCATTAGCGTGTACTCTAAGATGCATAGAATATGGCTCTCCTTCATTCGGGGCCCTGGATTAACACTCCATTCGACGGGCGATGACTTTTCAAAGCCATCGAATCTCTCATCTAGGTCAGAGAAAGAACTGGAAGAAAATCCCAACTCTGAGAAAGACTTGAAATTGTGAACATAAGACTGCGAACCTGTTGCACTAAAGACTAAGCCATCATCTCTTCTCATGTTTTAACTGGAATAACGACTTTTCTACAATGAAACGTTTTTTCCTCGATGCTCTGTAAAAGCTTTAACGTTTTCGAAAGCTGCATTGTGACTCAGAAAATGTTGGAATGGGTTTCGTCTCGAACCCTGAAAGCTTTCCTATATGAAAATTTCTACTATAAAAATAGCATTTTGGTTTCTTGAAAAATTTGCTGCAAGTGTTCACTGTACGCATATGTGTCTCTTTCGATTACTGTGTGCTTCAGTTCGGTGAAAATTGTTTGGTGGAACATCAACAACTGAGACTATACATGAGCCAAATAAGAATTTTTTAAATATAGTGACTGGGATTATATTATGTCTGTGTTTGCTGTTACCATTCCCAGAATATGCGTGAAATTCATTTACATTTTTCAGTGCTATGGTACTAAATTGTTTTATACAACGTTGGAGGAAAAAAATATATTCATTTTTATATAATTAAACAATAAGCAACTTTGGTGTGAGTAGTTTTTACTTTTATCAACTTATGGTAAAAAACAAGAATCTGATAATAAAAACAAACTATTACGTTTCAATACAACGATCGCTTCCATTAAAAAATCCCCATTATATACATAAAAGTTATTCGACTTTTAATGGTTCAAAAAACCTTTCTTGTAGGACCTAAAATCTGTACTTCCACTCACCCTGAACTCAATGGGTGAAGTAGAATGAAATTCTATAATGATCAGCTAATTATTAATTTAATATGGGATTGAGAATTTGATTTAAATTCAGCTGCAGAATCATTTCAACCATTATTGAACATTGATTTCAAGAGACTCAAAATCAACGGCCAAACCGCGCAAGATAAATATAATAATTCATGAGAAGACATGCTTCAATTATCGATGGTTACGATTATTGGATGATCAAAAATAAAGTAATGCTAAACAAATCATCTCTTTTCAATTCTCTAATTATTATTCCATTATTCATTTTATCCTCCCATTACCTTATTATTTTTTCACCTAAAATTTGATGAAATATTTACAGATTTCGCTGACGATTTCTCTTGATATCGTTGTATTCCTGACCTTTCTTAAAGGAACTATTAAAGGGCAACTTTTTAGTTTTCATCGCAGTGGAAAAATGATTTTCACAGACCTGTGAAAGCGTCAGTAAAAAAGTGCAAATTACTAGAATATTAGCGTTTTTTTTAACAGGCGTTGTATACTTCCCAAAACTTTAAAGTTTTGCCCAACTCTCTTCTCTCTTTTTCCAGCCTTTTCAATTGCATCTTGAACCATCAAAAAGGTTTTATGTTTTCCCTTTTGAATTTCGGAGGTACCATGGACACAAATCACAATCATCACCAACATCCTAAAGCAGCCATGGGCTACGGAGATCCAACCACACCGTGCAATTTAGTTCTCCACACATATCTGTCCTGAGCTGCATCTGGCCACTGCACACTAATTCTAACAAAGTCCGGTTTATCATTGTCTGCCCCTCTTTCTGAGGCCTTTAGGGACACTGTTCATAACCCTATTCGTCAATCTGTAATTCTCCATACAGGCAACATGGCCAAACCAAGAGAGTCTCTCTCTTCACAACATGCTGCTTAAAGGAGGTTGCAGACTCCTTTGCCAAACCTCATCATTTCTTACAAAGTTGAACCACCTATAATGCTCAAGATACTGCGTAAGCATCTAGTTTCTTGTTATCTTGTTTACAAAGTGTCCAAGTTTCACTACCATAACTAACTCTAGAAAGATCCAAACTGTTATACAGTCTAATTTTATTCTTTAGGTGTATACGCCTATTTCTCTACACTCTCTGTGACATTATTACAAACACAGACATATGTCTGTTAATCTCATACCGCACATCACCAGTATCTGTTACATAGCTCCAAAAAATAATTAAACTGTGACACCTATTCAAGACTGCAACCATTCAGATTAACTGAATCACAAACTGCCTGAACAATTTTCATCACTTTAGTTTTTCTCTGTTTATAACCAAACCTACTCTACTATCAGCCAATGAAAGAGTTCATCTTATCAGCATCATTTACCAAAAGAGCTAAATCATCAGCATAATCTAAATCAGAAATTTTAGTATCTTCAGACCATTTAAGGCCAAAATCTTTCCCTTGCAATGAATTTCGCATAATGTAATCAATAACCAAGCTAAAGAGAAAAGGAGACAAAATGCACCCTTGTCGAACACCAGAAGTAATGCTAAACCAATTGCTACAAGACTTACCAACTCTCACACACGACTCAGTGTTATTATAGAGAGCTTTCATTTTAACTAACTTATATCTGGTATGCCACACGATCTCACAATCAACCACAATTTATGACGATCAACAGAATCGAGAGCCTTTTTGAAATCAATAAAGCTAGGAACCAAAGGTTTCTGAAACTCTAAACATTTCTCAAGAATCTGCCTAAGTGAAAATATCTGATCTACACATCCCCTACCACTTCTGAATCCACACTGCTCATCACGCAATTGCCTGTCAACCAGATTCTTAATTCTATTAAGGACAATCATGGAAAGAACTTTACCTGGAACAGAGAGTAGGCTGATACCCCTATAGTTACCACAAGAACTGGGATCACCTTTTTTGAAAATAGGGATAATAATAGCTCTGGTAAAATCCTTAGGAACCATGCCTTTATCATAAAAGATATTCAAAATTTCAGTCATCCATTATGGTAACAAAAGCTTTCCCAGCTCTAAGAATTTCCGTAGTAATCTCATTTACCCCTGGGGATTTATGTAGTTTAAGTTTAGAAATAGCCAAAATAACTTCAGATTGTGTTATAGGGCCAACGTTAAAGCCAGTAATGAATTATCATCATTGCAAACAATGGGAGTAGAATTAACCACATTGTTTAGAACATCACTGAAATGTTCAGTCCACCTAGCCATGACAGAATCTTCCCCTTCTATAACCTTACCTTGTTTATCCTTCAATCCTGTATACCTGGCTGTTTTCTGCCACACAAAACATTAACTATCTGGTAGAGCTCTCTGCTGTTGTGCTGTCTAACTGTTTCCTCGGCTTTGTCAGCCAAGCCATCAAGCTAAATAATCTTATCAGCAGCTAACCGATCCTTTACACGTTTATTAAGCTCTCTGTAATGCTTTCTATTAGGACTAGTGGGGTATTGATTAAGGACATTCCTGCAGTTCTTTCTTTCTGAAATAAGTTCAAGTGCCTTATCACTCAAATAATTCTGTCTCCTCTGCTCGTTTTTTCCTGACAGTTGTTAAAAGAGTACTGTTAGTTTCCAAAAAAGCCTGTTTAAAACAGCCCCATTCTTCCTCAACTTCAGTAGTAAGCAAACCATAACTGTCATAATGACTAAATAACCTATCATGGTAGGCTTTAGCTATAACTGTGTCTTTCAGAGCTTCAGTATTAAAGGTAAATTTTTTAACCCTAGCACAACACTTTTTCAGTTTAAGTTGCAAGACATTTTTAATAAAGTAATGGTCAGATCCAATTTCAGCTACCCTACATGATCTGCTATTCCTAACAGAACTAGCCCATTGTTAATAAATATATAATTATTAATAATAATTGTTATATTAATATATAATCAATCATATTCTTATGCAGCCCATCTGGTGAAACTCGTGTGTACTTATGTATATCGCAGTGTTTGAATAAATGTAAATTATTTTGAATCCATTGAGTTTACTTACCTGTAGGAGACGTTGTCCATTGCCATTGCAGCTACCAATGCCAAAAGGGCTATTACTCCTCCCCAAAGGTCAGAGTCAGTACCAACTTTGGCATTGAAGTCACCTACAACAAGGGTAATATCTCCTTTCTTGACAGAATTCAAAATATCCTGAAGTTGTCCATAAAACCTCTCCTTCTCATCCTCATCAGCATCCTCAGTGTGGGCATAACAGCTGATAACATCAAGTCAACGTTTGTCTGAAATTATGCTGTAAGAAAGAAGAGCATCACTGCTGTCTGCTGAGAAGCACTTACGCCTTTGGTATTGCCTATTATTTTCCCTTCATGGAAAGACAAATTTAAAAATTATTTATTTTTAGAATCTTTCCTTTATCTGTCCATCAGGTCTCTTGCAAGTCGAGAATATTTAAATTATAACGGTGGAATTCTTGTGTGAGGACATCAAGCGAATAAGCTCTATGCAATGTCCTCACATTACAACTACCGATGGAAAGAAAATGGTTAGTGGGAGGTTCAAAGAGGCTATTTTTTTGAGAAAGGGAATGCCGACAATATTAAACAGCCCCCTAATCGCAGACATGGGGCTGTCCCGTGGCCGAGTGGTTAGCACGCTTGGCTACTGATCTTAGGGACCTGAATTCGAGCCCCGAGTAAGGTATGAATGTGTGTACTGTTTTTCTCCTGAGGTCCCGCCATCCTCACAGACCTTGTACTATGGCGTATTTAGCTGACAGTTTCCTGTCAGACCTCTGTGGCAAGCAGTTGCTTGATGGGGTGTTTATTTTTTTATTTAATAAAGATGGATTTAGACTCAATTTTCGAGCCCGAGCCCGGTTTGGGGGGAAAAAGTTCTTTGACGCATTGTAAGGTATATAAACAGAAATGCATGTCATTAATCATTTATTACATTTTTATATTATTAAATATAATCATATTTTGACAAAATTGAAATGTTCATGGTACTTGGAATGAAATACATTAGAAATACTGGTGAAAACTGAAATGTCGTAATATGGTTATAAACGTAAAGAGTTAAATTAAAGTTAGAGAATACGTAAAAAATATTCAGGAAACGAATGATGCTTATTTATAATTACTAAAGACTAATTAAAAATTTGAAATTATAATAAAAAATTTATATATTTACTTTTTTAACAATTACAAGGAATATTTGAAGTTTAAAACATTCTGAGTCTGAGCCCGAACTTATCTCTATACTGTAATAATAATATATTATTTATATAGATGTTTTCGTTATCTGTTGTATCGATTTTTTTCTAATCCTGAGTTCATAAGTATGACTTTTTCTTTCAGATCAAAATTTGTTTACTGTTTGTGAATTATTCATATCATATTGAATCTCTCAATGTAATTACATCAAACTTTATTATAGGGTTTTTCTGTTTGGTTCCAAATTTTGAGCACATGTAACTATACATTTGCTGATGTATTATGGTATGGTTACCAGTTTGTAAAGTTACAAAATAAATAATATGCCCCAAATTTGTGAAATTATAACATGGGGGATACAATCTCAGAATGTGAAATGGCGATAAGAGACGTATAATATATTTCAAATTTGCAAATTTACAAGCATTTTGTCAAAAAATTTCAAAATTACAATGCAAGAAATGCGATGTGTACGAGATGTAACATTCCATATTTGCCAACTTGAAATACGGGACATAAACAATGAACTCCCGAATAGCCTAGTTAATGGGAGAAAAGATGTCACAGATAACTCAAAATTGCGGTTAAAGCAAAACTAGTCGAAACGTGATACAAATGGATTTAATGGATTTAGTCAAAATTACAACAAATAATTACGAACACATTTACTGTTCTGCAGATGCCATCCAAAAGTGAAAAAATAATACAATAGTTTAAGAGCAGAAAACATCGCATAAATTGGTTGACGAAAACAGCTAAGAGCAGGGTTTATTATTATTCATGGGAAGGAAATAATAATTTCCATTCCGTGTAAAGAAATAATAATAAACCCTACATATGCAGGGTTTATTATTTTTTCCTTCCTCGGTTAATCATTTATCCGCCCTCGGATAAATGAAAGT
The DNA here is from genome assembly GCA_038380435.1 of Ryuthela nishihirai. Lineage (NCBI taxonomy): Eukaryota > Metazoa > Arthropoda > Arachnida > Araneae > Heptathelidae > Ryuthela > Ryuthela nishihirai. The sequence goes on along the minus strand of JAWZYU010000030.1, from coordinate 5,607,158 downwards.
TGGTTGTAATATGCACGAGATTATGAACTGGCTCAGCAATAAAGTGTCACTGGAAAATGCCCTGTAGACAAGAAACACTTGAAATAATTAGCTGGAAAAAAATTGGTTGCCCTGAGCGGGATTCGAACCCACGTCTCCCAGAAGCAAGCTAGGCTTCACAATCGCTAGGAGCTAACCGTTTTATTCAGTCATGTGACATACCAGCGGTTATGATGCCAATTCAGAGTTAATTCAATCAGTTTATGAAGCCCATTCAGAGCAAGCATGCTTTCTGGGAGACGTGGGTTCGAATCCCATTCATAGCAAGCAAAATTTTTTAAGCTAATTATTATGAACTGGCGTTTGGGAAGTCTAGTTATGACTTAGTACAGACATGTACTACTGAGAAATTGATTCCTGCACATAGCAGATGACTCCAGATTGACAAATTGCGGAAAGTAGTACTAACTCTACAGAAAATGATTTTGTACAAAGAAAAATTCAAATCCTCAATGTGCTTTAGGTCTTCTGTTGCAAAATCGATAACAACATTTCTGACAAAAAGAAAACATTCGGATTATTGACATATTGTAATTTGCTTTCTTGGATAAGACATTTTTTTCAGCTAAACATTTATTCCCATTTAAATGAAAATGATTCTGAATTAATTAGCTTTTATTTAAAGCGTATCTGTCAAGAATAAAGGGAACACGTAGAAAGAAAGGAATCGTGTAAATTTACATTTTATGCGTCTAATTTTAAAAACATAAATTTTTCTATTGTCGTCTGTTACTGCTAATGTAGGCAAGTTTGTGTTCCATTTCTACTTTCTCAAAGTGAGTGTTAAAAAAATACCCCCTCTGGCAGCTGCTTGCTATAGAGGTCAGATAGAGAAGCCTGCCAGTTTATACGCTATAACAGAAAATCTGTGAGGAAGGTGAAACCTCAGAAGAAAGACAACATAAACATCCACTCTTACCCAAAGCTCGAAATCAGGTCCTTTTGATCAATCAAGCATGCTAAACACTTTGCCACAGCGGAATGTTATTTTAAAAAAAATACAGATATAATTGGAAAAAAATGTAAAAATTAATTTAGAATGACTAAAGACTTATATTATGGAAATAGGGGATATAGAATTACTACTAAAAATAATTAAATGATAAGCAAAAGCAGCGGGAGGGATGTAAAAAAAGTAGCAAAATATTAATAATCAGAAATTTTTTGCTTCATTATACGTGTTTTTTTTTTTTGGTTGTTGTGAGTTTTCTTAGTTTTTGAAGATTTTTTTTTCATATAAGAATGGACTATAGATGAACGAATTGCTGCAGGACGGAAAAATGTCTCATTGTACATGCCAATATGGATATATCTCTAAGAATGTACAGTCGCTCAAAAAAGTATCCAAAAAAGTATCCCAAAAAAGTATCCCTAAATTAGTGATCTGGCAACCTTCCTGTCACGTGACACGAAGGTTGCCAGATCACTAATTTCTAAAAAAATCGTTGCCAGATATTTTTTCTGAATTCTGTAATCAACCGTAGTGTTCGGATACTTTTTTGAGCGACTGTACATGTACTGTATTTGTGTTGTTAATTACTGTTGTTGTTGTTAAATGTTTTCAATGTTCAATATTTTCAATTGTTCAATAAAGCTGGAATACTAAATTTTGACGTTGATATTTTTATTTTTGCGTACTGGAAATGAACATTGATTAAACTATGTACCGTTTTTTACCCAATGTTATCATAAATATGCTATCTCATAATCTCGATTGATAGTATGTAAGAAATCTTTGTCCACTATTTTAGAAAAATTACAAAAATAAACCGAACAGCTTTGTTATCTAGTTATTTTGCCAATCGGTTGCGGTTTGCTTCCTGATTTCTCGTCTCTATCTTATCAGATCGGAGACTGTTCCAAGTTCACGATCAGCGATTGTGTTCCGACACGAATCTTTCCTGTAATAGTTGTCTGCAATCTTTCACCGATCACATGTGCGCGAGGCATGGAAGCCAGTAAATGGCCAAGCACGAAGCCAGGGGATCCCTGGTCCGAGCTTTTTGCGGTAAAAGATAAAATCCTTTTTCTCGACGATATTATCACCTCTCGTCGCCACTTTACCTCAGTAGTGCTGATGTTTCTTCTCATTGGCCACTTTGCGTCGGTATAATACCGAGATCTTCACATGAGTTCTTCTCTTTATCATTTGCTTTCCAGCAGATATAGAAAAATAATATAGATCCGGATATAGAAAAATAATATAAGGGGTGAATCGAGCCGGAAAAAATAAGGGGGGGGGGGGGTAGCAACAGAATGGATTTCCATCGCAGTATACTTTTGAAAACCGATAGAAGCATTTCTTGAAAAATGCGTGAAATATAAAGTTTAATGATTTTTTTTGCCTCTGTTAGCCGTCCCATGGCCGAGTGGTTAGCACACCTGGCTACTGATCTAAGGGACCTGGGTTCGAGCCCCGGGTAAGGCGTGGATGTTTGTGTCGTTTTTCTGCTGAGGGCCTGCCATCCTCTCATACCTTCTACTATGGCATATAAACTGACAGGCTCCTGTCAGACCTCTGTGGCAAGCAGCTGCTTGAGGGGGTATTTATTTATTTTTATTTACCCTTACTAGCATTCTCAAGGGTGGTTGGTGACCTCCTTGCACCCCCCCCCCCTCCTCCTAGATCCTACCTGTTTTCCAGCGTTATGTCGTACAGCAGTGGTGTACCCAAGTGGAGGGGGAGGGAAGGTACAGTGATAAAACTCCCCTTTGAGAGATTAAATATGACATTTCTTCTAAAGCAGTCCCCTTCCCCCTAATTGGACTAAAACACTCCAAAAAAACTCTCGATTGAAATTTTCTGGATACCCCACTGGCAAATAGTTGATAAATTTCTAACGTTTTAATAGAGCATGTGTATTCGGTATTGAAATAACCCAACGAAAAAGAAGCCAACTGAGTAACGAAGCTTAAGAAATTGGAATACAATGAAATTTAACTGTGAATAGCTTACACAGGAGTTGAATTATTCTGTTGAATCTGAACGATTCTAACTCTTTTAACACAGATAAAATAGGAAGAGCGAAAAAAATCTTTCTGATAGAAGCAGAATTGGAGAAAAGGAAACAAAATATCTGATGTAAGGAGAAAAAAAAAATGGAAGTCTGTGATTTTCGCTTTCTGTCGAGTCTCAGAAAATGCTGCTGTCACCATTGATCGAAATGACAGGACATGTTGCTTTACTGCTTTCATTACCGATATGAAAAAGCTGGAAAAATATGTTGGTTTTGTTTTTTTATTCTGCTAAACAAGATGTGGAAAGAGAACGTTAGTCGAGATTCAGCGAGAAAAACTTTCTTTAGGATTCAACAAAACGTTTGGATTTGAACACAAAACATGAAAAAAAAACAAATTTCTGAAGCTTTCCTTTCAAAAATGAAAAATGTTTTATTGCAAGTCAAGCAAAAAAAGATTTGAAATTTTGATCGAACTGGACGTTAGTAGGCATCCATCAAAAATAGCTCCACTGGAAGATGGTAAATATTACTTTTTATTTGCAAATATTCCTTTTTTTAAATGCACTCCTTGCCTGGTACAGAAAATAACGCAGAGCATCGGTTTATTGGAATTTCTGAAAACCATAAGGTTACTATTAACACTTTTCCTCACACAACGCATTGTGATTTATATTCAAGTACGTAACACAATGGTTTAGTACTCAATTATATAAGTATTCCACTTTCATGAAAAAACTCTTTGCGGGTGTTTTGTTTTCCTTGCAGATGTTTATTTCGATATCCAAGTTGGGATTAAAAATATAAGAATGATTTTCTTATTTAGATTTTGATATTTACGGAGAAATTAAAATTTTGTATCTGAACTCTGTTGTGATGTCTAGCTCAATGTTTTTATTCCAACTTACATCCTAAAATAGAGTACTCAGGGAATATTCATAAAAGTGGCGCTGTTTGTATTTCATTATATGAACAGTCTATTCAAGTGTACAAGAATGTATTCATTATTGTCTATTCAAGTATGTTATTTGATAAGGCTTAATGGTAAACAAAAACTAAGTATCTGTTATTATATTATTACTATGTTCGGTGTTTTACCATTGAGGGACATTTTTTTGCACATTGTGGGCTAAATGGCAAGGCAGAAAAACCCCAAGGACTCAGGGAAATCCGGGAAAAAGGATTCATTGCACAGATGTTAGGAGACAGATGGAACCTTCCCATATAGGGTGTGGTTCGCTGCTACACTGGGCAACGGATTTACGTCCCATCCGACGGAGAGCAGCATTTCCAAGTCCATCGGGTGTCCCCTATCGGACATAGTGTGACGCTTCAGCGGATCTCAATGCTAGGCACAACTAGGACTCAAACCCGAGACATCATATTATGAACCTTGCGGGCCACCCACTGAATGAACTGCTATGTTGTATTATCACCAAAATTCCAACAGCATAAAAAAACTGCTTCAACAAGGAATTTTCTGTTTCTAATCGGAGCAAAAAAAAATCTTCGAAATGATTCAGGGAGTCTGAAAGCATGCAGCATAAAGGCAGACTTATACTGAGGTTGGATTACGTTACACGGCGCTGATTTCACATGCAAATATGCATACCTCACTGATGTGCAACCACGAAGAATAAATTGTGGCGACAATATATGTGGCTCAAGAGTTAATATGCGTACCGTTCTGTGAGTACGAGCCGTGCGATACGTCAACGAAGATCGCCACATTTTGGGAAGGGTACTTCGTTGCTCTTTCTGCGCCCAGTATTCCGAGTCCCAAATGATAAAAATCTGCAAAGCCAGAGGATTTAGAATTTCTTAAAAGAGTATCTATGTGGTGAAGCAGTGCATAGCAAACATTACATGTACGTCAAAAACCTCAGAGCGCCCAGATGCACACGAGATGTTATCAAGAAGGTCCGCACAATCAGGAACGTACCCAGAACCTGGATTTAGTTTCGGGAGGGGGGTCTTAAAATAAGACTTCAGTAGGGTTTCCCAAATACTAAAAAATTTCACCTGACAGAAATGGTTAAAATGATATTCTGTAGAATAATATTTTATAGTTTTTTTTAAATCTAATTTTAGTATCGAACATATATTATGGGTCTGAAATAAAGTTTGAAATTTCGTATAAGTAGACATTTTTTTCGAGGGGGGACATCTTGGACTCCCCCCCCCCCGGGTATGTCCCTGCGCACCACGGTCAGCGGAAAGACTCTGCAATCTAGGGAGAAGTCGCCAAAGCCACGAAGGTATCCCAGTCGACTGTCAATATATCATCCGATAATCTTCTGTTACAGCGCACATTTAAGTTCCGTTTCCACACGTGGTCATCTCAGAACATAATGGAACGGCATACCAATTACTGCAAGCTGTATTAACATTACCTGGCAACCGACAAGTGGAAATCCACCAAAGAGCCAAAAAATTATAACCAGCGCGTTTTTATGCAAATCGAAGCAACTGCAGGTGAACGAGGAGCTTGTGAAGGTCGTGAAACGGTATGAATGATACCTGATACTGAGTTCTGTTAAATTATAAATGTAATCAGTGTTATTCTTGTTTTTCAGATAGGAAAGGCAGCGGACTTAAGTGAGTTTGACAAAGGCTAAATTGTAATGGCCAGACAACTGGGTCAGAATATTTTCGAGTCGACAAGTCTTGTGGAGTGCTCACGGTCAGCCGTGGTTAGTACCTTCAAAAAGTGGTCCGAGGAGGGGAAAAACACAAACCGCCGGCAAGGTGTGGGCCGTCCACGGTTCATCGATGCTAGAGGTAAGCGAAGGCTATTCCGTATGGCACGAGCCAACAAAAGGGATACTGTGGCGCAACTCGCCCGTAATTTGAATGCTGGTGACGGGAGTAATGTGTCACAACACACAGTACATTGAACCCTGCTGAAAATGACGCTGTGTAGCCGCAGGCAACACCGAGTGCTCATGCTAACCTCAGTTCACCGTCGAAAGCGTCTACAAATGGGTATGCGAGCATCAAAATGGACCTTGAATGATTGGAATAAGGTCGTCTGGTCCGATGAATCTCGTTTCTTGTTGCACCATGTGGATGGTCGGGTACATATGCGTCGTTTATCTGGGGAAGTGTTGCACCAGGATGCACCATGGGAAAAAACCAAAAGCCGGTGGAGGAAGTGTAATGCTTTGGGCAAAGTTCTACTGAAAAACCTTGGGTCTGGTCGTTCATGTACAGGAAACTATGACGTCTACCAGCTACCTAAACATCATTGCAGACCAGGTACATCCTTTCATGGCAATGGTATCTCCCTCTAGTAGTGCCTTCTTTCAGCAAGATAATGTGTCATGCCACACTGCCTGGATTGCTCAAGAATGGTTTGCGGAACATGAGGAAGACTTCCAATTATTGCCATGGCCTCCAAATTCCCCAGACATCAATCCAATCGAGCATCTGTGGTTTGTGTTGGAACAGCACATTCGATCTGCGGCGGCTCAACCACGTATCTGCTGGTAACGTGTTAGTACATAGCAAGTACCACAAGACACCTTTAGAAATCTTGTAGCGTCCATGCCTCGCCGGGAAAGAGTTGTTGTTTGGGTTGTTTTACCTCTGAGCAGCACTTTTTTGCACACCATGGGCTAAATGGCCAGATCACATGGACCCCGAAGGCTCAGAGAAGGTTGGGGGAGGGGACCCACTGGAACAGCTGTTGGGAGACAGATGGTAGCCTCCCGTCAAGGCCATCCAGCGTGTTCTTTAACGTGCACAGGGTATGGCTCTCCCGCATACGGGGCCACGGCTTAACGTCCCATCCGACGGACGGCGGCCTTTCCAAGCCCATCGATGTCCCCTACTGACCGTGGGCAGGGCGGGGAATTTTTGCGCAGATAAATCTCAACGCTGAACCAGCTGGGACTCGAACCTGGAAACTACAGATTACGAGCCTGGCGCGCTACCGACTAAGCCACCTCCACCCCGCCGGGAAAGAGCTGTTTTGGCGGCACGTGGAGGACCAACATCATATTTGGCAGGTGGTCATAATGTTTTGGCTCTTTGGTGTATGTGGACACATTATAAGAGGGATACGTCTACCTAGACAACTGTAACACGTTCCCAGTCAATATATTACTGACCAATCGAACAAACAACAAGTGGTACAGAGAATGTGCCGAAAGTTTTCTCAAAGGTTTCATGGACACTGCTGGATACAACTGTAATGGGAAATTGCAAATCTGCAGGGTGAAAAAGAATGCCAAAGTGAACTCATACTATCAGACAAAAATCCTGGAGTCAGTATGCTGGGACGAATTACCTGCATCTTTGGCACAGACGACAACAATGAATGGTTGCATCAAAACCAATAGCGGATCATCGCAAAGGTGCGAGAAGCGCGCGCTTGGGGCCTCAGTTATCGCAGGGGCTTTAAAAAAGTAAAAAAAAAAAAATGTTTTTTTTTTTTTATTTTTAACGTTTTGTTAATTGATAAAAAAAATATAAAAAAATAATAACGATAATAAAGGAGTTTTTTTTTTCAATTTATTCATCAAAAACTTTTTAAATTTGAAGAGAGGGACTTCAAAACCAGGTTGCATTTGGTGCCTCCAGATCCTGGATTGCAATTCGAGGACATCCCTATGGAGTCACCTGATACTTCGCCATGGACTTTTGAGCATTTGGACTCTGGAAACGGACTCTGCAGAAATATCTATCGCGGATTGTTGACGGATTATGGAAAGCTTGTGAATAGGAATGGGACCGATTAGATATCACAATGTTTCGTAGAAGCTTACTAAAGTGGAAGGTATGCTGTAGGGCAATTGTTGCACAACTGGGACACCTGATCGATAGTGATGTAAAGGCACTCGATTTTCTACGGGCCTCTGAAAACAGCGCTATGTAACGTAATCAACCTCAGGAACTTAAACACTGTAACTTAAAGTTTCATAAAAGTTTGGTTCTCCTTAACTTTTGCTATGATGGTGAAACTTCGACTCTTTTCATACAAAATAACAAGAAAACACGAAAAACATTTTCGTGTTTTTAACTTCTTGCGAAAATTAAACAGTATACTTGGGTATAGGGTTTGATTAGGAATAGAAGAACTTAGACGAAGGAGAAATTAAATATTTTTAAGCAGCATCTTGAGAGTGGGAAGTATTGCTCTGGTTTGTCCATACAGAACTTCAGATTAGTTAATAGCATAGAAGTATCTACATAGATATAGACCGACTGATCTCTTACCCTCCCACCAATGCCAAGAACGTCTTAATTCAATTCATAAGAAGCAAAACGATGTTTACAGAGTAATAGTTATCCTGTTGCTAAAAGTTGCTTTATTACACAATGTTTCCTTCTGATATTTGTGCGGCGGAGGTTTACTCAGTCTGTAACGCGCCAGGCTCGTAATCTGCGATTCCCAGTTTGCAGTGCCACCTCTTCCAGTGCGGATATTTATCTCCGGTAACCACCATCCTATCCTGATCGGCACCTATCCTATCCTTGATCGGGGCGGGGGTGGCTCAGTCGGTAGCGCGTCAGGCTCGTAATCTGTAGTTCCCAGGTTCGAGTCCCAGCTGGGTCAGCGTTGAGATTTATCTCCGCAAAATTCCCCGCCCTGCCCACGGTCAGTAGGGGACACCGATGGGCTTGGAAAGACCGCCGTCCGTCGGATGGGACGTTAAGCAGAGTATGGCTCCCCCGTGTGCGGGAGAGCCATACCCTGTGCACGTTAAAGAACACGCTGGATGGCCTTGACGGGAGGCGACCATCTGTCTCCCAACAGCTATTCCAGTGGGTCCCTCCCCCAACGTTCTCTGAGCCTTCGGGGTCCATGTGACCTGGCCATTTAGGCCATTGTGTGCAAAAAAGTGCCGCTCAGAGGTAAAACAACCCAACCCTATCCTTGATCAGAAAGGGAACATCGATGGGCTTTGAAAGGCAGCCGTCCGTCGGATGGGACGTAAAACCGTGGCCCCGTGTTCAGGAAGGCTTCCGTCTCCTAACAGTTGTCCCTTGGGTCCCCTTCTCCCAACATTATCTGAGCCGTTGGGGGGCCTTGTGACCTCACCATTTATTCCACTATGCGCAAAAAAATAGTGCCGCTCAGAGGTAAAACAACCCAACAACTTTCTGAAGTGGTGAAATATTTCAGTAACGTAAAATCCTAGTGTGTTATAGGTTGCTAGTGAATTCATATTTCTAAGAATAATTTTTCTAATTATTCTCTAAGAATAGAATTTCTAAGAAATTCTAATAAAGATAGGCCGATTTTTCAGTGGAAACATCATGTCCTATAATTTTCAGAACTTCCCAAAACATTTTGCTAAAAATGAAATTTAGGACGGAAAGATAAATTTCCAGAAGTATTCTTGCATGCAGGGACGTAGCGAAGGGACTATGGTTATGTGAGGGGGGGGGGGAAGCAGATTGCGAAACTTTTCAAATTCGGAATTCAAATTTTGCTTACGAAGCAAAAAATGACTTTAAATTTAAGATTCCTTTCCAAAACTTGTTTCCGTGGTGGGGAGAGGGAAGCCTCCACGAGATTTTGTGATTTGCCTCGATTTCCCCAACTCACTGTGATTCTGCAGATAAATTCCCGATTTCTGCATCATACCTTAATTTTACCAAGTCAGTTCGAATGTTGCCAACTCCCCACGATTTTACCAAGTTGTCCCTATATTTTCAACTCCCCAAGATTTTCCCAAGTTGCCCTGATTGTTCCAACTATCCTTAATTGTACAAAAGCATTCCGAATTTTTACAACTATCCTGTATTTTACCAAGGGGCTTATAATTTTGCCAACTGCTCTAGATTTTGACAAGTTGCCTCGATTTTGCCAGCTCCTCTAGATTTTCCCATCTAGCCATAAATTTATTAAAAATCCCCTATTTTTGCATCCAACCTGGATTTTACCAACTCCTTTCGAATTTTGTCAACTCTGATTTACTATGGGGTGAGCTCTCCCCAACCCCATAGCTACGCCCCTGCTTTCATGGTGCTTTTATAAAAATAAGTGTTCATTAAAAAAGCTAAATCCTAATGAGCAACTTCAAAGACTGGGCTACAAGTACCCCAATTGCTCAGAGAAGATTAGGAAACAGATGATAGCCTCCCATCAAGGTCATCCAGGGTGTTCTTTAACGTTCACAGGGGATATGTTCTCCTGTTCATGGTGCCACGGCTTAAAGTCCCCATCCGACGGGGCGTCATTTCACAGCCCATCGGTCATGGAGGGTAGGGTAGGCGATTAGCGGAGATAATTCTCAGTGCTGGCATAGTTGGGCTCGAACCTGAGAATCGCAGATTATGAGCGTGAAGCTCAACTTGAAAGATAAATTTAACTTGATAAGCATAAATCCTAAGCGATAAATCTGAGATGGATATGTTCCAAAGATTCAATAAATAATTTTTTCAAACAGCTCATAAACATTATCGTATTGAAAAATGTATGCTCGTATTGATAACAGCAGAAGTGCAGAACAATGACATCCTGCTTATTTATGACTACATCACGCCTGTCTTCGAGTTGACTCATCTTGATATTGTTCCTTTAGTGGAAATATTAAATCCTATATCAAGGCAATGATCAGTTCTGTGATGAAACATCAGTGATAAAGGTATCATATTTTCCCCTAATAAACAGGAATGCTATTACTACCAAACAATGCCATCCGAAAGACATGTGCATTGCTCAAGAGATGGGAATGCGATAGGGAGCTATCTGCTTCAATGATTCATTCACCTTTTCTGAACCTGCTGAAAGCAATTTTATCTATTGTAGCGCTCTTGGTTATCTATTGCTCCATCATAAGTTAGAAGAGTTACTCATAAAACTAATAATATATAAAGAGAAAAGTGTGACTGAGCTTTAAGTTTCAAAATAAAGATATGTGTAGAATGCAAAGTGCCAGATATGTAACTGTAATTAAAATTCCCTTCTTCAACGGTTCTATTCCTTCAATTCCACGCTTCAAAGGGTATTTCTCTAAAGAAGCATTTTTAGAAATTTCAAGCCTCAAAATGGATTATGATCTAGCAGATGATGGATTAATAGTATTGATGGATCAGGTATCGATGATTGCGAACACACTTAACAAGTTAAAAAATTTTCCGTGTTTGTTTTTAAGGTGCATTTTTCCCCGAAGATCAGGTTGAATTGAGTTAGATTGTTATTCTTGAATAATACTTTTATGCTGCTTAATGGATTCAATGGACAAATCACAAGACCCCTTCAAGGTTCAGAAAAAAAAAACGGGAAAATATAAACCACTTGATGTGTATTAAGGAGCGGTCGAAGATCGCAGAAAAGTCAGTTCAACCAGGACCGGATTTACGCCTAAACTAACTAATCTGCAACTTAAAAAAAAAATACCCCCTTCAAGCAGCTGCTTGCCACAGAGGCTTAGGCATCACGATATGAGGGGCCTCAAAGAAATGTATTTCAAATTTTACTGCATCACGAATTTTTTTAATATTTAATCTATTGGTAAACAAAGATGAACAGTGCAAACACTGTTTATCTGTGCTTACCAATGTTAGAAAAATGTTTTCACCATTATTTCGAATCGGAACGATTCATTTTCGTGTTTATTTTTCAATGTTCCCCTTAATCAGAATAATTGTATACATTTGGGGCTTCTTCATTCTTACATTTGGGTGCCTTAGCTTAGCGCTTCAGAAGGTCAAAGTCCGACCCTGAGTCCAGTGCTTTTTTTAATGCCCAGGTATGTCTCCAAATGGGATAGTGATAAGAAAACATAGAAATTCATTGCAGCGGACATACACTTGTGTATTAAATCTAAATGGTCCAAAGGTCAGATAATGTCTCAAAGGGCCATTCCATGGATGAGAAAATGTGGATGCTATAAGCTTCTTGATTTTTATCTCCTATGTTTAGCAAAGTGGAAAAATAATAGACCACGGCTAAAACGTCCATCTGATGGACAGTGAGAAAACTGCAATATATTAAAATTAACCTAAATTGTGGTCTTTCTTCTTAGCTTGGGAAAGCCGAACCATCTGTACGTCTTGTCATACTGAGAAAAATCAATCAAGAATTCCTGAAAACATTTTGCAGAAAAATAGATTTCGCTGTTACTGGAACTGAACCCTAACCTCCCAGTTACATGCTGGGTATTCTCACCACTAAGCTAAATCAACAGCTAGTTGATTTTATTAGATAATTGTTAATGTTGCAGATCTTGTCGCTCTTGGCGTTTTCTATGATTGAGAGCAGCAACCTTCCAGTTTTGCTCAGAATTAGATGTGAATTCGAAGTCAATCACGCTAAAGAGTTATTAATGAAATAATCAATCAAAATTAAATACATAGATTGCCTGTTGACATCGAAAGCGCAAATTTCACATTATCAATCTAGCATGGCATGCCACTCATGATTGCATATTTCATAACAGGGATGGCCAACTTATGTGCACTTGAGGGGCAAGCATGAACTGTTGAAGTGGTCGAAAGACAAAAAAAAGCGAATTATTATCGTAAAAAAGAAATTACTATAATAATAACTTAAGTAAATTAAATTGGATTAAATACATTAACCAAATAACTTAATGTATTTTTAATTATTAGTAAAATGATAATCGGTCATCGAAGAAACCGAAGAATATTAATCTTATTAATCAAGAAAACCACCAAAAAAATGAAATAATAAGAAGATTGAAAGCTATCGAATGAATTTAGTTTTAAGTTAGTTTTTAGCGGAGATGAATTTCTTCAAGTGTCGAATGAGATGATTATCGGCAAAACAATTTCTTTTGCGATAATTTAATCGTTTTCAGAATCGGAAACGTAGCGAACCAGCAGATGCTTTGGTTTCGAGGTTAGGTAAAAAGAAAATGCAGTACATCAATCAAAGATAACTTCGTCGAAAGCAAAAAGCGACTTTTATTAGTTATCGAGTTGAGGAACACATATTTTTTTTGCCATTTCCTTTACCTGAAAAAAAAATCCTTCACGAAAAAAGTTTCTTTTAAGACTTTCAACTGGCAGCACGAAACATTGTCAAGGGTCGCATGCAGGCATCTGGCAACCAGACGGCGTTCACTGTTTTGTAGCATCCAATCCATTGCTTAGGGCTTCAATTTTCGAGACTCCATAGACAAATAAAAATTCTGACGATATCTTAATACAGAATGCATGCCAATGAATTACTTTTCTTAATTTATTATATCATAGGTTATTGAAAACTTTGAATTGGTTATAATTATTTGAAGACGAAATTAAAATTTAACGTTATATAAAACTAAAACTAAGTCATGCAAACTGGAAATTTTTCAGTCAAGTACTGGAAGGTCAAGTATAAGTCATTTCTTCTGAACGCCAAGGTAAAAATATAAATTAAAGAATTTTAAAAATACCTATCATCTTCCTATAGGGCCTTCCATACAAATAAGTATTGGAAGGTCAAGTATAAGAATTTCAGTCAAGTATAAGAATACTTGACGAAATGAAACTAATCAATCATTTTAAACACTAAAAGCGATTCATTAAAAGAGAGAGAATTCCTGGAAAAAGCAATCGAAGGCTGACTAGGGTTTATTAATTTTGGATTACTAAACGCTGATTGAAAAGTTTAAATCATAAAAGAATTTTTTTGTTTAATTTGCTTCTTTTTTACAACTATAAAAAAACTTAAAATTCAAATTATAATTGAGCCAATCCTTGGCCTTACACAACTCTAACACAAACAGAACATTTAGAAATTCTGCAGGAAAAAAATCTGTTTATTCAGTTCGTATAAAAATAAGCAGTAGAATTTAATAAACAAAAGCCTTCCAACATTTCCTCTATTTACACAAAGAGATTTATTATTATGTTTATTATAACATTTTAATTTTAAATTAAATTCCTTAGACTTGTAATGTTACTATTTAATATTTAAGCTTCAAATAACTTTTCAGATATTAAACGAATATTGTTCAAAAATTAGTATTTTGATAAATTTAATTATGATATTCAATTTCTCTAATTTTTCAATTTTATTTTTTAACATCTTCTAATAAAATTATTATTTTCAAAGTCAGAGAGTTTCCAAAGTTCACATTCACTTTAAAGGAAGATAGGGCGCCGGCAGTCTTGTCGAGTAGCAACATCGGCGTCCTGTCTTCCTTCGAAACAAATACGAACTCGGTGACAGATTGCACCCATCGATATGCTTTAGGTTTATTTTCCACTTCTTAAGGCCCTGTAGGGAGATCTGCATTTTTTAATTTTTTTAATTTATATTTTTTTTGTTGTCACTAAAAACACCTACCTTCCAAAATTTTGATATACGACTCATAAACATCGAGCACATTTATCCTCCTTTTGGAATCACGACATGTTTGAGATAAAGCATGACATTGGAGACATCACAAGCTTTAATTTGAGATACAACTCGTTAAAGTCGATACCCGCGACATCCGCCCCACATCCACAAGTCGACATCCGCCCCACCCCCACATTTTATCTGGGGGGAATAGTGGCGGCAAAATTCGAAATAGTTTACGATCGTCATTATACGAACTTTCACTTGACAACTAACTCATAACTAAGGCCCTCGCGTTCGATGATATAATAGAACAACTTTCAGATTTCCAGTTTTTTAAAGGGGGAAAAATGGGGCGGGGTGGCTCAGTCGGTAGCGCGCCAGGCTCGTAATCTGTAGTTCCCAGGTTCGAGTCCCAGCTGGGTCAGCGTTGAGATTTATCTCCGCAAAATTCTCAGAACATAAATCCATAAGTTTCTCCATCGCGTTTCATCCACAAACCGAAGAACCGACAAACTGACTGGCCGACAAATGTCAAAGCCGAAAACAACAAGAAGATAGGTAATGAAAAGAAAGTGTCATTTACTAATTTCAGCTCCTTTTAATAGTGAAAATTTCAATTACTTGAAAAATTGAAAAGATCTGAATAATAATACTTTATTACCATGTCAAAAGAGTGTTTTGATTTGTCTCTCCAAAGAAAGAAAAAACTGAATGTATACGAAAGTGCGACAATAAAGCGAATAAAACAACTCGTTTTTTTACTGAAGCGATCAAATTGAGATCAAAAGCTTTGCTGACGTACAAAATTTACAAGCGATATCTATAAAACAATTTACATTTTAACTTAGAAGAAAGAATAACGCTCTTTAGGCCGTTCGCATTTATTAATACATGCAAACAACAGAATAAATGCAAATAACAGAATAAATGCAAACAACAGAATAAATGCAAACAACAGAATAAATGCAAATAACAGGTACTGATGTGATACCGTGAAATCGTTTCTCGATATTTATCTTATCTACAACACAATTTACAGCAATGATCAACGGACGATGGAAACAAGCGAAGCAATCAGACGTACAAAGGAGGTCAATCGTTCCTTATAATTCTGATAAACCTGATTATTAGATTTCTTGATAATGATATAAACACGTGTATATAGCGAATTAACAAGTCAATGTATCTTTCTAAATAATAATTATCGGAATGATATTCTGCTCCATTATTAGCGTCGAGTTTACAAATTACTTCTCCCATTCGCTTCTGCCGTTAAAAGACAGTGACGCATCCATGAGAGAGAGGGGGGATACATCAGTGAATAATTTCATTACATATTTCTTCCAACCTGTTTGTTAACATTCTCATTATAGAGTAAAGAACTTTTTTTTTTATTTAGTGGGGCTCTATGTGTGACATAAATGGGAGTATGTAGAATAAAATTAAATATATTGAATTTTTGAAATTCAATAGGTTATTGTTTATTATAAAACACCGATACATAATTTATGACGATGTGCTAAATGCGCCACTGCAAGCCTAAGGACAATCTGCTGTTTCCTCTACATACAGCGACCTGATTGCACTACCGACCTAAAAGAAAATTCCGTATCCTTGAACTCATGCAGTAGCTGCCAACTGTTGACGATTATTTAGTGAAAAACTCTATCATCGTGCATTTGATGGTATATTCCACACTTCCTGTGATTTCTTTTGCTGCGCTGTCCACCAGGGCCGTCTCCACCCACTGAGTCACAGCAATCGCTGACATCATCAGTGCAACCCCCCCCCCCCTTCAACCTCCCTACAGCAGATCCAGCAAAGCCCAAAAGACGGAAGTATTGACCACCAATCGCCAGTCACCTAATATGGCCACATTCGTGCTGCATGTTGCGGACTATGCCCCCAGGCCACTGGAAGTTTTGCTCATTGGCTGTACTCGTCATAGAAACCAAGCTGCAAGTTCCTAACTCGGCTAGTTTGTGGTTTACATGGACTATCACATTTGTATCACATTCACACACAAGCTAGAGGAATCATTCGTTATATCAGGAGATGAACTATGGAGGAAAATTCTGATATGTCAGAAGGACATTATTCCATAGCTTGTCGTATAGAACAGTTCCTGCAGATAATTTATTAGACAGCCTCCAGGTATTTGTTGCATAAGTTGAAGCGAATCTTTTATCTAAGCGGAACTAATGAAGCAGGTTTTGATCTCATTTTTAATTAATGAGATGACTTATCTTTATTGGGCCCTAGGCTACTTAAATGTTTTAATTGGTCCTACCTTAGAATAAAGAAGATATGTTGCAACCTAATTTAAGATCTGAACCTTATGCCTCATTTCATAAATAACAATTAAACATAAATTTTCATATAAAGAATTCACAATTCGTTTCGTATTCATTTAGGTTTGCAATTCTACTTAACCTAAATAAATGAATTCACGTGTTAAAGAATGAGCTTTAAACGAACATACAAACATACAGTGCCTAGACAGAAAATTAAGAATTCACATGTTAATGACATTGGAGTGCCAAATTAGAAACTAGTTGAAATATACATTTATCATGTACAGAAATTTATGAGTATGAATTTCAAATATCCATGAATTTCCAAATATCCAAATTTATATCCATGAATTTCAAAGGTTTTTCTTGTCGAAATGGAAATGTATAACTGTATTAATCTAAGAGTATTCGACATTGTATCTAATACACTACTATAAAAAAAGGAAAAAAAAACTGAAGAAAATGCTTCTAAAATGATCTAATTATACAGGGTGAATCTGAAAAAGTGAGTAAAATTTTACGGGGTGGTAGAACGCAGCTATACGAGCAATATTCGTCATAGAATGTATGGTCGGAACGCAAACGGTGAGAAGTTAAAAGGTAGTTTTCCACTGTCACATTTAAAGAATGAACACAAGAAGGAGAGGAGATACTCTGTGCCTCACTTGCATTCCCGTCCGCCGCACCGTACACAAAGTGCATATCCGCCATTTCTTGGTTAGTATAACCAGCCATCCTCTCGGCAATCCACGGTAGAAATGCCGTTGGGTGCGAGGACCGACCCTTTTATACCATTTCCAACGCCACCTAGCGGTTCGCCGTTTGCGTTCCGCCCATACTTTCTATGACGAATATTGCTCGTATAGCTGCGTTCTACCACCCTGTAAAGTTTTGCCCACTTTTTCAGATTCACCCTGTATAGAATAATGTAACTCATTCCTGGTAGACAGAAGGTCTCAAGCGAATTTGCTTCAAAATATTTATATGTTTATTCAATTTTGGTAGTTTTCATGCATAAGGCTTAATAGAGAGTTGCACGCTGCTTGATACTCAAAACATTAGCATTTAGAGTAGTTATGTACTTATTATATTTTACATATTCAAATGTCTATCTACATAGAGCCAAATTTCGAAATTCGAGTATTTTTTTTTATCGAGACAAAAATTATTACTAACACTACTCTGTCATCATTTCAAGACGAGATAGGAAATTCATTTTTTGACAACAAGATCCAAGGAAAATCTAACTGTACTCAAATTCAAGAAAGATATTTGTCAAACTTCTCTTATTCTCTGCTTTACCATTATGGAATAAATTACCAAATGAATTGAAATTAAATATCAAAATGTAATTTCTTATGCTACAGAAAAAGTAATTATAATGCCAACAAATTTGTATTTTTTTTTATTCCAAATTATTTGATGTAAATGCTATGTGTACGTATTTTTGTTATGTTTACATTTTTTGAATTTCTTTTAATTGTTATTATTTTTACTTAAAATTTACTACCTTATAATTTCATGGGACATAAGTAATATATTTCTAGGTCTGGCCCCTGATAATTGTATGTGAAACTATAACTTACTTTTTGCGAATTTCAGTTAATAAGATCAAAGGCGCATTTATTTTTCTATTTCAAGGACTCATTGACTGTCAATAGGAAATTTGCTATTAAACAAGAGTTATTTTTGAAGGAAAAGAAAAAGAAGCAACATTTGATGATGAATTCAATTTCAGGAGATTAGTATGCCTTTTAAGTTATTTTACAAAAATATCAGCTACACCTTTTTTCATTTGAATTGGACTTAAATAATATATGTATTACTTTTGACTGCTTGAACTTTTTAATAATATATATCCCATGGCCGAGTGGTTAGCGCGTTTGGCTACTGATCTAAGGGACCGAGGGGGGTTCGAGCCCCGGGTAAGGCCGACCCTGTTTGTGTCGTTTTTCTGCTGAGGGCCTGCCATCCTCTCAGACCTTCTACTACGGCATATAAACTGACAGGCTCCTGTCAGACCTCTGTGACAAGCAGCTGGTTGAGGGGGTATTTATTTATTTTATTTTTATTTTATTGTATTTGAGTGCTGAAGTAAACGCGTGACGGATTATATTGATACGAAAAATTCAGTGTAATTAAGAACGTCGCAAATGTGAATAAATAATTCAATCTTGACTTTAGTAATGTTAGTGTTTCTAAGCAAATAAACTAATTTTAAGTTTGAGTTTGTTTCATCAATCTGATTCTATGTTAAACAATTTCGGAAAATCTCATTTATTTAACAGGTGGTGTAATGGTATTGCGCTTACTCGAGGTGACCTGTCCCGAGATGACATGGTTGTATGCTCGCGTATGTGTTTTCATATTTGAATGAGAAACCAGAACAAGCTTGAGAGTATTTCAAGGCTATCTACGTTCTATTTTTTTTACAAAGCTACTATTAATCAAGTGAAATAAAAATAGTTTACAGTTAATCTGCTATTATTTGCACGTGAGAACTGTGGGTTAACACAAAGAAAGTATTTATCGGATTAAAGAATGGGATTTACACGAAGTTAAAGAAACAAACAAATTATTAAGATAAGAAAGGGAAGATCCAGTTTATCTCAAACGTAAGAGACCATGCTTAAAATCGTATAGTAAAAAAAAATTACACAAAAATTAATTTAGTGATTGGAGAAAACTGTTTAGAAATAAATAGCACTATACACACTATTTATATTAAAAGTGTTAAGTAGTTTTTATTTATGGATTGAAACATCGTGGCCATGTGGAAGTTTGATAAACCATTACTTTTTATCCTTCTTTTCAACCATATACGTTACATATAATTTTTTCGTCTCTGTCCACTGTATGTTTGCCAGTATTTTGCAAAATATCTACCAGTATTTTATAATTATCTTACGATAAATTATGAAAATAATGGAATGTCTCTCAAGCAGTTGCTTCACACAGAAGGCTGACAGGAACCCCCCAGTTATAATATGCCATAAATAAGATCGGTGATTTAACAGCATAAATTATGATTAGGGATTATTTTGTTGTTGTTTTTTTCGTAAACAAAAATTATGCTTTCGGCATTTTCATTTCATTTTCCGATTTCGTCGGGTCTTTTTTTCGCATTTAAAAGTGTAGTTATAAATATATTAAATAGCATAAAAATAAAACTTTTGTTTCAAATAGTTTAAAAGCATTTACAAATGTAAATAATATTGAAAACTATTTCTGAAACACAAGCTAGCCATTGAAAGCAAGCATTGAATATGCTTCGTTCTATGTAGTTCAGTTATGGTATCTTCGACGATCTATCACGATATTATTAGAGACTAAAATATCGTTTTGCAACAACCATGTTTACTGAGTTTATATCGATTATTATAACAAAGGCTGTCTTTGAAGTCAGGGTATCTTCACTTTGTGGCTAAAAGTAGCTGAAGTGCGTCTGATATCTCTCCTCGTTGGTGTGCACCAACTGAAAATAACCGATGTTTTGATACAGCCGTCTACTAGAGTCAGATCTTGCTCAATATTATTTTTCTTCTCTAATTTCATCCTAGGTTTACATTTTTTCCGAAGGATACTATGCATTCGTTTCCAAGGGGATGGGGAGTTTCAAAATTGATTATTTAATATACGATGGCATAGTCTGAACTAAAAGAATGAGGAACATATCTTCGACGAAGTGAAAGAGAAATGTAAAGCTAGGATGAAACTAGAGAAGAAAATTAATGCTGATCAAGATCCGACTCTAGTAGACGGCTGTATCAAAACATCGGATACTCTTTTGATATATATAAAAATAATTTTTTTATCGCCGGATTCGAATTTATCGAAATTAACAATTGATTTCATATTTTATCACGCTTAAAATCCAATTTAAATTTCTCAAAAACAGTATTTAGATGTCGAAAACCTGAAGAATAAATCCTGTTAGGAAACTTTCGCTTCTCTCACAAAAACTAGAAATAAAAACTTTATTCCTAACTAAGACCACAAAAAAATTTGATTCAAAATGCGCCACGCTATAAAATGCGTCAGGACGTTTCCATCAGACAGTGTAGGCTGCGGACGAAGATTACAAACAACCCACCAGTTCCTGTTTAACTCCGAGGAGGAGAACAAGTTCGTTGCAGCATCCCAGGCTCGAAATACACGTGGGAAGCGTATTCAACAGCACAGATCTCCAACGGTCTATGACGTCAGTGAGGTGTGAAGCGGACGTCAGTTACATCATCGAGAAGCCAGAATGCCTGTCGGGCCAACTCGCTTTAATTGGTAGTTTTAAAAACATCTCACGTAACGTTTTCGTTTGAGAGAAAGGAGTTGGTGGAGGGGGGGTATGCAGAGATGCTGTTGCTGGCCCTCCCTTTACTGCATCGTCACGTTGGGCTGCGTGCAACACCATGAGTGGTGAAAACTGCGTTAATGTGTACTGCTGAGGTATTATGCCCCGAACCGATTCGACGGCGAACTGAGAGAATCGGTCGTTGGAACCCCGCAGCTAATGACTCTGCGAGAAACTTTTCAGATTGAGGGGCCCCCGTCAGGTGTTGTGAGGTGGGGTGCGAACGCTTTCAGTGTTTCCTGGTTCGGAGGATGACTGTGCCAGATATGTGGTTGATAACGCAGTTCAAATGATGAAATTCGCATTTGAACAGCATGCTTCTCATGCTCTCATTTTTAAATACGATGCAAAGAGGCTTAACAAAAATTAACGTTTTCCTGTTGTGTCAACTGAAAACAACATCCAATGTGTATAAGTTTTAAAACAGATCTGATTATTTTAATCCAATGAGCAGCACTTTTAGTTTTGACACAAAGATTTGAATGATAAAGATCCCAAGACTCAGAAGAGGAAGATGTAGATAGGGACCTTTGTTTTAAGGCTGTCTAGCGTGTTATTTAACATCCTTAAGTTAAAGAAAACAAACCCATTGGATCGTTGTTTAAGTTACAACAAAGGTTGTTACAAACAAAGGTTTCTATGTACCATGGAAACCTTTGTTAAAGGCCATCCAGCGTGTTCTTTAGCGAGGGAAAGTGATACACAAGAGTTCAGCGCTGTCCAACCAGCGGCCGCGGGCCGCTACGGCCCGCACAACGATTTTTGTGTCCCGCGAACAAAATCAAGTTTTTACTCGAAATTTTAAATAAATATCTGTAATCCACCATATAATTTTTGCCAACTTATATTACTTTACTTGATATGCAATCTTGGACTTGCTCATTCCATAAAGTTTACAAAACATTCTTAAGCCGATCGGCAAACTTCTGAAACCTTTTAAGAGCGGTTCGGCGTCATCAGACAAATGTTTTCATGAAGCTGCAGTAATAAGAAGCACCTAACGACAGCACGAATCGCTTTCACAGCGCATGCATATGGCATGCATTGTGAAATGTTGCACTGTATTGTGCACCAGGAGACATTGTGTGACATTTCGCTGAGACTAAACGACGTAATGGAAAAGGTTGTCAAAATTACCAATTTAATTCGTGGCGGAAATAGTTCTCTTACACACAGAAAATTTAAAGCTTTTTTGGATGAACTGCATGCTGAGTATGGCGATCTGTTTTTACATAGTAATATTCGCTTGTTAAGTGCTGGAAAATTCCCTCAGGAGATTTTTTACCGTTCGAAAAGAAATTCATCTTTTTCTCACAGAAGTGCGAACCACTGAAGATTTAATAGCAAGTTTTCTTGATGAAAATTTTCTATGTTCACTTGCTTTCCTAACAGACGTTACAGATTATTTAAATGTCTTGAATAAATCCTTACAAGGAAAAGATCAAAACGTGTGCTGTCTTTATAATCATGTTACTGGGTTTAGAAACAAACTACAGTTGTTGAAGTCAAATATGCAAGAAAACAATTTAATTCACTTTGAAACTTGTAAAGAGTTCTACGAAGAAATGAAGCAACTTAGTAAAAGAATTAATTTTGAAAAATTTGTTCCTAAATTAGATATCCTAATTGAAGATTTTAATAGAAGATTTTCTCAATATGATGACCTTAAGCAAAGTTGAAATTTATTCAGTAATCCATTAAATATTGATATTACACCGTATATACTAAATAATCAAATGGAATTATGCGACTTTCAGGTCGACCCAATTATTGCATCTAATAGAGAAACTGCAATAGAATTGTTCAAACTTTTGCCTAAAGAAAAATATCCAAAAATGAAAGATTTTGTACTCCAAATAATTTCTATGTTCGGAACTATTGCAGACTTTACCAAATTTATAATCAAACTGATTCCCATAAATCAGAGGTTTTCAAAGTGGGAGCCGCAAGTAATTTCCAGGGGCGTCGCAGGATATTCGAAAATTTTAATAATTCCATGCAATCTTAATTCAATGCGCTGATGCACGGTCACAGTGATAGATTCGTAGGCTTCGGTGGCTGTTTTCTTCAGGCGATTGCAAAATTTCAACATAACATACTGCTCTTCCCTTATTGCAGATATTATGCACTCTCCAAATATCGCTCAAAACTCAACGTGGAGCGGGAAATGAGGGTAGCTCTGTCTAATTTGATTCCAAGATTTAAGAAATTGCGTGGTGAAGAACAGGCTCACCCATCCCACTAATTGATAAATTTTTTAGGGAGCCGAAACGAAAAAGTTTGAAAACTACTGCCATAAATTATGGAAGTAAACAAAACATCGTAAAACTCGAACGACAGAAATACATGTTAGTCATGTATGTCACCATCATATACCATACAGAATTGAGGTATGGTAAGCTAATGAATGTGATGCCACCGGTATATCTAAATGTGGCGAAGGTTAAAAGTGTTTTTTTTAAGCTGTTCTCCAGTTCTCTTGCAAAACGAGAGGTGTAGTTATCGAGATAGCAGATTTCTTACGTATGTCTACCAGACATCATTTATCGGAATAAGTACGGTAGCGAGAAATGGGTCAGCTTGAAATAGACCAAAGCCAACCAGATGTTACCAAATGGCATAATGTGAATCTTTTAGTGGTGCAGAGACTTTGGCACAGATTCCAAATAGAACACAGTGCATTCAGACGACTCAGTAGTCGACAACAACCGGCAACAACTGTTGCGAAGGACTGCTCTCTGGTGTTATGCTCCCGGAAATGAAGGATGAAACACCACGTCAACTGCGATTTCAACTCGCAGCAGGAAATTCAATGGCGATATCCGCCACCACAGTACGCCAAGGACTTCATGAAGTACACCTGTACGTTATGCAGGTAGTGGGATGCGTGCCTCTTCCCCAACGCTAGAGGGACCATCTGAACTGGTGCAGACATCACGTTAACTGGAGCATGGATCAGATTAGCTCAGTCCCCCGACCTAAGTCCGATAGAACATATGCATGGGATGCTCTCAAGAGACAGGATGTTCCCCTGAATCTCGCTCTACAAGCCTCCTGGAGCTTCAACGTGCTTTGCTTATTGTGTCTATTATAAAGACACAATAGGTCGTCGGTATAACGTGGTATAACGTGGAGCAGTGGAGATTACTCCACGGAGAATAACGATTTTTCATCATTATTTACCCATAGTGCTGCTGGACAGTCTTACAGCATGTCATTGCTGTGAGGCCAGCGTAAAACGTAACATTTCATATTGAAGTACTTGGCTATCTCGGTTACGTTCATCTTTCTACCATGTTTTAACATATTTGCAAGTAGTTCTTTAATTTATGAAAACTAGTATATTTAAAGCCCAAATTTAAATCTTAAATTTATTTGGAAAGAAAAACACTACAAATAATTTGTTAAAGACGAAAATTCTTGAATAATATCATTGTAAATGATATGGACGATTCTTCATTAATGAAAGAGAGAAAATACTTGGAAAGTCTTAATCATATTCTGAATGGTGTTCACTTTTAATTACTAACAATTGATTAAAAGATTCAAATCATAATGGAAACAAACTACTTTTGCATATTATTTTTCAAATTTACAAGAAAACTTTAAATTATGACTGATCCTGAGCCTGACCCCGCTAGAGCTGGACCAGATTCTGGCAAGTAATTCAGCTCGGCCAACAAAGCTCGCGCCCAAACTCATATCTATTAATAACTCTAATTGGACTATTTTTCCATTTGATAATAGATGTCCTTTCCAACTTTCATCATTTCTTTTCTCATGAAAGTACTTGCCGTTTGCTCTTTTGAAACTCTACGATTGAAAATTCAGTTTACTAAATTTATACGCTTTGAATGAACAGAAACGCTTGAATCAGTTCAGCGAGATATCGCTTCATGTACTAATATAGTAACTACAATTTTTACTGTTTCGGGTTCAAGATACCGATGGGCTTGGAAGGCTCGCCTCCGTCGGATGGTACCTAAGCCGCCCGTGTGCGGGAGAGCCATACCTTGTGCACGTTAAAGAACACGCGGGATGGCCTAGAAAGGAGGCTACCATCTGCCTCCAACAGCTATCCAGTGGTCCCCTCCCCCAACCTTCTCTGAGTCTTCGGGGTTCTTGTGACCAGGCCATTTAATCCATTGTGTGCAAAAAAAGTCCCGATCAGAGGTAAAACACCCAACTTCGGGTTCAGGAAAGTCATCTCCAGGCTTAATGGGTAATTATATGAAACGTTTAATCTAAATTCTAATTCTTTTTTAAAAGAAAATGATTTAATATTTCCACTTAATCATCTGTCCATCAGAAGATATTCAGTCTTTTTTTAGAGATAAATAAAAGTTCTTTTTCAGTTAGTTAGATATCATGAGATATTACGATTCGAGCTTCCCGAATCTCCCAAAAGTTCAAATTGTGCGCTCTAATAGTGGAAAAAAACTAAAAAAATTAAAATTTTAAAAATGTTACAAATGATTTATTTATACTAGGAATTTGAAATTTTTTTTATGATGTAATGTAAAAGCCATGAGATTTGCACTGAGAACGATAAGTTTTCCTTTACCTTTAAGAAGGTTGGGAAAAAATTCAACTTTTTGTTTTAAGAGATAAATTTAAAAAAGTTATTTTTTAGTTGGAAAGGTACTGATGAAGAATTATGACTCACAGTTTTCAAATCCTTAGGTAGTTTTAATTTACATCGTTTGACGGCATTAAATAACGAAAATGCGAAACTTTTAACGAATATTTCAAATGATCTTTGAATTTATGACAGAAATATGAAATTTCGATGACAGAGTGTCAAGAGATATTCCTCTGACATCAATAAATCGGCTCTCTTAGATGGGTAAGAGAAAAGCAACTTTTCACATTGCAGTAATAAAAGACAAATACTTTTTATATTGCATGAGAACTAATAAAATATTACTATTTGCATTTTTTTCAATCATCCAGTAATTTAAATTAACCTTTTAAAGAATGCGAAAGTCGGTAAATGAAAAGCTTCTTTGCTATAAAAATGAGATTCCCATATTCACCTGAGGCGATGTGTGTTCTTCTAATTCCTTTTGAAAATGAATCAAGAGTACTTTAAATTCAGGTCACTTTCAATCACTTCAGAAACTTTTGGTTGAAATTCTTTTGACAATCGATGCATACGTTAAATTTCCTAAAATGAGTAGTAGTAGACATTGATATGATTTGTTTTAATAAAGAGAGCTTTGTGTTAAGTTTTTATAATACTAGGGTGATTCATAAGTCTGTGTGTTTTCCCCATACCAAAATATGTACAGTGGCACATTACATCAGAGGTATGCAAATGTACTTGCTACATTTGCATACATAAGGTACTAAGGGGAAAGTATAAAGTCCACTGCGTCACTTCATAACTATTACGAGTAGTCTTGCTTTCCGTCGTTAGCAAAGTTGTCCAATGGGTGAGTTAAGCATTGAAATTCGTGCAATTTTGCATCATTAAAGGAAAGGCTAGGGAAAGGGATTAAAAGCTACAGAAGCTGCGCTTTAAATGTATGAATTGGATAATAAAGGGTCAGTCTACATTCGTGCTGCTTAACTTTGGTTCAAAGGTGGAGGGTTACATAAGCCTCGATAGTAAGCCTTAATTGGAATGGCCAATATCGGTAGATTCTAACATTCTGTGTCCTGCTATTGAAGCTGATCCATCGATAAATTACCTCAGGCTCTCGGCCGAACTTGGTTGCTGACAAGCAACTATAGTGTGGCATCTGCAACGCATCGGTAAGGCAATCAGGAGTTGTCATTGTATTCCACTTGAACTGACTACTGAACAAATCATTATGTTGAAGTCTTCAGGAAAGTCCTCGCTAATCCACCCGACCACGGTTTCATGAAGAGAATTGTTATATGAGTCGAAACTAATCAGAACACCCAAAAGCAGTGGCTTGATCCAGGACCGCCACACTACATGTCTTCATGTGTTTAGTGGAATTCGAACTAGTTCCCATTGGACGTGCTATCAATATTACTCTTGGGTAGCCTCTACACAGCACAACTGGAATGCCAGCCTCTACACAGCACAAGTGGAATGGGATGGTTTGTTGGGTTATTTTACTCTGAATGGAACTTTTTTGCACACCATGGGCTAAATGGCCGGGTCACAAAGACCCCGAAGGCTCAGAGAACCCACTGGAAACCCACTTGGGAGTGGGTCCCCTCCCCCACTGGGGGAGGTGACCCACTGGAACAGCTGTTGGGAGACTGTTGGTAGCCTCCCGTCAAGGCCATCCAGCGTGTTCTTTAACGTGCACAGAGTATGGCTCTCCCATACACGGTGTCACAGCTTAACATCCTATCCAACAGATGGCGGCCTTTCCAAGCCCATCAGTGTCCCCTACCGACCGTGGGCAGGGCGGGGAATTTTGTGGAGATAAATCTTAACACTGGCCTAGATGGGACTCGAACCTGGGAACTGCAGATTACGAGCCTGTTGCGCTACCGACTGAGCCACCCCCACCCCACAACTGGAATGCCAGCCTCTGCACAGCAAAACTACAATGCGTGTGTCGCACACTGAATAGCATCGTTTGAAACTTGTGTGTACGATTCCTGAGCCACGATTTTAGCCATTTTTGCCCTCCCTGCTTATCCATCACCATTTTCACAGTTGTTCGAGTCACTCAACCCTTGGATACGAAGTCTACAGGGTACAGTTGCAACACCAGTGTGATATCCTCCCTTTTGCAATATAGGGAGACCAAGCCAAATGTGATGTACTCCCTTTTGGAATGCGATGGGACTGGGACAAATGTCGTGGCCGCCGGAGGACGGTGATCTTATTGCTCGATTATTACTTCACCCTCACTTCGGTGAAAAGACAGGTTCGCGAGTTTTTACGCCTGTAGCACTATACGCCTAAGGTTTGCTGCGTTGAATGATGAATAAAAATGGTCCAGAGTTGAATAGGGACGACACAGTTTATTTACACTTTATACACTCGTGCTGGGGGTGGAGAATCGCACACTCTGCAAATTCTCTCTTTGCAGACCTCAAACTCGGCGAAAGGATAATCAACCTTTGCCTACACTGTGGTTCACTCTGAATCACAAAACTGTTATCAGATTCACCAAGAATCTCGATTTCCTTTAGAATCGCCCCCTCCCTTCAAGGGTTACTTCGAGTCTGGCGGCGTCCTTTTGATGCGGATCGAAAAACGACTTCCTCGTTCGACAGCTCACGCCAAACTGTTCTTTCAATCTCTTCACCCTAGCCTCGTGCACAGACTTCGCGCCCCAGGCTAGTCGTATACAGCCGTCAAAGAATTCTGGAACTCAACTCAATGCAAGTAGCCAGCTTTAGACCCGAAAACAACATCTTATGAGTCACGCATCCCCCACCAGCACTTCAAGAGCACACTTAATACATAAAAATATCTACAATCATAAAAATACAATAAAAAACATCAATAAATATATAAAAATAAATTAGAGGGACACGACAACCAGTTGCCCACCATTAGCGATAATAAAATTGTTTGCATGACAACTGAGCATAATTGAAGCACCAAGTGTTTGAAATTAAAGCCGTGTGGTTTTAATGTGAAACAAAGGCTCACATAGAAATGCAACGAAAGAGAACACAAAACAACCATCAAGGGACTGTAAAACCCAATGCACACAGTGAAAAGACAATGGAGGTTAGAAAAAGTGCAACAATCGGAATGGTCCCAGTGGCATGTGCCACGGGGATCCCCCGATTGTCATCGATTGATCATCGGATTTCATCATTGGTGCCCAGATTAACTTGTGGATTTAATTGTGAGCGGGAAAGGAGGAGCTTTAGCCACAATCTCTACAGTTTACCTAATTTTCATGCGGGCCTTATACAGCAACCATAAATTCTTGGCGCTCGGTATAAGGCTGTCCGAAAGAATGTTACGTGACCCAACCTCTGGGAGAGTACAGCATGTGCACTCTGTGATGATTCAATGCTACCCAAGATTGGTAAATAAATATCAGGTATTCCTATAACAAGACAATGCAAACCTCAAACGGCACTTTGGCCAAAGAAATGCTTCGTGAACTGGCATTTGAGTTTCTTCCTCAACCAGTGGATAGTCGAACCCAGCTGCTTCCGCCTGCTACCTCTTTCGATCCATGGCTCATTTTGTTCGAGGTGGGCGGTTTCAAACATTTCTGGAAGTCGAAAATGGATATCGGGAATTTTTAACCTCCAAGGACCAAGCATGATATCGAAGAGGAATGAACAACTTGCCGAAAGATGGCTACGAACTATTAAAAATGAAGGTTTATACTTCTCTGAGTAAAATTCGTTATTTATATTACAATAATCATTTCTCAAGTATATTATAAAATACGTAAACTTATGAATCACCCTAATAGAAATATCTGAACTTCATTAATGGGAACAATGGTAGAAAAACAGCGCACAACGAAAAATAAGTCTAGGAATAAAGTTGGGTTGTTGTTTTACCTCTGTGAGGCACTTTTTTGTACACCATGGGCTAAATGGCCATGTCACATGGATCCTGAAGGCTCAGAGAAGGTTGGAGGAGGAGACCCACTGGAACAGCTGTTGGGAGACATATGGTAGCCTCCCATCAAGGCCATCCAGCATGTTATTTAATGTACACAGGTAATGGCTCTTCTGCAAACCAGGCCACAGTTTAATATCCCATCTGACGGATGGAGCCCTTTCCAAGCCCATCGGTGTCCCCTACTGACCGTGGGCAGGGTGGAGAATTTTGCAGAGATAAATCTCAATGCTGATCCAGCTGGGATTCGAACCTGGGAACTGCAGAATATGAGCCTGGCACGCTACCAACTGAATCACCCCGCCTTAGGAATAAAGTAATCCCTTGTGGGGGACTATTCTATTCGTAGGATTATTCATAACCCCCGCAGGGGAGAACCTGTAGGGCTGTGGAGCTATGATTCTGATCTAACTATCAATTGGAGAGGTCCAGGACCTATGAAAAATTTGATATTATAGGAAGTGATCTTCTAAATACATTTCTAAAGTTCTATAATAAACACTTCAAAATTAAAAATAGGCATATCACATTGAAAAATTGTTCTATAATACACTGGTTTAATAAATTATGGAATAACCTGAGAAACTCGTTGTATTTGTTGCCTGTAAATCGGAAGACAGGTGTATGTAAAAATTGTGCATGAGAATAACAGCTGAAAAATGGAATAGCACTTTTAATTCCCTAAATTATATACGAATATATATAACTGGTAAAAAAGATGAAAGTCAACTAAGATACCCCAAGTAGTTCAATATGGAGTGTAGTCACCTCTCACAGCTATGCAGGCCTTGCAGTGATGTCTCCTGCTTCTGATAACATTGTCCAGCAACTATGTGGTTAATGATCTCCATTGCTCCTCGAAAGGACGTCTGAGCTCCAGGAAGCTTGCATGGGTGAGATTCAGGAGAACAACCCATCCCCTGAGAACATCGCATGCATGTCCTATTGGATTTAGGTTGGGAGACCAGGCTGGCCACTCTCAACTTAAATCCAAGAGATATTAGTTATATAGAGTTTATTAGGAGTATTTTCCTAACAGCAATCGACAAAGCGACAGCTGTGTGGCGAGGGAATGTCATCCTACAGGAGGTAGGTATCCCTATTGCATATGGTCTCACAGAGGAATCCTGGTTTTCATCCCTGGCCGAAAATAAGGGTAGTGTATGATGTAATGAATGCAAGGGAATGTATGATGACAGCAAATGATCAGATCCAAAAAATATACATGTTCAAAATTAAAAGCAGTACAATAGATTAAAATGTGACGAATGGTTGAGACGATATCACACATATTGTATTTTAATCGTCCACCTCAAGAAGAAAAAGTTATAAATTCGTGAATTATGCGGATCCGAGAAAGTACAGCTTCCAGAAAATATGCACGTATGTGGGAATATCTCCTGTGTGTTGCCTCTGATTCAATTAACTAACCTCAGCAAAAGAAAGAGTTATTTTTTCTGAATAGAAGAATGTTAAAAAATATGTTAAATGACAATTACATCTCATGCAACAAAAATAAAGCACTTCACTGTCACTTTTTTTCAGACATAGTTCCATTTGTTCAGCAAGTTACGGTCTTTCGGTAAATTGAGCTTTGTTCGTTTGATTTCTCATGTTTTCTATCACACTCCGTTTTGTCTTGTATTAAGTTTATATTTACAATTAGATACCGCGACCGTAATATACCTATAAGGTGGATTGGATTGGGCTGTTTTATCCATGAGCCGTAATTTTTTTCACGTAATGGACTAAGTGGCCAGGTAACACGGACCCCAAGGAGTCAGAGATAATTTGGGGAAGGGGACTAATTGGACAGTTGTTAGGAGACATTATGAAAGCATCACGTCAATGCTATCCAGAGTGTTCTTTAGCATGTGCAGGGTATGCAGGGCGTAGCTATATGGGGATGTGGAGGATGCTTGGCAAAATCTTGGGGAGCTGGCAAAATTCAGGTGAGATGTAAAAATTGGGTTTTCTTTCCCCCCCCCCCCACACACACACTCTGAACGAAATATCCTGGGAACGTCCAAAATTAAATTTAACTGAAGTACTTAATTTGTAAGTTGAGATAATTTTCGTTTTTCTCACCCGTCATGTTGCTTTAATTTATTTATTTTTATTTATTGTTGCATTTTTATTGTATTTTTGTTGTTGTAAATATTTTTATGTATTAAGTGTGTTTTTGGAAGTACTATTGTGGGGATGTGACTCACAGATATTGTTTTCGGGTATGAGTTGGCTGCGTTCATGGGCTGACGATTAACAGAAGCCCTTTTTTGGCCTTTTACAACTAGCCTGGGGCGCGAGTGGGAGCGCTGGAGACGAGCCAGGTGATAAGGAAAGGACAGTCTTGAGCGTCACTGTCAAACGGGAAGGACGTTTGAACATGCGTCAAGGGTCGCCACTCTTACTCAAAGAAAAACCTGTAAGGAGAGGAATTCGATTCTATGTGAGAATCAAGATTTTTGGTGAATCAGATACAGTTCTATGGAACTGAAGTGAGTTCTTAGTGAACCACGTTGCAGGCAAAGTTTGGATATCCTTTCGCCTAGTTTGAGGTCGAGAATCTGCAAAGTGCGGTTCTTCACCTCACTGTATAATTGTTTGCAGCAGCAAAGCAGCAAAGGCCTACGGAGTCGGGCCTATCCCCAACACGTGATTGTATATGCTGTGAATAAACTGTGTCGTCCCTATACAACTCTCGTGCGTGAATTGTTGGACATATTTCTGTACATCACTTGACGCAGCAAGTCTGAGGCATACGTCGGTACGGGTGTAACAACCCACAAACCTGTTTTTTAACCGAAATAAGGGTCAAATTATTAACCGAATCAAGGGACTAATTGATCGTCCTCTACTGTAGAGTGGGTAAATCGTTTGTCATCTGGCCCAACACCATATTCGGCGCAGTTCAAAGAAACTCTAATTCCACGTGACGAAATAAACACAAGCGTCGTTACCCTTACCACAGTCACGACCTCCCCCCCCCCCCTCTCGCAACCGCAATATCTTCGTTATGCCCCTTAGGTTATGGCTCTTCTGCACAAGGAGCACAGAAGAGGCTTTACGTCCCGTACGATGGATGGAATTTCCAAGCCCATCACTATCCATTTTCTGAGCAAGGCCAGGGTGGGAATTTGGCAGAGATAAATCTCAATGCTGGCCCAAGTGGGATTTGAACCTGGGAACTGCAGATTATAAGCCTGGCGCACTTCCCGCTGAGACCACCCAGCCTCCTCTAATATATGATTCTCGGCGGGATAACATCAAAGTAACTTTAATAATAACATTATATAGGCCATCCCGTCGTCGAGTGGTTAGCGCGCTTGACTACTGATCTAAGGGACCTGCGTTCGAACCCCGGGTAAGGCTTGGATGTGTGTGTCGTTTTTTCTGCTGAGGTCCTGCCATCCTCTCAGACCTTCTACTTTGGCATATAAACTGACAGGCTCCTGTCAGACCTCTGTGGCAAGCAGCTGCTTGAGGGGGTATTTATTTTTTTTATTTTATAATAACCTCGTTGGGATAATGTTATAATAACGATAAATTTTCTATTGTTTCATAAGTTAATAACAAGTATATGTGCGAAATTGTTTCACATAACAAATATATGTGGAAATCATTGTAACGTCATTGTAACAAACAACTTTTCGTTTATGTGAAATATTTCGTTGTCACGTTATTGAAACCTAATTATTAAAAATTGCATTTTCAGAATGTGTGCTAATCTGGCAACACTGAATACTATTAGTGAAAATGGCAAAAACTTTCTGCATTGACATTTTAACAACCATCAGGTCTTTCTGTTAACAATTTAAATCATATAGTCATAAAAGTAATTTTTTTCTCCAAAATTATAATTTGCTACCCATATTTGTTTGCTTTCAATACAGAATTTTTTAATGGAAAATCTTTCCTTCCTTCGCGAAACCAACTTTTTGCACCAAGTTTTTATTTCCGTAATTTGAAGGACAGATCCAAAGTTAAATGAATAAAAGGACGGAACTTGGCTTTAAAATATGAAACAAATTATCCCTCAAGCAGCTGATTGCCGCAAAACTCTGATAGAAATCTGTTAGTATAATATATAACATAGGAGATATGTTAAAAAGGAGAGACCTCAGCAGAAAGACAAAAAAAAAAACCAATGCTTTATCCGGAGCTCAAACCCAATCCCTTTAAGCAGAAGTCATAATAATAATAATAAATAAATAAATGTTTATTGACTATATATAACATATAATACACTTAATAATAAATAAATAATGCTTATACAAAATAATGAGTTAAAATAAGATTCACAATTCGGTATGAACAATTAAACAAAATATACAACTGATATAAATAAATTCATGTAATGTAAAATATTAATGAAATGATGCAATAAAATAGAAGCCATATAAGAACGACCAATGAGCATTTTGCTCTTACAGGTTGTCAAATTAAATTAATAGTTTTAAACGATATGCACTTTTATAATACAGAATTAAAGGTGGAAAAATTAATAATTTTATATTTATTCATTAATGACATGAAATGTGGTAAGTCACTTAACAATGAAATAAAGACTCAATGTTGTGCATATGCAATAATCTTTGCTTAATTTTTATTTTAAATATATTTTCGTTTTTTTCTTCCCTTATATTTTTCGGTAATTTATTAAAATTTTGTGGATATCCATAATCATGAAATGTTTATGGATAATTTCTTTTCTTGAAAAAGGTACATAATAAAGTTCTCTATTTCTAAGATTTATTTTTGCATGTTGTAATTTTAAGAAAACTGGTTTTTTAAACACAAACATAAGGATTTTATAAATATATAATTGTTTTAAATTCAAAATTTCATTTTCCAAAATCATATTTTTTAAATTCGTAATATTGTTATTCATAATAACCTTCAGAATTCTGTTTTGTAAGGTCATTAATTTATTTAAAGATTTAAAATATGTTCCTCCCCAACTAATTAAACAGTATTGTAAAGTAGATTGAATCCATGAATAATAAAGAGTTATTAGAAAGGAAGTACCTACAATTTTCTTTAGATGATATATTCTAATTAGGAAATATCTTAAACATTTTGCAATTATATTTGTATGACTATTCCACTTCAAATTATTATCAATAGTAATCCCCAAATATTTATATGTTTTAATTTGTTTAATTTCTGCACATGTATATCCAATATTATTATCACAAGTAAATCTATGATATATGATTTTATCTTTGAAATAACTCTTGTTAGTGAGACTGAAATACATTGAATACGATTTTTCGAAATTTAATGTAGATGATTTTAATGAAACCATAATTGAATATTTTTTTTAAATCATGAGATATAGTCGATTTCAATTCTTTAAAATTATTACTTCTATATACTATAGCAGTATCATCAGCATAGGATATAGGATATACTTTTAAGTTATTAAAAAAGAAAACATTGAAATAAATCAGGAATAAAATAGGTCCTAAAACTGAGCCCTGAGGCATTCCTTCAGTAAGCAATAAGGGTGAACTTTTTGTATTTTTTATGTCTGCAATTTGTTTTCTATCTGTAATATATGACTTAAACCATTTTAGCGTATTTCCTCTAACACCAATGTAATTAAGTTTCTGCAATCAGATATCATGATTTACAGCATAAAATGCTTTTGCAATGTCTAAAAAAATTACCATAGTTTTTTTAGAATTATTTATACCATGTAAAACAGTAGTGGTCATTTCCAGCACTGCATGATCTGTACTCTTATGTTCTCTAAACCCAAATTACGATTTGTAAAAAAAGATGAATTATTTAAAAATTTTTATAAGTCTATTCTTCATCATTTGTTTCGATAACTTCTGAGAAAATAGGTAATATAGAGATTGATGTATAATTATTAAAAATATTTTTATATCCTTTTTTGTAACATAAGCTTTACAATAGCAGTTTTCAATTGGTTTTTAAAAATACCAAAATTAAACGATATATTTATGATTTGTGTTAAAAATGTTGCTATTAAAATATAATAAAAAAAGTTGATATTTATTAATGATTTTTAATATTTTGGGACTTATATTATCAAATTCATAAGCTTTATTTTCATCTAAATTGTTTATATTATTATTCAATTCAGCTTCATTTTTTTTAAACATGGAATTTTTGTTATTTAAGATAGAGGGATAATTATGAAAGTTAATACTTGTGTCATTATTTTAATTATTAAGATGAATGAAATTATAATTAAAGTCATCAGTTAATTTTACTGCATCACTATACACTGGTAATGTTGAATCAGAAGTTTTTTCATTCAAAATTTTCTTTACACATTTCCATTGTTTTCTTGTATCTTTTTTACATTTTTTAAATTCAGTTTCATACTAATTATTTTTTAAATTTCTTATTTTTGAAACTATGTTATTTCTAATTGTTTTACAATCATCATTATATTGCAATATAAATGGATATTTTTTGTGTCTTAAAAATGCTTTTTCTCTTTTTTTAATCAAAATAATTATTTCATTAGTTATCCAACGATTACCATTAAATTTTGTGTTTCTATCATCAATATCATGCATTTTTGTGCTTTTGTTTAATATTGCATTATTAATTAACTGTATAAAAGTTTGATATATATATATATATATCATTAATGTTTGAATTATCAATTTCATCTAATTTAAAATTTAAATATTTTATCTTAGATTCCAACTGTTTAAAATTGATACTAATTCTTTGAGATATTTCATGTTTCTGTTTCATTTTCATATTAGGTTTAAGAATTTTTAAAATTAAGTATAATGGTTTGTTATATCATTTAGAAATATTGCACATTTGTAATCATATATCTTACTTTTTCTAATAAATATATGATCAATGAAACTTTTAGAGTGATTATAAATTCTTGTATAGTCGTTTATGAAAGATTCAAATCATTTGCTGATAATATATTGAAATATTCATTAGTATTATTGTTACCATTACTTATATCAATATTGATATCTCCAATAAATAAAACATTTTTGCTTTTTATAGTATGTAAAATTGAATCTATTTCTTCCAGATAATCATGAGTTGAATAATTATGATCCCTATATAATGCCATAATATAAAGATCAGTTACTTTATCACATACATTTATATTATCAGCAGTATTCATTTCAATTTTAATATTACGAAAATCAAATTTTTTTATATAAATAATTTTGCCACCTGATTTATTGTAATCTATACATTTAAAAATCATGTGAAATCCTATTATATTAAATAAACTGATTTCATCATCTTTCACCCATATTTCACTTAATATTATAACATCTAAGTTGTAATTAACAGTAGACAATAAAATTAATAATTCCTCAATATGTGCTCTTAAACTACGAATATTTAGGTGAAGTATATTACAGCAATTGCATAAATCATGTATAATGAAATTACCAAAATCTATTATATTTAATACTTATTATTATAAAAAATTTATATGTATTGTAATTCTGTAAAATTATGGCGAGTTGCCATATTTTACAGAATAAAGGGCAGTTGCAAAATTTGGAGTAACTTGGGCAAAATCGTGGGGAGTTTGAAAAATTCAGGTGAGATATAAAAATTGGGATTTTTTTCTGTAAAATTATAGCGAGTTGGCAAAATTTAGGGGCAGTTGGCAAAATTCGGAGTGACTTGACAAAATCGTGGGGAGTTTGCAAAATTCAGGTGAGATATAAAAATTGGGATTTTTTTTCTATAAAATTATGGCGAGTAGGCAAAACTTAGGGAGTTGGGAAAAATCCAGTGGTAGTTGGCAAAATCTAGGGGTAGCTGGCAAAATCTAGGGGTAGTTGGCAAATTCTAGGGGAAGTTGGCAAAATCTAAGGGTAGTTGGCAAAATTCGGAGGGGGCAAAATCGTGGACATTTGACAAAATTCAGGTGAGATGCAAAAATTGCAATCTTTTTTCTGTAACATTATGGCGTGTTTGCAAAATCGGGGCAACTTTGAAATATCCAGGAGAGCTGGCAAATCTTGAGGGAGTTTGCAAAATTCAGAGTGACTTTGGAAAAATCAGATGAGATGTAAAAATTGCAAAATTCGAATCCACTTGGTAAAATACGGGCGATTTGTGAAAATTGAGATTGTTTTTGTGAAATTAAGGAGAGTTGACAAAATTGAGAAAACTGGGCAAAATCTTGGGGAGTTTGAAAATTTTGAAGTGGCTTGGAAATTTCAGGAGAAATGTAAAAATTGGGTTTGTTTTGCGAATTTAAAGAGGTGGTAAATACGAGGCAACTTGGCAAAATCTAGGGAAGTTGGCAAAACTGTAATCCACTTGGTAAAGTACAGGTTAGTCGTAAAAATTGGGATTAGTGTAGGGAAATTAAGGACAGTGGAAAAACCGAGAACTCTTGGCAAAATCTAGAGGAGTTGGCAAAATTCGAAGTCACTTGTTAAAATACAGGGGAGTTGTGAAAATTGTGCCTTTCTTGTGCAATTAAGGAGAGTTGATAAAATTCGAAGTGACTTGGCAAAATCAGGGAAGATGTAAAAATTGTGATTTTTTCTGTAAAATTACGGCGAGTTGGCCAAATGTAGTGTAGTTGGGAAATTCGAATCCACTTCGTAAAATATAGGCGAGTTGTGAAAATTGAGATTTGTTTTGTGAAAATAAGGAGTGTTGGACAATTTATTGAGGAAACTTAAAAAAATGTAGGGCAGTTGGTAAAATTCGAATCCACTTAGAAAATACGGGTGAATTGTGATAATTGAGATTGGGTTTGTGAAATTCAGTAGAGTTGGCAAAATCTAGGGGAGTTCGAAAATTCTGAAGTGACTTGACAAATTTAGGAGAGTTGTAAAGATTGGGATTGGTTTTGTGAAATTAAGGAGAGTTGACCAAATCGACAGAAAATTCGCACTGACTTGTAAAATGGGATTCAGACGAGAAGTAAATATTGGGATTATTTCCGTGAAATTATAGCTGGTTGGCGAAATTGGAAGTCAAATGGTAAAATGCTGGAGAGCTGTGAAAATTCCTTTACCCCCACCACCACCACCACCCTCCCCACGGAGCGAAAATCTATGGTAAAAACGTGATAGAGACATTATTTGCTCAGTTGGCAAAATTTGATTTTCGAGTTCGAAAATTTTTGATTTCTCCCCTCCCAATCATTGTCCTTCGCTACGCCCCTGCCAGGAGTGTTCTAAAATTCTTTGATAACCATTAAAGATAACACGATCCATTCGCAGAGAGCTTGCGTATTAGGAACTGTGGTAACGTAAAGATCAGCCGTAACATATACCCATAAGAAGCAATACAGTGAATTCAATTCGGGAGAGCGTGTAGGCCATACAGTTAGCCCACCTCTATCCATCTGTGGCCTCTACCAATCCAACGGGCAGGATACGTACGATTTAAATAACCCAGAAGTGGTGGGACATTCAACATTTGCATATATCAACTATATTCTGTCAGATATGCTTGTACAGATAAACTTAATTTATAACTTTTGCTTTTAAACTATCATCATCATCATCATCATCCTCAAGCAGCCCTGGGGTAAGGAGGTCCAACCAGACCGTGCAATTTAGTTCTCCAAGCAAGTCTGTCCTGAGCTACATCTACTGCATCTGGCCACTGCACACCAATTCTAATAAGGTCCTGTTTGACATTGTCTACCCACCGCATCCTACGTCTCCCCCTCTTTCTGAGGCCTTTAGGCACACTGTTCATAACCCTATTCGACAATCTATAATCATTCATACGGGCAACATGGCCAAACCAGCGGAGTCTCTCTCTGCACAATATGCTGCTTAAAGGAGGTTGCAGACTCCTTTGCCTAACCTCATCATTAGTTACAAAGTTGAACCACCTAATACCCAAGATACTGCGTAAGCATCTGGAGTCAAAAGCATCTAGCTTCCGGTTACCTTGTTTACCAAGTGTCCAAGTTTCATTACCATAACTAACCCTAGAAAGAACCAAACTATTATACAGTCTAATTTAAGTTTTTAGGTGTATATGTCTATTTCTCCACACTCTCCATAGATTCGTAAAAGTCCCAGCAGCAATCCCTATTCATCTGTTAATTTCATGCCGCACATCACCAGTATCAGTTACATAGCTCCCAAGATAATTAAACTGTGACACCTGCTCAAGACTGCAACCATTCAGATGAACTGAATCACAACCTGCCTGACCAATTTTCATCACTTTAGTTTTCCCTCTGTTTATAACCAATCCTTCTCTACTATCAGCCAATAAACAGTTAGAATCAAAGAGTTCATCTCATCAGCATCATTTACCAAAAGAGCTAAATCATCAGCATAATCAAAATGAGAAATTTTAGTGTCTCCAGTCCATTTAAGGCCAAAATCTTTCCCTTGAAGTGAATTTCGCATAACATAATCAATAACCAAACTAAAGAGAAAAGGAGACAAAATGCACCCTTGTCGAACACCAGAAGTAATGCTAAACCAATTGCTACAAGACTTACCAACTCTCACACACGACTCAGTGTTATTATAGAGAGCTTTCATTATGTTAACTAACTTGTCTGGTATACCATATGATCTCACAATCAACCACATAATATGACGATCAACAGAGTCGAAAGCCTTTTTGAAATCAACAAAGCTAGCAACCAAAGGTTTCTTAAACTCTAAACATTTCTCAAGAATATGCCTAAGTGAAAATATTTGATCCACACATTCCCTACCACTTCTGAATCCACATTGCTCATCACGCAATTGAGTGTAAACCAGATTCTTAATTCTATTATGCACAATCATGGAAAGAACTTTACCTGGAACAGAGGGTAGACTGATACCCCTATAGTTATCACAAGAACTGCGATCACCTTTCTTAAAAAATAGGGATAAGTAGCTCTGGTAAAATCCTTAGAGACCATGCCTTTATCATAAAAGATATTCAAAATTTCAGTCATCCAAGTGGTAACCGAAGCATTCCCAGCTCTAAGCATTTCCTTAGTAATTTCATCTACCCCCGGGAATTTATGAAGTTTAAGTTTAGGAATGCCAAAAATTACTTCAGATTGTGTTATAGGGTCAACATTAAAGCCATCAATGCACCTGTCATCATTGCAAACAATAGGAGTAGAACTAACCACATTGTTTGGAACATTACTGAAATGCTCAGCCCACCTAGCCATGACAGAATCTTCCCCTTCTACAACCTTACCTTGTTTATCCTTCAGTCCTTGTATGCCTGTCCGTTTTCTACCACATAAAACATTAACTATCTGGTACAGCTCTCTGCTGCTGTGCTGTCTAACTGCTTCCTCGGCTTTGCCAGCCAAGCCATCAAGCCAAAGATTCTTGTTAGCAGCTAACTGATCTTTTACACTTTTATTAAGTTCTCTGTAATGCTTTCTATTAGGACCAGTAGGGTATTGATTAAGGGCATTCCTGCAGTTCTTTCTTTCTGAAATAAGCTCAAGTGCCTTATCACTAAGATAATTCTTCCTCCTCTGTTCCTTTTTTTTAAAAGAATACTGTTAGTGTTCTTAAATTTCTCTTTTTAGGGAGGGACGACAATAAGCATCACCAAGGCGTGGGTCTGCTTCTCAGCAGGCATGATAGTGATGCTGTTCTAGGATATGAGTGCATTAATGAAAGGTTTCTTACAGCAAAATTTGGGACAAGCGTTAAAGACTTGAATGTTATCTGCTATTATGCCCCCACTGAGTATGCTGATGAAGATGAGAAGGATACGTTTAACGGAGAACTTCAGGATATTTGAATTCTGTTAAGAAAGGAGATATTACCCTTGTTCTAGGTGACTTCAATGCCAAAGTTGGTACTGACTCTGACCTTTGGGTAGGGGTGATAGGCCCTTTTGGTATTGGTAGCTGCAAAGGCAATTGGCAAAGTCTCCTACAGGTAAGTAAACTCAATGATTTCGGAATAACTACACATATTACGAACACCACGACATACATAAATACACTTGGGTTTCACCTGATGGGCTGCATAGAAATATGATTGATCATATATTAATTAACAGCAAGTGGGCTAGTTCTGTTAGAAATACCAGGGGATATAGGGGAGCTGAAATTGGATCTGACCATTACCTTGTTAAAAGTGTCTTGCAACTTAATCTTAAAAAGTGTTGTGTTAATTTTAAAAAATTTACCTTTAATACTGAAGCTCTGAAAGACCAGTTATAGCTAAAGCTTAACATGATAGGTTACTTAGTCATTATGACAGTCATAGTTTGCTTAATACTGAAGTTGAGGAAGAATGGGGACATTTTAAGCAGGCTTTTTTGGACACTAACAGTATTCTTTCAGGAAAAAAGGAGCGGAGGAAGCAGAATTATTTAAGTGATAAAGCACTTGAGCTTATTTCAGAAAGAAGGAACTGCAGGAATGTCCTTAATCAGTACCCTACTAGTCCTAATAGAAAGGATTACAGAGAGCTTAATAAATGTGTAAAGGATCAGTTAGTTACAGATAAGAAT
Source organism: Ryuthela nishihirai (assembly GCA_038380435.1). Classification (NCBI taxonomy): domain Eukaryota; kingdom Metazoa; phylum Arthropoda; class Arachnida; order Araneae; family Heptathelidae; genus Ryuthela; species Ryuthela nishihirai. The sequence continues at coordinate 5,565,292 of JAWZYU010000030.1, read as the reverse complement.
CTTTGGCTTGATGGCTTGGCTGACAAAGCCGAGGAAGCAGTTAGACAGCACAACAGCAGAGAGCTGTACCAGATAGTTAATGTTTTGTGTGGTAGAAAACGGACAGGCATACAAGGCTTGAAGGATAAACAAGGTAAGGTTATAGAAGGGGAGGATTCTGTCATGGCTAGGTGGGCTGAGCATTTCAGTGATGTTCTAAACAATGTAGTTAGTTCTACTCCCATTGTTTGTAATGATGATAGATGCATTGGTGGCTTTAATGTTGGCCCTATAACACAATCTGAAGTTATTTTGGCTATTTCTAAACTTAAACTTCATAAATCCCCAGGTGAAGATGAAATTGTTACAGAAATGCTCAGAGCGGGGAATGTTTCGGTTACCACTTGGCTGACTGAAATTTTGAATTTCTTTTTTGATAAAGGCATGGTTCCTAAAGATTTTACCAGAACTATTATTATCCCTATTTTCAAAAAAGGTGATCGCAGTTCTTGTGATAACTATAGGGGTATCAGCCTACTCTCTGTTCCAGGTAAAGTTCTTTCCATGATTGTGCTTAATAGAATTAAGAATCTGGTTGACAGTCAATTGCCTGATGATCAATGTGGATTCAGAAGTGGTAGGGGATGTGTAGATCAGATATTTTCACTTAGGCAGATTCTTGAGAAATGTTTAGAGTTTCAGAAACCTTTGGTTGCTAACTTTGTTGATTTCAAAAAGGCTTTCGACTCTGTTGATCGTCATAATTTGTGGTTGATTGTGAAATCATATGGTATACCAGACAAGTTAGTTAACATAATGAAAGCTCTCTATAATAACACTGAATTGTGTGTTAGAGTTGGTAAATCTTGTAGCAATTGGTTTAGCATTACTTCTGGTGTTCGACAAGGGTGCATTTTGTCTCCTTTTCTCTTTAGCTTGGTTATTGATTATGTTATGCGAAATTCACTTCAAGGGAAAGATTTTAACCTTAAATTGGCTGGAGATACGACAATTTCTGATTTAGATTATGCTGATGATTTAGCCCTTTTGGCAAATGATGTTGATGAGATGAACTCTTTCATTCGAGCTGTTGATGAGACTGGTAGTAGAGTAGGTTTGGTTATAAACAGAGAGAAAACTAAAGTGATGAAAATTGGTCAGGCAGGTTGTGATTCAGTTCATCTGAATGGTTGCAGTCTTGAGCAGGTGCCACAGTTTAATTACCTTGGGAGCTATGTAACAGATACTGGTGATGTGCGGCATGAGATTAACAGACGAATAGGGATTGCTGCCGAGACTTTTAAGAATCTATGGAGATTGTGGAGAAATAGGCGTATACACCTAAAGACTAAAATTAGACTGTATAATAGTTTGGTTCTTTCTAGGGTTAGTTATGGTAGTGAAACTTGGACGCTGTGTAAACAAGATAACAGGAAACTAGATGCTTTTGATTCTAGATGCTTACGTAGTATCTTGGGTATTAGGTGGTTTCACTTTGTAACTAATGATGAGGTTAGGCAAAGGAGTCTGCAACCTCCTTTAAGCAGCATATTGTGCAGAGAGAGACTCCGTTGGTTTGGCCATGTTGCCCGTATGGATAATTATAGATTGGCGAACACGGTTATGTACAGTGTGCCTAGAGACCTCAGAAGGAGGGGGAGACCTAGGATGCGGTGGGCAGACAATGTCAAACAGGACCTTGTTAGAATTGGTGTACAGTGGCCGGATGCAGCAGATGTAGCTCAGGACAGATATGCTTGGAGAATTAAACTGCGCGGTCTGGTTGGACCTCCGTAGCCCATGGCTGCTTGACGATGATGATGATGATGAATGATCAGATCCGATTTCAGCTCCCCTATATGACCTGGTATTCCTAACACAACTAGCCCATTCGCTGTTAATTAATATATAATCAATCATATTCTTATGCAGCCCATCAGGTGAAACCTATGTGTAATTATGTATGTCGCAGTGTTTGTAATAAGTGTTAGTTATTCTGAATCCATTGAGTTTACTTACCTGTAGGAGACATTGCCCATTGTCATTGCAGCTACTAATACCAAAAGGGCCTATTACTCCTCCCCAAAGGTCACAGTCAATACCAACTTTGGCATCGAAATCACCTAGAACAAGGGTAATATCTCCTTTCTTGACATAATTCAAAATATCCTGAAGTTGTCCATAAAACTTATCCTTCTGATCCTAATCGCCATCCTCAGTGGGGGCATAACAGCATATAACATTCAAGTCTTTAACGCTTGTCTGAAATTTTGCTGTAAGAAACCTTTCATTAATGCACTCGTATCCTAGAAGAGCATCACTGCTAGAAGAGCGTGTCTGCTAAGAAGCAGACCCACGCCTTGGTGATGCTTATTGTCGTCCCTCCCTGAAAAGAGAAATTTAACCTTATTTTTAAGAATCTGACCTTTATCTGTCCATCTGGTCTCTTGCAAGCCGAGAATATCTAAATTATAATGGTGGAATTTATGTGTAAGGTCATCAAGAGAAAAAGCTCTGTGCAGAGTGCTCACATTCCAACTACCTATGGAGAGAAAATGGTTAGTGGGATGTTTAAAGAAATTATGTTTATTGAGAGAGGGAATGCCGACAATATCAAACAGCCCCCTAATCGCAGACATGGGGAAAGACCCGTTCCCCCACCAATAAAGGCTGAAGCCATCTACACTGGAAGACTTCCTCCAACGTAGAATTTGACGATGCCAATAGAAGCAAATAGTTCAGGTGCCTGCGAATACTTCTGCTCAGGATTATCCACCATCTGATAAACATATCCTGTGAATCTATTCACTTGGGGCTGTCAACCCACAAACAAACAGAAAACACAGCGGAAGATTTTCCCTCCACTGAAGCCCACCAGTGCAGCAAAATCAGGATTCATAATCAAGCTCAGAGCCATATATCTGTCCAATCCAGTGGGTTTATATGGTCAGCATCAAGACCCTGTGTGGTTGACCACTCCTCAGCAGGGTAGAAAAAAAAAGTAGCCATAGATGTCCAGATCAGTAGGCCACACTATCTGGCAGCCCTCCTATTCCGTTCACGTCCACAAGAGAGTATCTCTTTTGAAAGGTATTAACGGTCTGCACCACGAGAAGGCGGGGTCGGACATTAGGTGCTAGGTCTGGCCGGTTCTATGCATCATCATACAGTTACAGCACCATCACAGGGGATTGGTGCATAGCTCTCCTTCCAGTGACTACCTAGCTACCATATTTAACTTTAATCAATTTTCAACTCTTTTTTTTAAAATGAGGAAGTCGATTTGAAATGCATTATCTAGATTCAAAATATCTTAGAATCCATTTTGAGATTTTTAACAAAAACAAAAAAATTCTAATAATCTTCGAAAAATTTTATCTTTTGACTCAAAAGGAAAGGTGTTTTATTACCATATTTTCAATGAAATGATTCAACCTTTCGTGAGAATTCGAATACCTAAAAATATGACATATTTATCCCAAATATCCTAAACGCTAAATAATTTAACGTAAGTATAAATAAACAAATATATATTATAAATATTAAAATCTGCAGAAAAATTTCTTTTAAATATTATTAAATAATGACATGCAGCAAATATGCATTGTTTCATAATTCTCAATCAAGATAAACAAAAAATTTCTGAAAAAATAAACTTTGTTGTCCAATGTACTCATAGATGGCAGCACATTCCGGTGTACGCTCCGGCACCATATTGAAAAAATATTTTGCAGATATGGGAATACTTCTCTCTAGCGTATTTAAATGTTTTCCGTAAGATGTGAGAAAACAGTGCGTAAGTTATGAAAAGAAATTAAATTACAAATAATCATGGTAGAGATGCGCTTTAATTTATGTGAAAATTCTTTATGGTAGAATTAAATGTGGAAGAAGCATGCGACAGAATCAAAAATATTGCTCTCATACAAAAAGGAATTATCTAAAATTTACTCGTAGTCTAAAATGCATTTCACTCAAAATTATTGGTAAAAAAACGCCATTTTTATTTGACATGAAGAGCATGAACAAGTATTAGTTTGCTATTTTGTTGAGCGATCGTTTAACTATATCCCAGATAACAGTCGAAAAAAGCAAAACAAAATATTGTGCAGCTGCAAGAGGCTGAAAATGAAGATGACTAACATGATGATTCAGTGAATTCCCCAGTTAGTGCTTAACCCTTAGAATCTTTACTATTCTTACGAAGTTAAAAAAAATTGTTGAAGGTCCCACCGAGATTTGAACTCGGATCGCTGGATTCAAAGTCCAGAGTGCTAACCATTACACCATGGGACCTCGTGCCAGCATGATGTGCTAAAGGAATTTAGGCAGTAAGAGTAATATTATTTTTTTCAAATAGTATTACAGTTTATTACATTTTCTTCGATTAAATAATGCACATTCAAATTACCTAATTACTTGTATTATAGAATAAAACCATTCATGTAATGACTGTTATTAACGTTAAACTTAGTTCTCATTTATAAGATAATCATTCTGTTCATAGCGCCATCTAGTAGGAACAATACTCACTAATGGGTTATTTCTGGTGATTTTTTTAGAAACTTCTTGTGAGGTAATTAATTTTACTTTTAAATTTATTTCCTTTTACATTTTTTTCTTATTTTACGAAGTACAAATCCAATACGATAGTCAAACCCATCACTTAATGGATAGTGGTATAGATTCGTGAGACGAAGTTTTCTTTTTTATAACTGCATATTAGTGAAGAAAAATAATTTTTTTCAAAATAAAGTCATATGACAGAAAGTACAGGCTATTGATCTTAGGAACCCGGGTAAAATCCTGCTTAAAAGTTAAGGGTTATGCTGACAGGCTCCTTTAAGATTTATGTAGGAAGCATCTGCTTTAGGAGTGTTTTATTAATTTTCATTAATAAAAATATTTTTCAAATTTTTGAAAAACCTAATAATTAGAAATATTTTGGTTAATCTTGGCTATGCCACTGATTGTATATGAATGAATTATATGCAAAATCTGAATTCCATTCTTGTTATATTTCATTTAATTGATATTTTATTTGCGCTTGAGTAAAGGCATTATTATCTCTGTAATTTCTCTTTCTAATATTGAATTCAATAAGCATTCATGTGTGGAAGATGCGGAATTTTATCGCCATTCGTAAAACAGGTATTCCCATCATTAATATGCCAGTTTTAAAAAGCTTTACCTCTGAGCGAAGCTTTTGTAAACGCAATGGGCTAAATATCAGGTGACAAGGATCCACTACTCCCCCAGTGCTTAGAAGCGGAAGAGGATCAACTGGACAACCGTTAGGAGACAGGTGGAAATCTCTTTAAAATCCTCTAGAGTAGGAGTTCTCAACGTGGGGTACGTAGTAAAATTTTTGGGGTATGCCGCGAGAGCTCAAAAGTCGCTAGATCTAGTAACAAGTCCATTTCATTAATTACCCAGTAAAATGTTTATAATTTTACAAGATTTGTTAAATTGCTTATGTCATTTTTTGTGTTTATCGACATATGTAATTTATGAATGCAAAATTTAATGTGTATATATATATGTTTTATTTTATTCCCGCCGTTATACTATAACTATAATTTTATCTTCTATACAAGGGTACGCCAGTTACATACACATTTCCAGGGGGTACGTGAAGCATAAAAGGTTGAGAACCACTGCTCTAGAGTGTCCTTCAATGTACTCATAGTAGTGTTCTCATGAACACGGGGTGGAATGGCTGTGCCAGTAGCGCGTCAGGCTCGTAATCTGCAGTTCCCAAGTTCTATCAGTAGAGTACACCCATAGGTTTAGAGAGTCAGCCGTCTGTCGGGTGGTCCATTAGCCGTGGCTTGTGTGCGGGAGTGCCATAGCCTGTGAACGTTAAAGATACACTGGATGTCCTTGACGGGAGGCTACGTTCTGTTTTCTAACAGCTGTCCAGTGGGTTCCCCTCCCCACAACTTTCTCTGAGCCTTAGGGGTCTTTGCGACCCAGCCATTTACCTCAGTCATTTATTCAGTGGTGAAAGTAGATATTATTTCTTAGCGGTACGCTTTGAAGCATAGCTATGTGTGGAAAATCGCACATAGGCGATCACTCCAGTGAAGTCGTCTTACAGGGGTTAATAAATTGAAGTGTGTGGCGACGAAAGTATAGTGCTCTTAGATTTTTTCGTTTTCCTTATGTTTTCCGCAAATAGTGAATGATTTAGGGATTTTTAATGTGAAATAAATATTAATATATTTAAATACCTCCTGATTCCGTTGTATTCTTGGATTTCAGTCTTATTGAAAAAAAAAATAATATGATTTAGATGTTTTTAAAATTATTTTAGTAATTAAAGAATTTTTTTTTGAACGGAAAATTAATATTTCACTCGTATTGTAATCTTGAATACTCAACTTGCATATTTTAAATTCAGAAGCCATATATAGCATTTTTTTAGAAAAACATTTTTTTGATTTGGATTTGAGATTTGGAATAGCCATTAAAATTTATAAAGCTTAATCAATGATTACATGACATACGGAAATTTCGTCTCCGACTTATCCCCGATAATAGATGCGAAATTGCAGACTTTCCACATTCAAAATGAGGTAGGAAGAAGGTAACTTTTGTCAAAAAAAGTTGCGAGATTATTTTGCTGAGCGCTCTTGTGTGCCGAGCAAAATCATCCAGCTTTCCCCTCTTATCACGAGTACTATCAGTTGGCCATACCTGCAGCAGAAAAATTTTTCATTTCACTTTTACACGTGATATATGTATTTGTGGGCACGCTTAACTTTACATATCATTTGACCTCAATATAGACCTTGTCTTCACCTTAATGAGAAATGATTAGCGATTCAGCAACGCTAATCACAGAGCGCTAAACGCACTAACCACAGAGTAAGTCGAAACTGGTAGTTCAATAAAAACTACTTATGAAATATGAGGAGGATTCATCATTGCAATTGCCTTGAGTGTGGGTCTCTTTTGGATGTCGAAAATCTCAAACTACAGGTACGTATTAAGAGCCAGAGATTTTTCAAAAGCATTCATTATTAATATTTAACATCAAACAAACAAGCAAACTAAAAAAAATGGAATATTGTTACTTACGAAGAGAAAATTTACAGCAATCTGAAGTTTTCTCTTCAAACTCTATAAACAAAAATCGCAAAAGAGTGTTCCCCAGTAGTATATTGGCGACAACACTCAAGTAGAAAATATAACCTCATGAGGAGCGATGAGGGAGAAAGTTAAAATTCGATAGAGATATAATACCATTTATTTAATATTCAAATAAACTTATCTAGAGTAAATAAATATATTTACTTTATTTTGTTAAAGTTTATAATTAGATTCAAATAAAAAATATTTAAATTAATATAGGCCAAAATTATTTTTTTAAAACTTGTGAATAATTTCAGTCGTAGAATTTAGGAGTGTGCGCATTCTCTTACTGTATGTGTATACTATAAATGAATGTCTGTTTAAAATTCGCAGATGTGTAGGAGATGATGAAACAGACCACCAGTTTTTGAAATGGCTGGGAAGAACAACTTAATATTTAAAATTCATAGCAAATATTTCCTGCCTTAAAATTAAAGGAGATGTGGTAAGCGAAAATTATGTTTAAAAAAATGATGTGTCAACTTTTGTGGGACAATAAAATTAAAAGAACGTGTGTTAGTTTTTCTATTATGTTTACTACAGTAGCGTAATGTAAGGTGATTAATTGATAAAACTAATTTTTAAAAATCTGTTTTTTCCATGATTTTTACATTAAAATATTCCCCCACTTCAAACTCATTACTTAAATTTGGAGAAGCTTGTCCCCCATCGCCCCTTATTAAACTGCCTTCCGTTATTCCCAGAAATGTTTAGAATTTTCAATTCAGCACAATATAAAAAAATATGTATATTTGGAAACGTACATTTTAAGAACACAAGTACACATTGCTAAGCAATGGATTTCAAAGCCTAAGCGAGTTCATATCCTTTCTTTGATTTACCACCCCGTTTTCCCAGTTCTGCCTCCGGTAGTGATTAAGACCGAACCCAGACAGCTACGGCTTTGGATGGAGTCGCCTTTGTCTTTCTAGTTTTGACTTGCTAATCGTTCAAAGAGAGAAAGTACTACTTTCAATTTCTAGCACTCCCCCTTGGTACTCCCTGTCGACAGAAATGAAATCTCAAGTATCCGGTTTCTAAGCAGCTTGGTATCTAAAGGGTGGTATCCAACGAAAACTAAAGGGTGGTATCCTACTTGGTATCCAACGAGTTTTTCTAAAAGGAATGGTTCGCTTTAAAAAAAAATTAAATTCTGGTTTGAAAAAGCATTAAGGTGAAAAGGAAATCGTTAACGGAGCCACTACTGAAAAATGTCTTACTGGTACGTTGTACCGGCAAATAATTTCTTGCCGGTACAGCGTACCGGCCAACTTTCACCACTGCATTTATTTGAATAGAGTGTGACGACTTAACGCCACATCCGAAGGACAGCAGTTTTTCTGAGCCTATCGGTTCCCCTTTATCGCTGAGAGATAGATGTGGATTAACGGAAATAAATCGCAATTGAAACTCGAGCCTGGGAATGTCAGAAAACTAGTCTGGCGAGCTATAACATCCCAACCATTTGACAAAACGCAAAGGCTATTATGATGACTTTTGATTGGGATGTCAGAGAAACATATGCAAAACGTCAAAGGAGATCGTTTGGTGAAAAGTGAAGATGAATTTTTGGGCTCAGATTTTCGAATCCGCAATTTCCTGATCCCGCTTTGGGAGAAATAAAAATTCAGACCCCTGATCCCGCTTTGGGAGAAATAAAAATTCAGACCCATCACAAAACACATATACTGAAATGAATGTCGCTAATCAGTTATTTTATTGTTATAATATTAATTAAAATCGTTTTATGACAAAACTGAACATTAATGATCTTTGAAACAAATATATTAGAAATACTACCGAAAATGAAATTTTGAGGGTAGCTTCATTCCAAATGCAAAGAGCAATTAATTTATTCAGAGAATATGCAAAAAATAAAAGCTACGTGGTGCTTCTTTTCATTTACTGAAGACTTATTAAACGTTTGAAATTATAATCAAAAATATTTTACATTTCTGCCTCTCAAATTTTTAAAGAAACATTTGAAATTTCAAATACTTTGGGCCCGAGCCAGACTCGGGTTCAGGGTATCATGGTTTGAATGCAAAAGTCAACATTTATGTAAAATTACATGCATTTAATATTTCGCAATTTCCAGTCATTATGATTCTCATAATTCATTTTTAAAAGCACTCTATTTTTGTATTTTTCAGAAGTTTTCAAGGACTAAAGAATATATATCTTACGCCGTAGATAGCTACCTAGTAACCCTGATATAAACCGTTTCAAGATTCCCATACTGGAGAGATGAGAGTAAGCGATAGGTTATTTTCCATTGAAATGGTTAATAGAGGTGAGTTACCAGTGACTAAGTTTTTCATTTATTAATACACTAAAACAAAGAATCATACTAGTAGAATGCCGCTTGAAATTTCGATGAAAAATATTAATGACATTTAAAGTTTCGCTCTAAATAATCAGTTTTTAAATGTGACAAAAATTTTTATATGAACTGTTTTAAACTTTCCAGCCACTTCGATATTTCGATTCTTTAAAATTTACATAATGTTTAAACTAGTTTCAAGTTTGACTAGATTCTATTATAGATACTCTTGCCTTTATTAAGGTTTCAAGAACGATCTGCTTCTCCAAGGAAGAGTACGCCGCCCTGAAGATGATTGCTCCGGTTCTACAAACACGTAACTAGCTCATCTCAGTGCCTCGTATTTGTCTGAATGTCTCTTCATCATCATCCTCACGCAGCCATGGGCTACGGAGGTTCAACCAGCCCGTGCAATTCAGTTCTCCAAGCAAGTCTGTTCTGAGCTACATCTACTGCATCTGGTCACTGCACACTAATTCTAATAAGGTCCGATTTGGCATTGTCTGCCCACCGCATCCTAGGTCTCCCCTTCTTTCTGAGGCCTTTAGGCACACTGTTCATAACCCTATTCGCCAATCTATAATTATTCATACGGGCAACATGGCCAAACCAACGGAGTCTCTCTCTGCACAATATGCTGCTTAAAGGAGGTTGCAAACTCCTTTGCCTAACCTCTTCATTAGTTACAAAGTTGAACCACCTAATGCCCAAGATACTACGTAAGCATCTGGAATCAAAAGATCTAGTTTCCTGTTATCTTGTTTACACAGCGTCCAAGTTTCACTACCATAACTAACCCTAGAAAGAACCAAGCTATTATACAGTCTACTTTTAGTCTTTTGGTGCATACGCCTATTTCTCCACAATCTCCATAGATTCTTAAAAGTCCCGGCAGCAATCCCTATTCGTCTGTTAATCTCATGCCGCACATCACCAGTATCTGTTACATAGCTCCCAAGGTAATTAAACTGTGACACCTGCTCAAGACTGCAACCATTCAGATGAACTGAATCACAACCTGCCTGACAAATTTTCATCACTTTAACTTTCTCTCTGTTTATACCCAAACCTACTCTACTACCATTCTCATCAACAGTTCTCATCAACATCATTTGCCAAAAGGCCTAAATCATCAGCATAATCTAAATCAGAAATTTTCGTATCTCTAGTCCATTTAAGGCGAAAAACTTTCCCTTGAAGTGAATTTCGCATAACATAATCAATAACCAAGCTAAAGAGAAAAGGAGACAAAATGCACCCTTGTCGAACACCAGAAGTAATGCTAAACCAATTGCTACAAGATTTACCAACTCTAACACACGACTCAGTGTTATTATAGAGAGCTTTCATCATGTTAACTAACTTGTCTGGTATACCATATGATTTCACAATCAACCACAAATTATGACGATCAACAGAGTCGAAAGCCTTTTTGAAATCAACAAAGCTAGCAACCAAAGGTTTCTGAAACTCTAAACATTTCTCAAGAATCTGCCTAAGTGAAAATATCTGATAAACACATCCCCTACCACTTCTGAATCCACATCGCTCATCACGCAATTAACTGTCAACCAGATTCTTAATTCTATTAAGCACAATCATGGAAAGAACTTTACATGGAACAGAGAGTAGGCTGATACCCCTATAGTTATCACAAGAACTGCGATCACCTTTTTTGAAAATAAGGATAACAATAGCTCTGGTAAAATCCTTAGAAACCATGCCTTTTTCATAAAAGATATTCAACATTTCAGTCATCCATGTGGTAACAGAAACATTCCCAGCTCTAAGCATTTCCGTAGTAATTTCATCTACCCCTGGGGATTTATGAAGTTTAAGTTTAGAAATAGCCAAAATAACTTCAGATTGTTTTATAGGGCCAACATTAAAGCCACCAATGCATCTATCATCATTACAAACAATGGGAGTAAAACTAACCACACGGTTTAGAACATCACTGAAACGTTCAATCCACCTAGCCATGACAGAATCCTCCCCATCTATACCTTACCTTGTTTATCCTTCAATCCTTGTATACCTGTTCGTTTTCTAACACACAAAACATTAACTCTCTGGTACAGCTCTCTGCTGTTGTGCTGTCTAACTGTTTTCTCGGCTTTGCCAGCCAAGCCATCAAGTCAAAGATTCTTTTCAGCAGCTAACTGATCCTTTACATGTTTATTAAGTTCTCTGTAATGGCCTCTATTCGGACTAGTAGGGTATTGATTAAGGGCATTCCTGCAGTTCTTTCTTTCTGAAATACGCTCAAGTGCCTTTTCACTGAGATAATTCCTCCTCCTCTGTTCCTTTTTTCTTAAAAGAGTACTGTTAGTGTCCAAAAGAAGCCTGTTTAAAATGATCCCATTCTTCCTCAACTTCAATAGTAAGCATACCATGACTGTCATAATGACTAAGCATGGTAAGCTTTAGCTATAACTGGGTCTTTCAGAGCTTCAGTATTAAAGGTACATTTTTTAACCCTAGCACAACACTTTTTAAGTTTAAGTTGCAAGACACTTTTAACAAGGTAATGGTCAGATCCAATTTCAGCTCCCCTATATGCCCTGGTATTCCTAACAGAACTAGCCCATTTGCTGTTAATTAATATATAATCAATCGTATTCTTATGCAGCCCATCAGGTGAAACCCATGTGTACATATGTATGTCGTGGTGTTTGTAATAAGTGTTAGTTATTCTGAATCCATTGAGTTTACTTACCTGTAGGAGACGTTGCCCATTGCCATTGCAGCTATCAATACCAAAAGAGCCTATTACCCCTTTTCAAAGGTCAGAGTCAGTAGCAACTTTGACATTGAAGTCACCTAGAACAAGGGTAATATCTCCTTTCTTCACAGAATTTAAAATATCTGGAAATTGTCCGTAAAACCTATCCTTCTCATCCTCATTGGCATCCTCAGTGGGGGCATAACAGCAGATAACATTCAAGTCTTTAACGCTTGTCTGAAATTTTGCTGTAAGAAACCTTTCATTAATGCACTCATATCCTAGAAGAGCATCACTAGCGTGTCTGCTGAGAAGCAGACCCACGCCTTGGTGATGATTATTGTCGTCTCTCCCTGAAAAGAGAAATTTAAGATTATTTTTAAGAATCTGACCTTTATCTGTCCATCTGGTCTCCTGCAAGCTGAGAATATCTAAATTATAATGGTGTAATACTTGTGTGAGAACATCAAGAGAAAAAGTTCTGTGCAGAGTCCTCACATTCCAACTACCTATGGAGAGAAAATGGTTAGTGGGATGTTTAAAGAAATTATGTTTATTGAGAGAGGGAATGCCGACAATATCAAACAGCCCCCTAATCGCAGACATGGGGCAAAGAACCATTCCCCCACCACTAAAGGCTGAAACCATCTACACTGGAAGACTGCCCCCAATGTAGAATTTTACGATGCCAGTAAAAACAAAGAGTTCAGGTGGCTGCGATGACCTCTGCTCAGGATTATCCACTATCTGATATACATATCCTGTGAATCTATTCACTTGGGGCTTTCAACCCACAAACAAACAGAAAACACAGCGGAAGATTTTCTCTTCACAGAAGCCCACTAGTGCAGCAAATTCAGGAGCCATAATCAAGCTCAGAGCCTTAATTTAGTCCAATCCAGTTGGTTTATATGGTCAGCACCAGGATCCTGTGTGGTTGACCACTCCTCAGCAGGGTAGAAAAAAAAAGAAAAGTAGCCATAGTTGTCCAGATCAGTAGGCCACACTAATCTGGCAGCCCTCCCCTTCCGTTCACTTCCACAAGAGAGTATCTCTTTTGAAAGGTATTAATGGCCTGCACCACGAGAAGGCGGGGTCGGACATTAGGTGCTAGGCCTGGCCGGTTCTATGCATCATCACAGGGGATTGGTGCATAGCTCTCCTTCCAGTGACTACCTAGCTACCATAAGTCTAACCGACAAAAAAGCATAATCCATTCTTATGATTTATTTTAAACTTTAAATTGCTTTAATGGTTTATGGGAACCAATGAAAGTCAGCATTTCTGCAATAACTGTGTGAACCCTCAAGTAAAATTGGTAGCAATAGGACGCCCTTTACAGAAGCACCTAGCGCTTAAACGATTCCTATTACTGCGCATGCGTCTGGCGAGGATTATTTTTTTTTGCCAGGCTAAACTAATGGCTAAAAGAGGAGCATTTTGATCTCACTTTGACTCAGCTTTCCGCCGAGTTTTCAAGTTTATTGAAAGCTCAGTGCTATCGTCCGCTTAAAGAAACTATACACCGAAGAGCAAAAACAGGGTTGGGTCTGGTTGTTTTACTTTTGTGCGACACTTTTTTTTGCACATGATGGGCTAAATGGCCAGATCACAAGGACGTCAAAGATACCCTCTAATAATGCTTTCAAAAGTTCCCTCTAGTAGTGCTTTCCTTCAGCAAGATAATGCGCCATGCCACACTGCCCGGTTGTTCGAGAATGTTTCGCGGAATATGAGGAAGACTTCCAGGTATTTCCCTGGCTTCCAAATACCCCAGACATCAATCTAATTGAGCATTTGTGGTTTGTGTTGGAACAGCATATCCGATATAGGGCGGCTCAACCACGTAACGTAGTGGAGTTAAAGAATCTGCTGATAACGTGTTGATATCAGATACCACAAAATAACTTTAGAAATCTTGTAACTTCCATGCCTCACGGATAAGAGCTGTTTTGGCGGCACGTGGAGGACCAACATTATATTAGGCAGGTGGTCATGTAGTTTGGCGGCAGGTGGAGGACCAACATCATATTAGGAAGGTGGTCATATGCTTTTGCTCTTCGGTGTATATTTGCTTGTTTTGCAATAAATATATAGGGTTTTACAAAAGGGACTTTAGGATGTTGTTTTGTAATAAAGAGGAAAACACATGGAATATATCTGATTTGTTTATTGTAAATTAAAGTTTCATCGATTGCAATTAAACTTGAAAGATGATGTCATTCAAATATCCACCACGGCTACATTTACAGGCATCGATACGAACATCATAATTTTGTAAGATAGTCTCAATCATTGAGACATTAATCTCTCTTATCACTGCTCCAGACCACAAACCACACCAAACCGTATATTTTTGTGCATGAAGTGATTGTTCATGAATAATTCGAGGATTTTCTTCCCCCCAAAGTCGACAATTTTGTTTATTGACACTTCCATTTAACGTGAAATGTGCCTCATCGCTGAAGATGATTTTATGCGAAAACTGAGGATCCGTTGCCCTTTCTTCTAACATCCAAGTAACAAAATTTCTGCATTGCAAATGGTCCATTTCCTTCAGTTCCTGCGTTAACTGAATCTTATAAGCACGCAAATGCAAATCTTTATGCAAAGTTCGCCATAAACTGGTTTGAGCAATGCCTAATTCTTGAGAACGTCGTGGAATTGATGTTGATGGGTCATATGCGATACTTTCACGTACAGCAGTAATGTTCTCAGCAGAACTTGCAGTTTTTGGTCTCCCTGAAGATCGTTTATTGTGAACAGATCCAGTTTCTTCAAAATTTTTCACTAAATTTCGAATTGCTTGTTCAATAGGACGATTGAATGCGCCGAAAAAATCACGAATTTTGCGATGTGTTTCTTTTACTGAACATCTATTTCCATAATAAGTTTTAACGATTTCAATACGTTGTTATTGTGAGAGCGACGCCATAGTTAGACTTGTATATGACTGAGGTTAAAAAAAAATAAATACCCCCTCAAGCAGCTGCTTGCCACAGAGGTCTGACAGGAGCCTGTCAGTTTATATGCCACAGTAGGAGACCTAAGAGGATGGCAGGACCTCAGCAGAAAAACGACACACACATCCATGCCCAATTCCGTGGCTCGAACCCAGGTCCCTTAGATCAGTAGCCAAGCGTGCTAACCACTCGGCCACGGGACGGCTGACTGAGGTTAGGGTATATGAAATTACACCTGAAAAAAAAAAATCATTTTAAGTTATCGGCATTCAAAATCCTAAAGCCCCTTTTGGAAAACCCTTTATAATACATCATGGTGTTCTCTAGTCAAAATAGTTATCTGCAATGAGATTATACATTTATCTGCTTTTTTTTTTCAGTGCGGAAAAAGAAATTGTTGTGTAGCTATATGCTATATGGAAAATGTTGTGTTGTTGGATGAGATAATATATCTCTTGGAGCTTTTTTTTAGTGCGGAACGAAAATTTGATGTTCATCGATACGGTCGAGTCAAAATAGTTGTTTCTGATGAGATTAATTGGGGAGGGGCTTTATTTCAGTGCGGAACGAAAATTTGCTCTTCAGTGATATGCTGGATTCAAAATAATTGTGATCGATGAGAATATCTTTCTTTTGGAGCGTTTTATTAAGCGTGGAAAGGGCATTTATTGGTTAGTTCTATACCCTGATGAAAGAAGTGGCTTCGTCTGGCTTGTTAAAGTGCATAAGATGATGTGACGTTCGTTATTTAGTAATATGCTCAGTTCAGTAGCAAATGCATTAGATACAGTTATTTTGGCCGGTAATTTATATGCTAAACAAAGATTTTGCGTTTAAAAATAAGCATTTTTCGTCATATTATTTTTGGCGTATTCTCTCTTTCCAATGCCTTCACTAGGTCGTAATGGGAGTTCATGGCCGAGTGGTTAACGCTCTTGGCTACTAATCTAAGGAACCTGGAGTCGAGACCCAGATAAGGAATGGCTGTATGTGTCGTTTTTCTGCTGAGGTCCTGCCATCCTCTCAGACCTTCTACTACTCTCAGACCTAAGAACTCTGTCGCAAGCAGCTGCTTACAGGGGTATTTATTCATTTATTTTTTTATAGGTACCACTGCGTTAAATATTTTTTCTAATGTGTTATTGCTAGGTTTTGTTACATTCTGTGTCGTATTTAGCGTTAATTTTTTTACGTCATTAATTGAAGGAGGAGTTTTTTATTGTTTATTGTGGAAAAATAATTTTTCTTTGATTCTACTAGTGACCGCTAGGGTGGTATAGCAAAATGTAATTTATCATTACGTTGAGTAGAAACAAGATAATGGCGTTTCAACAGTGTACTGCAGTACTGCTATTTAAAGAAACACGTAAATATTCATTTCAATTCATACCCGAATTTTCTAAACCTAAAAATGTAGAATTCAGAGGCCACTGCAAATCTCATCAGCAGATATGTTTGCCGTTCAATTCCACAAGAATCTCCTACCATTGTATCTTACGTTTCTTTACGTGTCGCCATGTTGAAACCGTGAACTGCAGCCAAACCTTAACCCGATTTGAATGTTAGCTGTGGTAGAACAATTCTTATTTCTGAACCAAAAAATTGTAGTTGACTCGTGAGCATTAATTTATAATCTTGTAGTTCACATTATTTACAGATACTTGAGTTTTTCGAATTTGATAAAAGAAATTTTAAATTTCATATTCATAAACTTGTGAATTAAAAACTAGTATTAGTTTATTTAGCTTAGTATTATATTTAGTTATAATAGTTTATTTCGCTTAGTAAATATATTCATTTAGCGCATGCGCGGAATCTGGAGCCGGACCAATGGCCGGCCAGGCGATTTCCTTTAGCGATTAGTTTAGCCTGGCAAAATACTCGACACGTACATGCGGATTTAGGGTTTTGCCCGCTGTCCCTTCTTGTCTTTTATATTAGTTCTTTGGTCCGGGTTTCTTGCTGCAGTATAAAATATTTTAACACGTTTAAAAATTAGTGATTAATTACATAACATTATGTTTTAATTACATATTTTAGAATAATTTTTGCAAATATAAGAGCGGTAGCTGTTAATTGCATTTTATTTCCACAAGTATAAAAGTTTGAAATGTAGCGAAAATAGTTTTGTAACTTATCAGACTGTTTATGCCTAAACATAATGCAAAAAAGCATACGCTTGGTTTGCTGAGTCGAGGAAGAGTTTTTACTACATGTAAATTTGCATGTTTTCTGAGTTTTCTTACGGATAAGTGATTCGCGAGCTTGTCTCTTGATGAAAGGAGTATCCAGGCTTCGAGCCCTGGCTTCGAGCCCTGGATACGGGCTTGGAGCTCCAGGCTTCGAGCCCTGGATACGGCTTAGATTTTCTGTTCTTGAATTTATCTGAAGGGGAATTTAAGTATTATTTATGTTGTTATGCGAACTGTTTAATAGACCATGAACAGATGTCCTTTAAAAGAGTGGCAGCTGCATACTCTCTATTATTATGATTTGCATTTTAATTTGATTTACTTTTCTTTCTGTTCTATTTATTAAGGGCCGATTGCAGGAATCCAATCTTGTAGTACTCCTTTCCTTATTTTTTTTTATTTTTCTTTTCGTTTTTCCATTTTTAAAGAACGGTTTTCTGGAGTCTGCTCCCATAATCTCTATACTTTTCCCTTTAATTTTCTTTCTTCTTATTCTTTTGTTATATACGTATTTACGGAGTCTGCCCCCGTACATTTGATAATATTTTTATCCCTCTCCTTATTGCTTTTCGCTTGACATTTTTCATTTTGTCGGTTTGTTGCTAAAACAGTTGTTTCACCACATCTTTCGAACGCGATGGAGAAATGAAATTATTTGTGTCATGTAAAAGCTTGTGACGCGGGGTGTATCATAGGATATTGGCCTCCATAAAAGGGTAAATACGAAAAATATTCCGCTATACCTCCTGAACGCGATTGCTGAAAGTAACCTGCTATACGACAAATGGAAGCTTCTGACGAGGGTAGTGTCATAAGCTATAAAAATTGACCTCAAATTTTATTCTCCCCTAAAGAACGGGAAATGTGAAAGTCGTTCTACTATATCTTCCGAACTGAAGGGCCTACAATTACGAGTTACTTGTCAAGGGAAAGCTCGTATAATGACCGTCGTAAACTAGTTTGAATTTCGCCGATTTCGAATTCTGAATTTGCTGATTTCGAATTCGCGGATTTTTGTGTTACTATATTTTAAAGAGTCCTATCACGACTCCAAAAGGGAGGAAAAATATAGTCGATGTTTATGAGTCATAAAAATGGCGAAAGTTAATATAAAAATATATTTAAAAAATTAAAAAATTCCTAAATTGATATCTCCGAAACCCTAAAAATCAGTCACTGAGTTCGTTTTCACTTTAAAGGAAGATAGGGTGCCGATTTACTTGTACAATAAAATTTCTTTATATAGACACCATTCCTTTTCAAGTACTAGTTTATTTCCATTTTAATTTTTATCTTTCTTCGTTTTTTTTCCTTTAAAATTTTCGAAAGATTGAATTCCACAGCTTAACTTCTAGCATCATTTTTGGATACTCAAATGCTTTCTTGACTTACTGTCTTCTTATCAATATTTCTTCTGTTCAGCTATGAGCTCTAAACCAATGGTTTCCAGATATTTTTAGAGTAACACCAAAATAAGGGTACTCTCACTTATAAGGTACTTATGGGGATTGGGGATAGATATCTGTAGTTTCCAGTTGCTTGAGACTTAACCTTAGAGACTGGTAGCTATTTCATCATCATCATCATCATCATCATCATCATCATCATCATCATCATCATCATCATCATCATCATCATCATCATCATCATCATCATCAAGCATCCATGGGCTACGGAGGTCCAACCAGACCATGCAATTTCGTTTTCCAAATAAGTCTATCCTGAGCTACATCTACTGCATCTGGCCACTGCACACCAATTCTAACAAGATCCTGTTTGACATTGTCTGCCCACCGCATCATAGGTCTCCCCATCTTTCTGAGGCCTTTAGGCACACTGTTCATAACCCTATTCGCCAATATATAATTATTCATACGGGCAACATGGCCAAACCAACGGAGTCTCTCTCTGCACAATATGCTGCTCAAAGGAGGTTGCAAACTCCTTTGCCTAACCTCATCATTAGTTACAAAGTTGAACCACCTAATGCCCAAGATACTGCGTAAGCATCTGGAATCAAAAGCATCTAGTTTCCTGTTATCTTGTTTACAAAGTGTCCAAGTTTCACTACCATAACTAACCCTAGAAAGAACCAAACTATTATACAGTCTAATTTTAGTCTTTAGGTGTATACGCCTATTTCTCCACAATCTCCATAGATTCTTAAAAGTCCCGGCAGCAATCCCTATTCGTCTGTTAATCTCATGCCGCACATCACCATTATCTGTTACATAGCTCCCAAGATAATTAAACTGTGACACCTGCTCAAGACTGCAACCATTCAGATTAACTGAATTACAGCCTGCCTGACCAATTTTCATCACTTTAGTTTTCTCTCTGTTTATAACCAAACCTACTCTACTACCAGTCTCATCAACAGCTCGAATGAAAGAGTTCATCTCATCAACATCATTTGCCAAAAGCGCTAAATCATAAGCATAATCTAAATCAGAAATTTTCGTATCTCCAATCCATTTAAGGCGAAAATCTTTACCTTGAAATGAATTTCGCATAACATTACCAATAACCAAGCTAAAGAGAAAAGGAGATAAAATGCTCCCTTGTCGAACACCAGAAGTAATGCTAAACCAATTGCTACAAGCCTTGCCAACTCTCACACGCCACTTAATGTTATTATAGAGAGCTTCCATTATGTTAACTAACTTGTCTGGTATACCATATGATTTCACAATGAACCATAAATTATGACGATCAACAGAGTCGAAAGCCTTTTTGAAATCAACAAAGCTAGCAACCAAAGGTTTCTGAAACTCTAAACATTTCTCAAGAATCTGCCTAAGTGAAAATGTCTGATCCACACATCCCCTACCACTTCTGAATCCACATTGCTCATCACGCAATTGACTGTTAACCAGATTCTTAATTCTATTAAGCACAATCATGGAAAGAACTTTATCTGGAACAGAGAGTACCCCTATAGTTATCACCAGAACTGCGATCACCTTTTTTGAAAATAGGGATAACAATAGCTCTGGTAAAATCCTTAGGAACCATGCCTTTATCATAAGAGATATTCAGAATTTCAGTCATCCAAGTGGTAACCGAAACATTCACAGCTCTAGCATTTCCGTAGTAATTCATCTACCCCTGGGGATTTATGTAGTTTAAGTTTAGAAACAGCCAAAATAACTTCAGATTGTGATATAGGGCCAACATTAAAGCCACCAATGCATCTATCATCATTGCAAACAATGGGAGTAGAACTAACTACATTGTTTAGAACATCACTGAAATGCTCAGCTCACCTAGACATGACAGAATCCTCCCGTTCTATAACCGTACCTTGTTTATCGTTCAATCCCTGTATACCTGTCCGTTTTCTACCACACAAAACATTAACTATCTGGTACAGCTCTCTGCTGTTGTGCTGTCTAACTGCTTCCTCGGCTTTGTCAGCCAAATCATCAAGCCAAAGATTCTTATCAGCAGCTAACTGATCTTTTACACGTTTATTAAATTCTCTGTAATGCTTTCTATTAGAACTAGTAGGGTATTGATTAAGGACATTCCTACAGTTCTTTCTTTCCGAAATAAGCTCAAGTGCTTTATCACTCAGATAATTCTGTCTCTTCTGCTCCTTTTTTCCTAAACGAGTACTGTTAGTGTCCAAAAAAGCCTGTTTAAAATGATCCCATTCTTCCTCAACTTCAGTAGTAAGCAAACCATGACTGTCATAATGACTAAGTAACCTATCATGGTAAGCTTTGGCTATAAATGGATCTTTCAGAGCTTCAGTATTAAAACTAAATTTTTAACCCTAGCACAACACTTTTTAAGTTTAAGTTGCAAGACACTTTTAACAGGGTAATGGTCAGATCCAATTTGAGCTCCCCTATATGCCCTGGTATTCCTAACAGAACTAGCCCGTTTGCTGTTAATTAATATGTAATCAATCATTTTCTTATGCAGCCCATCAGGTGAAACCCATGTGTACTTATGTATGTCGTGGTGTTTGTAATAAGTGTTAGTTATTCTGAATCCATTGAGTTTACTTACCTGTAGGAGACGTTGCCCATTGCCATTGCAGCTATCAATACCAAAAGAGCCTATTACCCCTTTTCAAAGGTCAGAGTCAGTAGCAACTTTGGCATTGAAGTCACCTAGAACAAGGGTAATATCTCCTTTCTTGACAGAATTCAAAATATCCTGAAATTGTCCGTAAAACCTATCCTTCTCATCCTCATCGGCATCCTCAATGGGGGCATAACAGCAGATAACATTCAAGTCTTTAACGCTTGTCTGAAATTTTGCTGTAAGAAACCTTTCATTAATGCACTCATATCCTAGAAGAGCATCACTAGCGTGTCTGCTGAGAAGCAGACCCACGCCTTGGTGATGCTTATTGTCGTCCCTCCCTGAAAAGAGAAATTTAAGATTATTTTTAAGAATCTGACCTCTATCTGTCCATCTGGTCTCTTGCAAGCCGAGAATATCTAAATTATAATGTGGAATTCTTGTGTGAGGACATCAAGAGAAAAAGCTCTGTGCAGAGTCCTCACATTCCAACTACCTATGGAGAGAAAATGGTTAGTGGGATGTTTAAAGAAACTATGTTTATTGAGAGAGGGAATGCCGACCATATCAAACAGCCCCCTAATCTCAGACATGGGGCAAAGACCCGTTCCCCCACTACTAAAGGCTGAAGCCATCTAAACTGGAAGACTTCCTCCAATGTAGAATTTGACGATGCCAATAGAAGCAAAGAGTTCAGGTGCCTGCGATGACCTCTGCTAAGGATTATCCACCAGCTGATAATCATATGCTGTGAATCTATTCACTTGGGGCTGTCAACCCACAAACAAACAGAAAACACAGCGGAAGATTTTCCCTCCACAGAAGCCCACCAGTGCAGCAAAGTCAGGATCCATAATCAAATTCAGAGCCATATATCTGTCCAGTCCAGTGGGTTTATATGGTGAGCACCAGGACCCTGTGTGGTTGACCACTCCTCAGCAGGGTAGACATAAAAGAAAAGTAGCCATAGTTGTCCAGATCAGTAGGCCGCACTAATCTGGCAGCCTCCCCTTCCGTTCACTTCCACAAGAGTATCTCTTTTGAAAGTTACTAACGGTCTGCACCACGAGAAGGCGGGGTCGGACATTAGGTGCTAGGCCTGGCCGGTACATATTCAATAAAAATAAGGAAAAAATAATGTTTATACTTATCTCACATGAAGTTCTTTAGAGCCTGGGATCCTAAATTATTGTTATCGTATCTTGAAATTAAATTGTGCTAATGCACTATGTTCACTTAAAATTAGAGTTTGTGCTGAACAGTTCATATAATGTATATTAAAAACCCTGATATCGCATCTGGACCATCATTAGATAACGATGAGGCTTCAGAAAGATTAGCTGATGTTTTGTCAGGAAGATTATTTGAGATAATTCTGGAGCACTGAAAAATGCTGTAGTATTATGATCTTGTACCTATGGACAAGAGTAGAATATCTAGATTTTATGGCTGCTCTTGAATAATGTACCTGACTGTCTGTTTCAAGACCTTATGAATATGTGAATGAATGCCAGCATTCCTATACACATGAATTTGCATTCGCATACCACTGGAAGAAACTTCATTTGGTATCTCTTGTGGTAGGGGTATCATGGTTTGGAAATCACTGCTCTAAATTATATTGAAAATCATTGGATAGAATTTAACTGAAATTGCAGATTCCTTTCTGGTAAAACATTCTTGGATTTGTGAAGTCGATCAAGAAGACAAACATTTAGTTTTATTGAAAATGATTATAAAATATTATTCGCCAACAATAATGAAGCCTTATAAATGAGAATCTTAATACAGCTGTACATTAAGCGTGGTTGACTATAATAAAAACACCACTTTTGGTGTCAGTAAATGTGTATTCTTCTGATTTTCTTTCTAGTAAGGTCTCTTATTCCTTACATATTAAGCAAATTCAAGTTAATTTGCATCGGATTCTGGGATGTAAATTAGTTCTGCATCGTAGAATGCGATGCAGAAAGAAAAAGGACATCTCTAACTATGACAATATAAAGTACCATAAAATGTTCCCCACATAATCACAATGTCCGAAATATCATGAGGAAAGAAAGAAATTTAAAGGAAATCTTAGCAAATTTATTAATATGGAATTCTCACTCCAAAACATACTGAACCCACCCTTGATTAATCCAGCTACACAAATATAAGCCAATTTAATAAGATTGCTGAGAAGAATATCATTACTTCAGAAAATTCAATTTTTATCGTCCCCTCAACTTCACTTACATCTACTTGGAATCACCTCCAAAGTCAGCTAGCAAATCTCCTAACACCAAAAACCCTTAGGGCCAAAAACAGACTCCATACAAGGAAAACTACACAAAGCAATGAGTAACTTTTAGGAAGATCCAAGAGAATAACTCTAAAATCCTAACCACTGAAATAAATGACAAAGCCAGAACACAGAGAAAAATCTCGACGTAAAATGATACTAGTTCGGACAAATTAAGCAGAGTTAGAACATCGAAATTTTTATTTGAAAAATAACTGGCTGTTGTTCATTTCTAAACTTAAGAACACACAAAACACATTGATTTCCTAACATTAAGAATGGAAGTTTTCCTCATGTTCCACAAACCATTCTAGAGAGAACTACTAGAGGGAAATGCCATTGCCATGAAAGGATGTACCTGGTCTGCAGTGATGTTTAAGCAGGTGGTAGACGTCATAGTTTCCTGCACACGAATGACTGGACCCAAGGTTTCCCAGCAGAACATTGCTCAAATCATTACCCAATTTTCAGCAGGGTTCGATGTACTCTGTGTTGTGACACATTACTCCCGTCACCAGCATTCAAATTACGGGCGAGTTGCGCCACAGTATCCCTTCTGTTGGCTCGTACCATACAGGATAGCCTTCGCTCACCTCTTGTATCGATGAGCCCTGGTCGGACCACACCTTGCTGTCGATTAGTGGTTTTTCTCTCCTCTGACCAATTTTTGAAGTTACTAACCATGATTGACCATGAGCACTAAACAAGCCTTGCCGTCTCGGAAATATTCTGACCCAGTCGTCTGGTCATCACAATTTGGCCTTTGTCAAACTCACTTAAGTTCGCTGCCTTTCCCATCTGAAGAGCAAGAATAACACTGATTAACAGAGCTCAGTATCAGGTGTTATTTATACCGTTTCATGACTTTCACAAGCGCCGTCGTTTACCTGCAGTTGCTTCGATTTGCATAAAGATGCGCTGGTCATAATGTTTTGGCTCTTCGGTATACATAAGATAAGATCGCAATAGTGTGATATTGATAGAAAATATTTTATCTATTTTTAATATTATTTTGTAAGAGGACGAAACTTTATTTTAAAGGACGTTTTAAAGATGTTTAAAGGGACGTTAACAGATGTTTTACAGCTCGTGATTAGGCAATTTATGTCTAATCACGAGCACGTACAGTCGCTCAAAAAAGTATCCGAACGCCATGGTTGATTACAAAATTCAGAAAAAATATCTGGCAACGATTTTTTTCAGAAATTAGTGATCTGGCATCCTTCGTGTACAGTACACGAAGGATGCCAGATCACCAATTTCTGAAAAAATCGTTGCCAGATGTTTTTTCTGAATTTTTGCAATCAACCATAGCGTTCGGATACTTTTTTGAGCGACTGTACTCAAAATTGTCATCCTCATACATATATCAGTGACCAGAAAAATACATTTTTATAGAATACCAACAGATTTACCGGCGTTGTTCGGGTCTGAAACTTTCTAAAATGTAGAGCAGAAGTCACTCCCTAGGTCGCATTCTTTTATTTGGCATAAATATATTTGAACTCGATAACTACATAACAAAAAACTCGATACGATATATAAGTAGTGCTTTCTTTATGTGAACTCTTAGCAAGAATACAGGGTAGAGAGAGCAGATCGAGACAAAGTCCACTCCAACCAAAGGCGTCTGTAGGGAAGTCGTCACAAACGATGCACGTCCCCATCCGCCGTAGCTGTCTGGGTTCGGCCTTAATTACCACCAGAGACAGAACTGGGAAAACGGATTTGTGGTTTTCAAAATTCTTATTTTAACTCTTTCTTAACCTGTTACGAGACGGGTATATATTCACGTTTCCTTCTTTCGTCTTCTAAATTTATTTTGGTGAATAATTATTTAATATTCTGTCGAATTTAAAATTCTAACATTTCTGAGAATCACGGAATGCAATTTAATGGGGGCGTTTGGGTATAGATCACCCCAAATTTAAGTAATGAGTTTGAAGGTTTAGTGGGAGGGAAATTAAAAATTTGTAATTGTAATTTTTTATTAATTTATTAATTAAAAATTGTAATTTTTTGCTAATGTAAATTCATGAAAATACATTTTTGCTCTCTTTCAGAAGAAACGAACTAATGTTTCACTTTGTCATCTGTCTGTCTGTAGACATCGAAATCTTTCATTTTAGACAAAAATTAAAAATTGTTTTTGAATTAGAGGTTTGACGAAATATTACGATTCATCCTTTCGGAATCTTGCATTACTGCTCCCTCTAACGGTGGAAAAGTTTTAAAATTGTAAACTTTCAAACTCATATTGCAAGCGATGTAATTGCATTAGAAATTTGCAATTTTGTTTGTGAAGTGTAAATATCATGAAGTTTGCAATGACATCAATGACGTTATCCCGAGAGGGGTTGGAAAACGCAATTTTTGTGTTTTAAGAGAAAATTGTTTGTTTTGAGAGATAAATTGAAAATTCCTTTTCTATTAAATAGGTATTGATAAACTATT